>JBAMBO010001605.1:0-600000 GCA_037044535.1 Lordiphosa magnipectinata
GTTGCCGCGTGAACCAAAGTGGCAAACCCGCGGCGTAACAGCAGCCGCCTACGTAAGCAGCAAACCGAACAGCTGTTGTGCGGCGGGCGACAATGACTTGAAAATCAGCATAGGAGCGAATTGGAAGAAGAGCCGTTAAACACAAATAACGGGGACATGGCGAGATTATTTAACTGGCGGCAGGGGAGGCGCCAGAGAAGAGTTAGCAGAAACATCTAGACGCGTGCAGTTGTTGTCAAGCCACGTTTAACACGTGTTTTTTAATACCTTATACTTTACTGTATACTCTACTTTATACTTTAACTTGTACTTTATATTCGCCACTTCTACTCTATACTCTATATCGAACTGTATGAAATCGTGAAATAAACGAAGTATTAACAAACGTGAAGAACGCTTTAATTGGAACCTGATCGCACTCAAGCGACGTGAGCCAACATTTTAAAAAACACTGGTGCCGCGTCAATACAGTTCTGGGCCGCCAACATCAGGCAGCCACATTGACGCAGCAATACACCGGCGAACAACAACAACAACGGCGTGGTCGCGAGGAGATCGTTGCCAATAACCAAGGGACAACGCTTACGACCAGGATGAGTGACGACGAAGGCGCGCCCATGGCAGGGTCGACTAATGAAAACTCCAGCTTGCAAGAGAATGTTCTGGTGAGAAGCAGCAATCCGGCTGCACAGGGAGCAACGGCAGGCGTAAGTTCTGTGGAGATGTCTCATGTTAGAGGTACGCATACGGGCGTGACCACGGTGGATTCAATTGCCACAACTAACGTGTCCACAGGCTGTGGAGTCACATGGTCACACCAAGGGGCCCAAAGTCAACAGTTCGCAGCGCAACCGAGCGCTGTGTGGGGCAATCAGTGGATCTCGCCCATAGCAGGAGGAGGAATGGCGCGGCATATGGCCACGCAACCTGGTGGCATAGTACCAGGCAATTTGCTACATTCTACAGTGGAATTCAGCAGCAGTGGCGCTGGGGAAGGACCGACAGTGATCAGAGCTGCACCACACCCACAGGCGAGCTATCTATCAGGCGCAGGATTTGGTCCTGCCAACGGGTCAGCTTGCATGTGTTCTGTGGCGTTTGGAGGAGTGCAGAGCCAGGTGTTTCCCACACCACGATTAGGAGGAGCTTACGCAGCGCAAGCGCCATTGCGTGATACAGTTGAGAGAAAGACAGCGGCGCGGGATAGTTGGCAAACAGCACCCACGTATTTTTCCGGCACAAACTCGGCGCCGGACGTATCGCTTACAGCCTCACAGATAGCGACTAGGCAAGTAATCACGAAAGATCTTCCGTATTTTTCAGGCAACCCTGAAGAGTGGCCAATGTTCATTGTTAACTACGAGCAGTCGACGGAACGCTGTGGGTTCAGCGATCAAGAAAACCTGATTCGACTGCAGAAGAGCTTAAAAGGAGCTGCTTTAGAGGCCGTACGCGGAAAATTAATGGTGCCTGCTACAGTGACGCAGGCCATAGAGACGCTGAGGATGCTTTACGGGCGACCAGATGTCATACATCACACGTTGCAGACGAAATTACGTATGGAGCCGGCTGTGAAATCAAGCAATTTGGAGAGTTTGGTTCGCTTGGCACTTGCAGTTCAAAACTACCGAGCCACAGTGAACGCGATCGGGCTCTCCGAATATTTAAGCGACCCAATGCTTTTACGCAGTTTGTTGGACAAGCTGCCATGTGACCTGAAGCTGGACTGGGCACGTCATAGTGTAACTTTGCCCAGGGTGGACATCGCAATATTTGATGACTGGCTGTTCAACTTAGCAACATGCGCCAGTACCGTGATGTCAGTACCAGTGGCGGCGGACGCAAGTGAGACAAGGGCGTCCAACAGAACCACAAAGGCGAGGCTCATGGTTCACAGCGACAAAAGCACCGATTTATCTCAACAATGCCGCAAGTGTACGGGGCCTCATAAACTGGAAGAATGTAAGGAGTTCTCATCCCTGAGCAACCAGAACAGGTGGCTGTTCATCAAAGAGAACAGACTATGTTGGCGATGCTTTGGTAAGCATTTTCTTAAGCATTGCAGGTCAAAACGAGAGTGCAGCGTAGACGGCTGCACAAATGAGCATCATCCTCTTCTACATAACTCAAAGAGGAGCGGATCGAATACCGCTGGAACGAGTCAGAAGGAGGATGCGATTATTCTGCATACTGGGCAGAACGATAAGGCGCTATTCCGGTACGTACCAGTGACACTGTACGGGCCCACAAAATCAGTGCAGACATTCGCACTAATAGACGAAGGGTCGGCGTGCACCTTGCTGGAGATCCGTGTGGCGGAAGAACTTGGAATCGATGGTCCTTCAGAGGAGTTGTGTCTAAGGTGGACTGGTGACATAACACAAAGCGAACCTGAGTCCAAGAGAGTGACACTAAGTATCGCATCCCGCGATAAGGCTGCGCACAGATATACATTAAAGAACGTTCGGACAATATCAAGTCTGGATCTGCCGGTTCAAACGCTGGACGATTCAGTCCTGCAAGCGCATCCGCATCTGCAGAGACTGCCAATACGAACCTACACAGAGGCACGGGCATCGATAATAATTGGTCTGGACAATGCTAAACTCGGAGTGCCGTTGGCTGTGAGAGAGTCTGATGGTGCCAAATTCATAGCTACCAAATCAAGGCTGGGCTGGTCATTGTATGGGCGCAGCAGCTATGAAGGTCGGCAGGGGCAGAGAGTAATGCACATTTGCGACTGCAGCAACGACAGGCGCCTGGACGAGATGGTGAAGGCAAGCTTCGCACTGGAAGCCGTAGGGGTAAGTGTGTCCAAGAACATCCTGCGGTCCAAAGAAGAAGAACGGGCACTATCGATTTTGGAGAACACCACCAAGTATCTTGACAAGGAGAAGCGATGGGAAACGGGCCTACTCTGGGGTCACGACTGCATAGAGTTTCCATCATCTAGAGGCATGGCGATGCAGAGGCTGACATGTTTAGAGTCCCGCATGGCACGCAACGAGGAGTTGCGAGAATTCGTAAACAATCAAATTCGACGTTACGAACAACAAGGATATGTGCGCAAGCTGGAAGCGCACGAGATCAAAGATGAGAATCGAACATGGTACCTGCCAATATTTGTAATCACTAATGCAAATAAAGGCAAATCGAGGCTGGTATGGGATGCTGCAGCGAAGGTCAATGGCGTCGCTCTCAATTCGGTGCTTCTCAAGGGTCCTGACCTATTGCCCTCATTGGTTGGAGTGCTACTGAGGTTCAGGGAGAAGCCAATTGCAGTCTGTGGGGACATTCGAGAAATGTTTCATCAGGTGAAGGTGCGACGAGAAGACCACGCAGCACAGCAGTTTCTTTGGCGTTATGGAGACCAAAGCAGAGAACCAGATAGGTATACTATGCAAGTAATGACATTTGGTGCTTCTTGTTCCCCAGCAGCAGCCAACTTTGTGAAGAACAAGAACGCGAGTCGTTTTGCGGGAGAGTGTCCAGTCGCAGTGGGTGCAATCCTCCGGAACACCTTTGTGGACGACTGGCTGCAAAGCGGCGAATCAGAAGAAGAGATGGCTCAGATGGCTGTACAAGTGAGAGCCATTCATGCGGATGGCGGCTTCGAGATGCGCGGCTGGGTATCCAACTCAGCAGCAGTTATGCGTGCACTCACTGGAGCATCTGAGCAAATGGAAAGGTGCATCGACAGCCAAGAATCGATGCAAGAGAGGGTCCTGGGTATGTGGTGGAGGCCACAGACAGACGAGTTCACGTTTGTCCAAAAGTTCAACGAATCCATATTCGACGAAAAGGCGGTGACAACAAAGCGGCACGTATTGCGCATAGTAATGTCAATATTTGACCCGCTAGGACTCTTGGGCTTCTACATAATCCAGGCCAAGATGATTTTGCAAGACGTATGGAGATCTGCGGTCGGCTGGGATGAGCCAGTGGGCGAAGACGAACGTCTACGATGGAGAGCGTGGCTACGAATGCTACGTGAAATAGGGAAACTGCGCATACCGCGCTGTCTTGGTATGGTGAGAGGAGCTGATAATTTAGAATTGCATATATTTACAGATGCAAGCGTCAATGCCTACGCGGCTGTAGCGCTCCTCCGGACCGAGAAGCAAGGAGATGTACGCTGTTCTCTGGTGGCGTCAAAGACGAGAGTGGCGCCACTGAAACCGATATCGATCCCTCGAATGGAGCTAATGGCAGCGATACTGGGCCTGCGACTTGCCAGGTTCTTGGACTCCGAGCTATCAGTGGCCGTGCATCGTCGCATGTTCTGGACTGATTCCAAGAACGTGCTATTTTGGATACGGTCTGATGCCCGGAAATACCATCAGTTTGTGGCTTTGCGCATAGGCGAAATTCTGGAGGATTCGGATATCGAGGAATGGAGATGGGTGCCATCGGCACTTAATGTGGCAGACGATGGGACTAAGTGGACAAAAGAGCTGAGCTTCGAAGGCAGTTCAAGATGGTTCACAGGGCCACCATTTCTGTACAAGGACGAGGCAAGCTGGCCTCAAACAGATCTGAGCTGTGGCCAAGGCAACCTAGAGAGGCTCCATCTACACGAGCTGAAGACGACATCAAAGTCTGTGCTGGCAAACGTTGTGCCAGAAGTTTCTCGCTTTAGCAAGTGGGAAAAGTTTAGAGGAGCCACGAGGTACGTCATGCAATTCCTGCGCATGACATACAAGAGAGAGCCGCAGTCAGAAGCAGCGCGATTGGTAATGCGCTCAGAGAATCTGGAGAACGTTCACAACGTCATCTACAGGATGGTCCAAACCGAGACCTACGCTGAAGAAATCGGGTCCCTGCAGGAAGGGGGGCGTGTGGAAAGGAAGAGCCAACTCTTCAAATTGTCCCCATATCTCGATGAGGCAGGCGTCCTGAGAGTTCGTGGGCGAATCGACAGCATCGAGGGAGTCGCTATTAGTATGAAGCGACCAGTAATCCTGCCAGGTACGCATGCGATTACACAATTGCTGGTTGATTATTTCCACAGAAAGTATCATCATCAACTGAACGAGGTGGTGATCAACGAGATGAGGCAGCAGTACTGTATCCCAGGGTTGAGAGCAAGGGTGCGTGCTGCTAAGAAGGCGTGTCAAAAGTGCCGCAACCTAAATGCGGTTCCTGAGGCACCTGAAATGGGAGACTTGCCTCCTGAGCGACTGGCGATTAACGAGCTACCGTTTGCGAACACTGGAGTCGACTATTTCGGGCCACTGGAGGTCATAGTCGGCAGACGGAGAGAAAAACGTTGGGGCGTGTTGTTCACATGCCTGACTGTGCGTGCTGTCCATATTGAGCTGGCACACTCATTGTCAACAGATGCGTTTATGCTGGTGCTCGAGATGTTCATTGCTAGAAGAGGAGTCCCAAAGAAGATCGTGTCTGATAACGGCACAAACTTTCGAGGAGCAAGCAGGCTGCTCGAAGATGAAATCCAGCGTATATCAACAGACGAGCTGGAGAAGAGGTATCCAGAAATCCAATGGGCTTTTATACCGCCCGGAGCACCACACATGGGTGGCGCGTGGGAGCGGATGATAAGGTCGGTGAAGTCAGTACTAGCTGATATACTGGATGCGACATACGTGCAAGAGCCAGTGCTAAGATCAGCGCTGGCAAGGATCGAGAACACATTGAACTCCAGGCCACTAACCTATGTGCCCCTGGAGTCGTTAGAAGCGGACGTGCTCACCCCGAATCACTTTTTGAGGAGAGCAACAAGTGCGATAGCTGCAAAGACGGACGATGGCAGCACAGGAGTTTTGCTGGGTAAGAGTTTCCGCATAGCTGTCCAAATCCAGGAGAGATTCCGCAAACAGTGGGTCAAGGAGTACTTGCCGTACTTGACACGGCGAGCGAAATGGTTCAACCCACCAACCGACCCTATCCAGGTCGGCGACGTCGTCGTAGTGGTGGATGAGACGAATCCTAGGATGCACTGGAGAAAGGGCATAGTCGTAGATCTATGCATGGCGAAGGATGGCAAGGCTAGAAGCGCTGTGGTGCGCACTACAGCTGGGCTGTATACCAGGCCAGTCGTAAAGATAGCCAAACTGGAGGTCAGGATGCCTGAGACGGGCATCGGGCAGCTGATGAGTGGGTGCAAACCTCACGGCCAAGCATGAAGTTTGCAAAGGGGGGAATGTTGCCGCGTGAACCAAAGTGGCAAACCCGCGGCGTAACAGCAGCCGCCTACGTAAGCAGCAAACCGAACAGCTGTTGTGCGGCGGGCGACAATGACTTGAAAATCAGCATAGGAGCGAATTGGAAGAAGAGCCGTTAAACACAAATAACGGGGACATGGCGAGATTATTTAACTGGCGGCAGGGGAGGCGCCAGAGAAGAGTTAGCAGAAACATCTAGACGCGTGCAGTTGTTGTCAAGCCACGTTTAACACGTGTTTTTTAATACCTTATACTTTACTGTATACTCTACTTTATACTTTAACTTGTACTTTATATTCGCCACTTCTACTCTATACTCTATATCGAACTGTATGAAATCGTGAAATAAACGAAGTATTAACAAACGTGAAGAACGCTTTAATTGGAACCTGATCGCACTCAAGCGACGTGAGCCAACAACTTGTTTTCAATACAATCAACATCGAGTTGTACTCTGAATTTCAAGGCGATACTCGGGATCAAAACCATTTTTTTAAACTTGAAACAAATGATTAAAGTTTTGTTTAAAGAATTTACACTATTTAAACCTCTGGCTGATTACTCATCAAGCGGCCCACTTTAGTGCCGAAGCTTTTAAGAAGCTCGCTTAAGCTTTTTATAACACTTTAAACTTTTGCGCTATAGAAGCGGAGAGCATGCAATACTAGCTCTCAGTTTGCAATCAACAGTTGAAGCAATCAGTCGCCACCGAGATTAATTGAAGCTTCGTTGGCCATGTCGACTACCCAGAATCAGTATGTTAAGCACAACAATGGCACACTAATTCATACTATTGGACTGGGCACTTATACGGTAGGTAAACGACAAACAACATTGCAAATCAGAGTGATTATCCCACTGCTTATCAGGGGGTGTACGCCGCTTTGTACAGTTTTTATCCCTGCATTATTTAATGACTTTTCAATTCGTTTGCAGTCACTGGGAGGCGATTGTGAACGTGCCACACTGCATGCAATTGATGTGGGTTACCGGCACATAGACACCGCCTATTTCTATGAGAATGAACATGAGGTGGGCAAGGCAGTTAAACAAAAAATCGCAGAGGGTGTTATCAAGCGTGAGGATATATTCATTACAACTAAGGTGAGTATTAAGTGGGAATGCGTTCTTTATATTATATCGATGGGCAGGTGGTGACCGGTTAAGTCCAGCCCTTTTCATTGATAGTGGAGTTGTCTTGATGGAAATTTTGTCATTTTTGTACAATGCAGCAAAATTGCGTCATTTTGATATAATTAAGGAAAGATTTCCATAAAAAGCTGTCCGAAATGAAGGAAATTTTAGATTTCAAATTCGGCTATACTTTATGCATATTTGGTTAGTGTTTAAGTTCCTGTTTAGCTTCCGATTATAATAACTATTATAAATTTACTCCGGTTCAGGTTCAGTTTAGGCATTTGGAAATCTCGAAGCAGTTCACAGTCTCATAAAAGACAAAATACTTGCACTGCCGGTTTATATACTTCAATCACTCTACTTTTTTTTTTAGCTATGGTGCCACTTCCATGAGCCGGAAAGGGTGGAGTATGCTTGTCGCAAGACTCTGGCTAACTTTGGTCTGGACTATGTGGATGTATATCTCATGCATTGGCCCTACTCGTATGTTCATCGTGGCGACAATGAACTGATGCCCACAAATGCCAAGGGCGAGGTGGAGATGAGGTAAGTCCTTAAGTTTTAAGGTAGATTTAGAAATATGTCAAACTATTCCTTGCCTTCTTCCAGTGACATTGATTATCTAGACACCTGGCGTGCCATGGAAAAATTGGTCGAGCTGGGTCTGACCAAAAGTATTGGCGTATCGAATTTTAATTCGGAGCAATTGACTCGCCTATTGGCCAACTGCAAAATCAAGCCCATACATAACCAGGTCTGTTTATTTCCGTTGCTTTACATTTATAGAATTAAGCTTACACCATTTTTAACCTACACAGATCGAGTGTCATCCCGCTCTAAATCAAAAGAAACTGATTGCCCTGTGCAAGCAGCACGATATAGTTGTCACCGCCTACTGTCCCTTGGGTAGGCCAGATCCAGCCCAGAAAACTCCCAGCTACATTTACGATGACAAGGTGCAGGCTATAGCTGATAAGTACAAAAAGACCACAGCTCAAGTGGTGCTACGTTATTTGGTGAGTAATTATCAAAAAATAAAGAATTCCTTTCTTAAATAATATTCTAAAACTTATTTCCTAGATCGAAATCGGCACAGTACCTTTGCCCAAGTCTTCCAATCCCAAGCGAATTGAGGAGAATTTCAATATTTTTGATTTTAAACTAAATGCAGCAGATCATGCCATTCTGGACTCATATAACACAGGAGAGCGTCTTATACCCATGGTACATGCCAATAAGAACAAAAATTATCCTTTCCATCTAGAATTTTGAAATTTTAATCATATTGTTATGGTCAAGTGATATTGTGAGAAATATATAAACAATAAATTGGTTTCTATTTTTGTACACTGTTAACATAATAGTTGAGCAATCACATAGTATCTATAAGTATAGACAAATACTCACATGTGTGTATACAAATATTTATACTAAGGCCTTATCAAGATTAGGTACCTAGTATTACTGATCTTCCACACATTGCATAACTTTGGAGAGAGAGAGAAAAAGCTTTTCGGTTTGTTGTATGGTTGTTGTAGTGTGATGGGTGGAAATTTCCACAACAAAGAATATACCTTATTCTAAAACTAAATAGTTCCTTAAAGGTAAGTGATAAGCAAATTATTGTAAACCATCTATCATAAAACTTTTTAAAAATTTTAAGTAAAATTTAAGAATCGCTCACTTATTTCAAAACTGTCATAACTCTAAGAATACGATTTTTAAGTTAATGATACAGAAATATTCGCTTTATTGTGTTTTATATTGTGTAAAATGTTCACATTAATTTCTTCTAAACTCTCGGAGTGAGATGAGAATAAGTCTATGAGGAGTGTCGTGGAAATCTCTAGAGATTTTCGTATAATCGACTTTATATGTGAACTGACAAGAAAAAGTTCGGTTACTAGATTTTGATATAAGAAAAAAATCAATCTTAAATCTAGATTATTGCCCTGAAGCTCAGATTACACTAGTTTACAAAAAAAAAAAAATTAAGTGACCCATTTCTACTGAAACTATTTTTAAGTGTAGTTATGATTGGTGATTTCAAAAATCGATTTCGAAAATTTTTTCATGGCAACGTTTTTAAATATGAATTTTTTTCATTTTTTCGGTAGGTGCACTTACATTTTATGCCATATCTCAATTCATAATGGTCAGATGGTGTCAAGCAAGATATGAATCGAAAGGTCATTAAATTGTCAATAATAACGTAGAACATTATTTTCAAATCGGCTTAGAAGCTTGAATACAAAGACCAAAAATATTTCAAAAAAAATCAAGTTTTTGCTCGAAAATGCAAGAAATTTCATTTTTAATCGCCTAGGAAAAGTATAAAAAATCCAAGAAAACTATTTTTATTCTTTCGACTTAAGAATCGCACTTCTACAAAGATAATAAGGTATTGATGAAGAAAATCTATGAATAAATATTGTAGCTGGATCAATTTAAGTGAAGGAACTAACAGTCAAATTTGAGTATTTTAAGTGTTCAGAATTTTTTTTTCTATTTTCTTAGCCTTTTGGTCAAAATTAGAAGTGGTCAAATAGCCAGATCAGAAAAAAAATTTCAGAACAGAACAAATGTCGAAGCAAATGAAAATTTATTTTAAAAAAATCTCAAAAACAGCACTTTTTTCAGTACTCAATTGCTCACAGCTCCTGTATTTATTTATAGATTTTGTTCATCGATGTCTTATTTTCTTCAACTTAAGTAGAAAAAATGAAAATATTTTTTTTGAATTTTTAAATATTTTTTCTAGGCGTTTGGAAACGAAATTTATTGCCTTTTCGAGCAAAAATTTGTTTTTTTAAATATTTTATATTATTGTATTCAAACTACTTAACCGATTTGAAAATAGAGTTTTGTGCGATTATTGACCATTCAATTACCTTTCGATTCATATCTTGTTTGACTCCATCTGACCATTATGAAGTGAGATATGGCATAAAATGTAAGTGCACCTTCCGAAAAAAGGAAAAAAATTCATATTAAAAACACGTTGCCATGAAAAAATTTTTGAAATCGATTTTTAAGATCACCAATCCAAACTACACTTAAAAAAAAATTCAGTAAAAATTAGTCTTTTTGGCTGTAAACTAGTGTTATTAGTTAGTTACTTTTTAGGCGCCACCAGTCGCAGTACAAGACCTCAGCTGGCAGAAATCTCAACGGTGCAAATGCTTCAACTGTGCCTGGTTTGAGTCCCAGTAGGGGCGGGTTGATTGCAACCAAAAATTGTGTTTTGTATTTTTACAAAATAAATCACAAAACTGTAGGAGGGTTGATAAGTTGCAAGATAATAAATCTTGTTTCGAAGCTCATTTCAAGGTTTTCCAATCTTGTTTTTACAAGATTGTAAGATTCTCGATTCAATATAGATTTTCCATTGATTATTTTTTCTCAGTGTAATGGAAGCAAAACCGTACGATTGAAATCAACTTGACTTTGAACAGTCGGTTTTAAATCGCTTAACATTTGTTATCTGATCTAGAAACCGAGAATATTTGAATCACTCCACATATAAAGGCAAACAGTTTTATATCGAAACGCAAGAGTTTATACGAAAACCTCAAGAGATATCTGGGACACACTCTATTATATCAAGTGAATGGTTCATTTTCATGTTTCAACAAAAGCGACATATCTCAGTTGTCCCACAGACGATATTCAGCGGTGTCACAGAAATCTCTTCCAAGCAAATTCCAACCCAAAACCAATTCTCGGTGTCACAGAAATCTCTTTCGTTTTGTTAAGAGATTTAGCAAAATTCACCACCCAAACAATTTTGACAAGTAATATTAGTTTTGGAAATGTAAACAACATTATTTTTCTGGATATGTTACATCAAATTAATAAATTATTTAATAAGTTTAAACATTGAAATTTGCGTTTTAATTATTATTCGCAAAACCAACCAAAGTCTTTCATATTAGTCAAAAGTAACCACCTCATGTGGCGACATCTACAGGTTGCGATGCCCTCTATGTGAAAGCCAGCTGACTAAGGGCTGGCAAGTTATACTTCATGAGTGGCGCAAACACATTTTTAATGAATATATATAAATTTGAGTTATAATTTAAAATTGCATCATAAAACATATAACACTATTAACAAATATCACTTGAACATCAAATTACCCCTTAACTCAAGCAAGGGAAATTTTTTTGCCAGAGATGCAGCCCTGTTGTTAGAGATGATACTTCAATTGGAACAGCTTCTGTTCTAGCTAGATTTTCAAATAAGAAAATGAAATTGAAGTTCTGTGATACCGACGAATTTTTCGAGTGATTTGCAAACCAACTGGAGATGAAATCTCTAGAGATTTCTGTGACACCGCTGATTGTGCCAATATTCGAAGGCTTGCTCTTAAAACATGATATTTTCGAATTTCTCAAAGCTAAAATTCGATTTGCACAAATACGTTTACTTTCAGTTGTGACACTCTTGAAGTAAGTGAGCGATATGTTGTTCATAAGTCCTTTTCACAATTGGTTTGGGAGATTTTTAATATTGTAATGCTATCTAAATACATAAATTAAACTGTACGCGAACGAAACAAACCAAATTTAATGTCCAATCTTTGTTCCTGTAAATCATCATTATAATTCTAAATGCAAATATAAGCCTAGTGTTTCAAATATTGCGCCAATAAACAGCTGAGGTTTTACAGCGCTGCCAGACTAGCAGCATGAGTTAACATTTTCTGGTCGTGTGGCAACACTAGTCTAATTTTAAACAAGGGCGTAGCTGAAAAAAGCTGAAAAAAGTAAATGACCACAGATTTTCATTTCAAACAAATCGATATAAAAAAGACAAAAATTAAAAAAAACGATTTCTCTCTACAATTACATAAAGCTCGCACTTAAAGATTACATACCCTCTTATTCATTAATATACTGGAAACTGCTTATTCAGTATTTTCAAATATATAGAGGCCTGTTCCCGTTTCCGAATCCAATTGATCGGAATTGAAGAGAGTTGTTATTTCTAAGAAATTAAAGAATTCGGTAAAATCTTTTTGCCATCATGAGGGACGAATTAAGGTAAATGGGAATTTGAAGTTAAAAGACGAATATCACAGTCGGTTTTTGGATACGAGAACATTTAACAATTCCTATTCCACTTGATTTTATCGATATCGAAAAAGGGAACTGTCCTGATAGATGACAGAGCGCGATTTCTTAGCCCGGATCAACCATAACTTCTACAAATCTTAACCTAGATTAATGAAAGTAGCTTTACCTGACTAAAGACCAGGCCAACAAATTAAATGCCCACTTTTCCGTAATTCCCTGTGAGAGCTAAACGCATCAGATTTATGGCATATTAATAAAATCAATGACAAAAAAATTCAAAACTTCAGGTTTTATAAATTTGCGAAAATTGTTTGTGTATTTCACATTGGTGACTAGGTAAGCAATATTACATAAATCTTTCACCCCTCTCGTTCTACGCCTTTGTTGCCGGTTACATGTAAACAGCTGATGCTAGAGCCGCTCACTTCACGTCGTTGTTTAGGGGCCCAGAATCAAAACATTCGGTTGGGGGAAACACGAAAAGAGTCCCAATTATGGGGCATTGTTGTTGTTGTTGTTGAAGTTGGCGGCATACAACGTACGTATACGTGTTCTTGCAACCCCCGAGCAGGCGCAGGCAACGTACTGCAGTGCAGTTACAGCTTACATGCGGCACAAACGAAAACACGTGAGAGAGAAATTCGGCAGAAATTTTATTTAATCTCCTGATAAATTTTATTTACTTTTCTTATTTTCCATACACAAATATGTGGATTACGTGGTCTACCGGCAGGTGTCAGTGATTTCATCATAGTTATTGATTAAGCAATATGCTAGAAGTTCGTGCCATTCCAATCTAAGCAATCCCATTCGGCGCTGCCTTCCGTCCAACATACAATTGAAGTGTGACCCCAACAGCCTCCAATCTACCAGAGAAATCAATGCCCCACTGCCACATAATGGTCTATATGCGAATTGTGTTAACCACCTTGGTGACCATCACATGCCTGTTGGGTGACAATTTCGTGGAACTGACGCAGCATCCACTGCTTAAGGCCCTGGCGGATAATGCCACACATGCTGCAATTGGAGCTTTGACCGGTATAGCGTTTGCCATGCAATTCTATGAAAAGACCACCCAACTCTTAGGTTGGATATTGATTTTCACTTGTTTTGTTGTGTCATCGTTCATTGACGTGGATCATTTTGTGGAAGCGCGTTCGCTGTACCTGGAGGTAAATATGAATATGAATTACTATAAAATATACTCATAGTTTTCCTTTATAGGATGCCACCAACTTGTCGCGTCGCCCCTTTCTACACTGCTCCAGCATAGTGCTGGTCATGCTGCTATTCTACATATGCACCGCGTGCCTCAACTATTTTCGCACTAGCCTAATGCTGGGTGCATTACTTTGTGCCTTTATAACGCATCATACTCGTGATGCTGTAAGGCATGGATATTGGTTTTGTCCTCTGGGACATACGAATCGGCTGCCACAGCTGGGCTATATACTGACAACGATCGCAACGCCTTATGCAATGGGTTACCTCCATGCCATGTGCCGAAGTCCGTTGGTTTTAAACTTCTTGGGACAATATATAAGATTAAGCGAGTGCAATTATCGCCAAGGGGGAATGGGGGCAAATAACTATCGCTATATGCAGGTGTAGATTGTTAAAGAAAACACAAGACGACTCATCCAATGCTTTTAGGCTTTACTGAAGAAATCAGCTAGAAACCAAAATACTTCCACATTACAGGACACAATTTTACACACAAAATAATTCGATTCAAGTACCTTTAGACAGAATTATAAATTAAGTTAATTATTTCATTGTTAACTAGCAATTAGGATTTTACTAGATCATGAAAAAACTGAATAATATCCAAATTTGTGATATTGTAGCATAAGCATATTAAGGCATAGAGGAAACATGTTATAAATCAAAATCAAAACTAGCGCACAATTAATCGATTTTCAATTATAATAATAATATTATAAATAATGTTTTAAAATTCGTAGAAAATAAGTGGGGGCTATGCCATTTCTCTAACGTTGCTTTATATACATAGAAATTTCTGTTAGCTATTAAGTTTTACATCTTAGAACTGACAAGATCTGTGTTTTTAATATGTAGAATCCAAATCAAACATGATGTATGAATAAAATTCGTATCTTCCTATCTTCAATAAAAGTCTGTTGTTCACAAATAGCATAAGAAACCATATTTTTCGTTGTAATAGAACCTTTAGCCAAGTACCAATATTTTTGAAACCTAAAAAAATCCAATCGGAGCCGAAATATTGAACCAGTACAGTTCCAAATTGACCTGGTCCTCCTTTGGAGGTGCAGTTTGAGCCAATTTTACATTTACAGTTCCAAATTTAAGATTTTTGATTCTTATCCATTTGTACCCGCTATCTCCAGGATTTTGTTGATTTTGTTTTGAGAGCGTCGGTACTGCTGGAAAAACTTTCGTAAACTATACATTTTGCAAAGTATGCGAAATGTCATCTCAGTTTTGGTCGTCCCGTCCTAGCGGCTATTTTGAAGTCTTTCGCATTCCAATTTTTTTACTGAAAATTTTTGAGTCGACTTTTTTATTGACTTGTCTGTATATAAGGAACTACAGGAGCTTGATCTGTGTGGAGCCGGTCCCAGACCCAACCCCTTAGAGCTGGTTCGGTGTTTTACCTCATAAACCATTCAGGAACAGAACCTTCTAAATGCTGAACCTGAACCCAAATAGAACCTGTGGAAAAAAATTCGGCTCTAGAAAATACCTCTTATCGAACTTTAAAGAACACAGATATTGAAAATGATATTTTAATTTATCATATTTTCTTTTAAGAACTGACATAGGGGAATAACACCTTTTGAACAATAGTTGGAATACCCAAAAAATTATTGTCATATCAACAAGATCAAAACAAAGCTTATCATACTTGCTATACCGCTCATGCTGAAAGGAGCTAACGATCATTAAAAGAGTTTTCCACCTTTTCATCT
The DNA here is from genome assembly GCA_037044535.1 of Lordiphosa magnipectinata. Lineage (NCBI taxonomy): Eukaryota > Metazoa > Arthropoda > Insecta > Diptera > Drosophilidae > Lordiphosa > Lordiphosa magnipectinata. The sequence continues at coordinate 15,355 of JBAMBO010001605.1, forward strand.
GGAAACTGGTCTTCCTGCATTATTCACATAAACATTGGACCTCCACTTCAAGAATGTTCTTAAATCCTGGAATATGCCGGACCGACGATATCCAAAAATTGTAACAAAATACCTGCTTGAGTCAAAACCACAGTTTTTCAGTCACTGGCAAGCGACTATGAGCCCCCGTTGACAGTGGAAAACCCAAGCTACTGCAGATTGGAGCAGAATGGGTTGATTCTTATTCATTGACTCTAAGATAAGAATGATGTGACAGAATCAAGCTAGAGAAAGTTCTGGGAGACTTATTTACAAACTATTAACATACAGCTTATACCTTTTCACACTAGGCGCAGCATTGTCGAAGCTGGGGAAAACTGCAGCATGCGTTCACACCAAACCCGCAGCTTCAAAAACAGATGTCAGCTACTTTTACCTAGTATGGTTGCAAAGTATCGCCAAAAGCACTCAGAAAGGATAACCATATACTCGTTATATGGGTACACCAATTAAAGCTGGGCTGGAGCTTGAATTTTGCTGCTTTTGAGTGACCATCCAGCCTACGTATTTTCAAAGAAAAACAATTACTTTCAAGACGATATCGGTTCCTTCAGGACAATGAAAATTTTGAAAGCAACAGTAGAGATGCTCAATCTAAATTACCGACCTCAACTGCAAAATTATGCAAATGAATGCTCACTGTACAACTTGAGGGAAGCCGAGCATATAATGCCCTTCTTGAGTAAATATCCAATTTTTCAAGAAATCAGGGCAGTAAGCCTCAAAACACCGTATCTGAATGGGGAGGAATGCATCAACTTGTTGAACGGGAGCAACTGGAACAGCCTAGCATCATATGTCAGCCTCGCAAAAAGAAATACAGGCAACAAATAATGGAGAGAAAGTTTCTAGGGAGATAAAAGCGAGCAAAATTTAATTTTCCACTTTTGAATTGTCTTTTTTAACCCAGTAAAGGTCTGCTTAATACTTTAAAAAAAGTTTTTGAATTGTTAAAAAACTATAAGCTGCTAAAATAAGAACCAGCACTTATAAAGTACATTTAAGCAAAAAAGAAATTGTAAAAAAAGAAGAATCCGCAAAAGCCATGCCTGCAATATGCCAAAAATATACTCTACTACTACTCTAATACTATTTGAAATTTACAAAAAATAGTAGAAAAAATGTTTCAACTATCAAATAAGTAGTGAACCAAGCAGGGATAAAAACCGAAAGAAATATCGGTTTCGATTACGGTAGTTAAAATTAAATTGTTTTGGTCACAGTTATCTGTTTTTATTTCGGTCCGTTTTCGGATACAAAATAATCGTTTCGATTACCGGTATCAAACCAGTTAAAAGAAAATTACATATGATTCGATCTTAGTATCATAATTGTGCTTAAAGTCGAATGTGTTTTCTAATAAAGTCATTATAAATTTTACACTAGATAATAATAAACAAAATTTGCTGCACGGCGCGTGTAGAAACGTCAAAGCTAAACGAAACGTGTTGCGCCCTGCTAAAGTGCACACGCAAAATGTAGAATTCAGAAAGCTACACGCGACGTGCAGAAATCCTACACGTAACGTGTAGGATTTTAATATCTAAAGCAAAATGCTGCGTGGGCAAATGCAAAATCTAAACGACATAAAAAACAACCAGTAACTGAATTCTTACATTATTCGTTTAGAAAACTGATCTCCACACGCGACGTGTAGGTTTTTTGCACGAAACGTGTAGCGTTCTCATGTCAACACGTATAGCTTTTCTGCACGGCGCGTATAGAATTACAAATGCTGAATGCTACATGTTGGAAATCAACACGAAGCGTGTGTTAAAAACTTGGGTTGGTGGTCCTCTTCTGCCCTGAGATGATGCGCATAGCGAAATAATTGAGCTTTCAAGATAGCAGCAGCAGCAGCGGGCGCGCGTATAAACAAAAATAAATAAATAAAAAGTGAGCAGTAATTTTTTTTTTTTTTTTGTAAGTGAAAATGTGTGATGTTTACACGTTTTGACCGGGATTTTCAACCCATAACGTTTGTGTATATTAAAATCCTACGCGTTTCGTGTAGCTTTTCAACATGTCGCGTTTAGCTTTCTCATTTCAACACGTGGCGTGCAGAAAAGCTACACAAACGTTATGGGTTGAAAATCTCGGCCAAAACGTGTAGAAATCACACATTTTCGTGTAGCTTTTACTCATGTACATAGTTCTATAGTACATTGGTATTTGAACTCGAATCTTTTAACAAATCGCTGCCAAGAGAAATGAAAGTTTTATTCGTACAATATGAAGACTTCCAAAGAATTAACGGGCTCAACCAGGGGAGCCCATGGCTAGACTGAAGCAATAACAATTTGGCATGTGGTGGGTGATTTTGTTGCTGGCTGTGTATTAAAAAACATGATTTTCTTCTTATGTATTGGTGTCTAAATATGCCTTAAGCTGGATCTGGGAATTTCTTTTATTTCTTGGAACTTCTGGCGTTCATACTCAGAAACTAGAACAGGCCTGACACCTGTGTTTGTATGTATGTGTTCATGGATGGCTGAAATCAACATATATAATTATTACACAAGCAAAGCGAGACATTTTTTTGCATGCTTACCACAAATTCTTTATTAGAAAGAGCGCACAGGCTAACGTTTTTGATTTTGACACAGATTTGTTTTTTGGCGCGGTATTTTGCAGCAGTTTGTATTTTAAGTTCTGAACAGGAAAAGGTTTAAATGAGTTAAAGTCAAAAGATCAACAAGCCCAGGCAGAAGCTATATAGCTAAAACTCTGCCGACATCTCTGCTGCTGATGCCGAAACCTAGAATGAAGGCATACACATATTTCGGGACTTCCACAGACGATAATAAAATATTATAATTATTATTTGTCTTAAAATGTTTGAAAAACCGAAATGGGAGCGGGTATTTTGTTTCGGTTATGGTTAACCAAAATAAAATCCAATTTGGTTCGATTACGGTCAAACTTATATCAGTTACGGTTTCGGTTTGATTCGGTTATACCGGCTTAAAAAAATACAGTAATTGTTTCCCCAGAACCAAGACTCGTACTCTAGGGTTCTTCAAGCCTTTTCAAACTTGTTTTTGTATTCCATTACTTCTTGATTAAACTGTTAAACACTGCTTGCAAACATTCCACACAAACTAATACATTCAATAGAAAGAATTTCCTTTACCGAAACCAAAAACTGCTGTTTCATCAGCCTTCTTTCTAATCACGGTCAAGCATTGTCGTAAGCCTATTGATTTCATTCAGATTATTTGCCATTTACAAATAGAACTAAAAAGTGTACTAAATTTAGTTTCGTGCGTTATACAAAATTTCCTGAATTAAATCATAAAAACAGAAGACATTAAAGTTTACGCCAAATTTAAGTCAATTCTTTCTCCAGTTTTGTGCTATTTTTACAAATTTAATTGGAAAGATTATCGATATAAATATACAACATGCGTTCAATAAAAACACAATAGAAAATTGAAAATGGGCATAAAAAAAGGAAAGGCAACTTGGTAATATTTACTCCCACACGGTTTTCTACAGAAAAGTTGCTGCTGCGGCGTAATAAATAAGTGATAAAAAGTTAAATGTGTGGAAAAGAAATGACAAGGCGTTAGCACCCACAACACAACAATATTTCGGAAGACAAGCGACTGATGCTGATCACTCGTGTTTTGGGTCTGTCGCTATTTAGTTGATCTTGCTTAGGTATGTACAATATGTCGTATGGTGGGTGGCTGTTGCTGGTGTCTCTGTTTCTGTGCGCACGCCATTTGGTCTACTAAAATCGAAAAGGAAACCGCAAATTAGTTCACAGTACAAAAAGTGTCAGTCAAACGATAAGTCGCGGTTGCGTGTGTGTCGGTTAAATTAAAAATTTTGCCAAAATTGCGGAACAAGTGGAGAATAGTGAAAATCCTGTGGCTGTAAGTCCAACAGTTTGTACCTAATAAAGTTTGATGGTTTTTTGTGTTGGCATTTAACCTTGAATGATTTTTTTTACGCTTCGTTTGGCAGCAATTAGTTGGATTTAGACGGCTCCAAAGTTATAGTATGTACGAGTACAAGTGCTTTTATGTTTTTTTCTTTTTTTTTTTTTTGGTTTTTTTTAATGATATCATGGCTAAAATGTGTGACATGTGAGCATTGGCCGATAAGCAAATTTCCGCAGGTTCATTAATTTTAATTTGCCAGATTTCCAAAAATAAATCACAAGACTCATTTGTATACCAGAAGTTTCATAATATTTATCTAACGAGATCACAAAATGCAAACCATCTACGTGTAGGGGGTATGTGTACACTAAGTACACTTAGAAAAACATTGGGTTTTTTTGTAATTAAATCACAAAGAAAGTAATAAACAGTAACGTAATACAAATTATGGGAAAAGTTAAGCGGCTACGAACTTGAATTGAAAATTGTGCTATCAGATTAAGAAATTTCGTTCTTAGTCGGATGTGAACTGAATTTAACTGAATTTTCTGTGGATTTCCCAAGACGGCTCTGAATCGGTATTATGAATCGGTATTACTGAAATAAGTTTCACTTCATCTGCTTTTGAGTAAAACAGAAGCCGCAGTGGAGGGCAGCAGCACAAAATGGTAATTGAGAAAAAGTAAACAGCAGCAGCAGTCGTCGCTTCATCAATTATGATTTTGATTCTGTTTTTGTTAAGTGGCGTAAGTCGAATTAGCAGCACGTGTTCGCTGTCAGAAGTCGTCGGCAGCGTCAGTGCCACAGAAATCTCTCACATCTCTTTTCTGCTTTTGCATTTTGCTTTTTGCCCGGCGCTTTATTTCTCTCAACAAACACAATAAAACATTTACCGTTACTCGTCTCGGCTCGGTTGAAGGTAACAACAACAGCGGGCTGAAAAAAAACAGATGTCGACTTGCAGAAGCGAACACACGCTGCTGCTTCGACTTTTGCCAAGGAACAAAAGCAGAATCAAAATCAAAAATCATAAAGTGACGACTGCAGCTGCTGTTCGCTTTTTCTCAATAATCGTTTTGTGCTGCTGCCTTCCACTGTGGCTTCTGTTTTTCTCAAAAGCAGTAGCAGAAGCAAGAGTTCACATTGATCAGTTGAAAAAGTCAAAGCAGTGAAAATTAAAAACTTTGGGACTTTTGCTACATCGACTGAAGCAATTTAAACACTGCTTGCTTTATTTATTTAGTTTATAGTTTAGCAATATTCTGTTTAAATTTAAGAATGCCTACTTAGGAACGACGATCAATTATCTTTTATTACAAACAAGGAGGAGTGAAATGAGAAAGTATTATAAAGCGAGTTATAGTTTAAACAAAAGTTTCGGAAGGGTTCATGATAAGCATAGTTTGTTAGGCAAGGCTGTAGATAAATAGCTTAAAAGTTTCAAGTAACACATTGTGGGACAGCAAGACTTATATTAGATAACAAAGCGATAGAGTTGATTTCTTCTGACAGGAGTTAAGACAGGAAAATAAAAAGGACATCATGGCAAGTTCTGCGGTTCTTAACAGAAGGCAGGTTGATTAGGAGGAAGATGGGTGGAAGGATCCCAGTTTAAGCTTCGGAGAGCGAAAATTAAGTACTGCTTCTGAACCGATTCCAGTTGATGTTGATATTTTTGGTAGTACGGAGACCAGACACTCGACCCATATTCAAGTGTTGGTCTCACTAGGAAAACATACAGTTGCTTAGTGACGTAGGGGTCATTAAATTCCTTGGAATATCGTTTAACGAACCCGAGAACTCCCATTGCCTTGTTTGCGATGACCGCTATACGACTATTAAAAAATAACTTGGGTATAAATTGTACACCCAAATCATCCACTTAATAGATTCGTTGCAATGGGATGGTATCAATCATATAATCTAACTCATAAAGGTCATACATTTACACTTGTTGAGATTAAGAGAAAGCTTGATCCAGTTGAGTAGGACTGGAGGGAAGCCGTAGATATTGAGCGATTCTTCATGAAACCATGTTGGGATTCGGATATTACCGAGCTACAATAATGTTGTAGTTGGGAAGTCAGGATCTTTTCAAGAAGCTTTGGAATGTCCGATAGTTTCGATATACATCTGTAGTTCGATATGATTGATTTTACCCAAGAACTAAATTTGCCTCAAATTTTTCGTACAAGAACTCTGACAGGCGTTTATTTATTTGTTTTGTCTGAGTGTATGTATGTAAGATGTTTAAAAATAAAAAGTATAAATATTTACATTGGAAATATATTACAAACGGCGGCAAATGGCAAAAACCAAAGAGCCAGAGCCTTGATGGCACATCAACCAATTGCCTTTCATAATTCTCTCTGCCATTTGAAAATTCATTTTGGCACTAATTTCTTTAGGGTAAAGTTAGGCAGTTTTTCTGTTAATTTTTGTTTTGTGTAAAAATAAAAACTACAACAGACAATGATGGATCTCATCTGTAAATCTTCATTTACCACACAAGTAGTAAGTAAGTGATAACTCACTCTTCGATCTTTTGATAAGCACCCACCTCCAGGCAGCTGATGAAATGTGATAACAAGGTCAAGGCAACTGTCTACACATTTCTCGCCATGTTTGCTGAACAAAAACAGACACAGTCGAAGTTGAAGGCACTCAAACGATCAGTTATTGCATGCTATTGTTTTACACAATATCAAATAAAGTATTGCCAAAATCAAATCAGTAAAGATACGCTATATGCAATTCCAATAATTATGAATAAATAGGCAGATCTAATGAAGGCTAACTATTCCAATTCCCAATTCTAAGTTTTAATACATTTCGAATGACTAGGTAAATTGGGTCCAACGAAAATGGATGGCTGGAAAAAAGGGAATTAATGTGAAGAAATCTTTTTTACTTTCAATAGATCGTCAATCGATAACATTTGTAGATGCATGGAAGGCAAAGTGAGACTGTTTAAGGTTAAAGAAGCATCAAGCACTGCCCGACCATTGTAGGCTGAAGACAATCAAATCAATGCATTGATTAATTGAGCTGCTGCCACAAACTAAAACCATCAATTAGAAATTTCATTATCTATCCGAATTATATTGTATCTTTGAACAGTACAATTATCTGCTTTCGTTACAAAAATGGTGCAACTATCTGCTTGCGTTTTAACACAAGTGCGGAGGCACCCAAGAATAGATTAACACAACCCGGCGATGTAAGATTGCGTGTTACATTGTATGGGTATAAACCAGTGGTGTCCAAAATGCCAAAAGCCTATTCCATGGGAGAGGAACTCATTTCGCTACTGCGCACACAAGCGCATTTCTTGATTGAGTGAGTTTGCACACCACTGGTCTAAACCAAAAATGTACAAAAAGAGACCAAAATTCAAATAAAGATTCATTCAGCTTCTGGAGGAGGGGCTAGTCACTCGCAACAGTATTGCGTTTTTCTAAATATAAAAAAAAAAATTTTAAAGCATCTCCGACTAGCCAAAAGAGTCATTAAGCCCCACTACAACACTCGACCGCATACATCTTTGATCACACGTCAACAATTTTTTGAGTTGCACATCCACACTACTATGAATCGTCAGATAATTATTTGCATCGCTCTCTTTGTAAGGCAAAGCACTCAATTCGGAAGAAGCTGACAAAAACCACTTCATTCAATGTTTTGAAGAGAAGGATGGGAAGTTCCTATAGCGCGGAATAATGCAGCTTTACAAAAGATGGGCAAAATTTAACAAGTTTATTTTCATCCCAACTAATACTTTTTGGAATATTCAAAGATAACGTATTAAGACCAAGGGATCAAACCGAGTACGTACCGAAAACAAATCAATGCATACGGGCTTAAATCACCGTCTCCATTTAACCACCGTGTTTTCCTATGTCGACACAAATTTTAAGTAAAGTATCTTGTCACAATGGAGTTAAAATAATTTAAAAAAGAGAGGCGTTTCAAATTGTGCTTCTATGTTCAATTTTCTTTGTATTAACTAAAGAAATCAGCGTATGTTGTAGTCGGGGCACGCGATTTCAGCGCTCTTACAAGTTTCTGTTGTTGTAGTTGGACTGCTGCCAAACTCTAATTTAATGCTTCCACTAACTTAAAGCATGTTTCAGATTCACTTGAGCTCGATATGTGATATTGATTTGATTTCAGAAAGATTCCTTCCTTTTCTTTCTTTCTCCGTATTCCATAGGACATGCTTATACACTTCAAGATGCACAACAGTTTTGGTTTATTTAAAACTTTTAAAAAACAAAGAAATATAAAAAATGTAGCTCTCAACTTTGCAAAACCTATGTATAAAGTTATCTAAAACGTGAGTTTTGGCTGGCTCTAGGTCCGAAAAAGTTGCGCTTGTTCACAACTGTAAACAACTTATGCATTGTACCACCAAAAAGAGCTGGTTGCCTATACAGAACTGTTTCATCGTTATCCCTAACGACTCTTCAGTAGGCTTTTCGCTGAAGAAAGCATGATTGCCAACTGCCTTTCCATACAATCATTGCTTAGATCAGTTGGGAACTGCTAAAAGCAATGAAAGCAAAAATAGACAAGCAAAGAGTGCTTTCAACTTTCTGGTGGTAATGCTTAAGCTTTTAGGCAGAACTTTCTAAGTGCAAAAGCTTGAAACTTTTGAGCGAGCTCAGAAGTGCCCGTTCATTTTGAAATGCGAAGCATTCAAAAAATCGTTTTTTGCGATGTTTTTTGAAACTTTGTTAGTTTCGTTTACAAAAAAGAGAGCGTGCCGTCTCTTATATAGATTTGTAATTTATTTGGCGACCTTTCTAATGTTTAATAAGTGAGTTTAGCTGGCTCTAGGTCCGAAAAAGTTGCGCTTGTTCAAATTACAAAGTTATCTAAAACGTTTACATATGAATGACAAATTCTCTAATAAAGTGGTAGCAGTTCCAGTGAAAATCTGGGTGCACTGTCAAACAGCTGATTTGCTGTGTCATTTTATGTTTGTTAAAAGATTGTCTGTCATCTAAAATAATGGAAAACATAGCAAAAAGTTAACGTACTAAGAATTTTACAGACGAGGAGGAATGGGAACTAGTAGCTCTAGTTGACAACAAGAATGTCATCGAGAACAAGAAGTCAGATACGGTGACTTGGAAACAAAAGGAGCAAGCGTGGACAGAAGTGGCGTCCACTTACGCTAGCACGACCGAAATTCAGCGCACTGCTCAGTCTATCATGGGATGAAAAAGGCAATCTTGCAACCACATCTTGCAAAAAATAACTTTGCGCTAGATACTTCTTGTACATTTATCGAGAAATATCCCTTTCTGTTACGGAATATCTCGGCATGGACATCGCCTGGCGATTGAATCCGTACATGGGTGCAATCAATAATTCCCATAACCTTCGGGAATTTAGCAATTTTATAAAAGTCTCGAATGACTTCATTATGGTCCCCAAACCTAATTTAACTGCTGTAATGGCATAGAAAACTTCTTTCACTGCCCAAAATGCTGTAGCTATGCTCCACAAAAGTCCCTAACAGTAATTAGGAAATTACCACAAGCGTAGAATCTCAATGCTAAATGCAGCTTCTTCATTGGAGACAAAGAACATTTCCTAAAAAGATGGATTGTGTTAAGTTTGTTGATGGTTGATGTTACAAACCGATTAGTTTTTGTTAAAAAACTTTGAAAGCCAGAATCCTTTTATGAATACGAAATCTTCAATGTCCTCAAAGAAGTTCGGGCTTGGGTTGTATACTGTCTCTCTATAAATTGTCACAATGTCTTCATCGGAATCTTCACGTGATAAATTGTATTGCTTAGCACAAATTCAGTACCCACCCCAAATATTATCTAAATTTACCTTGAATGGCAGAAAGTCAAACATCGGGGAAAGGAAAATGGGCCCTTAGAAGTATTTAAGTTAAAAAGCATAAAAGGCTTGAATTGAGTAGCTCCCTTAAGACGATATTGAATCTTGAAGCCCATGTCAGATTCTGTTTTCTGTGTGAAGAGGTGACATTCTGTGTAGACAACCTTCAACTTAACTTAACAAGAAGTGGCTTAACAAACACTTTTCCTAAAGTCCTAGAAACTTTATAGTCCACCATCAAGGTACAGCTTTGATATTTTGTAAATGTTTAAAGCCTTGATAAATACCAATTCACTTCCTTTGGGTATACATTTCAATCAAATAAACACGTGCATCCCCATAGAAAATCTTTAATTTGATTCTGTGATGGTGAAATCAGCAATTAAAATCGTTGTACACAAGTGTAAATTATTGTACGTCCCTTTAATAGCACCTGGACGTTTCACCTGGGTTCACATAGCCTGCCACAACGTCCAACGACAGGTGCCTAATTAAAATAATGAAAGTGCTGTTACATTCTGTCCCTTGGGCTGTTCTCAACTCGCCACTCACATTTGTGTATTGGCGTTTGCCAAAAATTTTCTGTAGTGTCTTGGCGTGAAGCGTGCCAAAAATAACTCATACGCAGCGTGCAACAAAACGCATTTTATTAGGTTTTGTCATTTGCTATTCAACCGGGTTGAATGACTTGGGACTAAAATTAAATTTGCTGCCAATTCTGATGGTCAAATCAGTTGTGCTCGGTTCTGGAAATGGGTTTTTTCCTAAAATAAATTCATTTCAACGCCTAATGCTACTCAATCAATCGCATTTAAGTATAAACTAAACATCTTGTGTTTCAGTTGATGGAAAAGTAACTGCATAATGATGCCCAAATTATAACATAATTATTTCTCCTTTTTTTTTTTAAATCAAAAATTCAAATGAGAAAATTTTCAAAATTTGTGAAAGAAAAAACAAAACACAAAACAAAAAGAATCGTCTGGCAGCTGCCGGTTTTCGGTGCTCACTTTGTTGTTGTTATAAATATATTTAAATTGTTGTTGTTTCGACAAGATTTCGGCAGCTTTTTCGAGCGCGTTGGAGCACATGAAATGCTCAATATGATTTGGGATTTCGTAGCGCAACGATCGTCGTCCGAATCGCACGGTATACACGCTAGCGTCGCGAGCGTATTAAATCACAAATACAAAAAAAACGCCATTAATTAAATTATTTAAAAAACAAACCAAATAACAATATATTTTTAGAATTTGCCTTTCACTTTTCTTTACAAGTATAATTTTTATGTTTTGTTTATTTGACAAATTGAATTAATTGATAACACGCAGAGCAACTCACACAAATAAAAAAAACTTTGCAGTGAAAGTGAAAAAGTGAACAAAAAACTGGGCCAAGCAAATCCCCTTTCAATCCCTGCAAATATTACTCATACGCCACCAACTCGGCACCAGGCACTGAAGTTTGGCAATTTGTTTCGTTTCTTTGGCTTATACTTATACCATACGTTCAGTTATCAATATTGAATGAGCCCCATGAGTGGACTACGTCAACAGCTGAAGGTGAGTACCGACCCTTTTTTTTATTATTAACTGATCTTGTACCTGTTCTCGTTTGTGTAAATATTTACCAAACTGCTGGAAGGGTAAACACAACAAAACAAAATTGTATCTTTTTTTTTATATGCGCAAATATTAATTGTTGCTGGCTTTGGGGGGCTATAAATAATTTGTGTACATTTAAGTTCCATATTTTATAGCTTGTTTAGCTGTCAAGACACATACAGACGACCGCACAAATCATTTGATCATTTCACAGCTTTAGCAGGTACTTAAATTATATTTGGAATATAGTTTTTGAAACGTTTATGGCAACCTATCAGCAAGAGCTAACCAAATTACTTGCACTTGATTAGAATTTGGGGGTGAACCTAAAATTAAGAAATGTTGTGATTGAGTCTGCTTCTTTCGTACTAAAAGGTTTATCGGGAAGCTTTTTTGAAGTAGAAGAAGTAAAAGTTGAACTTCTTTATTTATTGCATATTTGAAAAAAAAACTAGAGCTACCAAAACGACCTTCCTTCAGAGTTACACCAGCTACCTTCCTCGCTCGTCACTCCTCAGAATGGAGTCCCGGGCTCCATTAATTAATATAACAATAATCCGATTTCTCTTTTATAGCGCTTCCTGTAGGTTTCTTGACCTGTATCTGTGAGCATCCAGCAAGAATTTTGTCAACACACTCTAAGACTACCCGTTTAAGACTGCTTTAAACTGTTCCAATGTGAGTTATGCCCTGCCCCTTAAGCGGATCCTCAGTTCGTTCAATATTGGACAGACTGCTATGAAGTGGGTCACATCTTCGAGTACTCTCATGTTGTAGAGGCTGCACATTGCTTTTGCTTTCTAATTTGCCAGAGACATAGGAGAGAGAGAGAAGAGAGTCACAAATGATGTTGTTGTTGCAGGTCTGCACTCGCCAACAATAAAACCTTAGCTCGAAAGAAAGAGAGAAGAGCACGCATATGAAATTGTTGTTGCTTTATGTAGGCTTATGACGCTCGTGGACCGTATACGCGAAAGCTATTCCTTTGAGCAAAACAACAACGAGTGCGTGGCTTGCGGAATAGGCTTGGGCATCCCTGACTTAGACGCTTGTGCATTTCTGGAAAGGTACTTTCGCGGGCTCGCTTTACATTTGCCTGACGTGTTCTCTCGTAAATATATTGAAACCAGTAGTGTGGACTGACTCTCTCTCCAGTTGATAGGTTAAATCAGGAGTTTCCCGTCTACTGAATCAAATGCTACCTTTAAGGGCCGTTTTCTCATGTTCCTGTTTTTGCTCAAATCGAAATCCATCTAGATTTTGCAACTAGATGGTTTTTGTCCACTTGGCTGTCTCATGTAGGTTGATTATAAATTCGGGCATTTGCGCCACGGTCACAGCGGGAGGTCTGGAATGGTATAATGCTAATTTGGCAGCACCTTTGCACTCGGCTGATTATTGGTTTGTTGATTGCGCGCCAGTTTTAAAAATTAAAGCAAGAATTTTACAGAGGATGAGAAGGTTTTTCTTTTGGAACGACTTGTTACTATGTTGGGGGATTAAGCAATTGGTCCAAAACTATGTTCACACAGGCAAATAATTTGGATAAATTTTCATGAAAATTTGGCTTTATAGGCCAAATTGTGGAACTTTATGGCCATCAAATTATTCAAATTATTATAGCGTGGAACCATAGTTTAAGTTTTTAATCCTGTAAAATCTTGAATCATGGCTATTTTCATTAAAATTTAGCCAAATTATTTGGATGTGTAAACTTAGCTTAAGCAATGAACTAGGAGAGTCAGAATGCGCATCTGTAATTTCAACAATGTCTGCAGGTGTTCTTGTATATTAAAGGCACATCCAATATTTTCCATTTTTGAATTACTTAATAACAATTTAGACTTTACTGTTTTAAGCAGCAGTTGTTTTTTGTTTTCAAATATTTTTCAGTGTGAGCATATGCGCGGATACATAAAAATACTTAATTTGCATAAGCATGTACATGGTTTTGAAATCAATGAGGGTGAAGTAGATTGCTACGAAATTCATCTAGATGGTTAGCATTGAACATGAGCAAAGCAAATGCAGCAAATCCACCTAGATTTGCAAAAACACCAACATGAGAAAACGGCCCTAAGAGGCTGTCTATTGTGGAATACCCTTTCCTAAGCCCAGATTGATTTTCGTGAAATATTTGGTGTTCATCCATATACGATTTTATGCGGGCTAAGATTACTGATGTAAATGTTTTTACTAGGTATTTAAAAAGGTAATTGCTCACTTCTTTAGGGTTGCCCTTTTTAAAGATTGGGTAAATAATAATCTTCTGAAAGCTTTTAGGGTCACATCCGGTGTTAAAAATTGCATTAAAAGCCTCAGTTAACTTCACCACAAAAGCCTCTGATGCTTTCAACAAAAATTCTGCGGGGAATCTGTCTTCTCCTGGCGCTTTTCCTACTTCTGCAATTGTAAACGGTCTGTCCATTTTTGCTCTTTCCACCATCGGTAAACCCAAAACATACGGTGCTATGCTCTATTTCTCTGAAAAGCAGGCCTTCAAAATATTCCGCCAAGTCTCTCTAGTTAGTTTTATGATTTAGGAAATATTTTTAGCATTGTTCAACCTCTGGACCCCACTTGCTAACTTCAAACTACTTTGTTAATTGACAAAACTTGCCAGATTTCCAGACTTGTATTTAACTCGTTAAATTTTGATTTTCCCCTAATGACTAAATAGACACTTGAAATGTAGGCTAAATGCATCATTTGTACAAATGCGTTAAACTGACAATTGAGCAAAAAAATTTTACAAATTTTCAAAATGAAAATAAACAAAAGTACAACAACAACAGCAACACAAACATTATGAGGCATTTAGCCAAGCAGTCCGCCGGGTCATAAAACTCGCCTAAACATTGTAGCCCAAAAGCACATAATTAAAATGCACATACTACAATACATCAGTCAGACAATATATGCATGTGTGTGTGCGCTTATATATACCGTAATGGTTTCTTAATGTTCCATAATGTGCAAAAGTTCGATATATATTAGCATCATAATGCGTCGTCGTCAGACGGCGGCTGCTCAATGTTTGCCAAGGCATTAAAATAAAAAAAAAGAACATATTGTTTACCCAAAAAATCATATTTGACGAATATAAACAAAAGCGATTATTAAGTTTTTCCCACATTTTTTTTACGAGACGACGTAGAAGCTGAGAATGAGCAGTGATTTCATTTGATCAGGGAAGTGGTTTCTCATCAAAAATTTATATATTTATCCTTGCCAATCAAGACATAACAAAATAGATATATGTATGTGTGCCAGGTATTATCCATAATTTATGATTTTGGCATACCAAAAATTCTCACATAAAAACGTTTATATACTTAATTGTAATAAAATATAAATTTAAATAGGACAAAAAATAGGCAATAAAATGCGCATTAAAAAGCGATTTCTTTTTTTAAATTTATTAATTTGTTTACACGTGAGCCATTGTCAATTTATGCTAATGCCAGGTTGCCAGACAGCTTAGCCTAAGCCCAAGTTATACAAAGGGAAGGTGAACTTTCATCTATTGCATACTAAACAGAATGTTCGCCTAGTAAAGTATAATTTGATGTGTTGCCTGCTAAAACACTTTGTGAAATTATCGCCAACATTTTTAACTTTTTTATTTAACTTGTTTTAAATTTTGACTAGACTGAAAAATTCAGCTATTTTGACGCTAGGGGTGAGCTTTCACAGCCGATTTCTTTTAAATTGAGAAGAAGCTCTTTTGGGGTTTTTTACTATTCTTTTCAACATCGATCTATTGGTCAAAAATTCTAGCACAATTGATGTGTTCTTCTATTCAGCGTCAAAATTTTGGTTTTTTTTGCATTAAGCAAAGTTAAAGTTCAACGGGACATATTGTCTCTACGATAAAAAGAAATCAAACGATTTTTTAAAACACTCCTTGATGTTAATATTGGCACTTACAGAGCCACTGCATAAATTTTTCAACTTAAATTGATAACACTGATTGGACAATAGAAAATAAATTCTTCCCTATGTAAATTTGAAGGCTAGTTCTGTGTTTCGACCATTAGAATGCACTAAACTAATTTTCATTTAGCAAACGGTTAAAATGCTTTCGCACTTTCTTTAAACAACTTCTATTTACTGTTGACTTTTTCAAAACTTTTTGATTGTGTATGTCTGCTGTACATGCCTTTGATCCAGTCTTGGTTGTCAAATTTTGTTTTTGTTGCTAAATTTTGAAAGAACATCGATTTCTGTTAAAACAAGGCGCTTAGTTTTTTTTAACATTCTGATTCCCTGAATCTTTTTTTACCGGTTTTTGATAAGGTGTTTAATCAACAGGTTTCACAGAACTGATTTATAACATTTTTAACCAGAGCTGCAAGCCGATGTTGAACCGAATCGTTTTAAGCCTGGAAGTCTGACATATTTGAAATTGTGAACCGATCCTTAAACCGCCCAAATTCAAAAAGTAGTTCAACCCAACCCTGTTCCGATATCTAGACTTCAGTTCGGTTCAATAAATACTAAATTCGGAAATCTGACCTACTTGCGATATTATCTTTTTCTGATCGATAATGAGCGGCAGAGTCTCAAAATATATTCTGTATATTAACATGTATTTTGAACACATTAATTTGGCTTCTTTTTTTAAAATGGTTAAAAATTAGGTTCGCTTAAACACTTACCCAAATCACTCAAATTTACCCAACCTACTTCCCACCCACTTTCTACAAACTAACCACCCTAGTCCCACCCAATTCCCACATACTAACCAACCACTTCACACACACTTACCACCCACTTCCCTCCCAGTTTCCACCCACTTCCAACACACTTTCCTCCCACTTTCCTCCCACTTTCCACCCACTTTCCACCCACTTCCCACCAACTTCCCATTCGCTTGACACCAACTTACCACCCACAACCCGCCCACACACTTTCCTCCCACTTTCCTTCCACTTTCCTATCACTTTCCACCCACTTTCCACCCTCTTCCCACACACTTACCACCCACTTCCCACCCACATCCCACCCACTTCACAACCAATTCCCACCCACACCCCATACATATCCCACCCACTTTCCACCTACTTCACAGTGGGCATACCAGCGAAATTTCCAACATCGAATAACAAAATCTCAAATGAATTCAAATTCCATCACTACAAACCGAGTTTCAAGTCAATCGGATGAAAAATAGTATTTTGCATACTGAATTTTCCAGGAATTTTTACACCCTGGGGGCCGACGGACCATAGCTCCGAACCAGTTTTTGGGCTTGTCGCCCTGTTTTAACCCTAATATCATGAATATTGTTCCAAATTCATTTTCAGAGTCTTATAGCCTGATTCCACTGACACATTATACATATGTACATTTTCATATTTGGTGATTCCACTGGAAATGTACATTCTCAACCGAAAAAAGCATTGAAAGTTTAGGCAAAATACTCATAGTGTTTGAAGAGTGGCAAACATATTTTCAGAATGCAGAAAATGGGGATAAAATGTATATAGGAGGTCTTGTAAAAAATGATGTACATTTGTATGATACATTATACATATATGTGTAAGTGGAATCAGGCTATTATTTGTGCAGAGTTTTTATTGACCACTAGCCCTTCGGTCTGAAGAACGTTCAAAACTAGAAGCCAAATAGTGGAGAGATATCATCAAAATAAGGAGAATTGTTTAATAGCCTTGTTCCACTGCCACATAAATGTACATTGTTCAACAATGTGGATGTGATGTGATGTGACACAATTCTTCCATATAAAAAAAATTTTAAATGGATGTACATCAGTTCATGATGTTGGCATATACCTTGAACCAACTGAGAATTTCTAAGAAATTTTACATGAGCTACTCAATGTTAACATAAAGTACTCAATTTTTTATTGATATTTCGATGATTCCACCACAATCATCACCATAATATTTGACATTTGTGTGCAATATGAATAATAAAATAATGAAAACAACCTTCTTCGTGGTCCCAGTACAAAAGGCCGATTATCATTGACCTCTGGAAAGATAACATGGGGAGCATTGCCGCTGAGCCAGCCAGGGCAAATAGTCACAGAATAAATTCCATCAGCTTGGGAAATCACTCAACTATCATTGTTTAAAGCAGCGGTGGACACGCAATTTGAGTTTGTAAGATGTCCAACAACAACAACAACAGAAAAAAATACAATCTTTATCAGCGAGTCTTGGTCGCGTCAACTGTACTTGCTGCGCCGTCTGCTAGTGCGGGCTGAGGCCGGTACAAACGCACTTTGAAGCGACGCAATTGTACTTGTTTGCTTGTGCGTGCCGGCGCTTCGAAGCGAGGCCATTTCTTATGCATCTGAGTGACGCCAGTTGCCGAAAAATAGCTCTCGGAATACAATGGGAGCAAAGGCACAAATTAAATTGTAGTATGAACATCTTTTAAAACCTTTATTTATATAATTTGTACGTGCTGCAAGGGAATAAAAACTTTGGGGAAGCCGAAGATAGCCTTCTTCAATTTTTGTATCCTGTGAGGCTTTATCGTCATTATCGTCGTTCTCCTTTGAAACAAACAAAAGAAAGCCGTTTTTATACACCAGGCCTGTATTAGATAGATCCTAAACAGCTGGATTGATTAAACGAAATCTTACAAGGGTATGGAGCTGTTTGCTTTGTTGTTTTTGCAAAGCTCGCAGCCACAGCTAGTGCATACTAACACCCAAACACAGCACCCAGCTATAACTGATTTGTATGCATATTTTTCTTGTCTGCTCTGCTCTGCATTGTGTGGGCATGCCTGGTATACATAAAAACTTTGGTAGGATCAACATTAACTAGCTGTCTTATTGAACCGCAGTAAGCTGATACCTAACCAAATGGTTGTCCTGGAAGCTTATTTTCTTGCTCGTCCATTTTTAACTTTATGGCACCGATAACAATACTTACTAGTTTATTTTCATTCAAATAAATAGACATTAAAAAGCGTGAAAGTCTACTCATTTGTTGAGGCTGCTTCTATCTGTCTTTAACATTAATTTGCATTAACTTTGTATACCATTTTTACGTAACTATCAAACTATATACTTAAGTAATTATAGAAAAACTAACGAATAGGCTATAAATTGGCATGACCGAACAACATTTTAAGACTTGGCGTGTGGAATCCCATAAAAGCAGCCATAAATATCAATATTATGATGTATTTTTGGCCCTTTGTTGAACAAATTAAAATTAATTAAAATTGTTCAAATGCCAATTTAAATCACGTAATGGCAAAAATAGATTTAAATCAAAAATTAGTCGGAAAATTAAGTTTCCAAATGATTGAGCTTTTCTACCTTATTCTTGTGCGACAAAATGCTTGAAATTCTTGCAACGAAAATAACATGAACTAAATAGAAATAGTGAAAATAGCATTTACAACACGACGTAATAAACAAAATGTCAAAATAGAACAAGACTGCCATATTTTAGACAAACACCTACGAGTATGCAACACTTTGATAGATGAGACTAACATTTTGACTTGGAGCTAGGTACATTCGTGATGCAAGAAGTCTATTTAATATTTCTATTTCCTTTTCATTTATTTCACAGATGCTGGGAACAGCGCTGCTGGGCAAACGTGCTCCCAAGGTAAACAAAAAGACACCAACACAATTAAGCCAGTAAATTCGTATACAGATCGCCAATTTCATTTTTAGCCACAATTCTTTTTTATTTTCGATTCTTTTGTGTTTTCATGTTGCGCCTGCTACCGATTGAACAGTCTGTCAAGAAGAAACCATTTACAGAACTCGAAATTAAAGGTGAGTAAATACATCGCAGAGGTCAATGACAGAAGTGCAGAACAGTAGAACAAAATTTGTATAGCTAAAAAAAGTTGTTCAACTGTTGGACATTACAGTATTTCGAGACCAAAGCTAAATGAACTTTCTTTTAAAACCCATCTCTTACTCCTTTTTAAATAAAACCTAAACAGGTAAGGGGCAGTACCTAATCAATTCCTTCAAATTGACAGACACTGCCACTTGTAGCTTTTAATTGTTGATATGATTGCAATTGATCTGATTTTTGTTATCTAACACTTCAACTCGATAAGCCCAATGAAAGTCAAGTTGTTGCTGATCAGTTGACAAGCAAGCATTTTGATTGAGCTTGTTAATGGGATGACTGGAATATTTAAACATTGCAATCATCATCCTCCTGACAAGGTAAATGTCAACTGAAATGGGTCTTACTTAAGTATGAACACTCTCGTCTGTTTATCAGTTTCTGGCAGATTTGCTTCTTGTCACAAGGTTGTAAAGTGTGGGTTAAGTATATTGTGACACAATATTTTGCCTGTCTTCATCTTATCAGAGATGAGTTTTAAAGGTAAACAATTAATTTTATTGGGTTATGAGTAACATTTATTTTTTTTTGTTAAAAATTGTTTAAAGTTGGACTTAGTTTTATTGGTGCATATGTAGGTGAAGCAGTTTCAGTTGTTATTGTTGTATTTTTTTACTGGTCCGCTAATTTCGGCGGAAATTTTATTTGTGCGCTAACTTGGCACGTGATGTGGGGGTGGCGGCGGCTTAAAAAAAAAGGAGCCGCGTTAATTAAAATTCACACCGATTGTGGGCTGTCTTGATTAGATTAGCCGCAAAATAGCACAAGTCATTGTGTTTGGAGTTTGTTTTATGACTTTAGGTGCTTAAGGCAACATTGGAAAGTTTGAGAATAAAATAAGTTGTAGAATCGCTCATACATGACAAAACTTGCCTTCTTAGAGAAGTTCGTAAAGTATGAACATGTCACAGCTAAGAGAGCTATCATAGAGGAGAGTGCGTCAATTGGATTTCAACACTTCAAAAAGACATCAGCTAAAGTTAAATCAATGATATAGTAAGCCCATGAATGTGAATTCTTAAGCTAGCTTTACCCTTGTCATTTCTCTAAATAGTCGGTGGTCAAAAATCTCTAAAGGAAAACTCTACTCAAATAGAACCTGCTCTATTTCAGCAAAGCAGATTAAATTTTATAAATACTTAGAGATACTTGCTTTGCTCTTTGCTCATTTGCTCATTTTTGTTTTCAAGTAAATCGTTCTTAAGGTCGGTGATTCTTATTATTAAACGCTTTCAAGCTAATTTGAAAAAGTTGATCGACATCGGGTGACTATATCTTATGGTTGCCATAGGACCGATCGGTCGAAAATGGTTCTTAGTATAAAATTTTTTTTTGTTTTTAATGTTAGCCTCTTTAAACTCACTGATTACTAATTCTATATGCTTTCAAATATATTCACAAATTTTGGTCAAAATCGGATGACTATATCTAATAGCTGCCATAGGACCGATCGGTCGGAAAATGAGTCTTAGTGAGAAAAACTTTTTTAATGTAAATTTTATCTTTCTTAAACTAGACAATTATTAATTTGATATGTTTTTATAAAGATTCGCGAAATTTGGTCGAAATCAGATGTTTATCTGTCGGAAAATGGGTTTTAGTTACAAAATTTTTGGATTTTTATGTAAGCGTTCTTAAATTCTGACATTTCAAAAACAGCATTTGCAAGGGTATAAAAACTTCGGCACTTTAACTTTTTTCTTTACCTTGTACTTGAACTTATTACCTCGAAGACTCAATACACGGACGACAACATCTTAGCTCACACGACTATCAAGCACACGCTAGAGATAGCGACCAAATCATAGTAAAGAGTGCAGCCACTCTTTTACCTTTGCTCTCAGCTTGTTCGCTCTATCAGTCTCAGTCTCACTCGGTTGTTAAGTACGATCCGTACCTAAGACAACCCGTTTCGGATTAATTCTGGTACTGACTGGTACTTGAAATTACTTAACAATGAGCCAAGAAATGCAAAAAATTAGAAACAATTAATTGGAGTAAATTGGAGTTTTTTTTTTTTGGAAGGGCAAAATACCTGCGTGATAGAGAGGGTATATTAAAATTGTCCAGATGTTTGTTACGCATAGAAGGAAGCGTCTCCGACCACATAAAGTATATATATTCTTGACCAGCATGACGAGCTGAGTTTATATAGGCATGTCTGTCTGTCCGTCCGTCTGTTTCAAGCTTTCTCCAAAGACGTTGCACATTTGTCGGAACCGGCCGGATCGGATGACTGAATGGTCTAAAAACCTAAGAATGTTCGACGAAAATCATTTAAAACCTTAATATATATAAATTATACAAGCTGCAAGGATAATAAACTTCGGTCGAGCCGAAGTAAGCTTTCCTCCAGTTTTTCTATTTTTTTAGGCATTTGCATTTTGTTATTCCCAAGCAGTTAAAGCATGAACATAGTCAAAGGTCCGTAGCTTAACCAAAGACTTAAACAGTATAGCCAATACCATTGCATGTCATTCCGCATTTTTAGAGTAGATTTTGAATGTGGAGCCATGATTTTACGTGAGTGAGCTGTTTGTTCGGCTGACTTATCTTTCCTCGGATAATAACTCACGCCCGTGAGTCGAACAAAATCTTCAGGAATTGAGTGCTCGCACACAAACATCTGGGACATACATACCTGTGCATTTGAACACAAAATTTGGTACATTGCACAGTGTGTAGTTTCAGCAATCTAGAACAGGGTTGATCAACAAGAGCGAGACAAAAAAGTGAGAGTGTCGACTTGACCGCATCGAACGCTAGCCAGCTACTACCCAGCTGTTTACTCCCTTGGCCTCAGCTTTGGCATGCGTTCGGCTCGTGTACGTGTGTATAGCGAAATGCCTGCGGCCTCCGGGGGCAACGCGTGAACTTCGCTGATCTAGAAGATTAAAAAGGATAAATTCATTGTATTTTGTGAAGAATTGATTAAAGCAGTTGGGAATTTTATGGACACTTTCGTGTGCATTTTGCATTGCATACTTCATTCGTGTACTTGAAATAATTTCGTGATTTTTAGCATTCGTTCATTTATGAACAGTTCTTGTTTCAGAATGTTTGGTTAAGCATAAGTAATGGTTCCTTTTTTTCCAAGTGTACGCTACTGATAGAACACAATCATACTTCAACAGAATTTTTGGGATGAGGCCTCTCATAAACGCGGTTATAATCTGTTAACAAAACAAAAAAAAAAAAAAGTCAACAACAATCAGAACGGAGCCCAAATAATAATAATAATACGTTGTTGTGCTTACAGTCATATATATTTACTTATATATTTAATGAAATCAACCAGCCGAGCCCACGCCCCATCCTTAACTGGGTGTAGTGTCAACTGATAAGTTCTCCTAATACTGTTACAGTTATCTCAGCTGCCAACAGAACCATTATGGGTGGAAGGTGGAAGAAGGTGCGGGTGCTGGTACTCTGGTGCTATCAACGAAATGAAATATAACTCACACGCACACACAGAAGAATGTCTATCATGTAGTCGAAGTGGAGACCCCAGCAAAATGCGAGCATGGCCAAAAACAAAAGTTCAGTTCAGTCAGTCAGTCATTATCTTGGAGTTTTCATAGATAAATCGTGCGGCAAACACAAAACGTTCGTTTAACGTGCCTCATTTTTAGCCCGAACTGAGTATTTCCAGTCCATGTCCCGGTCCGGTTAGAAGTGTCTAAAAATTCCGTCGATTACTGAATTAATTCCTCGTTCTTGTACGCGTGCTGAGTCAATCGATTGACTGATTGAACGTTTGATAGTGCGATAGTGGGAAAGGTGAATGTTTTTAGTGACTTAAGCGATCGTCGAAGGCTTTCAATTAGCGCATTTTATTGGAAATATGAGCAAAGATGATAAGTGTGAGTATGGGCCTATAAAATAAAACATCGCTCTCTTAACGAACTTTAGTCAACGGCAACTACCCTAATCGTGTTATCGATATTCCGATTTGACACACTGGTACCAAATATGGCTAATTCCCGGCAGACACAATGCCAATTTGTCGCCAAGCTTGTAAAACTAATTAAACGTTTGGCAGTGAGTACAATTTATCTTCCCTCTGCTAGCGGGCGAACGGACGGGTAGAGCAGGGCAGAGACGAAGTGTTGGCAGTTAATTTGTTGCCACTTTGCCTTCTGATGAAAACTGACAGTGGCAACAAATTTGGGACACGCCTGCATTTTGATTTATGGTTACGCAACGTTGGCACTTTTTTTTTTTTGGTGAAGCTGGTGATACTTGAACTGAGTTATGACCGCTCTACTCCAACTGCCAGTAAAATGGTTAACCAAAAAAAAAACACAAAATTATACAGCTTTAAATTTTGTTCCAAAATTGTTTTAAAAACAGTTTTTGTCCTACACAATGAATTGAGGTGAACCACAAATTCACTTTCAGTTTTGATTCGGTTTCAACAGAGCTTAAATAAAAACATTTTTTTCGGTTAATTCTTGCAAATGCCTTTGGCCCAGACTTTTTTTTTACAATTGACTGCCGCAATGCGTTTTGTGCACATTTTTGTATGCGTGTCTGTATATGCGCCATATGTCCACAACACGCGTCCTCTAGTTCGCTCTCAACCAGAGCAACTTAACTGTGTTTCCGACGGCAGCGAACAAAATGTCCTGCAATGTTTTTTTTTTTGGTTTTTTTTGTTTTCTGTTGTTTTTATAATAAATTTTTGAAACTAAATTTAGATTGGAAAAGCTATTTTGCTTAATTTTGCTAGCGACCTCTTCTTAGTTATTTAAGAAATAGTTGTTAGCCGGATCAAGGCCACGTGTATTTAGTGTAATACTCCGCAGCTGATTAATCGGACGCTGTTGCTCTCTCCCTGAAAGAAATATTCTACATAGGTAAGCATCATTCTCGAATAGACTAGGTTCTCTAAATTTTAACTAGTGACACAAAAGTTTGATTAAGTTTGAGTTGTTGTTTTCGATTTCGATTTAACATTGAATCCAGATGGAATAAAAATCACCAAAGACTAACAGTTTGCTCTGCATTCTTGCAACAATTTCGCTAATCTAGTCCACACTTTAGGTTTCAGAAAAAAAAATCAGAATTTGCTGCTGCCAAGTTTGATCAGGAGTCGTGCATTTTTGGATCGGCTTAACTTGCCAAAAAAAGATGCGAAAGGTAAAGATTTTGGTTAGCTGCACTCTCTTTTTCTCGGTCGCTCTTTTCCTTTGAGCCCATTAGCAATAGTGAGGCGCAATGTATGTATTTAAAATTTTCATTGTACATTAGGGTGTCTTTTTTAAAGCAAAAATGGAAAATTGAAGATGGATCCCCCTTAATGGATTCCTTTTGTATTATAGATAATAAAATGTAAAAAAAAAAAAAATGTAAGTTTTAATGGGCGCGATAAAGCCACAAAGTTTAAATTAAAAATTACCCATTCGCCTAAAGCTACATCCAAATTTACAACAATGAAATCTGTTCTACATGCGTCGGGTCGTCAATTTTGAGAATTTTCCATATTATTGCGCTCCAAGTTTGAAAGATATATTTCCCAATTTTAAATAAAAATGGAAAATTTATCAAAAACTTTGGAGCTTCTTCGCGCCCATTAAAACATAACTTGTTCAACTTATTTTTTTTTTCCACGTTAAATATACACCATAAACTTACGAATCAAGGGGCGCCCGTATGACCTTACATTATTTATACAAAATAAAAGCACATTTACATCAAATAAATTTACGTTTATTCGGAATTTTTACTAGCAGAGGAGAAACTGAAAACACCCCATATATTTGTTTCTGTTTCGGTACTGATAACCGGTTATGTTAATAAAGATTATAGGGTTGCGGTTATAGAGAACAAAATTTTTTTCGGTTACGGTTACGGTTTCGGTTACAAATTTTAAAGTGTTTTTTAGCGGTTAAAGATTACAGTTTTTGTTACGGTTTTAATCTCTGCTAAAGTCCTTAAGTCGGCTAACAGCTGATTCTTGTATTTCACTTAATTTTTTGCTTGCAATACTTAAAAGCTGATATTTCAGATGTTGTCGTGGAGCTAAAACATATTAATATAATAGAAAAGGTGGCAGAATGTATCCACTTTTCAAATAAGGCACGGAAATTGTACTTAATGCCGCGATTTAAGAAAAGTCGAAACATTTAAACAAAAAATTTGGACAAAACAAAAATAGAGAATTTCATAGTTGGATTTAGAATGTTCGATGTCAGAAGAGCGAAAAGAATGAAAACGCTAGATCCAAAAGCGAATTTTCTTGATCCAAGAATGATCTGTTGATCCGAAACTTTTGATCATAGAGTTTTGAGCGCTATACTCCTCAACTTTGCTGGCTTTCGCCGTTCAGTAATTTTTCAAAATATTCGTTCTACTTTTCTCTTAGTGTAGGTCAAAATCCAACGTAGTTATATAGCGGCTTTGATTTATATGCTTGTGAATTGTTTTTCTGAGTGCTTTTAGAAGGCCAGAAAAGGTACTTAAACTGCCGATTTTAAGTTAAGTCAGCTGGTAGATGGAATCGAAGGAATCTGTAGGTAGAAATTTGTCGGAGTTATAGGCAGATTCAGGTCATATAGGTTTACTCGTATAGTGGTCTTTAGACTCTTTTTTTTCATGTAAGCCTTGTTAAGGCCCAAAATGGAAGAATATCAGAAAAAGTGGGTCTGTTACGTTACAACACATCAAGGTTTTTAACCTCAAATTCTGCAAATTGTTAACTCTGGGGGAACCCAACCTTCTATATCTTTTAATTCTCGAACCCGAATGTGATTGCTTGAACTGACCCTACTTACGAGAGGTAAGCCATTTTCAAGGCTTCCAAATTTGTCAAAGGCATAGGTCGATTCAGGGCTTCAGAGTGGTATTTTGGAAACTGTTTTATGATTTCAGCTGTGTTCCAGCTATAAAAATATAGGTTCAGAAACCAATTTGGTTATATTTTGTGTAGATTAGAAATATTATACTATGAGTTTATTATCAACAGATTTTTTCAAAGATTCTCCTAAGAATATGGTTTCGGTGGCAAAAGTTTACTTGAAGAATCCTTTTGACAAAGCGATTTATTGTAATGAAAACCGCCGATTACACTGTGCAACACTAAAAAGTTGATAGAGTCGAGACCAAAAAATTCTGAAAGGGTATGATGGTAGTACAAAAACCTTCGCTGGTTTTCGTCTGGTTAGCTGCCGTTTTCTTTTTATTGCATTTTGAAGTTTTCAGCTTCTGACTGGGAATTTGGAATTTTGCTTTGACGTCTTAGAGGAAGTTGTTGCTCCTGGCTAAGCTTACAAAACATTCTTAAGTAGCAAGTCAAAAAAGTTACATCTTTATACTCAAAATTACAAAAATGTCTTAAAATCATCATATTTTCCCCTCATTTTTGACTGTTTTTCAACTTTGTCTTGAAAACTGTAACGAATTTGACTAAGCAATGCAGGAAAAAAAACTTAGCTTGGACTTAAATAAACAAACGATTGAAACATACCAACTTCATTCGATTGGACCTTCGTATAGTTACGGGTCCTTAAGCATGTAGAATTGGAACCAAAACTCGAAAAATGGTAATTTTTGGAACCAATTGTCTGACACAGTTAAAAATTTCGATTGTTTTGTATTAAATCAAGAAAATAGTAAGAAAACATAACTAAAAAACTCTAATTAAAAAAAATTTTGTTTTTTTACTTTTTTACCGAAAATGTTTGTTTTTCGAGTTTTTATGACAGTTGTACATGCTTGTGGGCCTATAACTATATGAAAGAGTAACTAAATGAAGTTGGTTCTTTCTTACGGTTTGTTTATTTTGGTCTAAGCTACACCTTTGTACTGTATAACTATTCTGTATTTGTAACGGGTTTGAAGATGAAGTTGAAAAACTGTAGAAAAGTGGTTTTGGTCTCGACGCTATCAACTTTTTTGAGTTCAAAAATGTGTCACAGAGTTATGTGTTGGAGAGTCATTCTAGACTCATGGTTGCTAATTTAAACTTTGCAAAAATTTTAAATTATTTATAATTTGTTGCACTTTTTGGCTCATTGTTAAGTAATTTCAAATAGATTCACTTCAAAATCAAAACGAACAAAAGAAGCTCAATGGATTTTCTTGAGTAATTTGGTCACGTAAATGTATTCAATTTCAAAGTGCACCCATTTTTGTAGCCTGCTTTTGTGCGTTCATTCATCCTGGCCTTCACTTGCCGTAACATTGCACGTTTTGTGTATTAACATTTTGATGATGGCAACACCATCCGATTGATTTTTGAATATTATTATTAATACATGACCAACACTCTCAGATTGAGATCTCAGTGCACATGGCCAGACATGAGCTTTATGACAGCGCATACAAATAATGATTATTTGAATACATATTCGATGTAAGCGCACTTAAAGCTTAAATTGTGACCAAGAAAAAGCCGATTTACTCAGTATTTTGCGGTCGTTTTCTTATTAGGCAGTCAAAATCAGACGCAATAAATGTCAGGCCAAAGTCCGTGTGGTTCGCCCTCTGGCGTTGGCACGTGACTTAATTTGGGTGTCACTCTGCGGTCTATCAGTGGTGTTGTTGTTTGGGGCGTTTAAGATTTAAGTTTATTTTTACTTGCCTATTTGCCAATTTCAAATAATATTTTAGTCTGGAGCATAAAATTATTGCGGCTTATTTGGGCCCAGAAGTATGCTTCATTTGCAATGAACTGTACCTTGAATAATTGCTGCATATATTGCACAGTGGGCCAGAAAACTTAATGTGTAACCCGAATTTGAGTTTGATAATACAGTTTTTATAGTGAACTGTGTGAAATCTTGAAATTTTGTATTACAATCTAGCCTATTCTAGTTCTGACTAAGACCTTATTTCCCATATTTTGTGTTAATACAAAACAATTGAATTAAATTGAAAATTGTTTAAAATAATATCTGATAATCCTTTTAACCACAGACTTTTGGCCAATGTGACCTGTGAACATTCTGCTGCTTGAAAAGTTTTCGTAATTAATGTTCATTAAAAAAGTTCTTTGCATTGTGAGTTGAATGAACTTAGACTACGCTCAATCAACATCAAAAAGAACAAAAGGGAGAAGCTGCAAACGCTGAAAAGCTCATTTGTTAAGGAAAAACCCCTAAAAATTTGCCTAAGTACTTTAACCCGTCAGACGTAGTCATGCAGCTTAGAATGAAAATAGAAAATGGTGAACAATGAGTTACCCAAGCAATTGAAATGTAAAATTTGTCTTTTATCACGTATACGCAGCGTGGTTTTCAATTAAATTGTAAATTACATAAAACAAACCCACCAAATTGTTGCATAAACACCCCCAACCTACAATTCTGTTTTAGTAAAAATAAAAAAAAACGCTTTTCTTACAATTTGTTTTGTTCCCCAAATTCGCTGAGCCAACACATGTCGGCGGCAGCCACCCACCCGGCTGAGTGAAATGAGAGACAGCGGGTCGATTCCAGCAAAAGGGAGAGAGAGAAAGAGCTCCATTCGAGAGCGAGAGAGAGAGCAGTTACGCACACACTATTAAGAACTGTGGTGCTGGTGCTGCTGGCTCTTATTGCATGCTGCAGAAAATCCTTTTGCTACTGCTTGTTGTTGTTGTTGTTGTTGTGCATGTTTTTGGCAGGATTGGCAGCAAGTCCGACAAGGTTATTGGAAGACTTTTCCTTGTAGATTGTAGTCTAAAGGGGGTTTAGCTGTATACAGGGTGTTTTACTTGTGTGAGGGGGCGTATGCGTAATATATATTTTGTTCATCAATTTCTGGCGATCACACACATTTCTAAACAACTTTTCAAGTTCGAAGTGGCAAAATTTTAAAATGTATAATTTTTGTTTTTGATATGTGTTCATCCGCCATCCACACATACTCACAAGACACAACTTAACACATAAGTATGTCTCTTTTTGTACTAACATTAAATATGATTAGTTTTGCTGACAAGGTCGCTGACGCGTAAGCTCGTTCAACAGTGATACAAATGCGATATAAGCAAACTCAACGCTCGTAGCCCGCTGAACTCATACAAGAAGTAAACACATAGGAATAAATGCAAAAGCCCTCGTGTATTTAAAGATCATTGTATATGCGAGCTCGTGTATTTGCAATTACAAAAACCAGCGTAGACTCATATCTTCGGCCACAAATCGCCGCGAGTTCTTGTTGCCGAAGACAAAGATCTACTGCGGGCGATCACAGCTTGTACATGACTAACACAACTGTTATGAGCACGCAAAAACAACAACTTGTGAGAGCAAAAGAGATAGCATGATTTTGGCAGCATAAAGCCAGCAGCTGTTTTGTTTTTGAGTTCTTAGTGCACAACAACAAGGCGAGTAAGCAGCGAGGGTTTAAGTATGTTACTCGCCTGATAATCGCCCGTGGCCGACAGCTTTAAAAAGCTTGTTCTATTATTACTCGTGTGAAAAAAAAGTTTACCCGTTCTGATTCAATGAGCTTGCGATAATTTCGTGTGTCTCAAAACAAAGTGGCGAGCACAACCAAGACGAGTAAATGCGCGAGTAACTCGAAAATGAAGTGCTCGTTGCAGGTCTATGATCAGGATGCACGATACACCACTCTTGGCCTTAGCTTCGGCATGCGTTTGGCTTGTGTATGTGTAAATAGCTAAATGTCTTCGGCCTCTGGGGGCAACCAGGGCTCCCCAAGAAGACAGCGCGAAAATGTGACTGTCTCTTTCTCTAACACACAGTGATGCAAGACTTCGGCAAGCATTCGGTGTAAATTGGAGAGTATTTTCGGCCCCTGGGGCCATGACTAGAGAACTCTGCATTATACCAACGCAGATCTTTTATATTCGCATTGCGTCTTACTACATCCGTGCTCATTTAAAGGTGTATAATTCTTTACAAGACACGTTACACATTTTATAGCATTTCTTACGCCCCACAAAGCCTATTTTAATGCAATATATTTTGAAAGATAGATAAATGAAGCTAATAAGCTCATGCAAAAGTGAATCAAACGCATCTCCGTTTTGGTTTTGTTTTCGTGCTCTCAATTTCGAATGAAATGGCTCTCTTTTTACTTTTTGCAAACCACCGGTCCAAACGAATATGGCCCTAGATACATAAGAGAGAAACCACTAGTCTAAGCGAGACGATCGAAAATGTAATAGTCGAAAATTAAAGAGTCTGACTTTTTCGTTTTTGCTGGTACTGCCAAATTCTGGACACTTTGAAACAAAAACATTCTTTGTAAATCAATTAAAGACTTAAATGCAAATCTATCAATCAATCAGAAAGAATGTTTTTTTTTTGCCCAATGCTTTCAACAATAAATTCAGAAAAATTCTTAAATGATTTTGTATTGGTCTGATTATTGTCATGATCATAAAAATAGGTTCCACCTCTTTTGAACACAAAACAATTTCAACACGTCAATTCAACAAACGTCATTTAAATACAAAACAAATTAAGCACGAACAAATTCAACACAACACAAATATAACACAAGGTATTGAAACATAATCTATTTTATCACGAAGCAATTGAACATCGCCAAATTTCAACACAAAACAATTTCAACATAGTACAATTTTTGTACTAGAAAATAGAGCACAACAACAATTTCAACAAAAATGATTTTTATCAATCCTACAAGTGGGAAAGTCAGTCGAAACCGACTGTAGTGTACTCCGTACCTCCTGAGGTTGATACTTCACACCTCACACATTTTATTTACTATCTCCACTTAATGATTTTAAATTTGTTTGTGTTGAATTGACGTAGTGTTGAATTGTTGTGTTGGGTGAAATGACTGTGTGTTATATAGAAGTGTCACCATAAAAATAAATTAATTGGACATAAACCAAGCTATCATTAAGCAATCCTGACATTAGCCGCTTAAGCCCCATACGGACATCCGAAGCAACGAAAAGTTTCATATAAAAATTGAGGAAAGAAAAAGCAGAAGTTACAACTTCGCCACTTGAACTTTTTGCAAGTACGGAGGTAAGAATTTGAATGTCACCCTTAACAGTCAATGTTACGCTTAACAGCACATTTGTGGAGACTATGTTAATTGGCTGTGGGCCTTATTGTGCTTTGAGCAGCATTGAGAATGCACCATGCTAAGTCACTCTGCTTCTACCTGCATCGATAAAATGGAGTACTTTTAGTTTAAGTGATTTGTAAAAAAATAATATAAAAATGTGGGCGGGGACCGTGTTGTGCCGCAGCTGGTGTTGATTTGATTTTGCCTTAGGTGGTGGTGGACGGCATTCTGACCCGGGTGAATCAGTGGCATCACTGAGATGGGCAGCATGCAGGTGTTGTAGCTGCTGCTGCATACTGGGCAGACCCAATTGGGGGCCATGGGATCTTTCCCACCCCAAGCATTCGGACTTAAATTTTGTGAACAAGACTTGGGGAGAAGTGGCCGAGCTTTTACAAAAACAACAAACACACATACATTTTCGGCATAATTTTTTCTTAATTCTGGTCACACTACTCTTACGTTCCACGGTGACAAAAGATATGACGAAGTTAGCTAAATTACGAACGTCGGATGTCCGTATAGGGCTTTACCATACAAAACCCTGCTATAGATCTCTGTAAAGTTTAAGTTTATCTATAACAGGGTTCTCTCTGATTAAATGTTGCTTCTGACAGTTCTTTCGAGTTTTGTTGAGAAGTTGCACGCTTACAAATCCTCACCTTCTTGTTGCATCATGCTGCGGCCTTTACAAGCTTACAAGGAAAATGATGAATGGCAGTCGCTGTATTTAACAACTATTATATTAACAGCTTCTTGTTAAAATATAATTTATGTTATGAAACATTGAAAATTTATGTATTTATGACGTAATGACAACAAAAATGTTTTATTTACACACTTTAAAGTGGGATCGATTCTTAAAATGTTTTTGATTTGGAATTCAAAGCTTTTGTGAAAAGTCTTCTGTTATTAGTCGATTTCTTACTTCCAGAAGTGAAGAAATCAGTTGGTCAGGCGTTAGTGTCGCTACGATTTCGTCAAGCAGACTTTTGGGGATCTAGTGTAAAAAAAGGATTGAGTTTTTCATCAAACTTTTCTAGGACAATCGCATTACTTATAATTTAACAACCAGTGAACAAGCTTGTAAACCTCCAAGTAATAAAAATAAAATAATTTAAATTTTCATTCGCTAAAAAGATTTTTAGAAAAACACCATGTTATACACATGTACATATATGACAAACAAAAAACGCCACACCAAGAATCTTATCACGTGAATGCGCCTCCAAAAAGACTTTCCCAGCCAACAACATTCAATTCGCTCTCCCTCTCCCTGTTTAATTTTCTTCTCTCTCCAATTGAAATTTTTTGTTAAGAAGAACGTAATAAAAACAAAAGCTGCAACAAAAACACAAAACAAAAAAAAAAAGTAAAACAAAAACAAACAATTGTTGGCTGCCTCAGCGATGAATGAAAATTGCTGTGCACACGAAGCCATACGAAACGAATGTTGGAAAATGGCCACACGAAGCTGCTGCCATACATTGCCAACGGCGTGGATGAGGTTCAGTATCGAAGTCGACGCGTTGGCGAACAAATCACGCGGCGGAGTTCACAATTCCACAATCTCTAACCCACTAACAACATAACTAGGCGACTTATTCCGTGTGTGCTATCTTTACTATCAGTTGGAACTTGAACATTTCTAGGCTTTGCTCAGATTTTCACCTGCTGCTTTCCTTACACTCAAACCATTTCAGGGCATATTTTTTTGGTAATCATTAATTTTAAACTCAATCAATTTGCCGCACTTTGAACCGCCAGACAGTCTGTCAGTCAGTCAGTCAGTTAATGGCACGCCTTTTTCGAATACTTCGAACTTTACTAATGATACACGTAATTGGAGCGTAAAGCGTCCTTGATGTGCCAGTGCGGTGTAGGATGCACCCGAGACGGAAACCCCAATGAAAGTCAGTTATGTCACTTGTGTGAAGTGGAAATGGGGGGCAAACAGAAAAGCATTAACAGACTTTTATCCCATGAAGTGTTTGGTTGAGACAATGGGGACAATGGGGACTAAGCCTGAGAACAAAATTTACATAGTGTTTCCTGTTTGTTGCAGCATCAGAATTAATCTTTGTGACAAAAATGTAACCGCAAAATAATGTGTTAATGACAGTGACCTCACCTGCACTGGAAATATGAATGAATTGTATTGTAGTTGTTTAGTCAGTTTTAATTCAATTTGGGTGTGGCAATTGATTAGATGAAGACCCACCCGTAGGTCGGTTTCAATAGATACTAAAGCGGGCCCGGCCAAATGGAGAGGACAGAAAAATGTGCTTATGTTGGTGAGCACAAGATTCTACAGCCGGTTTACTTACTTTTCTGTACTCACCGATTTACACAATCATAAGTTCGGATAGTGTCTGTGTGAAACACAAGAGTGACTTCGGCCAACGGTGGCTATGGGCTGACCGGCCCTTTTCTAAAGCGTTTCGAAGGGCAACTCTCTAATAGTGCAAGTACCTTTATAAGTTTACTTGTTTGGACACTTTTCACTAGAGCAAGCTTTACGGAATATTTTCTGTAGTTCAAATTTGTTTTCAAATCAAATATTTTGTTAGAAAACCAATTGAGGTAATGATCTAAGTCCCAATGTGACTGTCTTGGTGACCTCTTTGAATACACTAGGCAACAAGGTCCAGTATTTTGAAGGGTTGGTGGTGATTATAGATGATTTTCCTGTGCTGTACACGAATCTGTTTTCAGAAATGGTCCATCACGTCGAGTTTTTCAGTAATTTAAGCTTAAAGTTGCCAAAAATGTTTTGTTTTTTTTATTATTTTTGATATTATCGTAAGTTACTATTTCTTAACTTTGAAATAAACTATTCCAAAGAATTGTACGATTATTTTTATCGAAGGAATACCATTCTGAATACATATAATAAAAAAAAACCACATTGTCTACTGCCCAAAGCTATGCCTTGCAAAAACA
Source organism: Lordiphosa magnipectinata (assembly GCA_037044535.1). Classification (NCBI taxonomy): domain Eukaryota; kingdom Metazoa; phylum Arthropoda; class Insecta; order Diptera; family Drosophilidae; genus Lordiphosa; species Lordiphosa magnipectinata. Next base: position 49,549 of record JBAMBO010001605.1, read on the forward strand.
GTACAACAGGCTTGTATTTTGTATAGAATTTCAATGAAAATTTTCAACAACACCCATTGCATACTTTGGGGCAGCAACAATATATTCGATTTTTTGTGAAAACGTATAGAGTTACTAAAAATGGTATATCTTCATTGGAAAAAATCGTAGAAATGTTTGGGATAGTTTATTTTAAAGTTAAGAAATAGTAATTTACGATAATATCAAAAAAGTCATAACAAATGTATAGGTTCCCTACAAATCGCGTTTTAAGGGTCAAAATGGGCATTTTTTGAATTTTTAAGCTCAAATTACTAAAAATCTTCACGTAATGGACCATTTCTGAAAGCAGATTCGTGTTCAGCACACAAAAATCATCTAGAATCACCACCAACCTCAAAGTTCAGTCCTTGGGCCCTTACTCTTCTCTGTGTACATAAACGACCTTCCTGTCTGATAGGCTGTGATGTCCATTTGTATGCCGCTGATGTACAACTTTATGTAAGTCGACCGTTACGGGAAATACATGAGTGTGTTAGAATCTGTAATAGAGATCTTGTGGAAATTGGCGAATGAGTTTAATATTTGTGATCTGCCTAAGCTTACAATAAACAATGTTCCGCTGGAATATGATAAGGATACCACTAACCTGGGAGTCCAATTTAATAAAACCCTAACGTGGAGCGACCACATTACGAAAGTGTCCGGGAAAACATTCGGGTTGGATAGGCAGCTGTCGCTTACTCAAAAACTCATACCTCTTCATCTAAGGCTTTTGGTCGCCAAAACATGTCTCATCCCGACTCTATTTTATGGCTTGGAAATATTTGGTATAAGTGAAATTTAATTCAATCGTAAGATATGTATTTAATCTTGGTCGTAGAGACCATATCTCGCACTTTGCTTAACAAAAAATGGCCTAGATTTAGAGTCGTGGATCAGACTCCGTATTTTATTACTAGTTCATAAGATTCTAACGACAAAAGAGCCTGACTATTTATTTCAAAATATTCAACTTGCTGTGAAAAACATAGTTTGCCAGCGTGTTAACCTGGCAAGCTCAGAAAAACACTTTTTCATTCAATCTGCCCGCTACTGGAATAACCTGCTGATTATAGATTTAGATATACAGATTTTATAAACGTTTTAGAAAAAGTTTAGTATTGTATTAGTTTTGTAAGGATTATATTTTATGTATTTTATATTTCATACTTTTTATATACTTGTTTTATATATTTTGTCTCTTGTGATCTCTCTGTTTTTGTGACCGATGCACTAATTTATAGTACTTATGTACCTGTAGCATTGGGATAATACCGAAATAAAAATTAAATTATATTAAAAGTCTAATTCTGTTGCCTTGTGATATCAATCATAGAACTTTTAGCAGGCTCCAGGTTAAATTCATATTCTCAGATGAGATAAAAATTTAGTTCGGCACAATATTTCATATAAATAGGACTGCCGTTCAAAAGCAATCAGATTTCAAACTGTTCAAAATTGTTTCTATTTATATGAATATAGTGCCGAACTAAATTTTTATCTCATCTGAGAATAGGCCTTAATAAGTTATGTTTTTGCTCTTAACTTTTCTAGAACAAGACACATACACACCACAAAGAAGGCTGGTTGACTATATAGCTACCACAATTCAATCATCAGCAGTCTTTGCCTATCTTCAGCGGGTTAGTAAAAGCTAACTCATGCCAGCATTACTATAACCGCTTGGGAATTCCAAATGCAGGCTTATAGCGAAATCCGACAACAGATACAAACGCCAAGTCGCAAAAGCTTTGCGTGTGTATGACTCCCGTATCGACCCTTTTGTTGTTAGTGGGGCAAATTCTCTCCCCGCAGTCAGCACAGGCGCCAATTTGTTTTCCCAAAAACTAAATTCTGAAATATTTTTTGAACCAGATTTCGGGTTTTGGTACCAGAAAACCGGAAATTAACTATTTTAAAAGGGATTTATTAAAAAAAAGGGATTCACCCGGCACTGCTCGGGTCTTTTAGTTCTAATAACTCTTTCTTGATGTCAGGACAAAGTGTGACCAGAGACATTCAAATCTTTCGACCAAATCAGCGAGTTCTAAAATTGTTATTCATTGAATAAAACGCCATACACCATAGTGACTAGCTCCTCTTCTAGAAGCTGAATGTCTTATCATTGGTTTTCCCTTTCTATACATTTTTGTTTCTACCCCCAAGGAAGCACACTGCCCTTTTTTTGGGGTTTTTAGGTTCTAGTCTATTTATAGTCTATGCGCCTTGCACTTGAGTCCCAGACGCAGGGAACGGTCTCAAATTGCGCTGTTCAAATGTCTTTGAACATTCATTGTTGTTTATGATGATTCATCATTGATGAATCAAGCTGAAAATTCGAAAAAAGAGGAAACATTTCCTGGCTAAATGACTTTCTCTTCAAATTCTAATCGTTTTTCATTTTTCTTCAGAAATGATCAAAATAAACAAGACAAAAACTTGAATCAGCTGTTTTCCTATCGATGATTTGATTCATATTTCTCGCAGAAATTACCTAAAGTTTAAGTGTTAAACTGCAATTGAGGCTGAATCGCTAAGCCCAGTATAAAACTCTCATATATTGCTAAACTTAGTTTAGTTTAACTAACCGTACATTGAGAAACCAGACCCAAGACAAGGTGGACAATTAACTCGTCTCTCTTTTATGAGCTCAACTTTCTGTACAAACCAAAAAGAAGAAAATTTTTTAAAATAAAGGAAAATAATTAATATCAAAACTACAAACGACTGATACATGCGTATATACTACACACATATGTATATATTTTGTGTACGATATTTCAAAATGAGAATCTGCCAAATACAGGGGACAGCATAATTATTGAAATATCAAGTCTGGCGATTTAACAAATGACAGCTATAAATTGATGAAAGCCGACAAGTGCCTGTAAAAAAAAATGTACGAGGGGGACCTTGGAAAAAAAACGGTTTCAGCACATGGCGCAACATGAGCACATATTGAAGACCCTGACCCTAGTCAGTACAACGTAATTCATTGACCTCAATCGGAGAGCTGATTTGTGTAATTAATTGCAATTAAATTGCGTGAGGCCAAAGTGCGTGCAAATTGAGTACAAATTCATATAGAATTTGTTTATGCCATAATTATTATTTCATTTTTGCTATTTTCCAAAAGCCAACTCTTTTCTGCTGCTGCGGATAAACAAAATCATCTTAAGCAAAACATTGTGAAAATTGTGTGTGAAAAGAAACTAAATCTATAAATACTCGAAAGAAAATATCCACAAACAACATCAGCAACAACAAATCATTAGAGATGGATCACAAAGCAATCGCAAGTCAAGTGCGAGGTGAGCTAAGTATGGAAAATTATTCGATTTCAACTATATTTTAGACTAGAGCAAACATTTAAAACATTTATTATGCAATTATTATTTCAGCAATTTGAAAACCATTTATTATCAATCAGACAAACTAAATATGATATCAACTGTGGTGTAAACATAGAGAACATACATATTGTGCACATCTGTGGCATTGAATTTCACATCCGGCATGTTTTATAAGAACGTAAGCTGAAATTTTGTTAAGAGGAGATGACGGATATATTTGTATTATTTTTTATCTTTTTCTTAATCTTTGTCAACCGAATTCAAAGTTTTAAAACCTTTGGCTTACGTGTAGGTTGAGAAAATCTAAAGAAACGTCTTCTAGCCAGGGGCCGGCAAAAAACACATTCACATTTTGGCATTGCGTATGTGTGTACCCACAGCGGTATTGTTGGCGAAACAGGGCAGCGACGAGCTTATACTGTCGACTGCGTTGCTGTTGAGCACTTTTGTATATATAGTATATAGCGACGCGCCGACCCCTGCTATAGGCACTTGTATACCTTTATTCGTTATGATCTCGCTACCCAAGGGTATTTCACAACTAAGCAATATCTCAAAATATTCTTTTAAAGTCTAATCACAACATTTCGGCTCAATCAACTAGTCTTGTGCACATGGCATGAAATCTTTTAAATCAATTACAAACCACCCACTTCATAGGCGTTTTATCTATAAGTGGTCCCCTTATGGGATTTCGCCTGTTTTTATTAATGTGCGTACCTTGCAAACCAAAGTGATTTCTTATCGGAACCGACAGAATTACCTAAACCTTTACTTTTTATACTGATTTTCAATGATTTCCCACTGGTAGTTCTGTCAGCTCAAGTTCTAGTCTATATATCGGATGTGAAATTCAATGCAACAGCTGTGTACAATGGGTTCCCTATGTTTAAACCACAGTTTGTACCATATTTAGTTTGTCTGATATTCAACTTTGTGTTCAATTTTGAAGACTTTTTGCTTTGCTGGTGAAGGCATCAAATAAAAAGTAGAAAGCCAGCGCTTACTTTTAACATCATGCGTCTAGTAACCTTGAGTCTATTCTTTGCACTCAGGGGCTTAAACTGTATAAAGATAGGGTTCGTCTTGCCTGTTTTAAAAATACGTAGAATCCATCATGATTATTTTGCTTTTGCACAAATCTCTCATTTAGAATTTTATTAGATCTAAAGAAAACACATTCAATAGTTCTTAAAGTTAGTGAATAATTGAAAAATTGCTAAGAAAGTTGATGGAACACACATGAATCGAATAAGTATTTCAATTAGACATGCAAACCGGTTTTGAACCGCGCCCAACCAAACATTACCGAATCGCTGATTTATGATCTTAAACCGAACCGAACCAAAAACCTAAAATCTAAACGGTTCTGTTCGGTTCATTTATCGACAAGATTGATAAGGTAAAGCAGCTATCTGCAAATAAATCTTCATGTAAATTTAGAAAGTTTTTATCACAAAAATCGGCTAAAGAAACAGCTGATTTCGTTTCTGGTGATATCTTAGATAAGAAACGTTTTGGAAGTGCTTAGATTTCCATTCGCTGGGATTCAAATAGGCACGCGCCGTTCTTAATTTGCTTACGATAACTACAGAATTCGTGCGCTCCAAGATAATCCTGAAACTTATAGATGGCTTTGGCATATGCGACCTTATGTAGCTGCAGTGGGTAGCACAATCTAACCAAAGGGCCCAACAACTACAATCAGTTTTTAGCATTCATTGTTTTACTCGCCATATACGGAATCGCAGAAACGCGGTACTTGTATTTTGGTTTTGCTTGCATTTCCTTAGGTTTCGATATGAAACGGGCCAGGAATCAGGGGCGCAACGGGCCATAGTTTCCCCTCACTGATTTAAAGTAATTTGAATGTTTTTACTAAGATTGACTAAGGGCCGATTTCTCATCTTCTACATAGGTCTACATGTCACAAAACCTTACAAATAGCAGATTAAATTGTAAGCATATCTGATACAAAGCAGCTATCTGGAAGACTTTATCGGCCCTAAAAGTCAAAAATTTCTTATTAGAAATATAATATTTGAAAATTGACAATGAACCACTAAACCTTAACCGAAGCGGCGGTTTGGTTTGTTTCCAAAACCATTTTATAAGCCGAACCGTTGCTACGGTTGATTTAAAATAGGGGCGACCAGAATTAGGTTACAGCTGCGTGGCGACGCATATGCAACATTGTTGTTGAGTTCGAATTTGCCACAGACATAGGAGAAAGAGACAAGAGAGACACACATGAAGTTGTTGTTTCTGGTCCGGACGCGCCAACAACAAGAGAGGAGAGAACGCATACGAATTTGTTGTTGCTTTACGTAGCCCATAAGGCATGCCTGAAGTAGTGCTGGATTGTTCATGAGTGAGTAAACAAAATTGAGTTCTTCATTAAACTGAACCAGTGAACATGTTCTTCTTCAATTGTTCATTTTTGTTCAGCGAGTCTTGTTCAGTCTATCTTGCTCTCAGTTGTTCTAGGAGCTGTTCAGTCTCTTTTGCTCTGTGAGTTGTTCAGTATCTCTTGCTCTGTGAATTGTTCTGTTTGCGTTGCGCTGTCAGCCAACATTTTGAACTAAGCGCTTTTACACCAACAACGAAGTGCTCAGTGAACAATTTGTGTGAGTTGACTCAACTTAAAAAAAAAGAACAAGTGAACATGTTTAATGAAATGAATCAACCTTTACCCAACACTAGCGTAGAAGGCCATACGCGCCTGCTACCCCTTTGCGTAAAACCACAACGAATTGCGCTGCTACTGCAGGTACAAAGTATATTACAGTCGGGCCTGACCGACTTTCTTACTTGTTTTTGATATTTCGAATATTTCGCTGGTTCAATTTACAGAAAACGTTTCGAGAATTTAGGGAATTTTGGGGTGCATCGAAGCGAACTTCAATTCTCTTTAGGTATATTTCTTCTCGCTTTTGTCTTGTATTTCCTTAGAGCTTTAGCCGAGCACGAATACTTACGAACATGTTCAACCAATCATATGCAGTTCGGTAACTGTCAAGCAATTTTGAATTTGTTGAAAAGCTCTGGATCTATCTAAGTACCTTTTTTTCAGGGAATCAAACCAGAACCGGAACCGTATACCGAAAAGAACCGATTAAAACTCAGAACCGAATTCGGATTCGAAATTTTTTATTTTTTAGAACCGATATTCTTGAAAGAACCTAAACATTGTACCGGTACAGTTTCGGTTCATGCGTGCCAACAACTAGACTCGGCACTTACACAGAGGGAAAAAAAAATGTTCATAAAATAGAAAGAAAACTTTCTCAAAAATTTTAAACACAAATGTTCCACAAGTGCTTGAAATGAGCGCAGCTCAACTCAGCTCAACTACCACACAGAAAAGTATAAGTAGCCCTCTAGACGTGAAACTACAAAAGTGTGAGATAGCTCAATGCGCTAGCACGCCATTCCATACGCTGTTCGTTAAGGGCAGAAGGTATCGGACTCGATTCCCAGTCAAGCCCGAAACAATTTTTCTGTGTTTTTATGAAAGACTTTATTAGAACAATTCCGAGTGGAGTAGTTTTAGTTGGTCGATGAAGTTTTTGTTCAGCGATGTCCTCTGATCCTATGAGTATGGGCGAAGCAGCAGCAGCCAGCCTCCCTTCCTGCCCTACCATCGAAGCTTTAAAATTTGAGAGGAATCCGCTTATAATCTCATACCAAAATCAATATTACATATTTTTTTCCCAATTGACTTTCTTGAGCTTAAAACGTTTACAAAATAAAGAAGATGCACTTAAATGGTGATCAAAAGTTTCCACATTTGAGCTTGAGAAAGTCCAGCAAGCGTAGAACGTTTGTTTTCTGGGGTGCAATTATATTATGTCTTCGCTAAGAAATCGAATGGACGCAAAACCAAAGACCGCTTTTCTTTCATATTTACCGCTATCCAGGTATCCAGGTACCGATACGGAACCAAACACCGAAATAATTTTAGAACCAGAACAGAATCTTTTACCGAAACATAAGTTTCGGTACGTATTAGAACTGGAACCGAAATACGATTCAGTTTGATTCCCTCCTTTTTTCACTTTCCAAAATTTGATAGACCATTTTAAGGTCTACAATTGCCAAAATTCTTGCAACAGTGAAAATTGGAGCACGTCTGATAGATGGTTTAAGTTCGAATGCTAATTAAAGTATGGTATGCAAATAATAAATTAGTTTGAAGATGAAACAAACAATTTTAACAATTATTTCCTTCTCCCTTCCAGCAGCACATTTTATGTCACAGCTCGTGGCATCGGCTTTAATTACAGTATTTAATTTCAAAAAAAAACTCAAAGCCATGGCAATTTCACTGCCTCGCTTCCCACTTAATCAGCATCTCTTGACCGCCACCAGCACAAATTGTAAATTAACAGAGTTAAGTGTTTTGTTTTTGCAAAAATAACTATTCACACCAACATTTTGTTTATAAAAGCGCGAAATATGACACTTGATAATCGAAATGTAACACTGGAATTCTACAAAATTATTTATACTGTTTTCAAAATGTTTTATGTACTTACATACTCGATTTAACTAAAAGTAAAGACAACAAATACCACTTGTGTGTGTGACAAGCCAAGCAAATATTCAGCGGCATTTCCCCCCAATCTAATCAACACAATAATTTCTGTTTTTTTGTATTTGATTAGAATTACGATTCGATATGGTTATCAGTGTGTGGCGCAATTATTGAAAAGCGTATGAGTAATGTTCATTCATCATATAATTTATATCAGGAAGCTCAATTTAGATGCTGTACATATTACATTTATGTTTTATGTATAGATGATGTTATACACTCGTCATTCTTTTCATGTGATGGTGGCAAATGCAGACACTTCAACATGACACGTTTCAAGTGAACGAGGCAAATGTTCAAGTGTCTCCTTGTGTCGCATAATTTAATTTTGTGTCATGAAATGAAAAGGGATTAACATGTTGCCAGGATATTAATAGGCCACAGGGAATGACTTGATTGTGGGTTAGCAAGTTGGGACAATTTATGGAAATTTAATATGAATTAGATGTACTTTTGATGCGTACACAAAACCTACATACATTATCAGAGCAAGTCGAAGCAATTGCTTGGCTATACAAAATAGTATCAAGTTCTCCTATAAACTGCCATAGATTCAATCATATTCAGTGCTTTAATTTTCACACCATGGTTGTAAACATTCTTGCTCAACCAATGTCAATACCATAAACTTGGAATATAATTTGATCAACAATATCATCATCAATGTCAGATATACGCATCGTTCACACATTTATTATGATGTGCTTAAGCCATATTTCATGGCCACTTTACATTTTTAGTTGGGAAAATCTTTCTATGGCAAAAACTTTCTTGGCAAGTCTTAACTTTTAAGCGTTATATACGACAACAAGAGAGCAAATGCAAGTGAAATTTATTTACGACTCTCTTATGTGCGCTCATGAAAGTATTTACAAGTTTTCCAAACTCAATTACATTTCCAAACGTAAACTGTGTATTCCCACTGAATGGGACTCAGGAGAGAGCTCTGCGCAAATAATCCCAGGACAGACAACAAAAGTGTCAAGGAACAAGAAGACGCAAAAGTAAACAACAAATATTTTTGCAACAAAAAAGTTTTATTGCTTAAATGCAACAGCAGCAGTAGCAGCACCAGGAGCAACAGCAATCTTAAATATCATTGCCCTCGGAACATCATCTGGCCGTCCAATTAGTTCGAGTGACATTTACAGATTGCCAACTTTGTGGTAATGACTTTTAGACAAAGAATCAGGAAACTCAACTTGTTTTTTGTTCTGATTTAATATTGCGATTAAAAACTTTGCATAATTGTCAGTGTCAACAGTTTGGTTGAACAGCAAAAAGTTGAATCCTTTTCGATACTCCTCGCCTATCTTAACTTTTCCAATTTCATCAATTGTTGCATAATCTACTGGTAGTTGCCAATTTGCCACACAACTTAACTAGATGCCTGTCAAATGTGTTTGGGTGTAACCTCAATTTGTTCGAGTCGTCAGCCAAAGTGCCAAGCAAGGTGCAGACGTTGCTGTGTTTTATGAAATATTGGTGTCAATGTGTCAATGTGTGAAGTATAAACACGTGTGCAATTACAAGCCACACAAACACAAAAACAAATCGACACTAGCCTGCAAGCGGAAATGCCCCACTCATACATGTGAAAAGCTGGTTGGTGGAAAGGAGGAACGCAATCTCACAATCGTTTGAGCCCCAAAAGCAATTTTGTTGCAATTTTCACCCATTTTTTTCTTTCTACTAGATATGAGGAATGAAAACAAGATTGCTTTGCTTACAGGCTTTTGCGCTGATTTATAGACAAAATGGTCTCGGACAGAGTAAAAAAACACGGTATATCTCAAATCATCCGCGAAACTAGTTTATGTTGATCAGGAAAAGTCATGGAATGCCTCCCAATTTCTGTAAACCTGTTCGAAATGGGTTTTAAAAGAATTTAAACGAGGTTCAAAGCCACAGCCTGGAAAGTATATAAGCAAATTTTGTTTGTAGTTTGTTAATATGAAGCTAGAAAGTATCCGTGTTTTGAAACGGGTTGCAAATCAGTGTCATCCGGTTTAAAAGTTGAAGTTAAAGATAGGAGTCCTTCAAAGAGGAAACAAGAACTGGTACTTACCGCCTCCTAAAAGGCATATAGATACACTTTAAGGCGGAAGACCTGGAGAGCAAACCTGAAGAAGAACCTGTAGAGAAATTGGGAGAGAAGTTTGGACAAAAAAACTAAAGAGAAAACTGAAGAAACCCATGAAGCAGAGTTGAAGAAAAAGTTAAACTTACTAAAAAACAAGTAAAACCGTAAGAAAGACCCAAAGAAATAAATGATGTAAAATCTGAAGAAAAATCATGTGATTAGACATCGGATTTTATGCACTTTTTTAAATGAAATGAATTTGGAATTATGCTAATTTAATAACCCACTTCCATTGGAAACTGCATATTCAATATATGCAAACAAATATGCAAAATATGCAAAATATGTAATTGTATAAAAAATCTATAAAAATGGCGAAATTTACAAAAATTATCATTCTTGAGCTTAGATTATTAAAAAGAATATATAGATGGCATATATAGACGGTTAAATGGAAGTTGTAGACCGAGCAAATGAAAGGTGTACCTTGAAAATTCTAAAATATTGGGAAATTTCTAAACTGTTCATTAATTTCAGATTTTTTTGAAGATTTTATGGACGATTATGGATTATGTATGTTATAAATAAAGGAGATGTAGAACAAATGGTCAAAAAAATCGCGAATTTTTAAAATTTGCCAAATTTTCAAAGGATCTATGGATAACTATGAAGGTTGGATAGATGGCAATTGAAGACGCGTATATAAGAGGCTTAGACCAAAAACTGCGAAATTTGGCAAATTTTCATTTGAGTATTTACGAAAGCGCAGGCGTTGGTAAATAAGAGGCGTCGATTGACGGTTGACAGGTCAAAATTTGCCAATTTTTCATATGACCAAAGATTATATGAAGACTTAATAGACGGCAATAGTAGACGGGTAAATATAGGAAGTGCAGATCGAATTGTTAAAAAAATCGCGAAATTTTCAAAATTATTGTTTGAGTTTTGATTTTTCGCGAAATTTGGAAAAATTTATGAGTTTTGGGAATCATTAAGACGTGATAAATGGCAATTTTGGACGCGTTAATGGTAAAATCCAACGGTTCAACAAGTTGCGAAATTTATGATGTAGACAGGTAAATTGACGGGTCAAGATCAAGCGGACCAAAAATCCGGATATATACAAAATTTTATGATTAGTTCAGATTATCACTGTTCAGTTCAGATTATCACACGCCACTGCGTGTATGTGTGTAGCCACTGACACAAAGTTAATTTAGCTTGGCGGTATTGTGGCGAAACATGGCAGCGACGAGCTTTTACTGCCGGTCTGTCGACTGCGCTGCTGCTGAAATCTTTTGTGTGCACGGTATATAGCGACGCGCATCGATAAACTGAGAGAGCATTATCTGGTGAATACTGCGGGTGGGGCTAAAAACCCCATTTCAGGGCTTAGGAATTGATTTGTACGACGCGTCGCGACGCTATAAAAATGTGGCTAAGCATTGTCAAGCAAAATAGATCACTTTCTCTATGGATCAAACGCACCGGTTGTTTTTGGGATAGCTCCCTAGTAATGGTTTCGTTTGGAGCGAGCAGCTCATATTTATTTTTTATTTTTTTTATTTATTTGTTTACTTTATTTACAGTTGACAAAAAAAGGCTATCAACAAAAATGTATATACGTTACAAAAATTTTTATGAGCTAATGAAGCCTATCAAAGAAAATCTAATAAAATTACAAAGTAAACTAATAACGACTCCGACACGGTGGGGGAAATTTATTTGCCCGTCCGGCCAGCTATGTCCCTATTCACAGCCAATTGTAGTCAGAGACGTTATTAGAGCTAACAAAAACTTTAATAACAGCCATGCTCCCATTTTCGCTTTCGCAAAAATTTTACGATTTTGAGTCCAAATTTGGTCCAAAAACCGGTTTGAAATCGCAAAAGTTTTGCGAAAGCGAAAATGGGAGCATGGCTGAAATATAGAGATCGAGAAGTGGGAGAGAGAGAGAAAAAAACCAAAACCTATAGTTATGTAGGAACAAAGGAGAAAAAAATAAGATATATTAAATTAAAATAAAACTGAGATAGAGAGAAAAATATCTAAAAGTAAACTTTAAAAATAGAAAATTTATACGTATTGCACAACGACAAGTTGATCCCATCAGAATGTTGTCTAGTCTTCCTCGCCAACTTTATCACTTTCAGAAACTGAAAGATGGAAATGTTTAACACCGTTTCTCATCTTTCAAGTTTGCAAACTTTTTTTTAATATTTTTTTCAGATTTATATTTCTAACATTTTTAACTGTGCTCTGTCACTAAATTCAAATATCTACATGGGCCTTAAGTCCGAACTAATCTATGCATTATGTCCGAATTCTATGCGGATTTATCAGCCATAACAAATCTGAATGATATTTCAATGTGCATTACGACTAATTTTCATATGGGCTTTATGTCATGTCACCTAATTTGAGCTTAAAGCTGCTTAAAAATCCAATTTGGAACCTTTTTAGGGGCGTTTTTTAAAGGACCTTTACTTTTGTTTTGACTCTCTTTGATATTATCGTATAGTAATATTTTGAATCTTTTAAAAACATTGTCCCAAACAATTCCTCGATTTTCGAAAGGGAAGATATATCATTTTTACTACATGTGCTAGATGTGACATTATTTTGTACTGCCCTTAAGTATGCAACGAGTGTTGTTAAAAATGTTCATTAGAATTCAAAACAAAATACTAGCCTACTGTTGTTGGTCAGAAGACAATTTTGTAATTTTGAACACATGTATTCAAAGATGTATATCTTCGCTCAAAAAAATCGTAAAATTGTTTGGGATAGGTTAGGTTAGGTTAGGTTGCAATGGTTGAAATGGGAAGATCCCATTTCTTCACCTAGGCCATCGAAGGCCCGTTGTGGTATCATACAACCCTTTTTACGCTGGGGTCGTAGAGGGAGGGTCTGTCCCTTTAAACCATTTAGAAAGTAGCACAAATTTTAGCGAAGGGGCATCACCTATTTCAGAAATGTTTTATAAGGAAAATACTTCCCAAAAGTGCGAGTCGCCTTCTGCTGAGAGCTGGACAGTGACAGAAGAGGTGCTGTACACTCTCCTCTTCATCCACTGAATTGCAGCCTCTGCAGAAGTCATTGTGTCTGATGCCAAGCCTCGCGGCGTGTCTTCCGATTAGGCAGTGTCCAGTAAGAGCCCCTACTATTAGGGAAATGTTCTCTCTTTGTTGACAGAATAACGCCCTAGATCTGTTAATATTGAGAGTAGGCCATGTAAGCCTAGATACTTCACATGTGTGAATCGCTTGCCATCGATTTATGGTTATTCGACAAGTTGTTTCTTTTGTTTGTAGCTTAAAGGTCGCAAGTGGCACCCCTATGTTGCTCTTATCCGGTAGGAGCTGATTGGTAGTGCCAAGTCTAGTGAGGTGGTCGGCCATCTCTTTGCGTTCAATGTTGCAGTGTCCAGGCACCCAAACGAGATTTATTTTAAAGTGCTGAGCCATCTCATTAAGAGATCTGCGGCACTCTGTAAGAGTTTTGGCGTTATTAATATTACCGTCAAGTGCTTTTAAGGCAGCTTGACTATCTGAGAAAATGTATACTTCGCTTGGAATAGTTTATTTCAAAATATAAGGAGTGATAATTTCGGACAATATCAAAGAGAGTCAAAACAAAAGAATGGATTTCCAACAAAACACACCTAAAAATGGTCAAAACAGACATTTTAATCAACTTTAAACACAAATTACTACAAAATCTCGACATGAGGGGCCATTTAAGAAAACAGAACGTGTTTAGCACATGAAAATCTTCTATGATCACCAGCAACCTTTCAATATACTTAGAAAACGACTAATTTTTTTTGGCTTGTGCTATCGACAATGTTCAGTAGATCCAGGCGGAGCGCAAAGAGCTACTCAAGAAAAGTATGCATTTGTAGCAGAGGTGCGCAATGTCAGCCTACGGCGGCTTAGACACTAATACAAACGAAGAAAATATTTCTGAAGCAACAACAACCACAAGAAATAGAAAGAGAAAACCAATTATTGCCTGGTGATGTGTGCTCGTGGCTTTTTGGTACACACGAAATCATTTGTCGATAAAAACCAAATGTACGGTGAAGACCACCAATACATATTTGTTGATGAATTCGACTTAGCTAGAGATGCCTCTTAAAGAGCAAGCATAGGAAGTTGTTGCAATATACAAACAAAAATTCTCTAACTATTGCCGTTCGGATTCGGCTTTAAACTGTAGGTTCCTTTCTCTTGTGCGAGAAATTCTAAGCACACACGCCAAGAGATTGAGAGAAGCTTGGCCCTGGCCCTCCTTTCGAGTTGCTGTTTGAGCCAATTTTACATTACAAAAGTGCGATAAAGAAGAGTCGAGTTTAAAATAAGCAACTAGAACAAACAAATGCAGGGGCATTTAAAATTACCAACAAGGCTATCCTGCTCTTTTAGTTTTTGTTTGATTTTGCCCTTTTTATTGGCCAAGTTTTGTGGCATGCAATTTAATTTTGCCTACAAGCCTGTTAGACCAAATTTTGCTTGCCAAACTTTTGCCTATAATTATTCGTCTACCGAACACCGGATGCGAGGTTTTTATGCAGAATATGCGTTTTTGTTTCCAAATTTTTTTGGCCCATAAAACTTGGGCAATTGCAAGTTTGATCGATTCGACATTGACTAAGGTCTTGTCTTGGCGTGCCGCACAGTAAGGCGTTTGCCAGAATTTCCTCCAGTCCTTACAGCAAGGCCTTAATTATTGTACAAGGCGAGTGCAATTTCCGCCTGGCAGCAAACAACATCAAAAGAATCCTTGCGCGCACACACACACACACACATATCCAGCTGTACACCCACATGAAAGCTTTGGCAACATTTCCATTAAACGGTTTTATTACATGAATTTCATAGAACAACAAAAACAATGTCCTCGATTTGCATTCTAAGTGGATAAATCATATAAATCACGCATTTCACTGAAACTGACTGAGATTTTAACGACTGCTTTGGTTTTTGTTTCTGTTTTTGTTTTTTTTTTTTATGTTGGCGAATTTGCGTTTTAGGTTTTCTTAAGGGGGCGTACCATGGGGATGGGTGTTGTGTGTCGGTTAGATTTAAGACGCAATTGTAGTTAAATTTTGTATGTATGTGAATGTGGGAGTGTGTTTTTGTGTGTGTGTATATAAATTGTTGTTTGAGAATGGCCTATACTTTTGGTGTTTTTATTATGCCTTAAGAGCAGAAAATATGAGCGCAAATGAGTGAAGGACACTTCAAATTATAGTGGCCGAAGACTTAACCTAAATAAAGAGCATAGAGAAGGTTTTATTATGCTTACATTGATGTACATAAGAATACTAAGAATCAATTTTGTTTGGACTTGACATGGCCAACAAATTTAAGGGTCCAAATTATTCAAATTTATTTCTGTTAGGCAACTAAACTTACTGAATAAAACGCATATATGTGGCGAGAAGCTGAATGAATCTTTATTTGAATTTTGGAATATTTTTATACATTTTTTTAGATTAACCCAAGCAATGCATTACACTCATAGAAAAAATAGAGAATTTCACTCTTCAAAAGTACGGTAAGAGTGAAAATTCTTGATCCAAGAGCGACATTCTTGATTCAAGAGTGGATTTTTGATCCCGACATTACTGATTCAAGAGCCTGATCAGCTCTTGATCCAAGTATGAAAAATTTTTGATTCAAGAGTTGCAGTACTTGATCCAAGAACGAATAATTCTCAAAATAAAAAACTTAAAATAAATATTTGGGGTGAGGGGTGTGAGAGACCCGACCCGACCCGACCCGACCCGACCGACGTGGTCCGTCTCCCTCCCCCCTCCCACTCACCATTATCAACCCAACAACCCCAACCACCATCAAACTTTGTTTTAAACTGCGATTGATTTTAAGATAACCACATAGATATATTTTTTTTTTTACTTACTTTTCTGGGACTTGAACTCGGTACCTCGATAGACCGAAACACACAAAGGCCAACAAAGGTCCAACGCTATTCTCTCAACGACAAACTGCGCATGCGCCCTCTCTCTCTGCGAGAGCGACTCCAACGCTATTCTCTCAAAGTAAAGTTGCCCTCACCCCCCTTGCCTATAAAAAACAAAATTGAGAACGTTTAGAACGAATTTATCTCGATTCCAAGAGCAAAATTCTTGAAAATTCAAGAACGACTAATTTTTTTCAAGAGCGTTCGTACTCAAATTATTCGTTCTAGTTTTTTCTTTGTGTACAAGCCTTGCGTTGGTAGGTATTTTAAATTTATTTGTAACAGAAGTGTCCCTTTCCTAGCAGGTACCTGTATTCATATTGCACTGTTCAAATATGTTTCAACACTTACTTAAAATGATTGATATTTCACTTTACCAAATTCTGCTTAGCAACAATATTTATCAGTTTATACACCAATCTAGCATAACTAACCACAAATTAACCAAATTTAAGTTCCCACCAGCTAACTGTAGTTATTTTATTTCTTACAGATTTACGCACAGCATTCGATCTACTAGACAGAAATCGGGACGGCCGCGTTACAGCCAATGAACTACAGTTTATGCTCAAGAATCTGGGCATAAATGTGCGTGATGAAATCATACACGATCTCATACGTGAGGCTAGCCATTCAGGTGAGTGTCACTTATAAACGTGCTACATATACAAAACTTGCCGACTGTCAACACAAACAGCACAAAAGAAGAGGCCACTTGAGCTCAAGTTGGTTCACGCTCAAAAGTGTGCAACAGTTTGTTTGCCTTTTATTTGCGCCTCCTTAATAAATTATGTGCTTGAGTCATTTGGCCAGGAGAAAGCAAATAGAAATAGGGAATGGTAATTAAATTGTGCGGCGAACCATTGGGAAATGTGTGTGCACACCACAAACCACAATGCATAACTGAGTAAATGTGAGTGTGTGTGTCAGGTGTAAACAACCAAAGCAAATACAACAGAAAATACTCTTTAAAGGAATTCTCATACCCACAAGTGCCAAATTTGTTACGTTTTCTATAAAATGTACTCTTTGAGCTTTGTCATTTTTTATTAAATTTAAAACCACACTTTGGTCACTTCCCAGAGCAGCTCTTATCTTGCATTGGCGCACGACGGCGCCTTTTTTTTAATACAGCTTTTATTTCCGGCTTATCTATTTCCCGCTGCATTTAAATTAAATTAATTCAAACTAGCAAAAAAAATGTAAATTGTATTAAATATGCAAAAAGAAACCATCTTTGAAACATTGCAAATAAATGTTTAAGCTTTAAATGTGCCGCCTGACAAGCATCATGTAACGCAGCGCCGAGTCTGACAGTGACCCCTGCAACGAAAGATATTTTCTGGTTGCCAGCAACAGATGAACTCTCATCTGAACATTTCTACTTATATATAAATAAATAAAATATATATGTATGTATGAGACTGCTTCGAGCCTGTAAACAAGGAACAAAACACAGGGCACGGCACGTGAGAGCCAATGGAAAATGCATCTTTTTTTATCCCGCTACATGTGAGCCCAAAAGCAAGCATTTAAGCGTGTTTGTGAAGCCAACAGTAAATTAAATTACAAGTATTTTAATCAGCGGTCAAACCGAATTATTTCAGTATAGTGTACTCTAGTTTGTGGTTTGTAGTTTGTAGTAGGAGTTAGGTAAAAAAAAAAAACCAACACAAAGAATCAAAATTATATTTGTTTCAGTGTATTGACGGGTTTGTGGTATATAAACGAATTGGGGAAAAAAAAATTGTGAGTGTCGTTAACACTCACATGGCTTTGATGTGAAACATGATGCTAAAATTAAGGGCTTAATTTCAAAATCACAAGCTCCCTCAATAGTACTGGGTGGTCGGTCCATCTAGTGTTTGGAATTTGAACTATTCATAATTTGACATTAAAAACGTCAAATGTCGTTCGGAATGCAACTAATTTTTAGTAAAAACTTTGACATTTACGAAATGGGTCGCTATTCGCTTGAAGAAAGTTGGGAAATATTAAAAACATATTTCCAACAAAACAAAAAAAAAGTTCCGAAAACTCAATTTGTGGATCAATTCGTGAAGCGATTTCATGAAACTGGCATGTTGGTGGATAAACCAACCCGTGTACGTACTCGTCCGGTACGCTCGACCGAAAACATTGATGCGGTTGCTGAAAATGTGCTTCAACAACCATCGACGTCAACTCGCTATCGATCTCAACAATTAGACATTTCGTGCACTTCTTTGATGCGAATTTTGCATAAAGACCTTGCCATGAAGCCATACAAAGTTCAATTGGTGCAGCAGCTAAAGCCAATTTACTATTCGAATCGTCTACAGTTCGCAAATTGGGCGGAAGATCGTTTGGCCGAAGATGGTGAATTTTACCGAAAAATCATCTTTTCGGATGAAGCACATTTCCACCTCGGTGGCTATGTTAATAAACAAAATTGTCGCAGCTGGGGCACAGAAAATCCGCACATCGTCGTCGAGAAGCCAATGCATCCACCACGTATCACTGTTTGGTGCGGATTTTGGTCTCGAGGCATCATTGGTCCTTTTTTTCTTTGAAAATGAAGAAGGAGCCACCGTGACCGTAAATGGTGAGCGCTACCGCGCAATGTTAAGTAATTGGTTCTTCGAGGAAATTGAAGCTGAAGACTTTGACAATATTTGGTTTCAACAAGACGACGCTACGTGCCACACAGCGCACGCCACAATCGATCTTCTGCGCCCTATCTTCGAAAATCGAATAATCAGCAAATATTCAGATGTGAATTGGCCGCTAAGAAGCTGTGATCTGACACCGTTAAACTATTATCTTTGGTGAGCGGTCAAGGACAAATTTTATGCAAACAATCCTGAAACAATTGTTGAGTTGAAGAACGAGATTCGAGTTGCTATTGCTGCAATACGTGCCGTGTCAATTGAAAATGTTCTCAAAAATTGGGTGGATCGAATGGGCTACTGCCCTACTGCCCTACCTGTCCGTGCTTCCTGTTAACCCATTCTCCAAGGTTGGGGATGAGGCGGTGAGTCCACCGACCCTTTGTGGATGAATCCCACCGGCTTTGCCACCTGAGCAAGCTTTCTTTTTGGGCAGAAATTCGCACTGACTTTTTGTGGGTTGGTGGAAGGTTCCTGCCGTGAGCCTCGTTAAACACCTTCGTGTTCACTGAGGCTAGTTCCTCCAGGGGCGGCACGCCTGCAATGACTAGCGCTGCGTCATCTGACACTGTGCGGAATGCACAGCATATGCGGATTGCTCCCAGCCGATGTGTTGCCTCCAGACCACGACTGTAGCTTTTTACTTGCAGTGCCCCCAGCCAGACTGGAGCAGCGTACAACATGGTCGACCTCGTAACGCTGTTGATCAGTACACTCAGAGAAAAAATAGAGAATTTCGCTCTTGAATCAAGAGCATTCGTTCTCAAAAGTACGGTGAGAGTGAAAATTCTTGATCCAAGATCGAAATTCTTGATTCAAGAGTGATTTTTTGATCCCGACATTCCTGATTCAAGAGTTTCAGCTCTTGATCCAAGTATGAATAATTATTGATTCAAGAGTTTCAGTACTTGATCCAAGAACGAATAATTCTCAAAATAAAAAAATTAAAAATAATATTTGGGGTGGGGGGTTAGAGAGACACGACCGATCCGACCTGACCGACGTGGTGGTCCGCGTCTCGTCCTCCTCCCCCGGTCCCACGCACGCTTATCAAAATCAACCACACCAACACCCCAACCACCACCACCCACCAAACTTTGTTTTAAACAGTGATTGATTTTGAGATAACCACAGAGATTTTTTTTTTTTTTTACTCTTCTGGGACTTGAACACGGTACCTCGAAAGACTGAAACACACACAGTCGACGGGCAGCTTAACGAGGTCAGCTAACTTCCTTAAGCCAGAAGACGCGACGAAATCACACTTATAAATAAACGCTTTCGTACGCATCGCACAACAACAAACTGCGCATGCGCTCTCAGTCTCTGAGCTCTCATTCTCTCAACGACCAACTGCGCATGCGCCCTTACTCTCTGCGAGAGCGACTCCAACGCTACTCTCTCAAAGTTAAGTTGCCCTCACCCCCCTTGCCTATAAAAAACCAAATTGAGAACGTTTAGAACGAATTTATCTCGATTCCAAGAGCAAAATTCTTGAAAATTCAAGAGCGATAAATTTTTTTTTCAAGAGCGTTCGTACTCAAATTATTCGTTCTAGCTTTTTCTTAGTGTAACCTTCAACCTTGCTTCGGGCCTCGGGTATTTAGCATCATCCTAGAGCGCGCTCTGTTAGTAGATGCTGCTTTTGCGCTTGCGTAATCCATGTGCTCCCGGAAACTAAGCCTGGCCTCTTTGAGGTAAGCGCCACATTGCCCACTGTAATTTGAGCAGTCTTCACCTTTTTCCGGCTGCTAATTAAGACAGCTTCCGTCTTGTGGAGCGCTAGTTCCAAGCCTACTGAAGAAAGCCACGCCTCTATCTGCTTGATTGCTTTGTCGCACAGTGATTCTGCCTGTTTGAGGTGTTTAGCCACTACCACCACAGCAACGTCATCCGCAAATCCAACGAGTTGCACTCTGGGGGGAAGAGATAGTCGCAGGATGCCATCGTACATCACGTTGTACAGTAATGGGCCTAGCACGGATCCTTGCGGAACACCTCCGGTTACGTTGTACGTCTCTGTGCGTACACTGGTGTCGAATTTGAGCAACCTGTCACTGAAGTAACTGCGGATCATCTGGAGGAGGTACAGATGGTGTGTGTTCATGGGTGTATGTGTGAGTGTGCTCTTTAACTCATTCATCGTTTTTATATGCGTCACGTGATGCTGAAATCAAATTTCACTCCTACTAAAATCTTCCGTACCGAAATTAAAGATGTTTCACATTAAAACCAAAAACACAAGGCAACAAAATTACTTTTTTCAGTATATTGAAGGGTTTGTGTTGAATGCTGAACACGAATCTGTTCTCAGAAATGGAGATTTTTAGTAATTTGAGCTTAAAGTTGGAAAAACAAATGCCTATTTTTACACTTTTTAGACGCGTTTTGACTTATTTTGATATTATCGTAAATAACTATTTCTTAACTTTAAAATAAACTAAATCCCTGAGATATGTATGAGCGGCGCGCTCCGAACCACGCCAATGGAAGTACTTTACACCATATTTCATCTCGTACCACTAGACCTTGTAGCAGGACAGATGGCTATCACAGACCAGATCAAACAGACCTCAGACTAACAGAATCTGAGGGTTTTTTCGCCGCCAACCTAGACCTAAACTGATCGTTCCGCCTTCCTGATCACTGTAGTGTGTATCAAGCAGAGGTAGCAGCCATCCAGGAAGCTGACACCTACTTTAGCACAATTACGGTCAAAGAAGGAAACATATTTATATACTCGGACAGTCAAGCAGCCTTTAAGGCACTTGTCTCACATACAAATAATGCTTGGCCTACACTTCAGTATTCACCTAATATGGATGCCTGGATACCGCACAATGTATTGACCCCCCTCGGTACTAACAGGTTAACAGGGAATATATGGCATCGCAACGGACCATGTGTCCTAAGTGAGAGAGCGACTTGTCGCTCTCAGCCATCGCAACCTAACCTAACCTAGTCCCCCAGTCGAATGTTCGTAAAAGAGCTTCGCTCTAATAAGTTTTTCTCACCAAGCGCGCGCATACATGCGGCTGAAAGATGAACTGATGGCAGAACTTGACGCTGGTCTGGACAAATAACCAAGATCCCTGCATAGTAGTGTGCACAAAAAGCACTGGATAGATCTTCAAAATTTAGTTTTAAGCTCAGCTTTGCGGCATGAATCAGGCATATTTGTTTACCTCGGCTTGCTGACGTACTAAAATATCATGGACAGCCGTCAGTTCATCTTTTAGTCGCATGCGTGCTTGCGCTCTAAGACCCATTTTCTGGCCGATGGAAGTCTCTGTTCTGTAGAAACAGACAGACAGACTCAACCCATCGCCTTGATCAAGAAAATATATAGTTTATCTGGACGGCAATGAATATATCTATGCATTGCAAACTTCTGGTCAAAATTATAATACCCTTTCAAAGAGTATAAAAAGGAAAGAAAATAGCCACAATTGGAAAAAAAATTTCATTATGGAAAAGCGCCCACCAGACCGCGAATTTTAATTTAAGGACCTTGTGTGTAACATTTACCATTTTGAAAATAGAGCCACTCTTAATCAAATTTGGTTTTTCAATTTAAATTTTAAAGGGCCAACCTTCGAAAATTGATTTTCCTACTTGCAAGGTCTTTTGACTCTGTTTTTTTTCTCTCTCTCTCGTTTATGTTTTCGCTTGTGTTTCCTTTCTATGACCCTTGTTTTTCTTTTTATGCCATTTTCATTTCACTTTGCCTGCAATTTTTGGTATTTTAAGCTGTATTTAATTTAGGCCATTTGAATTCTACTTTAGCTCTCCACACTCAAATTGGTCATTTGTTATGTAAATTGGGTGGCCACAGCTAGAGGGAAGGGTGGGGGGCGGGCATCGACACTTTGATTCGATTAGGATTTCAATTTAAAGCGCGGGGGTGCATTGGGAGGAATAGTAGATAATGATGGGTGTTGGTGTTGGCATGTGTGTGACATTTGGTTATAATGGTCAAAAGGCATTGTATTTATAAATGAACTGGGTACCATGGGTAAAGTTGACTACGTTTGCGGTAGAAGTATACATATAGTATAGCAACTGGAAATCTAGTCCAAAGCAGCAATAGATGGCGCCATTACTTTGACCATTTGCTTGCCAGTTTGTTATATGGCCGCTAACGATACATTCATCTGTTTTGGACCAAACTTCCCAAAATTGTGTGGAAACCGATAATATTCATAACTGGATAGTAAAAAGACGCTATCATTGAAAACAAACAACATTTTTCTCACTAGAACTACTTTTTCGACCAATCGTTCCTATGGCAGCTTTATGCTATAGTCATCCGATTTGGATCAAACTTGACAGAATTGTGTGGTAACTTATAATATTGATCAATAACAAGTTTGTTAGCGAAAGCATTGAAAACAAAAAAGCTTTTCATACTAAGACTTTTTTCAGAACTATATTTTGTATGGCAGCTATACTATATAGTTGACCGATTTTCACCAAACTTGATGGAATTATGTGAAAGCATAGAAATAAAACAAATACGAGGTTTGGAGACCTTTGTGTTGAAGGCAAAAAAGGTTTTCTCACCAAAACTACTTTTTCGACCAATAGTTCCTATGGCAGCTATGCTATGCTATGGTCATCCGATCCGATCTAGTTCCGATAAATGTGCAGCGTCTTTGTACCAACAGACTTCTTGCAAAGTTTGGTTAAGATAGCTTTAAAACTGATGGAGGAGACCACACCTTATAAGAAATCACAGTGGTTAGAGCGAGACGGGCATATTCCCAAAAGAACTCAGAGAGCGTAAGTGAGAGCGAACATCTGACTAAGTTCTGTCTATATATTTATGTTTGTTTATAACTTTTAAAACACGACGCATACTGACACTTCACAAAGGAGAATGGTCGACTATACAGCTGTTTTAAGAACCTCCCGGTTCTATCATCAGCAGGCTTTGCCTGTCTTCTGCAAGTCGGCAGAGGCCATTGCTATGACTGTTTGGGAATTCCAAAGGCAGCACAAGTGCAAAAATTGATAACAACAGACAATGCAAAAATGACAGAAGACTTTGTGTATGTGTGTGTACCCATTTTGGCCCTTCTGTATTATTGGATTTTCTTAGTTATCGAACTTTCTTCACAGTATTTTTTAGTCACAGCTGGTATTTCATAGGACCGAATTTACATCTTCTAGATAGCTGCTATGTGTTAGATAAACTAAGAATTTACTCTGTTATATGTTAGTTTATGTGACAGATAGTGCTATGTAGGAGATGTGAAATCGATCCATTGTGTTGGTCTCAGTTATTAATACGACTTAAATTTCAACCCTAAAAAGTGTACATCTTCACCATGGTGATGCCATTAAACACATATGCCAGAAACATGCACTCACATGTATATTACGCATACGCAACCTAACTAAATTTCAGCAAGCCTGACTTTGGCACTTAACAAAACACGCAATTAAAAATTTAATGGTCTACCACAAAATCTGTGCTTGCATCCACACATCCACACAGATTTATATTGCATTTGGAAAAGTTTTTTATGTTTTGTTTTTGGTCAGCATCAGCCGTCATAAATAGTCCACTATTTCATAGCGCAAATTAATTGCGCTCCTAAAAGCAGGCAACAGTTATTTTTTTAACACAAAATGTCAGCACTCATAAAATATCCATACGACAATTGACCCCACAGCACGAGAAGTACTTAGGCGGTCGAAGAAAATGCTGTTGCGTGTGGCCTGCGCATAAATAGGCACAACAACAACACACAGAAGCCTCCTTACTTTTTATTGGTATCGCGGGCAGGTGGTCACTTAGCAGCGTGACCCTCAGTTACCCAGTCTTAATCAGCGCCCTGGCCTGTGTCATTGAAACCAAGGGAATGTTAATGAAGCCGTAAAGTGCGCGCTTTACGCAGCATTCAACAGTTTGTACAGTAGCAAAAATAAAACGATAGAAAACACAAAGGACAATGGAGAGTGGAATAAGAAGAGAGAGAGAGAGACAATGCAGACACAAAGCAAAGTGTTTGCTTTGATATTTCTATTGTTTGATTTGACTAGCATTTGTTGAAGGGTAAAGTGGAAAAGTTTGCGGTCCTTGGGTAGCCAAAGGCGAGCTGTGAGAATCATTAGGGGATTGAAGGGATGTCCAAGTGGAAATGAATGAATAAATAACCTTTGACTGCAATTTAATTTTTAAATTCTGTTTAATATTGGTTTTATGATATAAATATGAAAGTGAAGATGATTTCGATACTTTAACAACAGTTTCCTGCTACAATTTCAGTTGAAGTCTAGTACTCAGAATGACAGAAAATTCCTTTCATCTTAGTATTTCATATAATTAGAAACATCTTGGCTTGGCTTTACTTTGATGCTCATGTGCAGTTAGAAACTGGAATTTTCTGTAGTTCTGAGTACAAGTCTTTAAGCATTAAAATCCTCAAAATATAATTAAGCACTGCAACACGGTTCTTTTGCCTTAAATCTTCTCTACAATTTGCTTTGATTTTGCAAAATGCTTTTGCCAACTTTGTGGTTGGCCACCTAAAAATTGCCATGGCAAATTGCAAAGTGAAATTTTAAGGTGAAATCCGAATGCAAACCTCAACATTTAATTAATGGGCCAACTGCCTGTAGGTGCCATTTGAGGTAATTTATTGTGCACTGACTTTCACTGAACGACACATAGACGAACAGACCCCACATTCGTTGCATGTTTTACAAGCAAAATGAAGCTAAATTACACAAACACTTACTTGCCCAGCTGCTCTTCCACACCCCAGCCCTCTTTTACCAAACAAGCAACAATCAAACACACACCCACGGCACACACACACACACACACACACTTCAGTCTGTGCTGGGCTTCCGTTTCCGCTGGCATGAGGTCAGCACCAGGAGCTGGTACATTTGCCAATAATTGATTGCATTTTGGCATGAAGTTGTTTCTTGGCAGCCCCCGATTTGATACGCCCCCAAATGCATTGACAGCGGCAATTGCCATTTGTTATTGAAGCAAAAAAAAAGGCAATGTCGTTGCCTGCTTAAAGTTCTCCATTGGGGGTTAACTCACTTTTGCACTCGGAAAAAAATTAAAATATTTTGTACTAAAATCAAGTAAGAAGTATTGTATTTAAGTACTTAGTTTTCATTCTAAGTAGGATCTACCGGCTAAAACCAGTTCTGGTATAGAATTATAGCACCTTTAATGAGCACTGTTGTAGTTTTGAATTTGTACTAAATCAGTCTTAAAAGCAAAATTGCTTATATTCAGAATATTTCATCTAACTTAAATCTAACTTCCCAAGCTGCCTTCGTACACTTTTCATACTATCTCTAACACAGTAGGTTGTCCAAACTTCTCTAACAGAGAATCTCTTATCGAATTGGAACGCTGTCAAAGGGTTACATCAAACAAAGCGCAACATTTTCCAGAACTGACCGGTTCGACGTTACCGTTTGCTTTGCTATTACACTATCGTCACGAGCAGTCTGCTTTAGCAGATGATATGACAAGTGTAAGGGCAGCTTTAGCTAATGTTGTGTTGTAAATTTAACAACTTGTAATGCACAACATGTATATAATTATGATTCATACAACGCATCTCAAGTGGTTTCCACCGGATGTGCCTCTTTACGTGTGGATGCCACGTGCATCCCGATCCTTGTAAGCAACGCTAATTAAATTCAATGTTATTTCAAAAAGAGACAGGTTTATGTGTTAGGTTAACTTTTCTGAATATGATATTTATCATATCATCATGTACATGTTTGAACAAGTTCGGTTCAGCTTTTACATAAATTCACGACCTTCCTAACCTGAACTCGGGCATAATTCCCCCTTTTTTGTAGAAATGTTTCAGTTCAATTATCTTTTTAAAAACAATAATAACACTAGTTTACAGCCAAAAAGACCCATTATTTTTAAATGTAGTTTGAAATGCTGTTCCCGAAAATCGACTTTAAAAACTTTTTATGGAAAAGTTTTTTATACCCGATACCCATTGAAAATGGGTTGAAATGGGGATCATGAAGCTGTGCAAATGTATGTAACAGAGAGAAGAAACCATTTCCGACCCTATAAAGTATATATACTCTTGATCAGCATCAGCAGCCGAGTCTGTATAGCCACGTCCGTCTCTCCATCCGTCCGTATGAACGCGTCGATCTCAGAGACTATAAGACAGCGAGTGCCCAAATTTTTGCACGTACCTAGGTGGCTGTCAATGCAGGTTGAGGTATCAAAGTAGAATTTGTAAAAAGGCGCCGCAGGGAAAAAATTTGTATACTCTACACCGAAGGTACACGGAATATGCTAAGTTTGATGCAAAAGTATCTAACAGAGAGAGGGACTCATTGCCGGCCCTATAAAGTTCATATATTCTTGATCACCGCCCCCTCAATTTGGCAAAAACGTTATATCTCCCACAGTGTTGTTGATGCACTCAGAAAAAAAAGACCGGCAGAGTTCTAGATCCAACGGAATAAAATTTCAAGTATGTTTTGTTCTTGGACGTACTTAAATTGAGTACGAAACATATTGCTGCGACGCAGAGCAAACGTTCTTGAACCAAGAACATTTCTTACTTACAGTTATCCCAATAATTTAAGAAAGGATCGTTGTTAGTTCGAGTGCAAATTTTCTTGGATTGAGAACAAAATGAATGCAAGCTCCAAAATCTGTTCTACAGAAAATGAGAATTATTTCAAGTCGAATTTGTCTTAGAACTTTTGGGCAGGCTCTAGGTCAATAAGTTATGATTTTCATCATAACGTTTTTACAAATTCCCTCCTGGTTCTAACACTTTGGTTACGGAGTGAGGGTGGACTCTGACCTACAGTATAAACATGTTGGTCTTTGGTTGATTCATTTTCTCTGGATTTTTAATATAATACAGTAGACCTAGTTTCAAGTAACAAATTGGGAACAGCCTAGAACTCTGTATGCTTAAACCAAGAACAGTTTGTACTAATTTTTTGAAGCATTATTTTGTTTCAAGAATGTTTTGGGGTTGACTCTAGAATTTATGATACTTCGATGAAGAACATTTTGCACTTAGTCACCGCGAGTACATCGTTGCTGAAGTCAAAGACCTATGGCGGGCTGATAGTACGACCACAAAGACGCTGTAACAGTTCGAAACTTACCCAAGCATAGTCTGAAACAGTCTTGAAAAAGAGGGAATGATTTCGGGATGTATAAAACCGTACGTGCAATTAGACTTTTGTACTTGAATCAAGTATATTCAGAGTTACCGTGCTATTGACACCGTTTGTACTTGATTCAAGTACAGAGTAAGCCGCGATGTATTTCTGAGTCTGTAGACTCGCTTGATACCCGCCCGTGGTCGCCGTAAAGCATCAAGCTGTTACACGATTTAGCCGACAGGCTTGATACAAGCTCGTTCAAACTATTACTCGGGTTGTGACCAAAAGAAGCTTCGCTACTGCAGCTGCCACAGTATTGGCGCCATCTACTGGTCAGTTCTTGAAATAGTCACGGCAGTGGCGCATTCTAGTGGTCGTTTTTCACAAGCAAGCAGCGAGTGCCAACTATCGGTTGAAGTTATGACCAAAGGAAAGTTCGTTGCCGCAGCGCAGCAGCAGCGCTGCTACTACAGGTGCAGAGTATATTAGCTTACTTTTTACTGTATTGTCTTCGGCGGATGTGGAAATGAGTTTAAAAGTATCTATCACGCGATCCGTGTCGAACTAAGACCATTGACGAACTACTGGATGTAAAGGGTGTTTCAATATTTTGCCTGCAACTATGCATATAATTTCTAATCAAAAAACGTGTATCCAAGTCCAAGTAGTTACGCTTTATGAACCTGAAAATGCTACATGCAGTTAACATTCTAGGGGTGAAATTCGCTACATTTTTAAGAAATTTGACGAAATCATATAAATTTTATCGGTAAAAAAAAAAGTGCATATTTCAAAATTCAATTAAAAAGAAATTATGGATGACCGCTGCGACTTTTTTGCATGACTAATTCTCCATAATTCGCGGTCCATGTAGGAAATTTTTTGAATATTTTTGAGCGTAGGTCGGTATCCCACTAGACAATTCGAACATTCCTGTCGATTTTGACTTCAAAAAAGATTAAGAAAAAAAGTACTTAAAATTTTCTGTTCAACGAAATAGTTTCCACAAACATTTTTTCTGAGTGTACAATGGTACTCAGGTGTAAGGCAGATGTAAAGAGCTGACATAAAGGCGCTCACTAGAGATAGAGTCGTAGAGCTTAGAAAGTCATCAATCAAGCAAACTGTAACATTATGTGTTTAACTGTGCATACGAAAAGACTCAAGTGGACATCATTTGGTTTTAAATATTGCAGATGTTATCAGTTTTTTTTAAAGAGCCAGCTGTACTTTCCATTGCCATTCATTAAAGAAAAATGAAGTAGCAAAAGCTTATCGATTCTCAGCATTTCCCTTTGAATGCAGAAAAAAAAACCATATTTTTACTTTCTCGACAGCTTTCACAAGCCATCGATCAACGCCAACCCCTCCAGCGGTTTGCAGGTCAAGCTCGAAAATCATTTTCATGCTTAACGACCCAAGCGTAACCAGGCAAAATGCCTTGGAGGCTCCACAGTAGATATTCGTCATAACATTCAGGATATATTCTGTGACATTGCCCAAAATATGCACAAAGAGTCGCCCTCGCTGGCAATGGCATACAATGTCCTTACGACAGCGGCATAACAATGGCGGCAACGTCAACAGACATACACACAGATAGCGATGCCATTTTCATTATCCTTGGACTTGTCCTTTTTGTTGCAAGTAAAAAGAAGCAAACAAAAACTGCGACAAACAGACAGAGTCCGCCAGGCATTTATTTTTCCACTGCTGCCTGGTACAATGATAATGTATATGACAGGCAAACATTTAGTTTTGTATTTAGAAAGAGAGAAAAAATCAAGAAACAAAAATAAATACCCTTAAGTACTTGTTACTAGAGAAATTAGCTCGGGGATTCTAAACATGATTTCTCTGGCAACTGTCAACTGAGATTGCCTCTGGCAGGTGTTTACACATGTATGAAAGCAACTGACATTTCAAAATATGGCTTTTTGAAACAGTTTTGATCTAGTTTGAATCGACTTGGAACTGGTTAAATATTAAATTAAGGTTCACAGCTTTTAAAACCATTTCCGAATCAGTTCACAGACTTGGAATAACAAAAGCCACCATAGAAATATTTTGTTAAAAATGTCACTTTGTTGCAAGTGCCTCCCGGCTTTATCATCAGTAGACTGTGCCCTATACCCAAGGCAAGCACTGAGCTTACTTTATCGTAACCATTTTAGCCATATTTAATAAGTACAGGGTATTAAAATTCATCTAATACAGCCAACTTATGATCTTATTTCAAGTATATCGTGAATAACAAAGCCGGAAAAGCTGAGGCTCAAGTCAAGCATACACATAAGCCAAAAGTGCTAAGCACAAATGAAATTATTTTTCAAACAACGGCCACAAAACACTCACACCCACACAGGAACATCCACACAGCGACACACACAAATGTCATACAAATGTCAACAGCAACAACCAAACTAGCAAACAGACAATGTGCTCTCTTGTGGGAGACTGCAAATCGGCACCAAAACGATGATGAAAATGTGGCCATGTTGTGCATGGGGACAAATAAGCAAATAGCATATCGCACACAAAACACTTGTCTTTAATGATGGCATAATATTTGTCTGTGTGAACTGTTACGCAATCGCCCACTAAACTGAAGAGGCAGCAGCAAACAAAGTTTAATTGCTGTGAATTGTGGCATCCGGTTTTATGACTTTTTCTGCCCACCAGAAAAACAAAAAAAAAAAACAAATTACATCGTAAACTTTTGATCAAGGCTAAAAGGTTTCCTCAGATTTTCCATTTGGCCTTTATCCTTTGCTTTGGCTTTGCCTAGCTGGCCACCTTGGCATTGAAAATCTCTTTATATTTTTTTTTTGGTTTTTTGGATGGGCACCCAATCATTTGACACTCTGTTGGCAGGTCAACCATGCCGGAATTGGCAAAGCATGCAATTTATGGAAATTACCTGATTTGTTTTGTGTCTTTTGTGACTGTAGTTCTCATAGGAGTTATCTAAATCAGTTGAAAGTCTTGCAAATAAAGCTTCATGTGCGTTGAACTTTAAGTCTTGAAATAGGTCAGTTTTTGGAGCTTTAGATCATCCTCTTATGAAAGTGATGTTGAAAGCATATTCAAGAATTTTATCATCAATGTATCGCTAGCTTCTTTGTGTTGAGAATCATTTATCTATAAACACTATAGTGCATGCCGATTTTAACACTAATTCTACATCTCTATTTGGAATTTTTAATAAGACCGCATTGTTTTAGCCTGCCGATTTTAAGACGCTCTCGCACTAAATCAGAGTTTGTCAAGAATAGCGAAGCTAAAAAGTGAGAGTGAATTGGTGTGCAGCAATGGTCACGCCTGGCCCGCAGGGGCCGAACACATATCGCTATTCACATGCAGATGCTTGTGCCGAGAGTGCAAACAGATTTTAAGCTGGCCAGCCAGAGCTGGTTCAATTATTTTCTTCACACTTGGTTTGGTATCATAGTGAAAAATAGAGGAAAGCTAATTTCGGCTCGTCCGAAGCTTGATGGCTCCACTACTTTGAGCATTTGCTTCCCAGTTTGTTATATGGCAGCTATATGATATATTCATCAGATTTTGACCAAACTCCCCAAAATTGTGTGGAAACCGATAATATTCATAACTTGAAAGTATAAAGACGCTACTATTGAAAACAAAAAAGTTTTTCTCACTAGAACTACTTTTTCGACCGATCGTTCCTATGGCAGCCATATGCTATAGTCATCCGATTTGGATCAAACTTGGTAGAATTGTGTAGTAGCATATAATATTGATTACTAACAAGTTTTGGAACGATAGCATTGAAAACAAAAAAATTTTTCCTACTTAGACTTTTTCTCAGACATATCTTTTGTATGGCAGCTATACTATATAGTAGTCCGATTTTCATAAAACTTGGTGGAATTATGTAAAAGCATAGAAAACTTCGAAATACGAGGATTGGGGACGTTTGCGTTGAAAACAAAAAAGTTTTTCTCACTAGAACAACTTTTTCGACCGATCGTTCCTATGGCCGCTATACTCTATAGTCATCCGATTTGGATCAAACTTAGAAGAATTGTGTGGAAGCATATATATATATATATATTGATCAGTAACAAGTTTGGGAGCGATAGCATGGAAAACAAAAAAGTTTTTTCTACTAAGACTTGTTTTCAGAACTATCTTTTGTTTGGCAGCTATACTATATAGTTGTCCGATTTTAATAAAACTTGGTGAAATTATGTAAAAGCATAGGAAAATAATAAATACGAGGATTGGGGACGTCCGCGTTCAAGACAAAAAAGTTTTTCTCACTAGAACTACTTTTTCGACCGACAGTTCCTATGGCAGCTATATGCTTTAGTCATCCGATCCGGCCGATTCCGACAAATGTGCAGCGTCTTTGTACCAAAAGACTTTAATCTAAGTTTGGTTGAAATAGCTTTTAAACTGACGAAGGAGATAGCATAGAAACAGACGGACGGACTCAGCTCGTCATGAGGATCAATAATATATATACTTTATGTGGTCGGAGATACTTCCTTCTGTGCGTTACAAACATCTGGACAATTTTAATATACCCTTTACAAGGGTATAAAAATATGTCAGATTTCCGAGTTTGAACCAGATTCAAAATCAGGTTGCAGCCCTAATAATTATTAGGGAATTATTATGAAAAATCAATATTTTTTAATATGAGCTGAAAATTTGGTATGTAGGTGCTTTGAAGCCATATTTTAGAAACGATAAAATCTGTTGATCTTGAAAATTGGTTTATAGATTGATAACGTGAGTATTACACATTTTACTGGATCAAGCTCAGATATGAACCAGATTTAACCGATTCAAAGACTTATTTAAAAAGTTTTTCAAGCTTTGAACGTGAAATATGGTATGTAGCAGAGGTTTGCAAGAATGCCTCGCTGTTAAAGCGTATGCGGTGTGACTGACAGTCAAATACACACTCCAATAAGACAACTATTGGAATTTTTGCGACTGAGTGTCTGGGTTGATCGTCTGTCTTAGCAGCTGAGCGGCACGCCTGTTGATTTCGTCTACGATTGTCAGTCGTACACACACAAGTTATACTTGGGTATGTATTACTTTTATTACTCTCGCTGTCTTCTTTCGTCTTCGAAAAAGCAACTGTAAGCGACGTTAAGTTGTTATTGCTATCTTAAGAAAAAGAGAGCCAAATGAGAATGAGACCAACACAAAGACATTAACGCACTTTCTCCGCTCGTCCAACTAAAAAAAATGCGCCACACGAAATGTTCCGGGAATTATTCGCCCTGCTACGCGATCACAAACACTACATACATTGTTTGCAGTGATAGAGACACTCGAGTATGAAAAATATCAATTACGAATGCAGTACACTTGTAGTTGCAGTGCACTCGTACAGTCCTACAAACGTTGGCAGTATGGAGTAAGATATTCTACTGGTTCAAGAGCGGATATTTGGTACGTAGGTTGGTATCTATCTTCGTATCTATTCTATATTGTTCAAAATCAGTAAATAGACATTTTCTATATTTATTTGCTCCTACAATTTATACGGCAATGTTTTTCGAGCCTACATTCTGTGCTTCATTTAATATTCTGAACAAGCGTATTTGCAGGGATAGGGAGTCACTTCATGCCTTCATCAAAACTGATATTTTATTTTGTGTCTGGCTTGCTTGAAAATAGCTTTCTCCTTCTGCTGGCTGTAAAAATGTGTAAAATCTTTTCTGGCTAGACGAAGGTTTCTATGAAATTTCATTATATCATTATATTTGTTTTCCCACATTTGAATGCTCATGCTAGGATTTTAAAAGTTATTTCAAATTGATGAGCGAGTTATATGATTAAAGCGTCTTGGGTCGATAGACTCACTGCTATAAAATGTTTCCATTTCGCTTTGAATGAGTCAGCGCTGTTGTCTACGAAATTTTCCCAAGTTAAATTTATTTCAGTTTTGGCAGTTTTGAGATTCGCTAAATGGAAGTTCGACTGTATTAGAATGTCATATATGTCATATAACTTAAAACTGGTTCGGGTAAAAGTTTGGATGAGTTGAAATGTAAATAGCGATTTTTAGCCAGTTCAAACTTGAATATAAACTCTCTCATATCCACATATTTCCAATGTATACAAATAGTTTATCCCAATTTATATGCAATTCCCGCTCTAAAATAATAAACCCGAAACTCTGGGAAAAGCTGCAAATACTGTAATATTATACTGTAAAGCTGAGCCTGTTTTTGTATTTCTCTGATTAACTTTTAAAATTAGCATTTCTAATTTAGTTTGTTAGCCAAACGAAATGCAATTAAAATTAATCCACAAGAAAGAAAAAAAAAAGGCAAAAACCTTGTCTTCTTCCCTGTCAACGCCTTAGTTTTGGCTTAGATAATCGCAGATTTTAACTTCATTTTAATTTGGACTACTTTGCTGTTGGTGTTGTTGATTCTGCACAGCAAAAGGTCAAGGTTAGGTGGCCACATAAGCCCAAGAAAGAGGCTGAGCACGAAATGACTTTAATTATAAAAGTTTTAGCCAAAGTCAAAAAAGCAAAGAAAGAAAAAGAGCATTAAGAACATGGCCTAAGCCGGTGGAATGTTAAAATGCATAGATAATCAGCAAAAAAAAAAATAGCGAGAAATGTTTTTGAAAGCCAGCTAAGCGCACAAAAGTAGGCAACCAAATAAGGTCTTTCAAATGTTCACTCACCCCCTACATCATCTCTCTCTCTCTCAATTACAGGCAATGGCTTAATCAACGAGGCCGAATTCCTGCAATGGGTGGGCCGGATTCAGGCCTTGCGCGATGACCAGCAACACCCTGAGGAAAGCGCCAGCAATAGCAAGCCAACAGATGAGGCCGATGATGTCACCGAAGATTTAATAGCCGCATTTAGGTAAGTCAAACCAAAAATCGATGCAACAATTGGCTAACTATTGACTCTACCCCAGAGTTTTCGATCGTGATGGCAATGGTTTCATAACGCGCGATGAGCTGCAAACCGCCATGGAAATGATAGGCGAACCATTGAACGAACAGCAATTGGAGCAGCTGCTGGCCATTGCCGATTTGGATCAGGATGGTCGCATCAATTACGAGGGTAAGTGCAGCAGCTGCAAACAAAGGACACTGCTGACGCAGTCGCTTCTAGTCGAAGGGCACATAAAAACCACGTTAATCAATCCAGAGCATAAAATATAACCTTGTGCCAATATTTGTCAAAGCAACAGCAACAGCAGTTCACTCATAAATCAGCTAGACAAATACACAAAACAGAAGAACCTACAAGTTGAATAACCCCAGTTGACTGAGACACTGAAGCTAACGCCAACGCGTTTTATGGAAACGCATGTGTTTATATGTTTGTTTACCCGAGAAAAAGTTTTCCAGTAAACTGCTGACACAAATGCGAATCAAAATGACCGACGACCTGAAAGGGTTGAGTTCTGTTGCTTGCTTGCCGATGACCTTGCATTCAACGGGCTATCGAAAGATTTTAGACCAAAAACAAAAGAAATTCACAACTTTAAGAAGCACTAGATAAATTCATAAATATTGTCGATTACGTTATGAAAGAGTTTTGCATTAAAAATATCTACTAATTCTAAGCTTTTTTCAAAAATAATTTTCGAGTTATGAGTTTGAATCGCTTGTGAACCAGCTCCAAATTTAAATTTCAGTTTTTAAATTCCCAGTTCCAGACTTTGAACCCCTTTTGGACCGGTATTACATTTTGAGATTTATCATACTGACATTTCAGTAGATTAGAACCCCTATACCAGGGGTGCCCATGGCCTATGCGCATATCGCTCATTCGTTGTTGTTTTGCGAATAGCCAATTGTTATGTTCCTTCCGACTTTATTGAATTAGCAATCTGGCCTCTGGCACGTTGGTAGCCCGTCTGGAGCTCGCCGTATTTGGATGGGGTTCTTTTGCCAGGGCTAATCCTTCCCAGAAACATCAACAATAAATTTGTAAAAATTGTGCCAATTTCCTGTAGGTCGATAGAACACCTCCACTCCACATTCACACTTATAGGCATTAAAATTGATCAAAAAATAAAGGAAAATATTCACACATATCACACAATCCCATCCATGCCCAGTTCCCATTCACTCACATGCACCCTAGTCCTCCTATCCGATGTTAATACAGCCTGGCTGATCCCTCCCGTCGTTATCAAAATAACGTGACATCTTGGACCATTCGTAGCCATGGTAGAGAATAATCCCTGTACTCAGTCCGACGTTCGTCTGTTAGTCTATAAGTAAATGAGTCGTAACATCTTACTACTTACCACTATCTATCGTGTCGCATTCCCACCCCAAAAATAAAACTTCTAGTAATTCATTCATATTTATAATATTTTTTCCCATTCATCATTTGTTCGCTTTGACTACTGCGCATAGGCAGTCAGTCACACACAAACCAATACAAATTGCAGCAACAACTTTGTAAGTTTGCTCTCTTCTCATTCTTTCCTATGCCTCTTGCAAATTCGAACACAACAACAAATATGTATTGGTGCACTCAGAGAAAAAACCAAGCCGATCGTGCTTGATATCAAGCAGTTTTGATGTCAAAAGTACGGTAAGACGGAATTTTTTTGGATCCAAGCCGAAAATACTGAAATCGAGCATGCATTTTGAAATTCTTGGTTTTAAATTAAGTCGGCTTCATATCTAGCATAGATCTTCTTGGCAGTAAGCATAAAAAGTATCGATTTCAAGCAGAGATCTTCTTGTATTTGGATAGAATTTCCTGTTATGGGAGAGGGGGGAGAGGAGACACGACCAAGCAATACCACACCACCACGTACACGGACGACGGCACCTTAGCCCACTCGACCATGAGCCATAAGCAAGACCTTGCGTCAAAATCGTACTTAACAATGTAAGCAGTTAGCATTTTGCCTCTCAGCAAGCAACAAGGGCCGTGGTCGAGTGGACAAGACATTCGCTTAGAAAACGTAGAGGTCGTGGAATCAAGTCCCCTTAGGAGCATAGTTTTCATTTTATTGCAACCTTAAATCGAGTTTTTCTTCAATATCGCACGAAAGTTCGAAGTCGAGATCAATTGTCTTCTCGATAGGGAGCAGTTTTCGTCTTAAAAAAATCAAGAAGAAAAAAATCTAAATTGAATCCGGTTTCAGTCTCGCCAATTCGTGCTAGATTTCTCTGGGTATGGTCTTCACCGTAGATTTTGTTTTTGTCGAATAATCATATTTCTCTTTCTATATCTCGCGCTTGTTGTTGCTGCCAGAAATAATTACTTCATTTGTATAGCTACATATAAATCAGAGATGGATACCTAATGGTCCTTTGCGAAAATACAGTTCTTTTCAAACAACCACAAAATACAAGCAACTCGCCTCTGCGACTCAATTGTCAAGCTCCTCAAAATGGCGTTCTATCCACAGACTCTCACTCTTTATAGTTTGGTAAATCTTTACAAATAGTTCGAGGTGGCTAAGTCTGGCAAATAATTGATTTTAGTCATCGCGAATAAAAATAAATAACCTGGAGCATAAAATTAAATTTTTTTAATTTCCTCACTCAAACGCCTTAGCTTAATTAAGATGTTCATTGAAGTTCATTCCCGGCACATATTTAAATAATTACTCATTTAGTTCTAAATTGCACTTCCCGTTCTTATCGAAAGTCGAATTGATTCCTGTTCTCAATACCCCAAACCGACCAAGTTTGTCGCCTTTAAAAGTTTTGATTGTTCGTCAGTGGAATAAAAAGTAATTAACAAATTACGCACTCGTACAGTTGCTGTATGTACATAAAGTGAATTTTACTTAATTCTGCGAACAATTTCTAAATTGTTAGTGAAATTTTATTGGTATTTAAGTCTTGAATTGATTTAAAAAGATTTTTTTAGAGCGAAGCTCTTTTACGGACGTTCATCTGGGGGACTAAAACTATAAAAATGTTGTCTTTGCGACAGATTCTTTTGAGTATTGCTGGGTTTACATTGCGTCACAGAGAGTTACATTTAAGCGAATGTGAACGGAAAATGACTTGTCACAGAAATCACTTGGTGTCTCATACTTTCTGTTACGCGAATGTGAACAATTTTCAATTTCTGTAGAAAATAGAGTCACAGTCTGACGCAGTATACAGCCAGCATATGCCTTGACTTAACTGTGACTTAACAGTGACTTTACAATGGCCGTGTTCACCAGCACAAATCGATGACAAAAACTCAATGGATCTAGTTCGATTGTTGTGGCGAACGAATGAGATGTGATTGCGGGTTTTTGTGATTGTGATGGATGAATCAATCAGAAAAATTCAAAGCTGTCATTAGAAGTGAATCCGATCACTTTCGCGCAGACTATTTTTTTACTAAAAATTCAATTAAAACCGTTCAGCATAAGCCAATCAACTTTTTTTGATGTTTGATGTTTGATGTATGCTGCAAAACACAGCCAATGAAGTGACTTAACAGTGACTTGACAGTGACTTAACAGTGCCTTAACAATGACTAAACAGTGACTAAGCTGTAACTTAACCTTGACTAAACAGTGCCTTGTGTGTGTGAAGTAACTAGTAAAAGTAAAATTGGCTCAAACAGCACCTCCAGGAGGGCCAGGGCCAAGCTTCTCTCAATCTCTTGGCGTGTGTGCTTATAATTTTTCGCATAAGAGAAAGGGACCTACAGTTTAACGCCGAATCCGAACGGCAATAGTTAGAGAATTTTTGCTTTTTCATGGCTAGTTACTTCAGAGCTGGCGCCAGCAGCTGGTGAAGGTGATCGGGTGTGTAAAAGCTTTTTCTAAAGAAAGGCGTCCCATGACACCCACTTTCGTGAATAATATCGAAAAGCTAGTTCCGACTGTTCCATTTTCGATCGATTCGCTTGGATTTGTGGTTTCTCTCTTTATGCAGGGTCAGCCAGATGGAGAGAAGATTAACATATGCTTGTGTTGGCGAGCACAAAAGACTTTAGCTGATTTAATTGCTTGCTGTAGTCACCGATTCGCACATTCATAAGTTCGTCTCGCGTCTGTGAAAAAATTTATTTAGAAAAAAGTTGCACATATTGGAAATGTCATTTTTATTGACCATTTATTTTTATGAAATTTTGTTGCCTCTTATAAACTCATCCACTACACAAAATGTAATCACCATTGATCTGCTAGGAGTAAACTTTTAGATTACAAGCCTAGGCACCTTAGTGCGTAGTGCAAAAAAAAACGGAAAGGGATTTATGGGTAATTCTTAAAAAGCTTTAGTGCTGAAAGTTTCGCCGCCTGGGGGCATTGTACGTGTTGCTGTTGCCCGGCACATTGCAGTGTCAGCAAAAATAAATATTGGGTACCCGTGCTTGCGCTTCACGACGATGCCGGTGTAAAGTAAATAAAGTAAAACACACCAACGACAAAATTAAGTAAATAAATTGCAGATGCCAACAAACCAAACGGATGGGGAGAAGGAGCTGACATGTCGATGCGTTACAAGGTCAAAGTATCAACTAGCAAAGCGATGGCATATGAACCTAATGATATAGAGAGGAACCCCAAGACAGAGACAAAAGCATGACCGACACTCGAGCTTGCAAAGGCCGCCCATGTCTGTGCACATTTGTGTATGCTTTGGCACTGTATTAGTTTTTGTTTACCAAAAAAATACAACAAAAAAAAAACAAAACAATTTCATGCCTCGTCAGGGAATTACTTGGTGATGGCCCTTTTTGCAGGGCATGTAGCTTAATGCGAGGGCGACAAATGCGTGTGAAGGTTAAGAGCTGAGATATTAAGCAGCGTTGGACACCAAAATCTGACTAAAGGGCGCTACAACCACATTAAATTTTGCCTCCAAGGACCGAGGTTCGAGGGCGTAAAGGGTCATTGGGTGCCTATTATTGATTGAATTTAGATCGTTATGGTTTTTTAATTTTAGTAAATATAATGAAAATATAATAATAAAATAGAACATAAATATATTATTAAAGTATTTGATCAAAATTTAATTTAAAGCTTTATGTGATTTCTCAAAACAAAGTTGAAATGAAAATTTGGTTCTTAGACTTTTATAAAACAGTCAGTTTTTATAAATTAGTCAAATTTTAAATCTGTTTATAGTTGATTTTCCCTGGTTTGAGGTCAGAATGCTACACGGAGTAAAAAAATATGCAAAATCTACAGGAAAATGTAGGATTTCAACACGTTTTGACCGAGATTTTCAACCCATTAGTTTTTGTGTAGCTTTTCTGCATGCTGCGTTTAGTTTACTCATTTCTACATGCGGCAGGTAGAAAAGCTACATGCCAAATGTTAAAATGAGAAAAGTAAACGGGGCATTGAGAAAAGCTACATAAACGTAATGAGTTGAAATTTCGGGTGAAAACGTGTAGAAATCCTACTTTTTCATTTATACACAAAAAAAATGTCTGCAATTTTGATTATTATTTATATGCATCAATCTCAGAGCAGAAGAGGGACTCTAAACAAGTTTGCTTCTAAAAAATCACAAATTAAACAAATTTATATATATATATTTTTCAACTTACTCTGGGGGGATTTGAGCTCGTGGGACCTTGGACTGAAACACGATTGGAATGATGGTTTAGTCGGCTCCGCCACGGCGCACGTGTAAGACAAGGCATCTAAGACATTACTTGTATTGAATTTGCCTTAAGGCACAAACCAATATTTGCTTGCTGGTAATTCTCAAGTTCGAATTCATTGCTCTCCTAATTTATATACGGGCACGTTTCGTGTAGATTTCCTACATATAGCATTCAGCATTTGTAGATCTTATCGTTTATTTAGAGCACCTGCAGTAATGATTTAGAGCTACATTTTTCGTTTAGAATTTCCATACTCGCATGTGGGATTTCAATACGCAAACGCTAATGTAGAAAACCAAAAGCGTTCGTGTAGTATTCAGATTGCTGTATGAAAAGTGTAAAAGCTATTTGGAAATAAGCTAATTTTCTAAATGTCGTGTGTAGACTTTGCCTTTGCCCACGCAGCATTTAACTTTTCTACATGCGGCGTTTACATTTTTCATTTCTACATGTTGCATGCAGTTTTTCTGCTCGCCACGTGTAGCTAGCTACCTGCATTCTACATTTAGCATGTGCAATTTAGCAGTTGCGAAGTTCTTTTACGAACGTTCGACTGGGGAACTAATGCCCCGTACTCAGAGCGACAGAAAATTATTTTCGTCACAGTATTTCATATAATTAGAAACACCTTAACTTTGCTTTAATTCTCATGTGCTGTTAGAAAGTGTTTCTATTTATGTGAAATACTGTGGCGAAAGGAATTTTCTGTCGTTCTGAGTACAAGCCTAAAAACTAGAAATTCCTTTCAGATTCTTTTGGGTACTCCATTATTACATTTGCCGTATCAGCTAAGTAGTGAGCACTTAGTATCGATTACTGAGTATCAAGAACTGACTACCGAGTACTGAATATCGAGAACTAAGTATTAAGTACTGGGTATCGAGTAATAAGTAACCCCCCCAAAATAAACATACACACAAGCCCCCGAGAAGTAGAGGCGCCTTCTAAGTAGACCAGCGAAAAATCCTTTCATACAGAGAGGACTGGTCAGACGAATCATAAGCTGGCGGTATGTGTGGAAAGACGCTGCATCGCTCATCGTAACTGTAAACAAGGGGTTTTTCCGGTTTTCGGGCTTGTATTTACATACTATTTACACGGTTTACTATTTACAAAATCTCTATACGGGCTTGTCTCTTCACGGTTGGTCGATACAGTTTCCTCTTTCTGTCTGTCTACAGCGTCTGTCTTCGTCCATCTTCTACTATTTACTCTATTCAACTACCTTCTAATCTCCGACTCGTCATCCATTCCATTTACAGTAAGACCATCATTCGATAATAAATACCTCAACACTAAAATATCGATACATTTATACATATTGTTGGCTTTTTTTCAAAAAAGTTCAAAGACTACATAACAATAATTAGTCAAGTCAGGCTCCAAAACAGCTGAATTTGATAGATAAATAGATATATCCAAATGTATTCAATCCTAATCTAAATTTAAGGTAGATACTGTAGAGTTCTTGAAAAAATTTTAACACAAATTTCTAAACAGATGGTAGTTGACGGGAGCAGTATTACATTTCGATTTTAAGTGATTTTAAATGTGTATTTTTTTGTACCCTCCTACAAGTGGAATAGTAGATAAAAACGGCCACACTTGCACAATCTTAACTACACTATTACACTTGAATTTAATGCAAATTTCTTTTCTTTTTCTTTTCAATTACAGAATTCACGAGACTTTTGCTCTAAGCAACTCACGCGGCCGACTTGTGTAAGCAAAGTCAAGCAGACAAAAAGAAAAACAGCAGCCACAAACAATTAGAAATGGAATATATCTAAAACTATTAAGCTATTATATGAATATACTCAGACACGGAAAAAAAAAAAGAAAATGGAGAAAAATTACTTAATATTTTATACAAAACCCTATATACATAAATATTTATACAATACAAAAAAAAAAAACAAAAAAACAAAGGCAGGGGCAAAGTGCAAGGCAAATGATTCATTTCACTTTTTAAGGTGATGATCGTTGGACGTTCATAAGAAGGACATACACATAATAAGTGCATCTATATTCATAGCATGTAAAGTATTCCTTAGGTTCTTTTCACACAAACAAAATCGAAAAACAAAACAACAAGTTTAGTTTTTTTTTCTAAATTCTGTTAAGTCATACATAAACATACATTTAAACATATTTGCATATATTCGGATAAGTCTGAACGCGTGAGTGATATTGTGTTTAGGGTGCTGCATCACAAAAAGAAGCATATTGAAAACAAAAACAAAAATAAGAATTCTATATTTGTATGTATGCGTTATTATGCTTTAAATGTTTCAAAAATTCATTGTTAGGTGTAAGCAAATAAATGTTAACAATTTCTATAAAGTTGCATAAATATGTATGTGTATAAACTTTGGAAGTAATATATATATTTATAAACAAACATATAACAACTATATTATGTTAAATGTTAACCGCAAAATGTTTTAATTCATTTAACTTATGCTTCAAAATCGGATAAAAGAAGTGAATTTAAATATATAAGAATCTAGTCATCCTAAATTGAAACATTTAAGTTTTGTATTTCATTTCATTTAATTGAAAAAAAAGGAAATTAATTCAAGTCCATCGTACATTGCCGTCCCGGCTTAGCCATAAGAAATAATGACAAAACAATAACTGGATGAACAGTCTTAATTCGGATATGCCGAAGCTTGCATACCCTTGCAAATTCATATCGTTTCAAAATTATTCAAATTAGAATTTTTCGATGCATGAAATATTGACTAGTGACAAATTTGTGTAAATTTGTCTCATTGGGAACGGCCGCCATATTGGAAAATGCGAATTGGTCTGTATCTCTGAAACTATGGCTTTTAGACAACAATTTTCAAAGACAAAGTTATAGATATTTACATTACCTTTCTTTTTGGTCCTAGCCATAGCTCGCAAATAACTCTTAGCCCTTTTTTCAGTTCGCTCTGCTCACGTCACTGACCGAAGAACGAAAGAAAAATCGGGCTCGGGCTTCCCTCAAACGAAGACCAAACTGTCAAAATGTTATTTGAAAAGGTTGCAGACTC
The DNA here is from genome assembly GCA_037044535.1 of Lordiphosa magnipectinata. NCBI lineage: Eukaryota > Metazoa > Arthropoda > Insecta > Diptera > Drosophilidae > Lordiphosa > Lordiphosa magnipectinata. The sequence goes on from JBAMBO010001605.1 coordinate 92,974, forward strand.
GAGAGTTGCGCCAGAGTTTAAAACAGACCCGGCCAGCCATAGCTACCACGAGCCGAAGTCAGTCTTGTTTTTACGCAAACGCGAGCCGAACTCATGATTGTGTGAAACGGTGAGCAATGAATTGCAAGAAAAACGGCTGTAGTCTGGAGAGAGCTACCACCAACACCAGCACACTTTTTTGTCCTCTCCATTTGGCCGGCACTGGTTTAAAACAAGCAGAGAGAGAGTCAATGCGAGAGAGAAAGAGAGAGCGCATATAGCACGTCGCATACATTCATATCGTAAGCCGAGCCTTACACACCGAAGCAGTCATACGAAGAAGACCTCTTGGATTCGGAAATTTTGGCAAACGGAGGAGACCTAAGAGAAAAAAAAAACAAAAAAATGTGTTTCTCTCCTCTCACAACCAAATAGATGCAGAGAGCGTAGTTTAAGGTTGTTTAGGTTAATCTTTTCAATGTGGTCGCACGAAAGCCGTCGTTTTCTGACAAAGGCAAACGAGTGAACGATTTTTGCGACCTCTGGTCCTAACACAATTTTCAGTGCAATAGTTTTCAGATTATGTACGATCAAAATTTTATTTTTTTATTTATAACTCATATATGGTTCTTTTAATTGTTTGCTATCATTGAAGATCCATAAATAATATAGACTACTATTTATATCAAGGCTGCAAACCTGTAAAATTTTGATCAAGATTCGGTTCGGAGGTTCGGACCCTTTTTTAAAGTGTAAGGTTCGGTTCGCGTACCGGTTCCTGTACTTATCGAACCTAAGGTTTCGGTTCGAATCTGGGTTCATAGATTGTTAAATAGTTAACAGATTTGTGCCTCTACTTTCGGTCAAAATTTTGGAAAAATGTTTGATCAGGAGAATGACTCCAGAATACCAAGCTATGTTACCTCTAAAAAGGCTTCCAAAGGTGCCTGGTCTTTCAATTTTGAAAGTTAGCCTCACCTTAGAAAGTAAATAAATGTACGAGCCTTGATTTTCCCTTATCCTACTTAAGCTATGTTTTATTTTTGTCATTTCAAGCGGTTCTTTTTTATAAAATTGTGTGTTTCCGGTCTTAATGTTAGGAAAGTTATAAAAGTTCTTAAGAAATGTATATGGGGTTTAGTGACCTGTTTTTGATTTTAGTCAAAGTAACATCTGGCTAGCTCAAGGTCTTTGTTTGAGTATAATTCTTTATAAACAACACAAATCAACAGATATTAATTACAACATTTTGGAATATCAATAACTGGTATGCAGTGTTCGGAAGTACCTAGGTACAAATACTTAGGTATATACCTAGATACATATTTTGTGTACCTTTTACCTTTCCTCGGTATATTCAAATTCGAGTACCTTTTACCTTAACTAGGTCTTAATTTTCATTTACCTTGTCAATAGGTAGAGTTTTTAGAAGAGGCAGTTTCCAAGAATTTTTTATTTTTTAATGAATTGAGTAATGTTACTGACATTTTCGCTAAGGCGATTGATCTTTAATTTGATATATTTATTCGGCTCTAGCCCAGTGCTACAAGATGATACTTATTTTTATCGCACTAGTCACAATATTGCAGGGCAAAGCCCGTTTTTCCTGATTTCAATGCTTGAAAAATTTTAAATACTGTGATCAACCTAAAGATGCTCTTATAAAAGGAGTTCCAACTTCAAGCGTGACAAAGTCCTTTGCTTTAAATTGAAGTGGATTCCAAATAAACCTGGATTTGTAAACCTAATATTTGGATTTAAGCCCGTACAGTTAATATTTATTACTAATATGAATTGATGACCAATGCTTCTTAACTTAGAAGTACCTTTTCTGTACCTTTACCTTTACCTTGGTACTGGAAATTCCGGATACCTTTTACCTTACCTAGGTTTTTTTTTTGACATTTATCTAGTACCTTACCTAGGTAAGAAAATTTGGAACCTTTCCAATCACTGCTGGTATGTTTGTTTGAAGTGTGAACAGTAAAGCAAGTCCGCTGATGAAAAAATTTGGTTAATCTCGAAACAGCGATCGTTGTACGGACATACCCAATTGCTATTCCAAAAATTTGTAATTAATATCTGTTGATTTGTGTTGTTTATAAAGAATTATACTCAACCATAGACCTTGAGATAGCCAGATGTAACTTTGACTAAAAGTTCTTAAGAAATTGACAACAATGCTTGTTTGAACCGAACCTTTATTTGTATACATTGGGTCCGGTTCGCGTTTAGGTCGGTAGGGTTAATATTAGAGAGGTTCGGTTCAAGGGACCCAAAACCCCGAACCAAACCGTTTCTTTGGGGTTCGGTTCAGGACCGTTTTGCAGCCTTGATTTATATACATATATTTTTGGTCTAAACAATCTACCTACATAATAGCGGGTAATCAAGGGGCGTAACAAATATTGAAAATAAATAAGGACCTTGTACAAGAATTATCAAAACCTTACTCCACTACTTTATGTGTATCATAAAGTACTGATTTCTCCTTATATAAATTTCGTCTGCCGATAGTTATTTATACTATATAATTTCTATGTTTGAAAATGCAAGGGTATACAAACACACATTTATTTTTATATACGAAAAAACAATTCATAGCAGCAAATTCGGCATAGCGGTTTCAAATTAGTTATGATTTTTGTTTATATTTTATAAAAAAAAATAAAAACACATCAAGAAAGTGCTCTTTTTTAATACAAATTATTATAAAGATTCATTTTTGAACAAAACTCAAAAGTAAATGTAAAGTTGGAAAAACAGAAAAAATCAGGTTAAAGGTACAAACAGACAAAATGGAATCACCAGGAAAGTATATGAAAATTTTTTGTAAGTTATTTACAAACTGGTTAAAGTTACAGCAAAGAAAGTTAATCCAAAAAAAAAAATATGGAATGGAAATCAATTTAACCCCCACAAATCTACTTATATATACTATATTGGCCTAAAGATAAACTATAATATACAATATATATTATACGATACTTAATTAACTTCAGTAGTTTTTTGATGACCTCTAAATGTGCTTCAACTTTATACCTAACATATACTACTTACGTATGCTGTTTATGTTATTCAAAAGCTATGGAAAAATAAACCCCACAACTTAAGACATTATCTATACTATGCATACTTACAAAATGGTAGAGATTTTATTTAAGTATTACTTCTTACAAATGTCATAATTTAAAATTGTATGCAAAAAGAGACGAAAGAGCTATAATAATAATAATATTAATAAATAAACAATACACCAACGCTCAAGCAATGTTTTCATTTTATTCCATTATCCTAGGCCCCTCCTCGTTATGGTATAATGATTGTTATCAAAGGGAAATCATATCAAATTCAATTATAGAATAAAAGAAAAATTATAATAAAAAGTTCAAGTAGGCTTTGTCCCTTTCAATGTCAAATTCTCTAAAGTAAATCAACACATTCTGAACAGTACGTAAACTTGTGTTGTACAATTAGACAACAATTCTAAATTATCCGCTGTGCATAAAATATCGTGTATATTTTATAAAACAAAACAATTACTTCTAGTTTTACTTTATACCAACAAGTAAAACAATAATCATGGACGATCCGCTAGATAAGGTAAGATGAAATGGATTTTTCAAGGGAATGGGACTTGCCACAAAGTGGTACCACCACAACCGTCGAAAGTTTCATTAACAGTAAAGCTCTTATAAGAGTTTCTCCACACATAAGCAACTAAAAGCATGCAAAATAGATCCGTTGCCGTTCTTTTAGTTGGTAGCAGCAAAAATTTCGGAAACAAATCTTCATTTGAATTTAGATTTTTTGTCCAGAATTAAGGTCTAGGTTTTTGTCCTGCAAACCCTTAAATTTGAAGGATATTGACTTGAGAGCATATAGAAGGTCAGTTGTAAGCTAGACATAGTTTTTCATCAAAGTTTATAAGCGCTAAATTTCGCTACTTTCGTTTCCACACTCCTCCGTGCTATGACAAAGGGACTATCAACCAATTTTGGAACTGGCTATAAGCAAACATGCCAAAATGGTTTCAGCAATAAAAGCATATTGCAAATTTCGTTTTAGTTTATGGTAAAACAGCGTTTTTTCAATTTAAAATAAAAAGATTTAAAGCTTGGCGCCGTTAAGCATGCAGCAATTGTTAGTGCGGCCGTAACTTCAGCAGATTTTAGTCCGGCAAGGCCATGAATATCGATATTGGTTAGAGATGAGCAATGCAGGTTCGTGTATTTCTGTGACAAATGCTAGAAATGCTTGCAAGGTCGTTAGATTATAAACATTTTCCAATTTTGAATGAGGTCACACAGGTCAAACACCACAAAGTGGGCAAGTCGCACGCAAAGTGACATTCTATACTTTTGCGAAATATGCATCATTTTTATTACTTCAAAAATGCCATAAAACTTTTTCAAGTCACTGGCTGCCCCAGCTGCGACTCGTTACCTCGTGAGTACTTGAGCCGAACAATTCATCTCTAATAAATCGATAAAACGATAGCTAGACGACAACCCTACTATTTAGCACGAGAGCACCCCACATAAAATCAATTTATTTTTGTGTTACGAATTGGTATTAAAATTAAATTGGTATTGTCCAATTGTTTATGTCCCACAAGGGTTACGATATTACGTTCCCCAGTGATTTAAAGTTTGCCCCCCTTGTGTTAAAATAAAGCCGCAAAAGTGGATACCGAAACAGTGAAAATTGAGGATTTGATGGACTCTGATCCTGAAATTGAGTTCATTGAAAAGGATAGCGGGATGTCTTCTTTAGGTGGTAGCAAAGATGAAACGCCCGAGCGTCGCACAGTGGCCACTGTAAGTAAAAACGTGCTACGGGTCGATCGGCCGTGCTCACGTAATGGCTTGAGGGGGTAGCAGGCGGGGTGGGGGAGTACCCAGAACATCTGGCCACATGAATCTCACTATTGATTGCCTTTTTTTGGTTACCTTCTCATTACAGACAGCCGCCAACAATGAGCCACAGCGCGACGGTGAGAATTTCGATGATGTAAGTGGACGGTTGTTGTTTTTGTTTGTAAACACAAAAAAATCAGCCTAAATGAAATCTAACCTCAAACTGCTAATGACCCCTTTCGTTGTAGGAACCCGAGGAATCGTTTGGAGAGCGCGTCTGGGGCCTGACAGAAATGTTTCCGGATACGGTGCGTCTAGCAGCCGGCGCTGTATCCGGCGCCACAGCCAAGAGCTGCCGCAGCGTGTACACATTCGCTTGCAATGCCTCTTGGATATTCTTCACCAGCTCCGTCATTCTGTTTGCTCCTGTTATATTTGAGACAGAACGTGCCCAAATGGAGGAGCTGCATAAATCGCAGCAAAAGCAAGTGCTACTGGGACCAGGCAGTGCCATGGCCCCATCTGGACCGTCGCCCAATTTACCGTTGATTCGTTAACACCACTAATAACCAATAATTAGATCTACAAAAATAACCACCAGCGAGACTCCAAATAACGAAAAAAAGAATGCCACACGTTTTAGTTTAAGTTAATCGCGAAAAATATCAATCAATCAATCCCAATAAGAAACCAGCCATAGACCAACAAAAGGCTTGAGAGCATTTAGTCTGCCTGCCAACATTTGGAATTGCCGCCCTCCCCCCCACATCCCAAAAAGCACACTCATCTCTGATCAAACAATAAATGAAGCAACCCAACTGCGAGAAGTTGCTATAGGTTTTTAGAGTATTGTAGAGTTGGCGTAATACTATGTAAAAGAAACAATTATTGTTTAAACAAATTAATAAAAAAAAAAAAACAATATGTTTATTAAGAGTTAAACGACGAAAGTGTTTTGAATCGGACACATACAAATTAGTTTTAACTTTCTTCTTTAAACAAAACAAAATCAGAATCACTTCTTAATATGAAAAACGGTTGATTCACAGAATTCAATGACTAAAAACTGCCTTGGAGTCATTCCAACCAAAACTGCAATCGTTCTCTTCACCCGCAAGTATAAAATACCGAATTTAACACCCCACAACTAAGACATACACTCCTAAAATCAGGGGTGCAAACCGGTTCTGAACCAAACCGTAACGAACCGCTAATGCATGGTACAGCCCACAGAAAAACACTTAAAGCAAGAAAGACAAGACAAGTTCACAAAGCGATATACACAAAACAACTCACACAGCAAGAGAGACTGAGCAGCTCAAAGAACACAGAACAACACTTAGAGCAAAACAGAGCAAGCTCACAAAGCGAGACAGACATAACTCTCTGAGCTAAAAGAGACCGAACAGCTTTTAGAACAACTCAAGAACAAATAAGAGCAAGCTCACAGAGCGAGACACAAAACAACTCTCAGAGCAAAAGAGACCGAACAGCTATTAGAACAACTCAGAGCAAGAACAACTCAGAACAAGATGGATAGAACAGGATAGACTAAACAAGACTCGCTGAACAAAAATGAACAATTGAAGAAGAACATGTTCACTTGTTCAGTTTCAAGAACAACTCAATTTTGTTCACTAACTCATGAACAACCCAACACTATTGTATCATGGTGAGTGTCGTTCACTCTCTTTCGCGCTCTTAGCAAAAGCGCTGAGCATTGCTTATTTATGTACCCAAACAAAAATTTTTTGTCATTTTCACCCAATTCGCGGTAAAGTTTTCAAAATTTTCTTTCATAGTGCGCGCCCTTATAACTAATCGAAAGTCTATGCCAAATCTTAGATCTCTAGGATTAGCGGTATTGGCTGTGGATTGATAATGAGTCAGTCAATTAGTCAGTCAGTCGGGCCTAGAGATTTATAAGTATAGATGTGGTCGGAGACGCTTCCTTCTATGCGTTACAAACATCTGGACAATTTTGATATACAAGGGTATAAAATGTGTCGAACCAAACATCTTTTCATAAATAGGGGCTCTGATTCAGGTTTACGTTCAGGAAGTTACAAACTTAGAAGATGAGGTTCACCTCACCGGTTCTTTGGGGTTCGATTTAGGACCGGTTTGAAGTCTTTGAACGAACTGTCAGACATCTTTGAAATAGATTGAGCCTCTCTGTCCAAATTCGTTTTACTTTCTAAATGGTTTAACGGGGCCCTAAGTGAAGAAATGGAATTCAACCATTCTAACTAAAAAGGGAATGGAAAATAAGTCTTAAATCAGACAGCCAAATGGAACCCAAAGTTTATCTTAGAAAATAAGTTTATTTCCTGTATTCTAGGTTGTAAATATAAAATTGAGGGCCAGGCCAAACTTCTCTCAATCTCTTGACGTATTCTAGTTTATTAAATATAAATAATAAATTTATTTTAAAAAGTAGTTCCTTACAATTAAAAAAGAGATAGTGAGGGGCTAACCTGTTTTTATCTAGGGGTTGCCCAGATATTCGCGTGGTATGGGATGATCCATAAAATATCGCTTAAACTCTCCGGCATATTTATTCCTCAGGGAACGTTCACCAAACTCATTAAAACGCTGGGCCAAAAACACATACACATCCAACACCTTGGAATGCGCCGAAAGTTTCTTAAAAGATGTGGCCGCTCTTTCCAAAATATCCAGGGATTTCATTAGCTGTGCCTTACGCTCCTCCACCTGGTTCTTGGTAATGGCCAGCAGGCAGCGTACAAATATAAAATCCGCCTTGGCACGATCATAGAGCCCACCATTGATGTGTATGTCATCCATGGAGCGTTTAATGGCCTGATAGGCCTTTTGAGGCATTCCCAAAAGTAGTAAAAGCTGAGCCAGCAGCATATCCACCAAGGCCAACTCATAATCCATTTGCGAGTCGGCCATATCCTCGGCTACTTTCAATAAAAGAATGGCTGTTTCACTGGAGAAGCGACCTTCCGCCAGACTGCAATAGCCCAGCAACACTTGGACACGCATGCGCACCAGAAAGGGTATGTTTGGCTTCGAATCCAGCTTGTCCAGCAAACGGCGGGCATTGAAAAACTCTCGTTTGGCCACATAAATGGCCGCACGTTGCATCAAAGCATCCGCAGGAACTAAAAGATACAACTGATCGCAGGCTTTCAGGGCATCATGCCAGCGACAGCGATATATGCCAGACTGTATTATGACATGACATTGACTGACCATCCAGCTCTCGGCGGCGGGCAGGCGGGGAAAACGTTCACGGGCACGATGTAGCAGCAGGCGGGCCAAGCGTGTTTCTCCCTGCAACTGCAGCCACAAGGCATAGCTGGCCAAAGAGCTAACCAAACCGGCTGAACCACTGCTACCACGATCCTGTGAGGTAAGCAACAACTGTGAGTAGAGATTAGACAGCTCATGTCGTCCATAGGAACACCAGACAGCGCTTCTCAAAGCCAAAGCCTCCGCGGCATGATCAGCAAAATTATTGCGATTCGTCAAGTTATCGCTATGTTGCAGCAAATCGAACAAACGCAGTGGCTGGTATCCTGCCACTGTACCCAGTTTGACAGCAAAATGCAGAGCCAGAGTACAGTTCTGCAGCAGATAGCCATCCGGCTCATTGGCATCGGCCACACTTCGTTGAACATAGGACAAGGGCAACTCATTCCGTAGCAAACAGTGCCAAGTGTTGGCCAGATTAAGGCTACGCTTATCGCCATGTTCCTGAGCCAGCATAATACTCTCACGTAGAGCACCCAAGGCCTCCTCGCGATGACCAAATGTGGCATGTAGTACAGCCAAATTAACGCAAAAATACTGATAGCCCTTCTCCTGGCTCATCAGACGCACCGGACTACGATCCAAGGCACGATGTAAGGCGGACAAGGAATTGAAATAATCTCTGATACGCAGTTGGTTCATGAAGCCCAGAAAATAGGGAGTGGTTGTCAAGGGTAGATCCTGTATGATTTCCTGCACCTTGCGCTGCAGCTCTTTCGGCTTTAAAGCCAGACGTTCATTATTCTCCAGCAGCTCGGACTGTTGATTGATAAAATATTTGGCCTGTTTGGGGGCCCATCTGCTCAATGGATTGCATTCCTCCCATAACAACATTTCACCCTTTTTGGCTCCTTCAGCTGTTGCAGATGCGTCGCTTACAGATTCTGCAGCAGCTGGAGGCGGTGTATCCTCTCGGTGTAGTATGCCTCCGGCCACGGACTTGCCGCCAGTTGTCTTCGCCAAAGCTCTCATGCCACGCTCATAGTAGGCGCATATATTACGATACATGCCCATCATTTCGGCAAAACTGAATCTTTCCAGCACAACGCCCACTCGTCTTACATACAAGCCCACCATGCTGAACTGACTGACGCCCCAATCCTCGTTGAGCAGCTTATCAATGTTTTGCATTTCCGCAAAATCAAACAAGGCCTCCAAGCTGCCAGCGCCACAGAACTCAGACATGGCCTTCTCGAAGGCTTCCAGCATCAGAGTATCCAAATTGAATGGTTTTGTAGTGATCAACTTGTGCAGTTCATTGTAGCTCATGTCCGCGTCTTGGATTAGCTTAAACATGAGCATACAAAACATGCGACGCCTTTGTGGACGCATACTGATGCCCGTGTCCATGGAAGACTTTTTATCCTGAATGAAAGACAACAAACTGATGTATAAGTTGGCATTTTGTACGCTTATTTACACTTACCGTTACATACTGTTTCAGCAGTATAAGTACCGCTATCTTGTGCGGCGTGGGTGTCTCTATGCGCGGTGGCACTATCTTGGAGGCGGGATCCAAGGTGTCCAGCTCTTCAACGAGATTGCCTTTCATCATTGTTTTGTTTTGTTTTGGTTTTTGCCGGTTAAATTTTCTTTAGACATTTTGGTGCATTTAACAGCACATTTTGGTGGGCCTGTTAACAGAGAAGTCGTGACAATTCACGCACGATGATAACAGAGAAGAAAAATTAAAGATTATTTAAAAAGTACATTCAAATAGGCACTAAACCCAGGCCTGATCATGATTCCGAAAAAGGGTGAAACTGGCGCTAATCGAGTTGGTTCCTGTTCCGCATTCCGATAATCGACACGATTTGTTGATTAACCAACAATGTGGATGTCAGATAAACAAAATTTTTAACATAATCCTTTCTATTTAACAGCTGTTCCGACGCTGCTTCAAAGAAATCCTCACCGTTCCAAAACCAACTGTATGTCAAAATCAATCGCATTCAGGTGGACAATCAGTTTATAGATCCCAGGAATCCGTGGTATTGGCTTTTAATAGCTACGCTAACAACAATGTTTCCCTCTCATCTCTAGAATGCAAGCTCAATGCAAGCTAGAATTTAAAAAAAATTGAATAAATTGGTCACACTGAAAACGTTCTTAGCACCACTGACCAATTCTACAGATATATATATATTGGCCTGGGCCACTACTTCACAGGTTTCATTCAAACAGAACAGTTTTCAGGGTCGAATTATAGGGAACGACTGCCCGAAATCCGACAATTCTGCTCGAACACAAAAATTCGGGGAAGGAAAGATGACTACAAACCGTTGCTCGACGGAATGTGAGAGCTTATGCTTACTTTTTTCCAAGAAATCAACAACAGTGATCTTAGTTTTTCTTTCCAAGATGTCTCGAATGACGGGCTTGAGAAGTTCATTGCTGCGGTGAGATCAGGCTCGCCGACGGACAGATTCTTTGCTTGTAAAAGAAATGCCCGTAAAATAAAATCTATAGGGATTGCAATTATAGTTTTGTATCAAATTAAACACATGCTCCCATTTTCGCTTTTTTGCGAAAGTGAAAATGGGAGCATGGCTGTTTGTCTTTCACAATTCAGATATTTTCAAACCAGGATAGCCAGGTCAGTTTGAAAAATATACAATCTTCCAATATTAAGCCAAGATTCCAAAGGCAAATAATTTGTCCAAATTTTGAGAATTTGTCAAAATAGGCGGAATTAGGGAACTTTCCTGCCATAATTCATCAAATTATTAGCCTATGGAATCATAAATATTGTTTTTACTTCTGCAAAATCTGCAATCATGGATATTTAGCCCAGTTTTCAGTAAAATTTTTGCAAATTACTTGCTTGCTATTAGCTTAATCAATTTTTTTTAAAAAGGGGAATACAATTTTAATCCAGATTTTATGAAATCCAAAGCAAAACCGCGTAAAAGCTATAGTGCAATTTGCGAGAGTGAACTGGTAAGGGTACTTTTGGCGCAAAGTTGCCAAATGTAAAAAACCCCTCATAAATTTAAGATTTTCATTTTTATACTCTGTACCAAAGGTACACACAGAGTATATTAAGTTTGTGCAAAAGTATGTAACAGGGAGAAGGAATTATTTCCGACTCTATAAAGTATATATATTCTTGATCAGCATCAACAGCAGAGTCGATATAGCCATGTTCGTCATTCTGTCCGTCCGTCTGTATGAACGCACAGATCTCAGAGATGGTAAGAGATAGAGATACGACATGTATGGGACATACGTCTTATACTTGCAGGCAGATCAAGTATATTTTCAATTTTCGCCACGCCCCCTTCCGCCCCTGCAATTTGGAAAAAGCGTCATATCTCCCACAGATAGATTGTTCGTACCTTCTAGAGATATCTAGTAATCAAAATTATTTATCGATTTGCTGAAGGAATGCACAAATTCTGGTAGCATTTGCTTTTCTAGTTTTGACTAACGTATTTTGCCATAAAATAGATATTTGTATTTAAAATCATATTCGACAGTCGTTTTATACAGTTTCCCCCCAAAATATCGTCCTGCTTATATGACCAAAATCAGAATGCTTCTGTCCCACTGTTAGTTTTCTAGATGAAGTCGATGAACAATGCTATCGATTTCTACAATCAGTCGTACAACACTGCCATCGTGTTAATTTGAATTTGCAAATATTAGTACAAAGTCCAAGCGAAATTACACAGCAGCGCTTGGCTTCCTCCGGTTTTTTGTATTTACTTTGTACCGTACAATCGAGCAAAGTTCAGATCTCAATAACCATATAATGCTTAGTATTAAATTGTGGAATAAAATGTTTGTTCAGGTGGCCCCTTTAAAGTATGAACGGTATTATAGCACGGCGTTGGCGGGGGTAGTCCTTAAACTCCTTCTTGTAGTTGCGATGTTTAGCCAAGGCCCAGACAGTCATTTGGAAGGCGCCGGCGAAGGCAAAGAGATAGGCAGCCAGGCAAGAGGTCATAACCGAGAAGGATACCCAAGCGCCAATTTCGTAAGTGTAGTTGGGGCAAGAGACCAGGCTGAGGGAGTGGAAACCAAAAAGAGATTTTTAGTCACGATGTGATATATAAAGAAGTGTTAAACTGCTTACTTGAACAAGTTGGTCATGGGATTGGAATCGGCTACGGGAATTTTGCGAACTTTGGTGCCAGGTGGACGAAGATTACGCAAGGCAATGTGTACCGAAAAGTTGCCCAATTCGCAGAACTATTAAAGAAACTTTAAGAATTTGTTCAACAGAAATCTGTTTTAGGACTCACGGCAAAAGCTCCCAGAGCAGCCCACACGGTGCACATGCAGGTCGAGGTGTACAAGGGATGATTCACATGATAGGACACATAGGCCGTAAAACCCCAGTAATAACTGCAGTTCTTAAAAAGATTGCGCAAGGGCATGGTGGCATGGGAGAACCGGTGAACAAAGATTGTCTCCAGCAAACGCTTCACATAGTGGACCGTATAACAGGCGGCAGCAATGCTAAGAAAGACGAGAGAGGAGAACGAGGGTGAAAACGAGTTAATTATGCATATGCGCTGAGGTTTTCGTTTTTTGTGTTTGCATAAGTCTGGGTCAAGCGGGTCGTATACGAAAACCAAAGATGTGAAAGTCACACTAACTAACACGCACACACACACAAACACACTTACTGCGTGGTCAGCGAGATCGGTTTGCTGGCTGCCTCACCATAGACTAGCTCCGGACGGAAATAAAACGTCAGATACACCAGCAGTGGCCCAGCATATTCGGCCAGGAACACAGTCTTCCAGCCAATTTGTGGTCCCAAATCCTTGATATAAATCTTGTCCCCACTACGCAGCGACAGAGATTGAACAGTGTCCGTATCCTTTACACTTTTACCACGCGCCTCCAGACGAAGCGACTGACGATTGGCATCCGGCGTCTGCTTGAGGCTCTTGTGAATCAAGACGCGCAACTCTGCTATGCCGGTGGTTGGCGAGGAGACGGTCACCTTGCCATAGGACTTGCTGGTTTTTGCATTCAGAATTTCGAGCTCCATTTTATTCGACAACCAAAACCGTACGATACGATGACAATGACTGAAATTGATTACAAAGTCAGAGGTGTTCGATTGCTCGCAGGTAAGATTAAAGAGAAAGAGCGAAAGGGAGAGAAAGCTAAACTAAATGCTAGTGATGGTACAAAATATCGATATATTGACGAATTTTAATTTACTCACGAAAATATTAACACGATTATTTTGGAAATATTCAAATTTTTTTTTTGGCATAAAACTATGATACAATAAAACTACAAGTTGGCGCACTGCGCAGCTTCGATAATCTCAGGGGACCTTGGCTCGATGACTTAAAGTCACCTTCGATTTCTTGATGTACTGCAAAACTTCTATCGTAAGCTGTCAAAAAATGTAAGTATCGACTTTGTGGCCCTGATTCGAAAAATTCTCGCGCATGCGAAAAGGCATTTCCGATTGCGCCAACTTGTAGTTATTGTATTAAGGCGTAAACCTGCGGGTCCGCTCTAGTACAGGGAAGGCCAAATGGAGTACAGAAAATGTGCTTTTGTTGGAGAGCAGTTTTACTTGCTTTCTGCATTTAATAACTTCTCAATTTCGCATCCACAACAACCGCAAACAATTGTTTTTACTCACCCTTGTAGACTTTTACAGTTCGCTTCAATATTAAACTATTTTATTTTCGTTATTTAACTGAACTGTAAAGTTTCTTTGATTACTGTGTGATTAAAGAATTGAAATCAAGTAGATTCTATATAATTTCAAATAAACTTTTCACACTCACCACAAAATATAAGAAAATTATTTTTATACAATTTCAGAAAACAAGACCGTTTCAACGAGGTTGACTAGCCGACTCTCAATGTAATAATGAACTAACAATACTATTCAGTTACATATAACAACATGACAATAAAATCAAGGCACATGTGTTAATCAGGGAATAAAATAAATATAAAAATGTAAAAATAATTCAGTTATTGGAATTTTATGCAAAAATTGTTAAGATATAAAAGATTGGTGAGATGTAAAAGATTAAGAAGGAAACAACTAAGACCCTTAAATGTTAATTTATTCGATAGTCGATAAAGCAATTTCCGTCTATCCGTCAGATTCTTGGCTATCTAGTCCTGCATAATTTGGAACTTGGCAACAAAGATCATTATTGAAAATGCAAAAAAAAAACTCTTGATTTTCTCAGGTTTTCGGGCTTTTATTTACAATAATAAAATAAGAAATAATTTTCCAATACTATCCTGCTGCCATTTACTATTGCAAAAAATTAAATGAAACAATATTTTTGATGGAATCTAATCATTATGGTATGTACCAGTGTTGCCATCGCCTCTACACAAAAAAAGGACGGTTGAACCCAGAAAGAAGACAAAAAAAGGACAGATTTTTTTTAAAAGGATAAAAAATACAGGTCAAGCAATGTTTCCTTATTAATATAATAAAGCTGTAAAAAATATCATAATGATATTAGACGACCTTTCCAAATTGTAGAAACTTGAGTTTAGCCGGCTCGAGGTCAAAAGAAACCAACAGATGTAAATGCTGTTTTTCCAAAATAATTCGGTTGCTCACCGGCAACCATCTTCAGAGACAATTATTTTACACGTCTGTGACGTCGGACGTAAAGTTTCGAATATCTTTACTTTCGTATAATTCATATCGATCATATTATCAGCATCGATTAAGTGTGCTTATGATGCATTCGTTCCAATCAACCGAAGACATATATCAGAAACGTGATCATTTTTGCTACACATGTCACATGCTTTGGCAAGCATGTTGGGCACAAAACATTGCTAGTGCTGCCTCCTGACGACAAGTTGAAAGTGGCTGAAACGTTATTTTGTTTACCTGTGCGAAGGCACTGCATGTTGCATGTGTTTTTATGATCGATTTTTAGATTTAAACTGCAATTGCAGTATTTGCAATATGCCTCCGGATCCTTGGCATTTCGGCACATCCAATTCTTAATTCACGTTCTCTTAACCAGGATTCCGGAAATTTTTGATTGTAAACGTCTTTCGGCATGCGAAATTTTTTTTTATACAGAGATTTTGATTTTGCGAGTATTTCGCGGGCATCTCCGTACCAAGATGATATTATTATATACCAGCCAGGCAGCACAATGCCTATAAATGGCACCTTAAAATAAATCATTACAAATGTGAAGCTATATTGTTCAGGACGCCGGTTAAAAATGGCAATGCGGATATTAGGAAAAAACGGAAAAAATTTATAGTTTCATTAAATATAAATGCAACTGAAATACCAACATACAGTAAGGTTAAGTTTCTAGGAGTTCACCTTGACCGTTTCCTATACTTTAACGATCATGTTAACATACAGATATCCAAAGCCAAAAAAGCATTCTTTATGTTCCAATCACTAATGTATTCGAAGCACGGCTATGTCCTAGACTTAAAATTCTTATATACCAGTCATTCATTAGACCAATACTCACGTACGCATGCAATATCTGGTTTAATATCTTACCATCATACATGGAAAGACTACGGGTTTTCGAAAGAAAATGTCTTAGGTCATGTACATCTCTTTATAGATATCCAGATAGCAACTTTAAAAAATATGTTAGCAATAAAAAACTGTACAATACGGTCAAAATCCCTAGACTAGATAATTTTATTATCCAACTAATACGTAACAATATTCTCAGATGTACCGAATACCATGAAAATATTTCTATAATAGCCCCTTGTTATGTAGGGCTACGCTATCAACATCAGCATTCTTACTGCTTGATAAAAAAAAAGGATTTATACAAAGCCGCAGTAGAATCCCGATCTTTTACCACCTCCACAGGCGTGCCACAAGCAAAAGCGTCCCAAAGTCTCTTCTACAAGATGGAAAATGAGGGTTTGAGAAAACTATACCAATTTAGGGATACGAATCCAAACAGTATCCAATTCTGGTGGCTAGATAACTATGACTCATAGATTCCAAACCCTTACCTTCCCGTTTATCTCCTTGTTATTCGCTTGTAGAGGGTATACTAAAAATGTCCAGATGTTTGTAATGCATAGAAGGAAGCAACTCCGACCACATAAACTATATATATTCTTGATCAGCATGATGAGCTGAGTTGATACAGCCATGTCCGTTTGTCCGTCTGTTTCTATGCTATCTTATCCAAACTTTGCACGAAGTCTTTTGGTACAAATACGCTGCACATTTGTCGGAACCGGCCGGATCAGATGACTATAGCATATAGTTGCCATAGAAACTATCGGTTGAAAAAGTAAATTTAGCTAACAAATTTTTGTGTCTTCAATGCAAACGTGTCCAAACGTGCGTATTTATAAGTTTTCTATGCTTTTACATAATTCTACAAAGTTTGATGAAAATCAGTCAACTATATAGTATAGATGCCATACAATACATAGATTTGAAAAAAAAAATCCTAGTAGAAAAATCTTTTTTGTTTTCAATGCTATCGCCTTCAATCTTGTAATTGATCAATATTATATGCTGCCACACAATTCTGCCAATTATGATCCAAATCGGATGACTATAGCATATAGCTGCCATAGGAACTATCGGTCGAAAAAGAAGTTCTAGTGAGAAAAACTTTTTTGTTTTCAATGGTAGCGCGTTTATACCTTCCAGTTGTGAATATTATCAGTTTCCACACAATTTTGGGAAGTTTGGTCAAAATCGGATGAATATATCGTATAGGCTACCACATAACAAACAGACAAGCAAATGGTCAAAGTAGTGGCGCCATCTATAGCTGAGTTATTAGCTAAGAATGTTCGACGAAAATCATTTAAAACCTTAATTTATATAAATTATACAAGATACAAGAGTATATAAACTTCGGTCGAGCCGAAGTTAGCTTTTCTCTATTTTTTCTTCATCGAACACTCACTTTCGAAATAGTATACAAATTACACATTCCACATTCCATCTAGTAGCCATAGCCCTTACACATCAAAAATATTTTCATTCCTGCAATAGTCAAATCAAACCAAAATCCACTTCAGATTTTTCCAGTCAACCCAAAAGTCCAACTTTTTGATACCGGCAAATATTCAGTGCATAATAAAGTACTTTTGCATATTCATTAATCACGAAAATTTCAAAACACAACGAATTATAAGCCGATATCTGCGACGATTTCTTGTTGGTAAGTTAAACGAAAAATTCTAAATAGAGCAGCGCTGGCCAACGAGAGCGAGGCCAAAAAGTGAGAGTGTATTGGGTTCCCCAAGCAGAGAGCGCGAAAATGTGTATGTCTCTCTCTAACACACAGTGATACATGACTTCGGCAAGCATTCGGCTGTTGAACTCTGCCGTAAACCATCTTCGACCTGACCATGGTGGAATTAACAAGGTGAAGCCGTCAGCCTCTGCTGAGGGCTAGTAGATGTATACCTGTGAGATAGAAGGAGACGGCAGAGCATTTTCTTCTCTCTGTTTGTATATTGCCGTTCGCTTCTAGCATTTACAACGCACTGGCCCTTTGGCCCTACAAAAGGAGAGACCGTTGTTTCGCTCGGCTTCGCCTTATTAATTCCACCATGGACCTGATCGCATCGACCTTCAGCGACTGAAGGGCTGTTTACTCTCTTGGACTCAGCTTCGGCATGCGTTCGGCTCGTGTATGTATGTGTAAATGGCAAAATGTCTTCGGCCTCTGGGGGCAACCGGTGACCATCACTGAAATAAGGAACGTTAATTTCGACCCTCGAAGTTTATTTATTTTTATAAGGATTTGTAGACTTTGTAATTGTTTGAAAATAGCCGCCAAGTATGTATATGTATGTATATAGAATGATCGAGAGGAGTGATAGTAGAACGCAGTGTTAGACAGACGAGAGACCGACAATCAGGGACAGACGTTATAATTATAACAAGAACAGGACAAGGACAAGTAAATAAAATACAATTTTCGAAGCACTTTTTCCACTTCGATTGAGGCAACCCCAAAACATGGGTTTAAAACGCATTAACAGCTTCGTACTACGTTCACCCCGCAGTTTATTATTGGTCACATGATCCATTCGGCCGAAGAAACAGGCGACCATTTGCTTTGCTTCGTACGCGAACAACTTTTGTGGGACTTGACTCTTCTTGGAACATCCACACGGTCGATTGCTGTTTTGTTTCCGGCTCATACGCATGATGAACGTTTTTGAAGCACCCAGCGATTGTCGAACTAACCCTTTTTTGCTTTATTCATGCAAAATCTCATATATGGTAGTGGAACTAATGTTTAGGGATGCCTCTATCGCACGGTATGTCACATTAAGATCTTGCATTACACAGCATAGATGTTTTTTGGCATTACCATTGATTTTGCACGACCTTCACGGAATTCGTCGCTGAGCGAACTATGACCACGATTGAATTCACTATACCAGCGATATACAGTGGTTTTTGATGGTGCTTTATCGCCATACAACGAACTGAGTTCATCGATACACTCTTGTTTTAGATAATCTATGTACGTCGGATGTTGTGAAAAATAGTCCTACAAAAAAACTCTTGGAATTTCCATTTTAAAGCCAAATTGATGTTTTCAACTCACTAAACAACAGAAATAGCGCTAGTACATCAAAACTTTGTGAGACCATTTATGGTAAAAAATTCCAAACTTTATATTGGTATTACCAGATTTTTACTAACAGTTCCCGACATATAAATATTACCCCTCGTATAAAAAGCCATGTAAATAGTGTGCTTTTTTTTTGGCATTTTCAATGATCTTTGTTGCCAAGTTTGAAGATATGCAAAAAGACTAGATATCAAAGAATCTGAAGAATTGACGTACAATGCTTTATAGACTATCGAATATATAAGCATTCAAGGGTCTTAGTTGTTTCCTTCTGAGCGTTCTGAATCTTTTACATCTCACCAATCTTGTATATCTTAACAATTTTTGCATAAAATTCCAAAAACTAAATTCTTTTTACATTTTTATATGAATTTTATTCCCTGAGTAGCCCATGTGCCTTGATTTTATTGTCATGTTATTATAACTGAATAGTATTGGCAGTTTATATATAATATTTTTAGTCAGCTAGTCAGCCTCGTTAAAACGGTCTTGTTTTCTGAAAGTGTTTGAAAATAATTTTCTTTTTATTTTGTGGTGAGTGTGAAATGTTTATTAAAAATTATATAGAATCAAAGTAGGACATGAGTTAAGTCTCCACTTGAATTCAATTCTCAAATCACATAGCAATCAAAGAAACATTCCAGTTCAGTTAAATAACGAAAATAAAATAACTTGATATTAAAGTGAACTATAAAAGTCGACAAGGGTGAGTAAAAACAATTGTTTGCGGTTATTGTGGATGCGAAATTGTAAAGTTATTAAATGGGCCATAGCCCCGGGGGCCAAAGATACTCGTGTTTTTTTCTACAGAAGCGAGCTGAACTAATGAATATGTGAATCGGTGAATACAGAAAGCAAGTAAATCGGTCAACATAAGCACATTTTTCTGTCCTAGAGCAGACCCGGCCAGCCCTTAGCCGCCGGGGGTTGAAGTCACTCGGCAATTCACACCGAATGCTTGACGAAGTCATGCATCACTGAGTGTCAGAGAGACAGGCATATTTTTGTGTCCTCTCCATTTGGCCCCGAGTGTCAATCTCACGAAAATCAGAGAGCGACTACTATTTCGCGCGGGGCTAATAGTGGGTGTACAATGGCATCACAGAGTGTCACAGTTGTCACAAATTGGCGCAGACAATAATGTCAGTCGGAATAAAAACGTCTGATAAGTCCTTCAGCGTACTAATCAGTTAGGGGCCCCGCACACATGCAGCTCTAAGATGAACTGACGGCAGAACTTTGGGCCGAGCTTTAAGCTTTCGAATAACAAACACTATACGCTAAAATGAACGTTTAAATTCAGCCGTGAGTTCACCTTTGTTTGAATGAACAAGCATGCTTGTTTATTTCAGCTCGCTGATGTATTTAGTAACGGCGGCAGTTACACAGCAGTCGTGGACTACGAAACATTATTAAGTGAAATTGCATTTAAAACTAAAAGTATGCCAATAGAATTGTGACGGATAAAATTTGGGAGACAATCTCAAAAAATGTCAATGCTACAATTAGTGTGTTATATGCTCTTTTATCACAAAATTACATGCATGCGAATGAATAAGACTTTCCTAGTTCTGAATCTCCAATTTCATTTAAAATTTATTGAAAGTTCTTAATTGACCATATAAATTATGAAATTCACCTAATGTCTCTCTAACAGTAACAATCTCGTGAACCCATATTCTTTTTTTCTTTGCTAATATTTCTCATGCACTTTTAAATTTTCCGCAATTAAAAATTTTCGCAATTGAGGCGACACCATATTGCTAGCAAGATTAAAATGAATAAGCTCAGGTCAGTAACATGTGCACACCTTAAAAATTATAGGTGTGCTGAATCAAATTCTGTTGTCAGCAAAGCTTTCGGTTATGCAGCCAGTTCATCTTTCAGTTACATGTGTGCGCGGGCCCTAAATCAAACTCCGGGTGCTGAAACAAAAATTTCCAACTGCCTCGTGTTATTTACATTTGCCACAAACCCATCTCTATTAGCGGTTGACCGATAGCTATCGTTTTGCAGCAGCAGCTGTTTTCATATCGATATTAGAGTGACCGCACCAGCAAAGACACACTTGACCATTTCAATAGATATTTTAAGTACAAAAAGCAGATTTTGATGGAAACAAATGTAAATATCAATCCACTGGCCGTGATCCTGGTCTACTTTGATAGCAAAGGTGATCGTTTGCTCTATCGGTATCCCTATCAGACCCTGGGCCAAACTGAAGTGGCCACGGATGAGCAACGAAAGTTTAGAAAACGCAATCCCTTTGCTGTGGGAGCCCACACAGATGATCTGCTGCAAACGCCCACACACCCAATTGTGGCCAAAGTCCAGGGAGGTCAGGGTCAGCTTCAGGGCTTTGCCGATGATGTGCTTTCCGCTCTATTTGCGGTCAAGCCGCAGCTGTGCAACCAAAAGTTTGAGCTGAAATTGAATGATGTGCGTTTTGTAAGCCATCCCACTCTAATACCGCAAAAGGAGCAAAGAACCAGCAATGCTGGAGGAACTACAGTCAATTCGACAGCTACAGCAACGGCAGCGACTGGTACAACTGCGCCCACGGCGACAACGACAACCAAGAAACAGCAAATGCTCATTAACATAGTTTTTGCGGTGAATGCCCAGGCCAGTTACTCCATTGTCAAGTGTTACCATGAGCTGAGCAAGCGTCTGGGATTGGCTCTGAAGTTTGAGGAGCAAAGAAGTGGCTATTTGACCGAACAAACGGCTCAAATGGCTCGTACGCATGATGAACAATCGCAGGAACAGCAGCCGCTGGAGAAGACCTTCGAACTGATTGCCGAGAAATGCAGTTTGGCACAGGCTTTAAAGTCCATCTTCCATGATCTTTGCACCACCGGCTTATTGAGCACGTCACTCAACAATCTTACACTGTGCTTTTGCTTGCCCGCCAAAGCCCATCAATTACACAAAAAGGGCAGCATGGTGGATCCTGAGACCATAGCCCGTTGCCTGCGCGCCCTAAAGCCCTACCATGGCATGCTACTGCTGGTGGATTTTGCCGAACTGCTGGACTGTGTACCGCCCACGGGTGCCAGGATGTTGTGGCAGCTGGTGGATGCCTATGATCCATTGATTAGCCTACAGAGTATGGCTTCAAATGCAGACTTGAGCATTGAGCATGTGTACAAGTTGGTCTCACATCTGGTGTACTGGGCCAAGGCCACCATCATCTATCCATTGTGCGAGACAAATGTGTATGTCATAGCTCCGGATGCTCCGCTGCACACCAAATCGCATTTGGTTGAAAAATTCTCCACACGCTTTGCGGGCATGTCACTGTTCGAGGTCATCTCGGACTTTTCGCTGCCCACTTCCATAGGACATCTGACCACACCACTGCAGCAGCCAGCCAGACAGGGCATATTGGCCCAAATGGTTCTCTGGATGCTGCAACATCATTTGCTTATGCAACTCCACACCTATGTCCAGTTCATGCCCAACGATGATGATGAGGATGCGTTTGGTGATTCGGCCTCATGTGCCCCCCAGCTACAGGAGGAGGATGGAGCTGCGGGTGGTGCCAGCGAGGAGGAACAAGATGACGATCCGGTGCATGGTGGCTCTATTTTAAGCATGTCCACACAACCGCTGCCTGTGCCCTCCATCAGCTATCGTCATGCCGTTTCAGACAATAATTCTTCTCAGGCATCGGCCACTGCGTCGGATAACATAGCGGTGCAGCCCTCCTCCAGCCATAAATCCAACTTTAGCATAACAGCCTCGATTAGCACCGACAATTGTGACAGTCTCGACTCGATGGAAGATGAACAAAAGCTGAAGGAACTACTCCAAGTCTTTAATGATGCAGATCGAGCGGCCATACGTCGCATACCCGCCGCATCCCTTAATGTAGATGATCTGTCACTGCTGGTGAAGCTCTATCAGATGGGCTATTTCAAAAGCGAACATCATCTGGAGGAGATTATGTATTTTGAGAATTTGCGTCGTTCTCAACTGTTGCAATTGTTGGACAAATTCCGCGATGTGCTGATCATCTATGAGACCGAAGATCCGGCCATTGCCTCCATGTACAACAACAAATAGATTTAGTTTAAAAAAAAAAAGCATTCCACAATGCAGCCATATATTTGTGTAAATAAAATGTTATTAACTATTTAAAAGTAATTCTGAACACTGCGAAAAATTGAAAGCAGAAAAGCTAAGAGTTGGAAATGGGGTGACGACATAATTTCGACAGAAATAAACGACACAATTTCGAGCGAAATAATTGTTTTCAAAACGATCGAAAATGACATAATTTCGATTCCAAATGTACTGGGCGAAATTATGTCGTCGGAATTATGTCGCTATGCCTTGGAGAGAAGTTCAGCTTGGGCCTTGGCCAAATATTTATATTTATATTAATATATTTATATATATATTTATTTATTTAAATTTCAATGTACTCGATAACAGTCTCAACAATCGATGCCTAACCGATAGTTTTGTACTTTTGGTATTTATAATTACTTGCTGTACGCGTTAGTAAATTCCAGCCGAGTCTATAAAAGACAACTCACTTCTGATTTTCACCACAAAGCAAAGTTGAATTTTAAAAGACCAGACGTGTTTGTGTAATAGCAGAGCAAAAATAAAATATATATATAAAAATATAATAAAAGTATTAATTATATTAGTGATATAAAAGAGGAAAAGAATTCTAAGCAAGAGGTGAGTTGTATTATATAGTTGATTGATTTGTAAGAAATAAGTTGCAAAAACCTCAAACGAAGGTCAACTGCAGCAGCCATTTTGTTTTCATCATCCCTCCTTTGTGTGCACTAAAACATTAAATAAAATTCTAATTCGGCTGCCAATAATTACATTTGGTATTAATTTCAATGTTATTCTGTTAAATGCAGTAAATAAACATTACTAAAAATAGGTTTTATGCGTATTTTTTCGATGGCAAATTGATGGTGAAATTCAGTTGTGACGTCATTGAAAAATTCGAGAAGGTGCATACATACATACACACACACATGCACTCACATGATGCCACAGCCAGCTGAACTATAAGGGTTCATTTTCAGTCTCTGTTCTTTTCCTTTGTTTGAAAATTATGAAAATTTCAAATAAATCGGAGTGTTTAGCAATTCTACAATGCGTAAAAGAAAATTCATATGCATATGTACACATACATATATACATATATGTGTGCAATTGCGTATTAAATCGAGATATGCGTTTCAAGCACCATCCACGTCATACTAATTTGTGTTTGTATAAGTATTAGTATACATAAAATCATGTTTCATTTCCGAATAATTTTTAACAGTAAAATCTTTTTCTACTGAAAATCGTTTTCCGGATAAAATACCAAGACAAATTGCCTTTTCTTTGTTAGTCATTCGATTCAATGACTAATGTTAAGGGAAACACGCAGCTGTCATTTTCGATTTCAACATTTGTGCCAATGAGCTGCAAATTTCTTCAAATTAAGATGCAGTTTAAGGTTTACGGTGCGGGTTAAAGGTCAGCGAACCTGGACAAAAAAACAAAACTGATTCAGCTAAGGCAGTTTGTTTTATACTCTGTACTAAAGGTACACAAAGTATATTGAGGTTGTTGAGGGATGTTTTGTAATCAATTCAGATTGAGCAAAATATTTTGTTTCAATTTGATTTTAATTTTCATTTAATACGTCTGCATTAATATTCTCCTCGGAAATAATTCCAAATCGGGCATTATTTGTGCTGGATTGTCATTGTCGCATTAAATGTATTGGGCATCTAGATTAAATTGGACCTTGCAATATTGTACTTTGATGACATTTAAGTTTCATTTAACTGAAACATCAATATAATACCCTTGTTCCACTGACGAATGTTGTTCACGGCCACACTAACGTCAACAAAGAACAGCTGATTTAATTGCTATGTCTGCAATTGTAAATCAAAGTTCGTCATCCACATGAAAAGCAGCATGCCCTCTCCTGGTAGTCCCACCACGATATAGGTAGTTTGCGGGATTCATACATAAGAACTATTACTGCATTTTAAAATTCTAAAACAAAGAATGGAACAATTGCCGCTTGCCTTGGCCATGTACAACTCATGGGCGGCATAGTCGGTTTTCAATAAAGGGGGTCCATACAGTTCTGCCACTAAACTGCTAAACTCCCACCCACTGAGCTAAAACCCTCTCCGACCATGGCAACGTCATTGACAGCAGCTGTTCCTCTTGTGCAGTTCGATAACATATCGATAACAAATCTAGCCTTTTAGCGGAAAATAGCTATATGTCGTGACAGTAGCTAGATCATCCATGACAGTGATTTGATCATCAGACGTGGATGATCTACCGAATGGACATTTATCTCTTATGAGGAAATACACAGAACGAATAAGGTCATTTAGATCATCCAGCGGATGACCTGTAGAATTTGCCAGTGGAATAAGGGTATAAGGCGTTGCTTCTGGGTTTTTAATATCTTTGAACTTTCATGATTGCTTTGTAGCTTTCGTTTGCTGCAAATGAGCTGAGTTAAAAGCATGAGTTACTGCATCTTAACTGGATTCTGTACGAATCTTTTCAATACTGGTCTATCAACAATTCCGTAGCTGTTAGAATATGACGTGATATTCTTGCTATTGTTATCACAGTCATCTGTGGATCTACCAAGAACTGTGTTGGAAAATTTTGCGTACTACCTGTTAAAATAGTACGCAGAAATTTCAAATTTGGTGAATTATATTTGCTTGTAAGCGATTTGTAAAAACTGGTTCTTCAACTAGTATGTTCCTATTTTAATAGTAAAATCCTTTCCTATTCAAAGTCGTTTTCCATAAAAGACCAAAACCCATTGCTTTTCTTTGTTAGTCATTCGATTCAATGACAAATATTAAGGGCAATGCGCAGCTGCCATTTGCGATTTCAACAGGGCGGTACGTATAAGCAAAAATATACGTCCTATTTGTTTGTCAATGAGCTACAGCAAATTTCTTCATGCAGCTTAGCTCAGCGAAAAAAAAAAACTGATTAGTGAAATTTCGTAGTCTGATTGCGATTCGGCTAAGGCAGTTTTATCTAGTGGTCCATTTCTATCAGTTTTGACATGTTTCCTCCAAAAATCCTTTTTATTAGAGTACGCTAAAACAAAATCAGTCTTGAACTAAGTCTACGCAGTGAAATTGACAAATTTTTGATAAAAATTTTGTTAGAAGCCATGATTGCAAATTTTTCAGAACTTAAAACATAAACTATGGTTTTATTCACTAATAATTTGATAAAAAATGGCCAAGAAGTTGACCAATATGCTGAATTTAGCTAAATTTTCAACGAAATTTCATCAAAAGTTGTCAAAATATTTGCCTTTGTTAACTTAGCAGCTTTATGTTCATAGTAAAGTGGCATTGCCTTTATCGCTAAAAGTTTTCAAAATGCAATTCCGTCTTTAACTATTCCCGACTTCCATTTTACTGCCAATGTAAAAAATTGACAGTGAACGTTCAACACAAAGTTTGGAAGAAAAATTTACAAATTTCTTATAGCACATGGAAACTGGTCACACTAAAAAAAGGAACCATCGAACCAGTGTTGGCAACTGTTGAAGCCCAAAAATAGCCAAATCGACTTTTAAATAAAGCTAAAAATAGCAAAGAGCAACATAAAATTGCTATAAAAGATAGCTCAAAAACAATTTGTGTTTAAATATTGGTTTATTCCTACTGAAGTGATTGATCTGAGTTGATCTACGGGTCTAACGGGACAATGTTGTGCTACAAACGGACACAAAGGTCTCTGTTACCACAGAAGTAAAAATTGGTCAGGCATCGCAATTTTTTTTTGATGTAGGAATTATCAACAACTTTCATATCAAATGCAAAATTAATCCTGCTCCCGTCGATAGAATTCTCGACCTTTAACTTCAAACTTCCGTTTTCCTTCATTTGACTGATCAGTTAACCAAATGTTGTAACCAAGTGTCTTAAGCAATGTTCACACAGGCAAATAATTTGACAAATTTTTGATAAAAAATGGTCTAATAAGACATAATTGCAGATTTTACAGGATTAAAAACATAAATTATTGTTTCATTCACTAATAAATTGATCAAATATGGCAGAAAAGTTCTCAAATTGGGCCAATTTAGCCAAATTTTCACCAAAATTTGCTTAAGACACTTGGTTACACTTAGTTTTAGTCGAATCTTCTTGGTATTCGGTTCTTTTAAGGATATCAGCCTTGCTTCCGTTTTCGCTTTCGTAAAAATTTTGCGATTTAGAGTACAAATTTGGTACAAAAACCGGTTTGAAATCAGAAAAGTTTTGCGAAAGCGAAAATGGGAGCATGGCTGTATATGACACTTGCCGATATTGTCGGCCAATATTGTTCCTGACAAAAACAATATTGGCCGCCAACACGGCATTCTGTGCAGGTAAACTCTTCTTGTGCAATGACTATTTGAACAATCAAACTACCAACACTAATGTATCCTTTAGTCCCGTTGTCGCAGGCCTTGTGATGTTATTGGTCACCAATATCGGCAAGTGTCATGTAGGCATTACCAATTCCGTTTCGTAGAATTAAAAAACAAGAAAAGGTCTGAATAATTTGAGATTTAGAAAGAACATAAAAATCTTATATTCATTTTTGATAAATGGTGATATAGTTTTTGTTGAATACGTTGTTACACGTTCAAAATAGCTTTATAAAAAGCTATTTAAAATACCGGAATTCTTGCACTTTCGAAATAGCTAGAAAATGGGTAAAAACTGTTCAAACTGTACAGTTTCCGGCCATCGACCTAACAAAGTAGCTAATCTTGTTGGGGGGAAAAAAGCTAAATTGGCAACACTGCTACTGATTCATTTCATTCATTCAGCATTTTAAAATTGTGCATTGAAAAGTAGTAACCATTGAAAAGTCACTCACATTTCATTTGTCTACATTTCAAATTGTTCATCTCCTCGTCTCGGAAATTTCAGTAGTTGTGTAATTTTCCACATCTTGTAACAACTAAAAAAAAAACTAACGTTAAAATTCTTTTTACAGAATAATCCAACATGCAGATCTTTGTGAAGACCTTGACTGGAAAAACCATCACTCTTGAGGTGGAAGCTTCCGACACCATTGAGAATGTGAAGGCCAAGATCCAAGACAAGGAGGGAATCCCCCCAGATCAGCAGCGTCTGATTTTCGCTGGCAAGCAGCTGGAGGATGGGCGCACCCTGTCAGATTACAACATTCAGAAGGAGTCCACTTTGCATTTGGTACTCCGTCTGCGCGGTGGCATGCAGATCTTCGTAAAGACGCTGACTGGCAAGACTATTACTTTGGAGGTGGAACCTTCCGATTCCATTGAAAATGTCAAGGCCAAGATCCAAGACAAGGAGGGCATCCCCCCAGATCAGCAGCGTCTGATCTTTGCCGGCAAGCAGTTGGAAGATGGACGTACACTGTCAGATTACAACATTCAGAAGGAATCTACACTGCACTTGGTGCTCCGTCTCCGAGGTGGCATGCAAATCTTCGTGAAGACGTTGACTGGCAAGACTATTACCTTGGAAGTTGAACCCTCTGACACCATCGAAAATGTGAAGGCCAAGATCCAAGACAAGGAGGGCATCCCCCCAGATCAACAGCGTCTGATTTTCGCTGGCAAGCAGTTGGAGGATGGACGCACCCTGTCTGACTACAACATTCAGAAGGAGTCGACTTTGCATTTGGTGCTCCGTCTCCGAGGTGGCATGCAGATCTTCGTGAAGACACTGACTGGCAAAACTATAACTCTGGAAGTTGAACCCTCCGACACCATTGAGAATGTGAAGGCCAAGATCCAAGACAAGGAGGGCATCCCCCCAGATCAACAGCGTCTGATTTTCGCTGGCAAGCAGTTGGAAGATGGACGTACCTTGTCTGACTACAACATTCAGAAGGAGTCCACTTTGCACTTGGTGCTCCGTCTCCGAGGTGGCATGCAGATCTTCGTGAAGACGCTGACTGGCAAGACTATTACCTTGGAAGTTGAACCCTCGGACACCATTGAGAATGTGAAGGCTAAAATCCAAGACAAGGAGGGAATCCCCCCAGATCAGCAGCGTCTGATTTTCGCTGGCAAGCAGTTGGAGGATGGACGCACCCTGTCTGATTACAACATTCAGAAGGAGTCGACTTTGCATTTGGTGCTCCGCCTGCGCGGTGGCATGCAGATCTTCGTGAAGACACTGACTGGCAAAACTATAACTCTGGAAGTTGAACCCTCCGACACCATTGAGAATGTGAAGGCCAAGATTCAGGACAAGGAGGGAATCCCCCCAGACCAGCAGCGATTGATCTTTGCCGGCAAGCAGTTGGAGGATGGACGCACCCTGTCTGATTACAACATTCAGAAGGAGTCGACTTTGCATTTGGTGCTCCGCCTGCGCGGTGGCATGCAGATCTTCGTGAAGACGCTGACTGGCAAAACTATAACTCTGGAAGTTGAACCCTCTGACACCATTGAGAATGTGAAGGCCAAGATTCAGGACAAGGAGGGAATCCCCCCAGACCAGCAGCGATTGATCTTTGCCGGCAAGCAGTTGGAGGATGGACGCACCCTGTCTGACTACAACATTCAGAAGGAGTCGACTTTGCATTTGGTGCTCCGCCTGCGCGGTGGCATGCAGATCTTCGTGAAGACGCTGACTGGCAAAACTATAACTCTGGAAGTTGAACCCTCTGACACCATTGAGAATGTGAAGGCCAAGATTCAGGACAAGGAGGGAATCCCCCCAGACCAGCAGCGATTGATCTTTGCCGGCAAGCAGTTGGAGGATGGACGCACCCTGTCTGATTACAACATTCAGAAGGAGTCTACTTTGCACTTGGTGCTCCGTCTCCGAGGTGGCATGCAAATCTTCGTCAAGACGTTGACTGGCAAGACTATTACTCTGGAGGTTGAACCCTCTGACACCATTGAGAATGTGAAGGCCAAAATCCAAGACAAGGAGGGAATCCCCCCAGATCAGCAGCGTCTGATTTTCGCTGGCAAGCAGTTGGAGGATGGACGTACCCTGTCAGATTACAACATTCAGAAGGAGTCGACTTTGCATTTGGTGCTCCGCCTGCGTGGTGGCATGCAGATCTTCGTGAAGACGCTGACTGGCAAGACTATTACTCTGGAAGTTGAACCCTCTGACACCATTGAGAATGTGAAGGCCAAAATCCAAGACAAGGAGGGCATCCCCCCAGACCAGCAGCGTCTGATTTTCGCTGGCAAGCAGTTGGAAGATGGACGCACTCTCTCAGATTACAACATTCAGAAGGAGTCCACTTTGCATTTGGTGCTCCGTCTCCGTGGTGGCATGCAGATCTTTGTGAAGACTTTGACTGGAAAAACCATCACCCTAGAGGTGGAGCCCTCTGACACCATCGAAAATGTGAAGGCCAAGATCCAAGACAAGGAGGGAATCCCCCCAGACCAGCAGCGTCTGATTTTCGCTGGCAAGCAGTTGGAAGATGGACGTACCCTGTCAGATTACAACATTCAGAAGGAGTCGACTTTGCATTTGGTGCTCCGCCTGCGTGGTGGCATGCAGATCTTCGTGAAGACGCTGACTGGCAAGACTATTACTCTGGAAGTTGAACCCTCTGACACCATTGAGAATGTGAAGGCCAAGATCCAAGACAAGGAGGGAATCCCCCCAGATCAGCAGCGTCTGATTTTCGCTGGCAAGCAGTTGGAGGATGGACGTACCCTGTCAGATTACAACATTCAGAAGGAGTCGACTTTGCATTTGGTGCTCCGCCTGCGTGGTGGCATGCAGATCTTCGTGAAGACGCTGACTGGCAAGACTATTACTCTGGAAGTTGAACCCTCTGACACCATTGAGAATGTGAAGGCCAAAATCCAAGACAAGGAGGGCATCCCCCCAGACCAGCAGCGTCTGATTTTCGCTGGCAAGCAGTTGGAAGATGGACGCACTCTCTCAGATTACAACATTCAGAAGGAGTCCACTTTGCATTTGGTGCTCCGTCTCCGTGGTGGCATGCAGATCTTTGTGAAGACTTTGACTGGAAAAACCATCACCCTAGAGGTGGAGCCCTCTGACACCATCGAAAATGTGAAGGCCAAGATCCAAGACAAGGAGGGAATCCCCCCAGACCAGCAGCGTCTGATTTTCGCTGGCAAGCAGTTGGAAGATGGACGCACCCTCTCAGATTACAACATCCAAAAGGAGTCCACTTTGCACTTGGTGCTCCGTCTGCGCGGTGGTTACCAAGCTTAATTAAGTCAAAATGCAAATTCCAAATATAAATTATGCAAAGATACACACAAAATTTATTCCACTCAAGAATTATTCAAACATTCAAGATCCATGCAATATTCCATAATTTCAGCAGACAAGACCCGAAAACATAAAGAGAAATCCAAAATTACGAGTTGGTAGAGGAATCCTACCCCCCTTACTTGGGTGACAATAGAACCATATTTGCTTCAATTGCAACTGCGCTTTGTTTCAAATTCCAAATATTCCGTTGAATAAATTAGAGAATTGTTTAAATTAATCAACTTGTAAAATAATTGGAAATTGAGGTGGAGGGATGGGATGGGTAAGTAATGGTTTAGTTTTTAAATTATGAACCGCCTGGCGCATAATGGGACAGCCCAATCGGAAAAGTAATGGCAGAATTGAAATTGAAGCACCCTTACCCCCTCATCCTGCCATAAGTCGGCCCCATCCCACTAGAACGGAAAAATAATGCCAGAAATCGGCTCAGCACCCTAATGAATTTCTGCCCGTCAGTTTTTCATTCTGTCCCATTGTGCGGCGTTATATATTGGTATTGATGGTCACACTGAACTATCAAAAAGCTTTAGCACATTTTACGTATTTGGGATTAGTGAGACCAGCTTCGCACTATTGAGAAGTAAACATGACGAAATTATTGCAACGCTTGGAGATAACACTGCGTAGCTTTTATATATTTAATTCCAGCCTGGGTCATAAAGAGGGCGAGGTGAGTAGAATGGGAACGCCCCCCCATCCAGTTAATAAACTGTCTTTACACCCAGTCTCTAAATATTGCAGGAGCATAAGAAAATCTTATATTATCATCCCAATGACATTGAATTGAACACCAAAATCAAGGATGTGGGTCTAAGTGAAGCCATAATTGCCTTTACTGGGTATGCCTGATACCCCCTCACATGCATACAATTGTATTTACTCTTTGCCAACTTGCAGCACCTTCACCAGCGAGGATGACTGCCAGGCTCTGCACACCCAAAAGACCACACAGCTTTTCTATCAGCCCGAGCCGGGATATTGGCTGGTAATGGTGCTCAATGTGCCCAAAGAGATTCGTCTAAAGGATGGCGTCGAGGTGGCTGACTATCGTGGCGGTGAAGTCTCCGATCGTCTCTATCGGGCCATACTAAGGCAATGTTATCACATCTATTGCTTTCAATATGGCAAACTGGCGGAAAAGTTGGCAACTGAAAGTGAGCAACTACGTTTGGAGCTGCAAGAGCAGTTGCTACAGTTCTATGAAAAGTATTTGCCAAGCCTCAATGACCTGTCGCACTGTGATATTATGGACATGTTGCACTCTATACAGTATTTGGCGCTGGATAAGGCACTGTTCCTGCGTGCCCATAACTTTAGCATGTTGTGTGCCAACTTTCCGGTTATCAAAGAGTGCATCATGCTGTACAATGAACAGGTGCTGTGTGGTGGCAAATTAAGCGCTGGAGACTTGTATAGTCTGCATGCGTACATGGTAAAGAATGTGCTTAAAAAGGAAGCTGCTGACGCTGCTCCAAATGAAGCCGGATTTTTGGGTAAAAAGGAGGGCCAACAGTCACCTACAGCTGTAAGAGTGCACCTGACCTTTGGTCCACATTATATGGTCAGCTATGGCGCTCTGAATGTCACTCTATGTCTATTTTTTGAAGGTAAATCAAGGACTTGGATATTGGTTTTTTGCTTAGCCATTTACACTTTTATTTTAGACATTCCCCAGCCTCAACTCTTTGAGGAACTGCACTCTTATATGGCTCCTCAGCTGACCTGCTTGGCCCGTGACATAGCACTGGATTTAACTAAAGAAAATATGATTCAAACAGCTACCAATCAGGACTCTTCCAACGATGCCGCCTCACCCAAGTTTTTGTTCATCAATGAACAGAGTCTGCAGCATCACACCAACATTTATCGACATGCTCAGCATCTACCCCGCAATGTAATGAGCATTATAGCGGATCTGGCCAATCCCATAGAGAATTTGTCTAATTTTGCCGCCACCGAGGAGCTGCAGGTGAAGACCACCAATGATTATTGGATAGTAAAACGACGCTGCAATTGGCGGCAGTATTATGTGATCCTATGCAATAGTAAGGCCACTCTGTTGGATGTGACGCAGGAGGCGAAGCGTATATTTGAACAAGAGCTCACAGATGATGTATTCTTTGACAAATAAACAATAGCAATAGATACATAAACGGGGTCCGCCAATTGTACTGATGATGCCTTGTTCCACCTGCAGCTCGTGTGCGAGATGAGCAAAAGCGACAGGTGTCTGGGGCTAAGTTTGGTAGTTTTCAAGCCAACACTGTGGTTGGACCTTCCGTAGAGCTGGTGATGGTGGTGACAGCTGGCTCATTGTAAACACTGGTAGAGGTTGAAGATGAAGAACTTTCTCCATTCTGCATTTTGCTCAATTTCAAGACATAAATCTTTCGATTGGACATGCAGATGCTGTAATAGTGTCGGTCATAGTCTAGAGTAATCCGTTCACAGCTGCTGTTGGCCATAAAGTTCTCATCGATGCTGAAAGGAATGTGTAAGCAAGTTTAACCAAGACTTCCACAGAAAGACGAACTCACCTTTCGGTTAGGTTCAGCAGTCCCATTATCACATTGGCACTACGCTCATCATTCTTTAGCTCACCGCCCGACTCTAGCACAGCGCCATCATGTAGAATCAAGTAGCCAATCTGATTGGGGGAGAATTGTTTTTCTTTGTCCATTCTTTTGAAGATTCTTAACTTTTCCACTCCCAAAACAAAATAAATAGTGTGGCCAGTCAGCAACTATGACCACAACAGAATCAGTGTTGCCAGAATATGAGGTTCCAAATTAGCTAAATTTGCAAAGAATAGCTAAAAATAAAAAAATGGCTAAAAAAAAGTGGTTAAAAGTCAAAATTAAAAAAATTATTGTTTTTAGAACTAAAATGAAATAAGAACATTTCAAGAAGTTAAGACTACAAAAATACCTAAATTGCGGTCTGCAAACAGATCTGGAGTCAGAATCTCACGGTTATTTGGAAGTCCGAGCCAAACCTGAATCGCCGAACAAACAAGCTTTAAATATATTGCTATATCTGCGTAGTCCATACTTTCGAAATTATATTAAATAATGAAGAAAATAAAAATTCTTTAAACCATCCGTATGCAGGGCTGCACACCGGTTATGAGCCAAACTGATCAAAAGTAAATTCATTGGACCACAGTAGTGACAGAATCCTTCAGATGAGCCTTAGTAATAAAATAAGCCCTGATTTGGAACTATTTCTAATGATTATTTAAGATTTTGTAGCATTATCAAAAAATTTAATAGCATTTCCACTTTAAAAATTGCTAGATCTAGCAACTAAATAACTAAGTTAGCAGCACTGGTCACCACATCAGCTTATTTTTGGTATTTAACGCACAAACGGTCACACTGCGCTCCGCCGACATTTTGTAAAGTGCTCTAAAACCGTGCAATAGTTTGCAAGCGCGTCTATATTAACCGACAAAAATTCATTGAAAAATCAATAGTATAATTGACAAAATTATTGTAAAGCGTTAAATTAAATACCAAAGTGTAAGTTTATCAACAATTTTCGTCTCTAACTAAAGTGTTTATAGCTTAAATATGCTTTTGAAAAAAAATTGATGCTTGAAGTGAAAATTTTTTTTTCGGGTCAACGCCACACCCTCACATACATACAGAAGTATATATTTCCAAAAAGAAAATCCAATTATACAAATTAACAAATATGTATGTAGTAGCCTTTTCAATTGTTTGGTCTTTTAATAGAATAAACCCTGTTTGAAAATTCTGTATCCAAATTGCTTGTGAAAAAAAGTATCTTGTAACTTCAATTTTGTATATACATGTGTGTGTATGTGTACGTCATCGGGTGGTGCTGCGGCAACTTCAGTACAAGAGAAAGCGAGAGAGTGAGAGAAGGCTGACCTGTCGTGTTTACAAGAGCACCGGAAAATCTGTTCACAGGCGCAAAAGTCCTTGACTTTGTCGGCGGCTTGTTTGTTTGTTTTTTTATACAATATTTAACATTGGAGCAGCAGCCATGGCTCATAAGTCTAAACTGTGAGGCATTACGTCATCCCGTGCTATTTTCTGATAGACACTTCAATTAATGTGGCCTCTGGATATGTGTGTGTGTGTGTGTGTGTATAAAAGAGAGCACACGCATTCCAAACAAAATTTCACGCTCTCTCTCGCTCTCACACTTGCTATTTTTGTTGTTGTTTTTGTTTGTACCCGATAAACAGTTAAATTGCCTTCAATGCGAGTTTATGTTTGTGTGTGTCGACTTTGTATGGCTGCCTCAAACCTAGGGTATGGTTTTTTCCCCCCCCGCTCAGTTTCCTGTGCTGCAATACTTGCGTGTTAGAATTATATTCATTTTGTTTGACCCACCCTTTTGTCCAAGATTTGTTTTTCCCTGGGCAATGATGTCATCACTAACAAACTCTTGCTGATTTGACCCCTTCCATTAACATTTCCAACTATTGAGTAATCCAATTGTACAAAATTTTTTGTTAAAATTTCTTATCAGAAATGGGATTTTTGGGCAATGAAATAATTTTTATTTTCACAGTGGGCAAAAATAGTTTACGGATGTTGATTAGATTACATACATACTTATTATTACATCTAATAAAAGCTAAACTTTCAAAAGTTCAATCAGAGATGTAAATAGCCCTGGAAATGAATATGTTTTCAACCAAATAATACATCGGACAATTAGTTGGGTTGTCTTATGGAAAAAACTGTTTTTAGTGACTTTTTAGAATTTATAATTAACTGTTATACACGCGTACAGTGTAAGAATTTTGCCCATCTAGGGGGAGGGGGGGATACGCTGTACTTTAAGAGATATCGACTTGAAATTTGAAATGGAAGAGTTTTAGGTCAATGGGAAATACATTTCTGAGATGAATAACATCGCATAAAAACTATACCCCCCTCCCATACAACATTGCATTTATTAGCTTTAACCAGAACACTATTTTTATATAGGAGCTATACGATATGGTCGTCCGATTTTGATGAAGCTTTGTAGAATTGTGTGAAAGCAATAATTGCTTAGATTCGTGACGCTATCACTAAAAGCAGCCATACCATTTAGTCGTCTGAATTTGATAAAACTTTATAGAATTATGTGAAAGCATACGTTTTAATAAATACTGAGTTAGAAGACGCTACCATTGAAATCAAAAATGTTTTTCTCACAAAAACTAGTTTTCGGACCTACCCCTCCTATGTCAGCTACACACCTGATCATATTAATAGGTACACACACATCAACTCTGACTTTAAGGTAACAGAAACAGTTTTATTCATTGTTTCAAACTTGAAATTTGTTCTCATTGGATCTTAAACTATTTGTGTTTAATAAAATAAACTTAATTGTAACATAGAATAATAATATAACATAAAAGAGATCATTTTGTGTTTCAGATACGTTTTCAGTGTGATCATAATAATAGGTACACTTCATGTGTTGGTAAGAAAAAAAAATTTTATTTCTTTTTTAGGTAAATTAGTATTTCCTTACTTAGTATGCAGTGTATCCACCTCTATTTTTGGCCACTACTGCAATTCTTTTTGGCATACTTTTAATAAGAGCCTGGCAGATCTCTACTGGTGTCTCATACCACAGTTTTTGGACCCCTTCCCATAATTTTTGTTTATTTCAAAATGAATGCTTTGCCAATTTCTTTTTTAAGTCTCCCCACAAGTTTTCAATGGGGTTAAGGTCGGGGGATTGGCTTGGCCACTTCAGAACGTCAACTTTTTGGTCCTCGAAAAATTTAGATAACAGCCTTGATGTGTGTTTATGATCATTATCTTGCTGAAATACCCAACGTAATGGCATATTTTCCTTAGCATACGGTACCATAACTGTTTCCAATATGGATTTGTACTCTTCGGCATTCATTTCGTTCGTAGTCTGATAAATTGGACCTACGCCGTACCAGGAGAAGCAACCCCATACCATTATATTGCCACCTCCATGTTTGACTGTTTTCTTTGGAATGGAATTCCTTTCCATTAGGGCGTCGAACATTCCTTTCACAGTCATTCCCAAACAAATTAATCTTGGTTTCATCGCTCCATAATATGTTTCTCCATTTTTTCTTCCCCGTGCATCCTACCCAGTCTTTGTGGTCCCTTGCAAAAGTTTGCCTCATGGTAATATTTTTTTTTGCGCATAAGTGGGACTTTTCTGGCAATTCTTCCTGGTAGGTTGGCATCTTGTAGTTGGAGCATTAACTGAATTCCCAATTTCGGCTACAATAGACTTCGATGACTTACTGTCTTGGTTTTCTTTCTAATGCATTTTTAACAAAATTATGAGACCTGTTCATTAATTTGGCGATGGCTCGTAAAGATTTGCCTTCTTTTCTTAGACTAAGATCCAATCGAGCTTCTTCTTTAGTACAATGAGAATTTCGACCCATTTTTTCTGAAAAAAATAATTATTTAATTCTCTGTATTGACAGGAGCTATACTTAATTTACCTTTAGTTACCAAAAGATCACTGATTACAAAATTATTCACTTGATATACTTGTGGGAAACGGAGACTGTACCTATTATTATGATTAGGCGAAATGTGTGGTGGACTCGCAATTTATAGAAAAGCTTTGATATACGGGGCAGCCCCTCTTTCAACTCTTTGTCACAGTGTGGCCAGACATTGACAACAACAAAAAACCAAAAATTAAAAAGTTGATGAATTTCGTAGCAATCTACTTCAACCTCATTGATTTCAAATCCATGTACATGGTTATGCAAATTAAGTATTTTTATGTATCCGCGCATATGGTCACACTGAAAAATATTTAAAAACAAAAACAACTGCTGCTAAAAACAGTTAAGTCTGAATTGTTATTAAGTAAACCAAAATTGGAAAATATTGGATGTGCCTTTAATATACAAGAACACCTGCAGACATTGCTGAAATTACAGATGCACATTCTGATTCCCCTAGTTCATTGCTTAAGCTAAGTTTACACATCCAAATAATTTGGCTAAATTTTGATAAAATGATTAAAGATTTTACAGGATTAAAATCTTAAACTATGGTTCCACGCAATAAATACGCAAATAGTTTGATCAAATATGGCCGAAAAGTTTCACAATTTGGCCTATATAGCCCAATTTTCATGAAAATTTGTACAAATTATATACCTGTGTGAACATAAGATTCGACCTACTGCTTAATCTCCCATCATAGTAACAAGAAAAACCTTCTCCTTCTCTGTAAAATTCTTGCTTTAATTTTTAAAATTGGCGCGCAATAAAAAAAATAATACTGTGCCGAATACAAAGGTGCTGCCAACCTAGCATTATACCATTTCAGCCCTCCCGGTGTGACCGTGGCGCAAATGCCCGAATTTATAATCATGAGACAACCAATTGCGCAAAAACCATCTAGTTGCCAAATCTAGATGGATTTCGCTTTGAGCAAAAACATGAACATGAGAAAACGGCCCTAAAAGTACGAAAAAACCATCTATAATTAAAAAATTCCGGTGTGTACCTATTAATATGATTAGGAGTGTAACTACTGTGAAAAGTGCAGCTTCCTATCTCTTATAGTTTGAGATATGCGGCAGTCATCAGTGAGTCAGGTTGAACTATTTTATACATATTCAGGACTGTTCCCGTTTTCGATATCAATCAAATCAGCTTTTAACTTAAAAATTCCATTTACCTTTATTCCATCCTATTGATGGCAAAAAGATTCGATCGAAATCTTTAATCGTTGCTTAGAAATCACAACTCATACCAATTCAGATCAATCGGATTCGGAAACGGGAACAGGCCTGATAGTGAAACGTCAAGTGATGATGTTAGCAAGCTCTGATTAGGGGATCGGTTTCATTTCCTGTTTCAAACCCTTAGATTTTAGTATAGTTGCCTATTTTTAGCCGTCAATTCATGTTTTAGTATACGTCAACTTTTTTAGCTCAGTGTTAATTTTTAGCTGGTGAAATTGCAAGTAGAATCGGTAAATGTTCTAGGTAAATGTTCTAAGTATCTCTTTATTTACTCTCCATCTAACTCTCGCTCTTTCTATACTATGTATGTGTATGTACTATCTAATCATTTAACTGAGCGCTGACATCACAAACGCCCAAATTTGTATGTCTCTCTCACACTCTACAAGTACAAAATTTCCTTTTATTTAGTGTGTGTTGTGAACGAAAAGTGATGTCATAAAATTCTAAATCTTCAACAACTTCAACTAAAATAAATTCAAAATCAAAATAAAGCCGAGCGTACAAGCAAACATTTCTCTTCTCTCATCTTACTTTGCAGGAAAGCAGAGCGAATAAAAGAAAGAGAAAATGCTAAAGCTATAAAAGAAAGAGTGAAATCAAATTATAAATCCTAGCAAATATGACCAAAGCCGAGGAGACGGAACTACAACAGCTGCTGGCTCTACTAAGCAAGCTACCTGGCTCACAGTTATCGCAAAAATTTGTGTCACACTTTAAAAACAAAAACCGTACCGGCTGCAGTTTGGAGGATTTTGCTATATTCTATTTGGCTGCACTGCGTCAGCATACAGAGGGACATTTTCGCAATAGCGAAACGGATACACCCAAATGTTTGACACCGGTCAGACAAGCCAGAACTAGCAAGTCGGATGCCAATGAATCTCAGCTAAGTAATCAAAGCGGAAATAGCAATGCCTCCAATACCTCTACACCGGTACGTCCGCAACAGCAGCAGCAGCATCAGGGAAGACGCTCCACAGGAAGCACACCTTACTGTAGCACTCCACAAAGCAATAATCGCAGCGGAGCAGCAGGTGGCAGCAGTAACAGCTTTTGCCTGGGAGACTTTCTGGTACAAACAACTCCACAAAATCAACAACGTTCCAAGAAAAAGACACCGCAACAGCAGCCGGGAACACCTTCTTCCTCAACTCAGTCCAAACCAAGACGTCGTGTTTTACCCATGACCATCAGTAAAAATGTGTCTGCGAATACTTCCTTTGGTGACACCAGCTCTTTCAGTAATGACAACAATTTATGGCGTCTCTCTCAAAATAGTGAGCTACTAGACCGCAGTCAAGGACCTGCTTTGGAGCTGGAAGCACGTCAAACTTTGCTCAGCAAGAAACAGGAAATCAAAATTGAAGCTCCTGTTGTAAGCCAGAAACGAAATCAAGAAGAAGAATTGGAAGTCAAAGCCGAAAAGGTCAATCTGCAGGAAGTAAAAAACACCCAAGAGCTCGAACTAATGGCCGTGATATATGCACAATTAATGGATCTTAATCTGGTGCCCAATATCCTAAGTGAGCTAAGCTTTGTCATCCAATTACTCAACATACGTGAAATGGTGGTTCCACCGGCTTCACCAGTTAAAGTAAAATCCAACGATTCGCCCTTTATTAGATTAACTCAACACAAGGATTGCATTTACTTTGCTTTAAAAGTTTTGGAGCAACAGCAGACACTTTTAAAGCAATTGGATCGCAAATCTTTAAGTATTTTAATACAACATGAACGACTGACTCTCCTACCCTATTCCCAGCTGGAGCAATTGGAGTTAACTTGTCAACTGAAACAGGAACAGGCCAAGGAAGTTGACTGCTTTAAAGCACAACCACAACAGAATGTGTACTATCACCAGGAAAGGGATTCACGTGAGAATTTTCCCACACAAAATGAATTTGGTGCCTTTAAGGCGCAACGTGATCTTTTCTATAAATCCCTGAAACACTGGCAAACGAGTCATTTGAATCGTGTGTTCAATTTCCACCAAGAGGTGACACCCAAAATACTGGAAATATTCAAACAATCGGAGCATGCGGTGAATATGGCCCACTTGGCCAAGCTATTTGTAAGCCAACTTTTAATCTCGGCCAATGAGGCCACCGAATCTCCTGAAGAATTGGGCTTGAAACTGGATCAATGGCGTCTCAATCGTTTGAATCAACGTCTAGTGACCTCCAGTTCCAGTGTGGAGGATCAATTTCCACGTGCTCAAAAATACTTTCGTGATTTTATAGACGAATGCCACAGTCTGGCGTTTCTGGAGCAGCTAAAAATGGCTTTATATAATCAGTTGGTGAGGAATAATGATTCTACATTTGAACTGATTGAATTAAGGAAAGCCAAGCAAGAAACAGAGGAGACGGAACAAGGTCCTTATCTAGTAAGAGCACACATACTGAGTAATATGTTAATATTGGCCAAGTTTTTGGGTTATTTGACTGCCTTGCCCTACAATCGAAACAGTTTGCAGCAGAGTTGCAGCAGCTTTATTTGTCCACAGCAACTGCAGCTACGCAGTCAATTTCAACCACATTATGATCTTTGCCATTTACTGGAACGCTCCTTAAGAGAAGGCAAGCTAATGATTACTTTACCCTGGCTGGTGCAGTATTTGGTTATGTTGGATCTGGTGACATTACAATTGCCCCATACCATAAACATCTTGGAGTTGATTTATGGCATATATGCTGCAAGTCTGCCAGTGGAGAAGCTACATCCCGCAGCTATATTTATGATACGCAGCTGTTTTGGTGGTCTCTTGGAGGCGCAACCTTATCTGGTTAGTGGCTACTATAATCAACGCAAAAAGGGATTGATTAAAGTTAAAGAATCTCTAATAGACATCTGCCTAAGTGGTCTACGTTTAAAGGATACATCAAATTTAATGGAAGATTTATTAACTGTGGCTTGTCCCCATCTGCAAGAGTTTCGTGTCAGTATAACACCCTGTTGGAATCAGTTGCCCAGTGTTTCACGTAGTGGACGTTTTCGTTATATAACCACACGCCTGGAGCAGCTCAATTCTACCACACACAGGGAAATGGGAGGAGAAGCTCCTTCGGCTGAGCAGCAGCAGCGTTCACTACAAGCCGCATTTCTGCACTCCCAGAATGCCTCCACGCGTCGTCTTATTGAGTTTGTCACCGAACGTAGTTTCAAATGTGTGGTCAAGGATGCCCAACAGCTCATACTTATACCCTCCAAAACTAAGGCTGAGACTCTGGTCAATCAATTAAGTTCCAGTCAACATCAGGAAATCTATCGTCAATTACAGGAAATCTATCAGGTAGCTCTTCAACAAGCCTGTCAACAGTGGGAAGAGCAAATACCTGGCATGTTGGATCAACGCATAGAGCAGTCCCTAAAAGCTTTGCTACCTAGCAACACTCATTTGGTCTTAAGCAGCACTTACTCTCACTTGATACGCCTTCAAGCTTTGCAACAACTTCAGCAGTGGCTACAGTCCAGTGTTGTACAATCCAATTTCTATCATGGTGATCTACAGGAATTGACCACCAAAATATGTCGCTCTAATAAAAATAGTCACCAGCCGCCTCCTACTTCAAGTGAAATGTGTCTAGATCCTGATGAAAATTGCCATCTCTCCGACTTGTTGTTTGATCTGCAACAATGGCTTCACTGTCTCAGCTTGCGTCCTGAAAATCTACCTAAAGCCGAGGCGCTACAGCAACTACTTCAGCGCGCTGGACAGGCGGTTCTACTCAATCAATTACCCTCCGTTTTCTATCATATAATAGGCACTGGCCTGGTGCGTCTGCTGCAGTTACTCATCTGCCGACAGCCCCAACTCTTGACGGAGGAGATTATAAGCATGTCCTGTAATGTATGGCTTTCTCCACAATTATCCACCACGGAAGCCGTACCCGGAATCTTTGATGCCTTACTGAGTGTCAGCTTTATTCTAGAACTTGGCGCCAATCCACTTAGCTATGAATTGCTGCAAAACCTGTTGCTCTCTCTGCTTAAGCAAGGCATCGTCAAGGCCGATCAAATAAATGATTTATTTATGCCCCTATTTAAGGAGAACTGGTCACCGCCCATTTGGACGGCATTGTCTGAAATGTTGCAACAGCTTTCACTTTGTCGCAGCGGCAGCGGCGATGTGAAACCTATAACCGAAACTGATAACAGCCCCGAGGATGAGGCCAAATCGCGTCTATTTATGGAGATGCTGGCCGATATGTCACGTGATTTGGATAGTTTTTAAGTGAAATATGTTTGATTATGTCATATTCATTTAATAAAATAACGAACATTTTTTTGTGCAGAAAATAACTTGGAATTGTGTAGAAGGAGATAAGATAGCGATAGCGCGGCAATAATGTAATCTTTCAATGCGTCACTGTCAGCGACATCGACAAAACGGGGCGAGGTCAAAAATCGAGCTACGTTAGCAACGGCTGAACGATGTGATCATCATGCTCAGCGGAAAGTGGAATTTAAAAGGTGCACATTGCATGTTCTGGGTTGACAGAATAGATTGGGGCCCCTTTAATAGTGTGCGTTAAGCTGCAAATGAAAATAAATGGGCGAACTTATTTGGATACTTAAACAAGAGAAGGGGAATGGCACTCATACGACAGAGTCAGACAAGAACAAACAAACATCGAAAAGTGTTTAGTTTCCCAGCAAGCATTTTATGAAATTTCTGATCACGTTCGAGTCTTTTTCGAGTCCTCAGTCTGATTAAAATAGTCATAAATGCGCTCGTTTTTAGCCGCGACTCTTCATGAAGAGTCGTTTTTAACCCGTTTTTACGATCAGTTGCGACTCATTTTCGAGTCATTTGCGATTCTTTTTCGAGTCGATTTTTAATGAATCACATTTTGAGCAAATGCATGAGTCATTTTCGAGTCTTCCTTTGATCGCACATGAAACTAATCTCTTTTTAATCATCAAATGGGCTCGAAAAAGACTCACCAGGGTGAGGAATCACCTAATGATCTTTCAAATGCTAGGTGGGTTTTCTTGTACACGTGGCCTTTGACCTTCCATTAGGACATTTTATGATAGTATGTGGATAGTGCTGGGATGCACATGAAACAATTAAACCGGGTCGGTTCAGGTTTCTTGTTTCCCTCGAACTGGACCACGAACCTACTTTAAAAAAGCGTGAGAATTCTAGAAAATAGTGACTCTTAAGAAAAAGGTGACCCCTTTAGAAAATAGTAAGACTTTATAAAAAGGTGAGACGTTCAGAAAACGGTAAGACTTAAGTGAGACCTTTAGAAAATGATGACACTTTAGTGAGACTTTCTGAAGGTCTCACCATTTTCTGAAGGTTTTCCCTCAAGGGCTGAGGGATTGAAGAATAAAAAGGGATATTGACG
Organism: Lordiphosa magnipectinata; assembly: GCA_037044535.1. NCBI lineage: Eukaryota > Metazoa > Arthropoda > Insecta > Diptera > Drosophilidae > Lordiphosa > Lordiphosa magnipectinata. The sequence continues at coordinate 137,061 of JBAMBO010001605.1, forward strand.
GTTAAAAAAGATGCTTAACGTCCTCTAGGCAACGTCATATACAGCAAGTTTGAAAGGTAGCCAGTCTACGTTCCAACATAAGCTTTACTGAGGAAGATCCGACTACGAACAGACGGCGAGTCAGAGTGAAAGTCTCGACGTGACACGGCGTTGAATGCGAGTGCTCAGAAATAGAAATTATAGTAAACGGTTTGAATGCGAAGCAGAGCGAGCGGAGAATATATTAAATCGTCGTGAATATACAAAAAAAACTCAACGAATGAGCCTAGCCCAAGCTTGTTTATTGGCCGAGCTTCACGTACTTTGGTTTGTCGATCAATGAGGAGCACTGAACAAAACATTTTTTCGTAGCACAAACATCCGACTCGAAGGACCACAAAAATTATTCATTTACACCCTTTAAACTAGCTCAGAAAGATTATTATTACTTATTAAGTACTGGACAATTCTTGAAAGCGATCCTCTTTTAATTCGTAAATTTAACACAAAAGTAGACATGTGCATCTTCATACATAGAATCTTTAACGTTTCCTGAAATCTGTGAAAATATGATCAACCAGCAAATAGGTACGATTAGTTTGTGATGACTCACTTCTTCTGATCCATTGTGTGCACAGAATAAAATTGAACAGATCCGGGATCTGTTGCTCGGATACCTTTGAGAGATTAAGTAGGAAGGGTGAACCCAATGTTTTTAGTATTCTCATACTGAAAGAGGAACAGTAAAATTCCTCTTACTTACTACATAAAAACCAGGGAGGCAAACCGGTTCCGAAAAGAACCAAATCATACCAAACCTTTAATTCATGATCTTAAACCGTACCGTAAACCGAACCCTCGTATGTTTCAAAATGCTAAACGGAAGCAAAAACCTTAAATGAAAACGGTTCGTTTCATTTATCGACGAGCTTGATAAGGGCTAAGGTAAAGCTCTTATCTGATGATAAATAAAATTGTGAATTTATATCAGGAAAATCGACTTAACGAAGAACTCAGATATTTCGTTTACCCAGATAATCTTGTGGTCGTTGATCCAATAGATACGCGCCGATTTCAAAGTGCTAAGGGCGATTTTCAAAGACTCAATATTTTGGTGTCGAGTAAAGCAAGCCATAGCCTCGAGAACGGACCACAGTTTGTAGTCCAACTCAGGTCTGGGCTACCAGCAGGCCAATCATCCGCAGAAATGAAGTTCGGTACATGGCTTTTTAGCCATGTTTGAGTCGTTTTTGCATTGAAAGGTCCTCGGATTGATACACTCTCGGCGAGGTTTTGAATACTTTTTCACAAAAATGAAGCTTGGTGACCCCATCATAGGCAACTCCCCACCAAACCATCACATATGCCGGATGGTGACCTCTCTGAACTCTCGGAATGAGTTCGGACGCTTGTTTTGATGTCACAGCATACCCTCTATAGTTCTGTTTGTTGAACGATTCCTCTATGGTGAAAATTTTCTCGTCAGTAAACAGAATTCGTCTGTGGGCATTGGCCGCGCACTTCGATGAGTGGCCAGAGAGACTTTTGCGTTGCTGGAAGGCACAAGACGGACATTTCGAATACGATTTGTAGCCATTGACTGACCGAATAAAAAGAAGAAAAAAGTTTTGAAAAATATTTATTCGTTTTCATTTTATGACAAAAAAAAACCGTGTACCAAAACAATTGCGAGTACTTGGTAAGCGATTGTAAGGATATTGGTGTGATTCTCGATTTATGAATTGCTAGGCACCTTCAAAGTCTAAATATATTTAGTATACTCTGTACCAAAGCGCACCGCGTTGTGCGCTCCCAAAGTTTCTCTCTCTCTCTCACTAAGATTGCCTCTCTTGACTCGTGAGCAAATGCGAAGGTAAAGGTACAGAGTATGTTATAGTCGGGCTTGACCGACTTTCTTTCTTGTTTTGTAAATGTAATGTTTGAAGTGAAAGTGAACCACAACCGACTCAAAACTCGAAACTACTTTATAAACCTCTATGAACCACAGAACAGGAGCAGTCTTAATTCTCGACCGGTTTGCATCTCTGATATATAGTTACAACTTCTACAGAAGTCATGGTGGGTGACGCCTAGGCATGCTGCAAGTCAGCATACTATAGGTAGAGTAAGATATGTTCTCTATTTAGAATTAGGAACGTCTTGGTATTTTTAATGTGTATGGTAAAGGTGGGCTACGTAAGCCTCGACACAGGAGGATAGGTAGGGCTTAATCCTTAGTGTACAGTTTTAATGAGGACAGAGATTTAGTGCCGGTTGCTTTGATGATTTCCTCTGATTTAGAGTTTTGCATCTTTTTTTAATCGCTGAATTCTGAAAATTCTACGGATAAGTAACAAGTTCTGGGTTCAATCTGCAATTGAATTTGCCTCAATACAAAACTAGTGCATTGTGCATTATTTCCGCCCATCTTTTGTGGGGCGTGAGAGTCAGTTCATTGTATAATCTAAGCTAATTGAAACTAATTATGTACTTAACTAATCACTCTTTCCCCTCTCTCTCTCTCTTTCTGCTTTATAGTTGTGCACGGTCAAACTTTTGATGAAGAGGAAGCAGCAGAAGCAGTATTAAATAGTTACAAGAGGCCAGCGCCCAGAGCAGCTAAAGGTGAGCTTACATCATCCTACCCCTTTTTAATAACCATTTAATCTAAAAATCCCCCCCTACTTTGTGCAGCTTTACAAAACCAACGAACGACTAAATCGAAGCAGAATGGAGAACTTTACACCGAAGGAGGTGAAAATCCTCGAGACTGTCGAGGATATCCAGGAGCGACGTGAGCAAGTACTTTCGCGTTATAACGAATTCAAAATCGAGACACGCCAGAAGCGTGAAAAGCTCGAGGATTCGCGTCGTTTTCAGTACTTTAAACGCGATGCCGACGAACTGGAATCATGGATACATGAGAAACTTCAGGCGGCCAGCGAGGAAAGCTATCGTGATCCCACGAACCTTCAGGCCAAGATACAAAAACATCAGGCTTTCGAGGCAGAAGTATCGGCCCATAGCAATGCCATTGTGTCTCTGGATAACACCGGCCAGGAGATGATTAATCAGCAGCATTTTGCCTCCGAGACCATTCAACGACGTTTGGATGAGCTCCATCAGTTGTGGGAACTACTGTTGAGTCGTCTGGCCGAGAAGGGTCTGAAGCTGCAACAGGCTTTGGTTTTGGTACAATTCTTGCGCCAGTGTGAAGAGGTAATGTTCTGGATCAAGGACAAGGAGACATTTGTCACTGCCGATGAGTTTGGACAGGATTTGGAGCATGTGGAGGTTTTGCAACGCAAATTCGATGAGTTCCAGAAGGATATGGCCTCGCAGGAGTATCGCGTGACTGAGGTCAATCAATTGGCCGACAAGCTCATACAGGATGGACATCCCGAAAGGGATACCATTACCAAACGCAAGGAGGAACTAAATGAGGCTTGGCAGCGACTCAAGCAGTTGGCTATAGTGCGCCAAGAGAAGCTATTTGGTGCCCATGAGATACAACGTTTCAATCGTGATGCCGACGAGACAGTAGCCTGGATAGCCGAAAAGGATGTGGTGCTTAGCTCCGATGATTATGGACGTGATTTGGCCAGTGTGCAGGCATTGCAGCGTAAACATGAGGGCGTGGAACGTGATCTGGCTGCCTTGGAGGATAAGGTATCGACTTTGGGTGCCGAGGCACAACGCCTGTGCTCCATACATGCCGATCATAGTGATCAGATACGTGACAAGCAGGCGGAAATAGCCAACTACTGGCAGAGTCTGACGGCCAAGGCACGTGAGCGTAAACAGAAACTGGATGAATCTTATTACTTGCATCGTTTTCTGGCCGATTTCCGTGATTTGGTGTCCTGGATCAATGGCATGAAGGCTATTATCTCAGCCGATGAGCTGGCCAAGGATGTGGCTGGGGCTGAGGCCTTGCTGGAACGTCATCAGGAGCATAAGGGTGAGATTGATGCACGTGAGGATAGCTTCAAATTGACCACCGAATCGGGACAGAAGTTGCTGGAGCGAGAACACTATGCTGCCGCCGAGATTCAAGAGAAACTGGCTGCCCTGGAGAATGATAAGAGTTCGCTGTTATCCCTGTGGGAGGATCGTCGCATACTCTATGAGCAGTGCATGGATTTGCAATTGTTTTATAGGGATACCGAACAGGCAGATACCTGGATGGCCAAACAGGAGGCATTTTTGGCCAATGAAGATTTGGGTGACTCACTGGATTCGGTTGAGGCGTTGATTAAGAAGCATGAGGACTTTGAGAAAAGTCTAGCTGCCCAAGAGGAGAAGATCAAGGCCTTGGATATCTTTGCTACCAAATTGATTGATGGTCAACATTATGCAGCCGATGATGTGGCCCAGCGTAGACAGATGCTTTTAGCCCGCCGTGCCGCTCTGCAAGAGAAGTCTGCCAAACGACGTCAATTGCTGGAGGATTCTACACGCTATCAGCAATTCGAACGAGATTGTGATGAGACCAAGGGTTGGATAAGTGAGAAACTTAAATTTGCCACCGATGATAGCTATCTGGATCCCACCAATTTGAATGGTAAAATGCAAAAGCATCAGAATTTCGAGCATGAGCTAAATGCCAACAAATCTCGCATCGAGGACATCACCAATGTCGGCACCGAATTGATTAAGAAGCAGCATTATGCCGCCGATCAGATCAATACACGCATGCAGGAAATTGTTGTGCTATGGGAGACACTTGTCCAAGCCTCCGATAAGAAGGGTTGTAAGCTAAATGAGGCCTGTCAGCAGCAGCAGTTCAATCGCACCATCGAGGACATTGAACTCTGGCTAAGCGAGATTGAGGGACAACTTTTATCGGAGGATCATGGCAAGGATTTGACTTCTGTGCAAAATTTACAAAAGAAACATGCTCTACTCGAAGCCGATGTAATGGCCCATCAGGATCGCATCGAAAGCATAAAAGTGGCTGCCACCAAATTCATCGAATCGGGACATTTTGATGCCGAGAATATACGCAACAAGGAGGGTAATCTCTCGGCACGCTATGCCGCCTTGGCTGCACCCATGGGTGAACGTAAACAGCATTTGACGGACTCACTGCAAGTGCAACAGCTTTTCCGTGATTTGGAGGATGAGGCCGCCTGGATTAGGGAGAAGGAACCCATTGCTGCATCCACCAATCGTGGTCGGGATTTGATTGGTGTTCAGAATTTAATCAAAAAACATCAGGCTGTTCTCGCAGAGATCAACAATCATGAGGCCAGACTCTTGAATGTCATCAGTTCGGGTGAGAATATGCTGAAGGATCAACCCTTTGCCAGTGAGGACATACGCCAGCGTTTGGAGGCCTTGCAGGAACAGTGGAATAATCTGAAGGACAGATCCAATCAGCGTAAACAGGATTTGGATGACTCACTGCAGGCACATCAATACTTTGCCGATGCCAATGAGGCTGAATCCTGGATGCGTGAGAAGGAACCCATCGCCACGGGCAGTGATTATGGCAAGGATGAGGATTCCTCGGAGGCTTTGCTCAAGAAACATGAGGCATTGGTCTCCGACTTGGAAGCCTTTGGTAATACCATTCAGGGACTTCAGGAGCAGGCCAAAAACTGTCGCCAGCAGGAGACTCCCGTCGTAGACATCACCGGCAAAGAGTGTGTGGTGGCCCTGTATGACTACACCGAAAAGTCACCACGTGAAGTGTCCATGAAGAAGGGTGATGTCTTGACTCTTTTAAACTCCAACAACAAGGACTGGTGGAAGGTGGAGGTCAATGATCGTCAGGGTTTCGTACCGGCTGCCTATATCAAGAAGATCGAGGCGGGTTTGAGTGCCTCACAGCAGAATCTGGTGGACAATCATTCCATAGCCAAGCGTCAGAATCAGATCAACTCCCAGTACGATAATCTGTTGGCCCTGGCCCGTGAGCGTCAGAACAAGCTCAACGAGACAGTCAAGGCTTATGTCCTGGTGCGTGAGGCAGCCGATTTGGCTCAATGGATACGCGACAAGGAGAATCATGCACAGATAGCCGATGTGGTGGGAGAGGATTTGGAAGAGGTGGAGGTTTTGCAAAAGAAATTCGATGATTTCAATGATGACCTCAAGGCCAATGAAGTGCGTCTTGCAAATATGAATGAAATTGCCGTGCAGTTGACCTCTTTGGGCCAGACCGAGGCAGCTCTCAAGATTCAGACCCAAATGCAGGATCTAAATGAGAAATGGAACAATTTGCAGACTCTCACCGCCGAAAAGGCCAGCCAACTGGGTTCAGCCCATGAGGTACAGCGTTTCCATCGTGATATCGATGAGACCAAGGATTGGATTGCCGAGAAGGCCAATGCATTGAATAATGATGATTTGGGCAAAGATTTGCGTAGTGTGCAGACTTTGCAGCGTAAGCATGAGGGTGTTGAACGTGATTTGGCTGCACTGCGTGACAAGATTCGTCAGCTGGATGAGACTGCCAATCGTTTGATGCAATCGCATCCCGATACCGCCGAACAAACCTATGCCAAGCAGAAGGAAATCAATGAAATGTGGGATCAAATTATAACCAAGTCCACGGGGCGTAAAGAAAAGTTGCTCGACTCGTATGATCTGCAGCGTTTCCTGAGCGATTATCGGGATTTGTTGGCCTGGATTAATTCAATGATGAGTTTGGTTACCTCCGATGAGCTGGCCAATGATGTGACCGGAGCTGAGGCGCTGATTGAACGTCATCAGGTGAGTTGGGAATTTTTTTTTTGTTTTTTTATTACAAAAGCTTGAGATGGGCGCGGTATTTTGTATTCAATCCATTCAATCAAAATGTGAAATTTCATTTCGTTCCTATACCAAAAGGCTTTCAACTTATTATAAAGGGTGATTTTTTAAGCGTTTGTTCTTTGAAAACAGAAAATTTGCAATAGTGAATGAAATGTTTATATGGAAAGATACTGAATTGCCCGCCATTTACTTTTGGAAGAGTTGGTCCATACGTAAGCATCAATTTTGCCAAACTTTTTCAAGCATTTCAGCCGGTATCTTAGCAATGGCAGCTGTAATGTTAATTTTCAGGGCTACAATTGTGGCTGGCAACACAAAAAATAGTCCAGATGGGGTCAAATCACATGATCTTGGTCCAAAACGTGAGATTAATTGCTCACCAAACTCGACTCTCAATTGGTCCATGGTTTCGTGTGGCATGCGGTACCGTCTTGTTGAAACTACATGTCAACCAAGTCCAATTCTTCCATTTTGTTTAAAAAAAAGTCGATAATCATGGCACGGTACTTTGTTCCATCCAATGTAACGTTGCGACTTTCATTATTTTTGAAAAAGTACGGTCCAAGGATTCCACCGTCCCACAAACCGCACCAAAGAGTGCATTTTTCAGGATGCATTGGCAGCTCTGGAACTGCCTTTGGCTGCTCTTCAGACCAAATTCGTCAATTCTGTTTGTTGACGGTCCCATTGAGCCAAAAATCTTCTTTCAACTTTTCTAAGACCCATTTTAAATAATAAAATTCAATGATTTGCAAGCGCTGTTTGTTTGTCAGTCTAATCATGGTGAAATGGCAAACCTTACTGAGCATTTTTTGGCGTTACGAATCACAAGTAACAAATAGCACAATAATCACCCTTTATATACTATTTCGAATCAAATTTTTAACTAATTTTCGATTCCGAATCCAAACTCAAAAATTAAATTTTACACAAATTCGAGAACCCACAAAAACTTTGGTATAATGAAATAATGTGTTTCGTTCTGATTCCGTATCCAAAATTTCAATTCAATACCGTGTACGAACAAAATTTCTACGCGAGACCAATCTTAAATTTGTGTTCCTTGAAAATATTCGATTAACTAAAAAATGTTCGGTATCATAAATTAATTCGGTTGCGTTCCTCTAATCATATGATTTCTCGATCCAGAATCCATAATTTCAATTCAATTCGTTACTTTTCCTACCCTAACCGCGCCCATCTCTGCTTAAAACCCCCTATTTCAGGCTATGGACATAAAATGTGAGAATGTATTCACATTTTTATTCATTTAAATTCTGTTTTGTTTTGTTTTTGGTTCATTCATAAACCAATTCTTTTCCAACACAACAACAACAACAACACAACGGTTCATCATGGTTCATCATCATGGTTATGTCTTGTAATGTATACATTACTTAATCCTCAGGCACAACGTGCTGAGATTGAGTTTACGCTGGGCAGCAGCGCCGCATCACCATCCAGCGACGAGGTAGTTCATTGGTGTATACCTATACCCAAGCCCATCATCTTGTTTGTGTCTCTGAGTGTTTGTTGGTGTGTGTGTGTGTAAAAATTTCATTCATTCATGATCTGGGGGTCATTATTCATTGTTGTTTTAACTTATACGCCTCAATGTACCATAATCCAAGACTGTATCTTTAGCTTATGCTATACACACACACACTTTTTACCTGACGCCTTTACATATAACCCAAGATTTTGATTTGTTGTTATCTAATAATGCTTTATCGGGGGTGACACAGAAATCACTACAGATTTTCGTATAAACGCTTGTATTTCAAATTGAAACTGCTTGAATTTATATGTGAAGTGGCCCAAAACAGCTCGATTACTAGATCAGATGTCAAAAATAAAGCGAATTCAAAGCCAAGTAGATTTGAGCAGTTGGTTCCAAATCGCTCAAATTCACCATCTGATCTAGCAACCGAAGATATACTTTTCACTTTACATATGAAGTTGTACAATTGAAATTGGAAATGCAAGCGTTTTTACCAAAATCTCTAGTGATTTCTATGTTACCCCCGTATATATATTTTTATCTTAATCTTTCACACAATTTTGTATCACGTAAATCACACATCAGTCACATTATCATAATATTTGAGAATTATTTCCTAGGTCATATTGAAAATTCTAATCACTAGCTGCTAGGAGAACTAAAAGTGGCTTAAAACCTATACTCAGATGAGATAAAAATTAAGTTCGGTACTATAGTTCATTTAAATAGGATCAGATTTCAAACTGGTCAAAATTGTTTCTATTAATGTGAAGTATCGTGCCGAACTAAATTTGTATCTCATCTGAATTAAGGCCTTTAGGGGAAAGTACTAGAGTAGACTTCCAAGGGGTCAAGTCTTTCGTTTTTTGGAAAGAAATTGTGTAATAATTAAGAGCAAGTCACTGAATAAACGAATTTTTAACATCCTTCCTCAGCCAAATATTCCAATAATCTTATTCAAACTAATACAGCTGATTTGTTCGATATATTTGACAGACTCTGACCACCCTATTACAGCGATAGCAATTTATCGATATGAGGTGAAGCTGTCGGTTGAGAAAGCCAAAGTACTTAAGCTCAGTTCTTCTCGAGGAACAAATTGGTCCGTAGTTTAACTAACCTGAAGATTTGAGAAATTGGGACTAAGACCCCTAACAGTAATCGAAACTATTAAACCTAAACCGATGTTGTTTCGGTTTTTAAATATTATGTAAACTGTTCCGAGTTCCAAAAATGGGTGTACTCATATCGTTTTGATAACGGTAAGAGAAACAAAACGACTTTAACTCTTGACGGAAAAAAAAACTAAATGGGGTGTCCTGGAAAGCTCTAGAGATTTTCGTATAAACTATTGCAATTCGAAATACACTTGGACTACTTTATTTGTGAAGTGACAAGAATAAGACCGGCTACTAGATTATGTGGAAGGAAATCCGTACTCATTAAATCTACTTGGCTTTGAGCAGGCGGTTTCAACTACGGTTTCAACGGTTTAGCTCAACTATCGTCATCAATATTTGTACCCATTCACATATAAAGTCAAACAGCTTTAACTTGAAATGCTAAAGTTTATACGAAAACTCTGGAACACACGGAATTAAACCGTATTCAGCCCGATAGTTAACCATAGTTAATTTTTTTCTAACAGCTTCGCCTCACGTTCGGTTGGGCGGTAGGTGGCCTACTATTATAATACAGCTCTATCACTTTGCAAATATGATTTACCAAACTGCATCAAGCTTTCGACTTCTCCAACCTTTTATGTATTTCTGGAACTAGAAAGCTAGAATGTTTTCATTAAGGCCTATACTCAGATGAGATACAAATTTAGTTCGGCATTATATTTTATATAGGTAAGACTGCTGTTCAACAGCAACCAAATTTCAAAGCTGTTCAAAATGGTTTCTATTCATGTGAATTATCTTGCGTAACTAAATTTTTATCTCATCTGAGTATAGGCCTTAAATTTAGTAAAGGGAGAGACTTTATATTCAGAATTTCGCATAGATCGTCTCAAAAATAAAGTTGGATTTTCAATCTTCTTTTTTCTTTTCCATCTTGACAATGGATTTTCTCGAATTGGAATTTAATATTTTAATTTATTTCGCCTTTGAGCGTATTTAAACCAAAATTCCTTAAGATCGGTTTAAAAGTAAAATTGGTACTTAAAGGACCATTTTCCGACTTTGGCATGTGTTTTCCGGAATTGGAAATCGGTACTTATTAAATTATAACTGCTGATTAATTGTTAGGGCAATCAATAAACATTTCTTTCTCTACAAAACGTTTGGTCCTTCGAGACGGCTGAATTATAACTGGCATTTCCTCATATTTCCACCTCTTTGGTATTGAGCTAGAGCTAGATTGAATGATCTATGTAAAATCCCTCATAGGAAGAGCTAAGAAACTTTGACTCATTTCGTTCATTTACTCATGCAAAATGTGTTTTAAATTCCTATTCCACATTTGTTCTTGTTTCTTGACTAATTCCAAGAATCTGCCACAAATAAGTTTGTGTTGCATTTGTTGTTCTAACCCCAGTCCAAGTACTAACGACTCTAGCGAAATTCTAACTAATTTTGAATTTTATAAAATCTTCACAGGAACACCGCACCGAGATTGATGCCCGAGCTGGCACCTTTGGTGCTTTCGAACAATTCGGCAATGAACTGTTGCAGGCGAATCATTATGCCTCGCCCGAAATCAAGGAGAAAATTGAAGATTTGGCTAAGGCACGCGAAGATTTGGAGAAAGCCTGGACTGAGCGTCGTCTGCAGTTGGAGCAGAATCTGGACTTGCAGCTGTACATGCGCGATTGCGAATTGGCCGAGTCCTGGATGTCGGCTCGCGAGGCCTTCTTGAATGCGGACGATGATGCCAATGATGCGGCCGGTGGCAATGTGGAGGCACTGATCAAGAAGCACGAGGACTTTGACAAGGCCATCAATGGACATGAGCAGAAGATTGCCGCCTTGCAGACGGTGGCCGATCAATTGATAGCCCAAAATCATTATGCCTCCAATTTGGTGGACGATAAGCGCAAGCAGGTTTTGGAGCGTTGGCGTCACCTTAAGGAGGGTTTGATCGAGAAGCGTTCTCGCTTGGGCGATGAGCAGACACTGCAGCAATTCTCGCGGGATGCCGATGAGATTGAGAACTGGATCGCCGAGAAATTGCAGCTGGCTACCGAGGAGAGCTACAAGGATCCGGCAAATATACAATCCAAACATCAGAAGCATCAGGCTTTCGAAGCTGAACTGGCTGCCAATGCTGATCGCATACAGAGTGTGCTGTTCATGGGTGGCAATCTGATTGATAAGAAGCAATGCAGCGGCTCAGAAGATGCGGTGCAGAAACGGTTGACTCAGATCGCCGATCAGTGGGAATATCTGACCCACAAGACCACTGAGAAGTCGCTAAAACTGAAGGAGGCCAATAAGCAGCGCACTTATATCGCTGCAGTCAAGGATTTGGACTTCTGGTTGGGCGAGGTCGAGAGTCTGTTGACCACTGAGGATTCTGGTAAGGATTTGGCTTCGGTCCAAAACCTCATGAAGAAACATCAGTTGGTCGAGGCGGATATCGTGGCGCACGAAGACCGTATCAAAGACATGAACAACCAGGCCGATTCCTTGGTCGAGAGCGGTCAGTTTGACACTGCTGGCATCCAGGAGAAGCGCCAGAGCATTAATGAGCGCTACGAGCGCATCTGCAATCTGGCTGCCCATCGTCAGGCTAGACTGAATGAGGCGCTGACTTTGCATCAATTCTTCCGTGACATTGCGGATGAGGAGAGTTGGATTAAGGAGAAGAAGTTGCTGGTGGGTTCGGATGATTATGGACGTGACTTGACTGGCGTGCAGAACCTCAAAAAGAAGCACAAGCGTTTGGAGGCCGAATTGGGCTCCCATGAGCCGGCCATACAGGCGGTCCAGGAGGCGGGTGAAAAGCTAATGGATGTCTCCAATTTGGGTGTACCCGAAATTGAGCAACGTCTCAAGGCACTCAATCAGGCCTGGGCTGAGCTTAAGAATTTGGCTGCCAACCGTGGCCAGAAATTGGATGAATCGCTGACCTATCAGCAGTTCTTGGCCCAGGTGGAGGAGGAGGAAGCTTGGATTACCGAGAAGCAACAGTTGTTGTCGGTGGAGGATTATGGCGATTCCATGGCCGCCGTACAGGGTCTGTTGAAGAAGCATGATGCCTTTGAGACCGATTTTGCTGCCCACAAGGATCGCTGTTCGTTGATCTGTGAACAGGGTACCGATCTGGTGGAAGCCAAGAACCATCATGGTGATTCCATTGCCCAACGCTGCCAGCAGTTGCGTAACAAGCTGGAGAATCTAAATGCTTTGGCTGCACGTCGTAAGGGCGCATTGCTGGATAATTCCGCTTATCTGCAGTTCATGTGGAAGGCTGATGTGGTGGAGAGCTGGATCGATGATAAGGAGAACTATGTGCGTTCCGATGAGTATGGTCGGGATTTGTCCACTGTACAAACGCTGTTGACCAAGCAGGAGACATTCGATGCAGGTGGGTAAATCATCTTCATCCTCACGCGGCGTAAAACTAATCCACTTCCCTTACTTTCCAGGTCTCAATGCCTTTGAACACGAAGGCATCCATAATATTACCGCTTTGAAGGATCAACTCATTAACGCCAATCATGCCCAATCGCCGGCCATTCTGAAGCGTCATGGTGATGTCATCGCTCGCTGGCAGACTTTGCGCGATGCTTCCGACACGCGCAAACAGCGTCTGCTGGCCATGCAGGAGCAATTCCGCCAAATCGAGGAACTCTACTTGACATTTGCCAAGAAAGCTTCGGCCTTCAATTCTTGGTTCGAAAATGCCGAGGAGGATCTCACTGATCCTGTTCGCTGCAATTCGATCGAAGAAATACGCGCCCTACGCGACGCCCATGCCCAATTCCAGGCATCCCTCTCGTCGGCCGAAGCTGACTTTAAGGCATTGGCAGCACTCGACCAGAAGATCAAGAGCTTTAATGTTGGACCAAATCCATACACCTGGTTCACCATGGAAGCTCTTGAGGAGACCTGGCGTAATCTGCAAAAGATCATAGAGGAACGCGATGGCGAACTTGCCAAGGAGGCTAAGCGCCAGGAGGAGAACGACAAGCTGCGCAAGGAATTTGCCAAGCATGCCAATCTCTTCCACCAATGGCTCACCGAAACGAGGTAAGTACTTAAGCTCAATGGCTCATGTCCAGTCCACCAGCCATTCAAAAAAAAAAAAACGAAACCGAAAACAAACTCTTGTGGTCTCAACTTCTGCTCCCGCCCCTGAAACACACTCAAAACGTTCAATTCTATTCTTCTAGATATTATATGCTGGGTTATAATCGTCAAGGGTAATTAAGAAAGGGGGCCCAAACTGCTCTCTGCGTGGTTTTCTTATACTTATGATTTTGTTGTGTTTTCCGAAGCGCGAGATTACTAAAGATAATCCACTAATCGAAATACTTTTGGCTTTTAATGCCCAAAACGCTTTGTAAATATTTTATATATGTATCACTAAGATCGAGTATAGCTTTAGTATGTAGCCTTAATGCACCGAGTTTCCAAACGATCGATATCAATATTTATTTTTCCGATCACATTCCAAAATCTTTTTTCCAAATTTTTTTCAAAAAATTTAGCATGTAAAATCAGTGCATAAAAAAAATAATAATATAATAGTAGCATACAGCCGAAATATGTAGAAAAACAATCAACAAAAACGAGCAATTACCATTTAATTATCTATTTCAGCCCCAGTACACAGCTCAAGCGAAACGAAAGTAGAAACTGAAAATAATCAACTACATTTTTTTTTTACCATACTTTATGGTATTAGTATTATAAATAAGATATCTATATAAGAGGTCTGCATAAGTGCATTCAACTTTTAGCAACAACGATTACATAAGTTGACACCTTTTTTTGAGTACAAAATGAATGAATTTGCTGTTTCGATGACTTTAGATGAAACTTTTCTTTTCATAAAATGTTTCAAAATGGTTTACTTTTCGCTTGTGGCATCTGACATTTGTGCCAGTAAAACCTGCATATGGCACAAAACACAAAATCCACCTGCTTGTTACTGACTTCTATAAATTTAAAGTTTTTCCACACTTCTCAGTTGGATGATGACTGTTTTAAGTTAATCTTTACCCAAAAGTTTGGCTTTTATTTCGACGAACAAATTTGTCAAACAAGAATTCATTTGCCCACTAACCAGGCGAACATTTCTCACGAACATCATTTGCTTGAAAATCTCATCGAGTAAACATGAAAATATGGCAGCGAAAACTAACACAATCATGGCCTGGATGGCGATACAAATTAGCTTTAAGCATTATTTCATCATTTTGGGGGCATTCAATAAATTCCAACCACAATTGGTTGCTCAATTGGGCACCTTTTCACTCTACAAATATTTTTGACAAATGATGTTCGTGCACTTGTTCCCATTTATTGACGAACTTGTTCGCACGAACACACGCAAGATAGAAACGTTTCCATTCTCTGCGAACAAAAAGTCGAACACAAAAATCTGTCACGAACACCTCCACTAACGACGAACATTTCGTCGAGCACAACAAATTCGTGTGTGGATGACCATTCGGCTAGTTCAATAAAGTAATTATGGATAAATTGCTTTCATTGCTGGTCTTAAACTTGCTAAGACCAACAAAAATTAATCGGGAACCTTCAAGATTTCGGGATTCCCGATCTCGACTAACCGCTGTGTAAATACTAAAAAAAACTGATTTTCATAAACACAAATGAACTCACATGCCTGAAATTCCATGATTTTGACAATACCGTAACTAATACCATGAATGACCGATGATGAAGCACATGGAAAGAGCATAGGGTATGTACCAAGCCATTTTATCGTGACTGACGAATCAGTAAATCGCGATAAAAATACCAAATTTGCAAAGAAACTGACATCAGCTGCACAATTCTCGCTTGTAAGTGAGCACAGGAGACTGACAGACGCAGTACATAAACGGAATTAGATACTATTAATACAATAAGGGCAATAATTCCAATAATTTTTCACTCTCGGTATGGTGTGATGCATTCAACGAACTTGCTGTGTACGATACTTTTGTGTTCTATGCGAATTGAGGTTGTAATCAGTATTCTTTTTCATAATTTTCATATATCAGTGTCATTATCAAAGATCAGTTGTACAAACTAACCTAAGATTATGCGTGGTACTTCGTATTAGAAGCAACATTATTTCATTTTTAGTCTCGATTCAATTTAACTCGGGCCCTTTTCGATTGAATGTTGTAAATCTTACACTCAACCAACTTTCACATTCACTGAAATTCATTGGAATGAGTTTCAAAACTCATTCAATTCATTTCAAACATGAAAGCTAAACATGAGTTGTTTTAAGTGCAATCGTGCAGCCCTCTAGTGCTTACCCAGCAGGTTGTTCTAAGCGTATTCTCTTGCTTTCTAAGGAGCTAGAGTGTGTTGACCTACGCCACATTAAATTTTTTGAACCTATTATTGCGGTTCGCTAATACTTTGCCCATTTCGACACCATGGAAATTGTTGGACAAGTTGTCTAGTTCTTCCAGTTTATTCATCGACTCCAATACTAACTTAGGGGTGTTCTGTTTGGCTATCCAAGAAGAATGTTATTTCTCTGTAATGGTAGTTCTTTTCCATATTGATGTCCGCATATGGGGAATTATTACACGTAAATTCTCCCATTTGACTCAAATCTAAAGTTCCAGATCCTACTACTCGAAGTCCAGGTTCTTAGGGGTGTTATATGGTAGCACCTTTGCAGAACTTTCGTTTCGTTTGGAGTTTGTACCTCTAGGCTTTAATAAGAAGCGTGTACCAACGAAAAATTAGTAGCTTAATCTTCTTCTGCCTTTTACGTTTTTGCCTTTCTTTTGCGTTTTAACTTGCTTTATATAGCCATTAGTCCGACTTTTATTGTCTTTTATAAGTTGCTGAATTCAATGAAAAATTAATTCTAAACTAAGCGCTGAAAATTACAACTTACACTCACTTGTAACCCACCTACAAAATCCCTACAGACGCCTGTGTAAATATGAACATGAAGGGACAAACAAATTAGTTGTCAGCCCAACAAAACAAATGATTCGCTGCCCGTATAACAGACCTCTAACAAGATTTGCTTTTCTTATTGCATTATATATCCATTGTAATGTTCTCTTGAATTACTTTCCAACCATTTTACCCTTGTGTGGTGCTTTGATACTAATGAATTTCCCATTTTCCCCTCTTAAGAACATCAATGATGGAAGGCTCCGGTTCACTGGAACAGCAACTGGAGGCACTTCGCGTCAAGGCCACAGAGGTGCGTGCCCGTCGTGTCGATTTGAAGAAGATCGAAGAGTTGGGCGCTCTGCTTGAGGAGCATTTGATATTGGATAATCGCTATACGGAACACTCGACGGTGGGATTGGCACAGCAATGGGACCAGCTGGATCAATTGTCCATGCGTATGCAACACAATTTGGAGCAACAGATACAGGCACGCAACCATTCGGGCGTCTCGGAGGATTCACTCAAGGAATTCTCCATGATGTTCAAGCACTTTGACAAGGATAAGAGTGGAAAACTGAATCATCAGGAATTCAAGTCATGTCTGCGCGCCCTAGGTTACGATCTGCCCATGGTTGAGGAGGGACAACCCGATCCTGAATTTGAGGCCATTCTGGATGTGGTGGATCCCAATCGTGATGGTTGTGTTTCGCTGCAGGAATATATTGCTTTCATGATTTCCAAGGAAACCGAGAATGTGCAATCCTACGAAGAAATCGAGAATGCCTTCCGCGCCATCACTGCAGCCGCCGACCGTCCCTACGTTACCAAGGAGGAGCTCTATTGCGTAAGTTATTGATTTGGATATTAAGACGGAAGTTTTATGCTTATTTTGTCTCATCCTTGCAGAACCTTACCAAGGACATGGCGGACTATTGTGTGCAACGCATGAAACCCTTCACAGAACCGCGCTCTGGCCAGCCCATTAAGGATGCTCTCGACTATATAGATTTCACGCGAACGCTATTCCAAAACTAAATGGCGCCTGAGAAAGAACACACACATAAACAAATATATTTACACAATTATTTTCGATAATTTTAGCAACTAAGTCCAACAGTTTTATGCTTATTTAAGAATTTCTATGCCACAATGAACCCCAAAATCAAAACGAAATAATAGCACCCCCAAAATATATTTATCAACATGCCTTGCATTTATTTATAAAGCCCCCAAACCACACTCCTCTCAGTTCCGTCACGAGCCGTAAAGTATCTTAAATTCTGAAAATTCATATTTGGTCTATATACTAAAAGCTTTGCTTTCAATATAAACAATATATACTCGTTCAATATGACAAAAAGTTTAAGATACAAAATATATATATCAAAAAAAAATAACCTTGCTATCCAATACAATTTGGAATACTTCAATGTCTAGCCCAGCTCCCCGTTTCTATACAAATTATATACGAAAGTAGTAAAAATGTGCAAAATTCAAAACTTTTATAAAAAAAACAATAAATATTTGCCTATATAATGAACATTTAACTATTTACAATTCAACAATTTGCAAATAAATAAAAATGCTGCATGTCTACAAATGTTAAATATGCCAAGTTGTGTTCCTTTTTTTTTGGGGTATAAAGGATGAGTATTAATCTGCCCTCAGACTGTCCTCTTGTTGTTCATAACTAACAGATCTTTATTATATCCTTGCAGAGGGTGTATTGAAATTGTCCAGATGTTTGTAACGCATTTCCGACCACATAAAGTATATATATTCTTGATCAGCATGACGAGCTGAGTTGATATAGCCATGTCCATCTGTTTCTTTGCTATCTCCGCCTTCAGTTTTAAATCTATCTCAAACTAACTTTGTACGAAGTCTTAAGGTACAAGTACGCTGTACATTTGTCAAAACCGGTCGGAGCATATAGCTGCCATAGGACCGATCGGTCGAAAAAGTAGTTTTAGTTAGAAAAACTTTTTTGTTTTTAATGCAAACGTCTCAAGACATCGTATTTTTAAGTTTTCTATGCTTTTACATAATTCCACCAAGTTTGATGAAAAGCTGACAACTATATAGTATAGCTGCCATACAAAAGTTAGTTCTGATAAAAAGTTTTAGTTGGAAAAATTTTTTTGTTCTCAATGCTATTGCTCCAAAACTTGATTTTTATTAATATTATATGCTTCCACATAATTCTGGGAACTTTGATCCAAATCGGATGACTATAGCATATAGCTGCCATAGGAACGATCGGTCGAAAAAGTAGTTTTAGAGAGAAAATCTTTTTGGTTTTCAATGGTAGAGTCTTTATTCTTCTTCTTTTTTGGCCCGATATTTGCATCACAACCGCTAGACGGTACCGGACTCTGCCCTCTAGTCGCTTCTGCTTCGTGCGAGCTGGCACCAGTTGTTCACACCAAGGTTGGAGCCCGTAGTTGCATCGGTTTGCAAGAGTAATTCTTCTCCGGATTTCCAGACTGAAGTTGTTATCGTTGGTTATTATTGTTCCGAGATAGACCAAATCCTATACAACCTTAAAGTTGGACTATCGCATTGTAAGAGATTGTCCACGACGCGTAGACTCCCTGCGCGTGGAAACTAGGTACTTCGTCTTGTCCTCGTTTACCGCTAAGCTCTTCAGTTTAGACCAGACCCGGCCAGCCATAGCTACCACGAGCCGAAGTCTGTCGTGTTTTTACGCAAACGCGAGCCGAACTCATTATTGTGGGCATCGGTGAACATTGAATTGCAAGTAAAACGGCTCTAGTCTGGAGAGAGCTCTCTTGCTCACCAACACAAGCACACTTTTTTGTCCTCTCCATTTGGCCGGCAGTAATTTAGACCAAGGCATACTTAACTAGGTAGAAGCACTCGCTCTCTTACAACTTCTTATAAAAATACAAAAGAGAGCGAGAGAGCGAACTAAGAAGCAGAACACAAAAAATTCGTACGCGGAGATGCGTCGCTCGCAACTGTTGTTCACAGCATAGAAAAACTAACATAGAAGCACACTTTGAAACGCCGCTCTTTTTTGAGTGATGTTAACGCCATTGTGGCAAGGAGATACTTCAATAGTGACAACAAAATCTGTTACTCAAAATTATTGTCGACATAGGAAAACACGGTGGTTAGAGGGAGATGGACATAGTCAAAAAAAAAACTCAGAGAGTCAAAAAATAACTCAAAGAGCCAAAATGACAGCGAACAGCTGACAAATGTCTGAGTGAAAAGTTGTCGACGCAGCAAAGTGTGCTTCTATGTTAGTTTTTCTATGTTCACAGACTGACATCTAAGTAAGCAAAGAGAGCGAGAGAGCGAGTTCGGCTACCTAGTTAAGTATGCAGTATATTCTCCATTAGCATAGAAAAACTAACATAGAAGCACACTTTGAAACGCCGCTCTTTTTTGAGTGATGTTAACTCCATTGTGACAAGGAGATACTTCAATAGTGACAACAAAATCTGTTACTCAAAATTATTGTCGACATAGGAAAACACGGTGGTTAGAGGGAGATGGACATAGTCAAAAAAATAACTCAGAGAGTCAAAAAATAACTCAAAGAGCCAAAATGACAGCGAACAGCTGACAAATGTCTGAGTGAAAAGTTGTCGACGCAGCAAAGTGTGCTTCTATGTTAGTTTTTCTATGCCATTAGCAGATTAAAGAAGTCACACGATAAGGTATCTTAAGGTATGCCTATAACCTCTTTTGGTATCAAATGGTTCGGAGAGGTTCTTTTCTACTTAGAGCTTTGCGTGCTTCTCACATCACACTGGTACACTGGTACACCAAAAGTAGACAGGACCAATGGTTTCAAAAATGAAAGCTGTCATTATTTTGAAAATGATGCAAGCTCAAAAGAAGAATCAATAAAAGGGTTCGAATTAGGTATACATAGGTACACAAAGGTTGTATTCTAGAACCGAGGGATTCAGTTCCGGAACGGCACTCATAGTTTAAAGCTTCTTGGATACATAATTATGAATCAATTTATTTTCTCGTTACATTTTCAAACACAACAACTTATAACATAAACTTGTTAATGCTGTCCACATAGGCTGAATTGCTAAGCTTTCCATTGAGTGCCTCTTTGGGCAACCATTCATATTTAATCGCAGGCGTCTGCTTGTCATCCACATTTCCTTTACGTACAGATGCCCTAAAAAAGAAGATTTTGGCACCCACACTCTCGCTACGTTGGCTGGTGGGATATTTGTACTTGTGGAAACCAACGGGAGCATTGCCATAGAATAGCACCTGAAGATCTTGTCCACATTGCTCGCGTAGTACCCGCTCTGCTGTCTGTCGCATAGATTCACCATCCAGTCGCTTGCCCTGGGGTAGCAGCAAATGTTGCTGCTGTCCCAATTGCTGTTGGACCAACAGATACAGTGTTTGCTCCAGACAACGATCCGTTGAAGTCGTCTTATTGGCTGCATCGTCGGGCGTGGTGCGTGAGCCTAATTGGAATTTCTTTAATTCTTCCGTGTAGGCATCTTTCAGATCTTGGGCAGTTTGCTTGGCCACACTATCGTCCAGATCAACTTGCACTTTGCCCTGTTTAATGAGCTCAGCCTGGACCAGGTCACGTTCGTGTTTAAGTTCATAATTAGATTTTAAACTATTTTCGTATTCAACGCTCGAGAGAAGTTGCTGAAATTGCTTTTCCAGGGGACTAAGAGATTGAGTGACCACGGGCAGACGTTCCACAAGAACACCAGCATAAAGATCCCATTTCCCTTGGGCGGCGGTCGTCGATTGAAGGCGGACTAATTGCTGAGAGCTGACTTGTATCAAGCGTCGCAGCATTTTTTGAGCTTTTTATTGAATAAAATTGAAAAAAAGGATCAACAAATCTGAGAGGCTTGCCTCGATTACATGAGCAGAACAGCTGTTAATAGAGATGAGCAATGAACGACTAGGTACTCTTTATTTGTAACGAGTCGTGAGTGAATTTTAATATTTTAGATTTCAATTGAACTCGTCTCTGCTATCGAACTGGTAGCCTGTTTCGTCATTTTGATCATTAAAAGTTCGAATCCATAATAATGTTTCGAGCTAAACTTCTCAGCTCATCTCTAATAAGACCAGCTGTTCTCGCATTATTGCCTTATCGTTATCGAAAATAGCGTCACAAACGTTTTTATTTTGTTTTCATTAATTTAACGAAAAACAGCTTTGCAATATGTCCGGCCTGGAGTCCTACATCAACCACACAGTCTCCATTATCACGGCGGACGGACGCAATTTCATAGGCACCCTCAAAGGATTCGACCAGACCATCAACATCATCATTGACGAGTGCCATGAGCGAGTTTTCTCCACAACTGCGGGAATCGAACAGATTGTCCTGGGCCTGCACATTATACGCGGCGACAACATTGCCGTCATAGGACTGATTGATGATACCATAGACTCCCGTCTTGACTTGCCGAATATACGGGGCGAGCCGCTTGGACCCGTTGTACATTGATGCAAATAAACAGAGAGCAGAGATTTCACAAAATTTAAATAGATTCTTTTTATTCAGATTGTATGCTAAAGTTGATCTGCCGGCAGTCGAGCGTGTCCAGATCGACGACAGCTATAGAATGTGTTTTACTGAAGCTAGGCACGCACACCAAGCGGGTAACATGCCCCTCCGAGCTCTCATGAAGTTCCGTTTCAAAAGAGTCGCAGTTGCCCGCGAAATAGACGTGCGGACACTTTTGCATGATAAAAGGATCGCTGTCTATATAGGGATAACAAGCCAAAGTATCCGGAGCAGTGGGTGCTATGTGGCCCCAGGTGAGGGTGCAGCGGAGAGCATCTAGCGAAGATTCTAGAGAAGTGCTGCGTTTGAGATCGGCCACATTTTGACCGGCCGTACCCACGATGACCGCTTCATCTAGTTGAAATTGGTAGGGATTGGACACAGACTGAAAGGAGGCGTATTGGGAAGCCTGCGGGAACATGCATTTGTGGAACGGCTGCTGGGGCAGCATAAAGTTGGCCGGATCATAAGCTCCCGGCATCACATCCACTTGCAGAGCCTGAGCCCAGGAGGCAAACCAAGTGTCCAATTGCTGGACAGCTTGAACTGTGTCATTGGCATTCGCCTGGGTGCGTGCCACCTGCAGTGTGGGCACCAGAGCCGCTGCACTGCTGCGCACTGAGTTTCCTGCTATGATCAAACGCTGCAGAGACCGGGCCTTCTCTTGATTGCCAAAACTGCCACTCAACCAGTACTGGAAGAGATTCAAAGCATCCACATAGTTGTGCGACTGTAGCTGATCCAATCCAGAAACTAATACCAGCAATCGACCTTCCTTATTGCCTGTTTTGGCAAGCGGCCGTTGTGGTCCACTTTCATAGTACATCACATCTTCCACGTTGAAGAAGCCATCCGGATCGGTTCCTCCCAGCACAGCACACACAATCCCTGTAGCCATGAGCTGGCCCTTAAGCTTCTCGCCCTGCAGGCGCACACGTTGCAGCTCATCTTCCAGTATAATCTTATCCTCCGGTTCAGAGTAATTTTGACGCGGTGGCTGCGGTGCCAATTGATTCTCCTCGGAGATGTCACGCAAAATGCTGGGCTTATGTGCCTGATGCTTGTAGATGGTGCCAATGAGTATACAATGGACATCCTGCTCACCGCGCAACTCACACAGCTTCTTAATGGGCTCCGAGGCGCCCCATTTTTTTTGGGCCAGCGGCATGAGCAGTCGCGTCATCTCGGCCAGGCGGTGGGCGTAGAGATGGCAGAATTGCTTCTGATAGTCGTAGGCCTTCAGCAGATAGGGGCTGCTTAGGTTTTCGTAAGAGCATTGTGGGTGCTTTTTGTCCATGGTTGGTGAAATAATAAATAAATGCTGCTGTTGATGTATATTTAGGCGCCGATAAGCCAGCTCAAGTGAGTTATCGATAAGCGATTGTTATTGTCCGCGCTGCCAATTTAGCTACTTAATATTCCCTCTACAAGGGTATACAAAAAATTTCTTAGTGTGTTTAATTTGACAAAGAGGCATAGATCCGTAAGATACGAAGTTGTGGTACCAATATACTTTGCGTGCGCAAAACAACAACGATTGAGCTACATATTTTTTTACTCAATTAGCTATAAAACAGCTAGAGCGGCAGCACTCGCTGCAATTTGTGGATAAATTTAAATACGGTCGCACTACGGCGTCGTGAGAGAAGGGCAGAGGAAAAGAAAATAATCAGAACAAAGCAGATTAAAATTCAATTTGGGTCTTCAACCAAATGCATTTAACAACACCCAAAACCAAAAGGAAAGCTTTAGCTATGTGATGACTGCAGTCCGAGTAGCATCAAGCCTACCGCTAAGTGCTTTGCAGTGTTTAAATTGGAATGGAAAATGAACTTGAATAATGTCTCTCGTATTGATTTTTTGTGATTTTTCACTTCGTTGTTGCTGTTGTTGTTGCTCCTGCTGAACAACAAAAGCAAAAACTGCGTCGCCATGGGCGGCTCAGTCAGCCAAGTGTTTCGCTCGGGATCTGCTTTACTCTCACATCGTGATGGCAAAGTGTCCAAGGCCACGGAGGAGAAAATACAAACCCTCTTTGAGATCCTGCGTGCCAACCCAAAAATCTCGTTACAAACTCTGGAGAGTCTTTTGATACAAATACCGAAAAATGAGAACATTCTGATCATACACGACGACTGTGGCTATAACATACTGCAACGTAGTGTGGGCCTTAATCATATCGAGCTCACCAAATGGCTGCTGCATCGCCATCGACCTGACGTCAATCGTTCGCCCTGCTCCCTGCCCCTGCACATAGCCACCTTGCGTGGCTACGAGGAGTGTGTGGAGCTGCTGCTGCGTCATGGCGCCCGCATCGATGTAGATACGCGTATGTGCTTCCCCGGTGGCCATACCCACAATTGTGAGGAAAGCGGCAAATGGCATAATAATGTGGACGATGTTAGCGAACGTCTGAATACCAAGCTACAGAATGCCCTCTGCTATGCCATCGATGGTGATCAGTATAATGTATTAAGTCAGCTCACACAGAAAATGGAAGAACCTTGGATACCATTTCGGGCCAAAAAACCGTTGCTACATTTGGCCTGCGAGCGTGGAGCCTGGAATTGTGTCCAACAGTTGGTGGTGACGCGCTCTGAGGAGATTAATCTTATAATGGATGAATACTATCCGATCCATCATGCTGTGCTGCACGATGGACGTTTCCTGGAGCTGCTCATACAACAGGGAGCAGTTACCACAGTGCGCACCTGCACCCAGCAATTGACTCTACTACATGTTGTTATTTTTGCCGCCCGCAAATCAGCTGATGATACCTTGGCCACGCTGCGTATACTGCTGGAGCGCGGTTGCAAGGAGTTGATCAATGCCCCCGATTCATTAGGTAACACTCCGCTGCATGCTTTGATAGTGCGTTATGCATTAGAGGAGGCACGTTATGGCTATGACAAGTGGAGCAAATGGGATGTGTTACATTTGGTACGTTTCCTGTTGCAAAACGGGGCAAAGCAGTCAATTAATCAGGCTGGAAACAGTGCCATGGCATGTGTATTTCGTCATTTGCGCGATTGGGAGGTGTGCTATGAACTGCTCAGCATGCTGATCAAGGAGGATGGTAAGCATGTTGCCATATAATACAAATTTTGAAGTTCCTACAATTTCTCTCTGCCTTCCAGGTGATCCCAATATTGTGGGCCGCGATGGTTCTGTGCCCATAATGGTGCTGCTGGTGCCGCTAATTAACAAGGATCATCTGCATCATTTCACTCACTCCATGAAAGTCTGCTATATGAACTGTATACGCATATTGCTGCAGCATGGAGCCAATCCCAATTGTTCGTATCGCGCCAACTTGAAGCCTTTGCATGTCCTGGTCTTCACTGTAAGTGAGAACTTTACACTAAACTGTGATGCCCAGAAGCGCACAAATTTTGACTTTATCAAGAATATACTGCTATTGCTGCTACAGCATGGCCTGGACTGTAATAAGACATATCAGCATATACTCCAGGCGGTCATGGACATGGTGCAGAATGTCCGCACCTGTCACGATATGGAATGCATCTACGAGCTGACCCTCACCCTCATACAGTACGGAGCCGATCCGAATATTGTGTTGAGTAGCAAAACTACGCCGGGTATTGCCATCTTTTCCAGCGAAATTGCCAGCTATGGTGAGGCCCTGGGCGGTGTGGGTGTGGGTGTGGATAATGCCGCCTCGTTTCGCAACTCGTTTCGCACAAACTCACGCTATCTGCTTTTCTACTATATTATACTGATAACGAAGAAGGAATTTATACTCAACGATCCGCATTTGACATTCACGCGCATCATCCACCTTTTCTATCTGACCATGGAGCACGAACCGCTCTACAATTGCCTCAAGTCGCTGCACAACTTCTATGTGGCCCAAGTGCCCAGCAAGAAGACCGAACAATTAATTGCCCTAATCTCGACGCTGTATCGGAAACCTCGCAGTCTCAAGCAACTGGCA
This sequence comes from Lordiphosa magnipectinata, assembly GCA_037044535.1. Taxonomy (NCBI): domain Eukaryota; kingdom Metazoa; phylum Arthropoda; class Insecta; order Diptera; family Drosophilidae; genus Lordiphosa; species Lordiphosa magnipectinata. The sequence goes on from JBAMBO010001605.1 coordinate 162,848, forward strand.
CGCATGGCCATCTATGAGGCGTTGAATCGTAAGCTGGCGCCGAACGTTAATCGCTTGAATTTGCCCGGGCCGCTGAAGGATTATGTTTTGCAGTTTGAGAGATAACAATGTTAGCCCCCGCCCTCCGCCACTTAATGACCAACAGCAAACCAATGAGAATCAATCTATAATTATACAAATACACACCTACTAGCTATGTAGTTACACAATATGAAAATATGAATATGGAAAACGCTTAAATGTACCTACTTACACACATTGTCGAAATCAAACTTGTGCAATTTCTTTGATACGAATCTTATTTATATATATACATACACTACTTAAACGCTCATCTATGTTTGTTACCACTTATACGTATGTATATCCAAATATTGCGCTTGAAACTTTAAGCACGCTCTGGACTACCCTGCACCTACCTATTCTAATCTAACCTAACCTACCTATCTACTCCAATTTCTCATGCTACATAAGTTATACATAAACTTAAGGCTGTTTTTTGATGAACAATTCGTGTGTGTTTTTAGAACTATTGTATTTACTGTATTGAATGCAATTTAACAAATGTTATGTAATTTAAAACAAATATTGTAATTATTGTTGCTAAAAAAAAAAAAAAAATGAAAAACTAAAGAAACGTTGTTAATCTATCTGTAACTGAAATGTCATTTTCAATCGAATTCGAATATCGATGTCGATCAATAAATTACAAGTACATACTGAAAATCAACATTTGAGCAAGTGAACAACTGAAATTCCAAACCTTGGCTGGCCGAGAAAAGCCCAAAGCTTCAATGTTCTAATGATTATGTACGGGCCTCGATCCCTCATTTTCCTAATTAGTTCTAATTTGTAGGAAGAGTCCTTTAAGTGTACCAAATTCAGAGAATAAAGCTAGATCGCGAACCCCAACCGCATTTCATAAAGAACTGATTGAATCCGATACAACCAGAACCAGTGTTGCCAACTTTTGCCGAACAAAAAAATCTGTTTTCGGCGGGACGGAGAGGAAAAAAAAGCTGGAAAAAAGCGCATGTCTTTTCTTATTTATGCATTTATATATTTGATATATCATCAGAGTGATGAAGTTCCTCGTCCTCATTCTTACTGTTCGAACTTGAACATGATATTCAACTCGGCCCACAAGTAGTGTCAATCTCATTTTTAAATATGTAGCCTATGTTCGCCATTATCATGTTCAAGTTCGAACACTTACCGTAGGCCACAGTTGTGCCTGTTAGCTTAAGGTAACTAGGAGGACCTTATAATCGAAGCAGCATTTCGCATGTCGAAGTGACCCGTATCTACCTAGTACTTGCAATTGTTTGGTACACGGTTTTTTTTGTCATAAAATGAAAACGAATGAATATTTTTTAAAACTTTTTCCTGTTTTTATATTGGTCACTTAATGGCTACAAATCGTAGAACAACTTGTTCGAAATGGCCGTCTTGTACATTCCAGCAACTCAAAAGTCTCTCTGTCCACTCATCGCCAGCCTGACAACATCTGAATCGAAAACGCGGCTAACTCAAAAAGCGTCCTTGGAAGCGATTACTTAACTCCAAAACTTTAGTTTCATCGTAGTTTTTCAATATCTTCCACGAAAAATACTTCCAAAATGGAGTTTTGCTTTTTTTTGGAGGTAGAATGTTGTGCATCAAACGATCTGTAAACTTGGCTAGCACTTTGAGATGACTGTTTCCTGAACGTTAGAGGAGGCAATTATGGTCGATAAATGACTGACAGAAGTGAAAAACTATTGATTTGCATATAAGTTTTGCAAATGACTCCAAAATATAAATAAAGCTTAAAAAAAGTCGAAAACATTTTTAAAAACGCCAGAATTCGCGCTTCCCGCTGTTTTTAAATTTTTCCCGCAATACTGTTTAAAAAAAAGCTATTAATGACGGGAAAAAGCTAATTTGGCAACACTGACCAGAACTGATACTAGCATTTTTTGGATACGTACCGAAAACTTCATATGGGCATTTCTCAAATGTCGAATGCGACATTCGTACGCATTCAAAGTGAAGAAAAGTATATGACAAAACATTTTTTTATTTTGACAAGAGACGAAACTTATAGCTCTTGATTAGCACTATAATTTGTGCTTAAGTAGATTTTGGGCAATTGTTCGTTTTCAAGATAATTACAAAAAACCAATGCATTCGCATGCGACAAAAACAGAAGTCACTGATTTCAGCGGATCCTGAAGGAATATTTTAATGCGACTAATTTTAAAATACTATGCACTGATGTATCTTAAAAATGTTTCATATTTGATTCAAAAATATTAGGTAGTTTATTTTTTATTTAATTTTATTTTTTTTTTTTTTCGCACGCGACATGTCGTAAGCGACATTTTGTTCCATCATACTTTTTATGTGGTTTCCATTATAATGCGAAGAAAAACTTAAAGTTTATTGGAATCACATAGTTTCTCATGGTTTCTTGTGCATTCTTTTTTGACCATTTGTACCCTCAGAAAGATTTTAGATAGCAAAAGTAAACGAAATCTATAGGCACTTTTATCAAAAAAAATTTGCAGTATTAATGTTCAAATTAGAAAAATTGCTCTAGCGCGGCAGAAAAACCGAATATTTCGAAATGACTTATGAATAAATGTGAGATTAGCTTACATTTGTTAAATTTGACTGCTTCCCCATAAAAATTTGATAAAACATAGTGTTTTTAACCACTTTTATATTTTTGGCCTCGGTGGACCTTTTTTTGGAAATGCCCACATGGAGAATCCCCCCTTAATTTATTTAGTTTTTTTTGTGGAATTTGGCGTCCTAGGTACACCAGAAGATTAGTTTATTTATCTAACCCAAAGCCATTGTTAATGCTAACTTAAATTAAGTACATGGGCAAGCAACATAAAGATGGATGTATGGTTGTATTTACTGGCTATATGTCAGTGTGTGTATTCTCCTTCTACTCCAGCGGGAGTAGAGCGTACTTTCATGAGAATCAGCATCTCAGATTGACTATTGCAAAAGCTGAGCCATTCATATGAATTTTTGGACAGCCAACTCAAATGAAAAATTGTGTTAACTATCTAAGAATCTATGAAGCATTATTCAAAGTAAAATCTTAATTAATGCGAATTTTCATTTTGATTTGATTTCAAGTGGAACAATATCTTTGGTTTTTCGGTTTAAACGGTTCCGAATTGATTCCATATTTAAAATAATTTTCCAAAGATCTTAGTTTAAAAAAATCCATACAAAACAAGTCGTTGACCTAACGAACAATATAATCAAACATAGTAAACAAGTTGCCTTAGCAACAACAACTACAAAAACAAAACTAAAGACAAACAAGAAATTTATCAAACATCAAATAAACGCCGCATATCCGGCCATAAATAAATTTCACATTGCACATGAACAAATCACATCTACATCATGTACAGCCGCAAGCTGGAACGCATGCATCGCCCGCCCTCGGACATCACCAAATACGATAATGAGCCCTACATGAAGAATCCTCTACTCAAGTTTCGCATCGCTGAGGTGCATGAACGCCGGCATTATCAGTTCCTCAAGCAAAAGGCGGCCGACATTAAGGTCAAAATTGCCCGTCAGCATTATACACCCGAGCCGGAGATTCGACCACTTCCACAATCACACTATGTGGACAACTTACGTCGCGAGGTGCGTAAAATTGTGGTGCCGCGAATGCTGCGCAAAACGGAGGCCAAGATACTCAGTTTCGCCTCTGAGCGTCTCAAGTCCAAGTACCCAGAACTGGTGGAGTCCTACCTAAAGGATGTGCACGAGGAATACGATCGTTTGATGAAGATCTATAGCATGAAGAATATATTAAGACATCCCGAGTTCTCTGACGAAGATCCATCGAAATTCGATTTGCCACGCACCTCATTCGATTTCAAGCGTCCGGGACGTACGGCGAATTATAAGGTTTACCTAGAGAATCGTCGGAAGATAGCACAAAAACTACTAATACTGCAACTGCCCATGCGTGTGGTACTCTCCCTCTCGGTGTCTGAGTTGCCCCAGCTGGCCTGTATCTTTCAGTATGTCAGCAGTATGGGCGCACAACAGCAGCAGCTGGGATTAGGAGGTAGGGAAGCGCTTTCATACACCTTCTATCGCAAATATGTACAAAACCAATTGGATAAGGTGAACACCTTCCTGCGCTGGACCTGGTATACAAAGCTGGTGCTGGTATTGCGCAAAATGCTAAGGAAACGGGTGATGCCGTCGTTTCTATGGAAGCGTGCCTGGAGTGGACTGGAGGGCTTAATGAATCGTGAGCTAAATAATATGAAGCTGCGCACCTTTGAGGAAATGTTTAGAATTTGCGCCAATCCACGCACCATGCCCGTATTCCGCATGTCACTGGAGTGGGCAGAGCTGACGGGAGATTTGGATACCAGGCCCAATATCTACAGCATATTGCGTACATTTGCCGAAATAGCCACCGAAATCTCTATGGTGGGTTATCGCATGGAGGCTTTGGAACCGCAGGTCGATAATGTCACCAGTATGACCATGTATGCTCAGACTAATGACTATCTGAAGATCGAAATGAACGACAATACGTTGAAGGATGTCATAAATAAGGTACAGAACATACTGGTTCGCACTTACACCGAGGTATCCGATTATATAGACAGCTTTCGTCGACGATATTTTGAGCTGTACTCGCTGGAAGAGCGCGATGCTCTGAACAAGTTTCTATCCGAACCGCATGAGTTTGAGGAATATTTTGCACGCATCGACGTCTACTATGAGTTTATTAACAAGCTGCGCAGTGAACCGGCAACCGAGTTCTTTGTCATGGCCGTTATACACAATGAGCCGGCCACCATGAGTCTACGCATGCTGGCTGAGAATCTAATTGCTGAAATCACAGCCATTATTATACAGGAGCACATCAGGGCCGAGGAGGAGATTTGTGAAGAGTTTGAGAAAATCAAGTATCGTGCTTTGGAGATACCAAAGTCTACGGAGGAATTGCTGGAGAGTGCGGACTACATGATCTTTGTGAAGAAACAGAAACTGGCCGAGTTAACCGATCGTATACAATATTGTCTACAAGTGGGCACCAATATAGTGGAACTGACTGAAATGTCCAAATATCACTTTGACTTGACCATCAGGACCATTAATTGGATAAAGGATATTAATGAGATATGCGACTTTAACGCTTCGCAGCAGGAACAATATAAATTTCTTTTCGAGGAGCATTTACAGGAGGTAGTTAAAAAACTGAACACGGATATTGAGGAGATGGTACCCAAATTGGCCATTATTGATGACATGAGCAGACCGGAAAAGTTTCGCGATTGTTATATAATACTACAGAACTTTATAGATCAGTTGAAGACCTTCGATGATTACGTAGCCTGGATTAACAAGGAGGAGAAGCTATTTAAAATAGCCCAAACCGAATACCCTACACTGGAGGTGATTAAGACTTTTGTGTATCCATTTGCGGAGCTAATGAAGTGAGTATGAGTTGGGGGGGGTTGGGAGAGTTTTGAAATCCACTGGCTAATACTGAGAATGCTTTAACTAAACAGATGCTGCATCGATTGGCAACGCTATTTAAACGTCTGGCACGATGGACCATTTGAGTATTTGGAGCCCAAATTTGTGGAAACCACCACGGATGAGTATCTGAAAGAGTTTCAAAAGAATCAGAAATATTATCGTGTTAAAATCAAACAGGATCTTATAGAAAATCCCGTGTGCAAGTTTAAGGTAAGTTTCAACACGTTCAACTGCATTTACTAAGTGCTAGAACCAGGACTGCAAATCGGTAATGAACTGTTTAATCCCGGAATTACGGTTTTTTTTAAACTGTGAATTGAACCTTAAACCAAAGATGGGAAAATTGTTGAACCTGAAATGGTTTCTGTATTATGGAATTTAATTTAAAATTCTAGAAAGAACTTTAAAATATGTAATAAACTCGCCACCCATAATAACCCTTATTTTTTTAGATACTTGACTCCACATTCAGAACTTGAAGAAAGTTAACTCTGCAATTTTGACGCATCCAAAGACTTAAAACACGTTTTGATTGATCAAAAGTAAAATCGTATTGAATATTATTTTATATTATTCACATAAATTGTTTTGCTATTCAAATTGGGTAAATATGTGGCAAATGTTCACGGTTTATCCCAGAACCTTCTACTTAAAACCTCAAACCTAACATTTCCTAACATTAACCTTTGGCTTGATAAATTCTGATTCAAGACTGCGAAGCTTTGGCTAGAACATATTAAATGTAAAACCGATTCGGTTTGAGTTTTTTGGGGCCCTCACACCAAAACATGAACCGAAACTTTGAAACGTACGACTTCCCAAACCTGATCCAGAACCGAACCCCATCTGTTTATAATTTTTGTATTTTCTGTGCATTCTTTCTTGAAGATGCTTTTTTCAAAATCATATCTAAATCTAAGAAATGTAGCGAAATGAAACTGCATACTTTGTTTTATTTGTAACTCACAACTTATTAGTCAAAAGTAATTTTAGCTTTTCACATAATAAGAAGAACGAACATAAGAATAACAGGCCGGGCGTCGATTGCCAAGCGGGCTATGCGTTGCCCATAGTGGATCTATGGGATTGAAAAGAAAAACTGTATTTGAATTGTTCTTTTCGTTTGATCGTTGTGTATCGTTTCCCAAGCGGTAAAAAAAGCGAACAAAACTGTATAGAATTATAGAATTTAATGAGCACGATTGTAAATTTGTATTTGTACTGAAAAACAATAGCTCGTAAATAGCTCTCAACCCTTTTTTCAGTTCGCTCTGCTCACGTCACTGACCGAAAAACCAAATATAAAAGGGGCTTGGGCTTCCCGCAACCGAATGTGTCTTGTTATCGCGCTCACTGTTAAATGGTTGTGGTTGACCACACAGCACTGATCGGTCTGACAGCAACCGAATAACAGGCCCAACTCAGTCAATTGGTCTTAAATTGCGTGCTTCTCGAAGACCAAACTCTCAAAATGTTACTTGAAAAGGTTGCAGACTCAAGAGTTGCGCCAGAGTTTAACATAAGCAGAAAGAGAGTCTATGCGAGAGAGAACGAGATTGCGCATATAGTTCGTCGCATACATTCATATCGTTAGCCGAGCCTAACACACCGATGTATACATACGAAGAAGACCTTTTGAATTCGGGAACTAGGCCAAAAGGTCTCAAAAAGACCTAAGAGGAAAAAAATCAAAAAAATGTGTTTCTCTCCTCTCACAACCAAATTGAAGCAGAGAGCGTAGTTAAAGGTTATTTCGGTACCTCTTTTCAATGTGGTCGCACGAAAGTTGTCGTTTTCTGACAAAGGCAAACGGGGGACCGATTTTTGCGACCTCTGTGAAAAACTTTTGCGAGCAATGTTGCTTTTATTCTAAATATTTCCTCCCTTAACTCTAATCTTAACTAACATGTGTGTGTAAGTCAGATGCGTGTGTATAAATGAACTACTTCTGTCTGAAGGTCTGCATGTCAAGTGTTTCAGACCGGATGATTCATACAAAGAGTCATGATATTTAATGCTACGGATTGTGGTCGAGTCTTATGTTCAAGTTTGAACCTTAACTTTTGAGTTCACTAAACATTCGTTCAGCTCATGGCGAACGAACAACTGCCCTAAAATCAGGAAACTTTCAAAAATTGTATCTATAAGTGAATATAATTGTAATAATCTTTTTCGCTGAAGTGTAAAAGTCTACAGAACGTTTGGTTCGCGAAAGCACACTATTAAAAAAAAGTGAACCAAAGGTTTTGGGTTCCCACAATTGTTTACAACTTAAAACTTCAAACTCGATTCTATAGGTTCCGTGCATAAGTTTTGCACATTGTTTTGCGAATTTTAACAAGCTGATTAACATAAAGGTGTGATCGATTATCAAGGGATAAATTTCATAATATATTATCCTTGTGTTAAGCCTACGCCCTTTCTTAGGTAACCACAAATTCCTGGGTGTCGAGCCTAACCTCTTTAATATACAGGATCTCAATCACCCAATGTTAACTTCATAATTTGTTACTTGTTTCGTTATCCAAAAATTCGTGGAAATCTGCAAATGATAGATAGTAGATCAAAATCTGTCCAATATAGAGAGGATTTTCTATACGTGTACAAAAAAAAGGATATTTGTTGGATGATTTTGTTATATATTTGGACTGGATAGTTTTAATATCGTAAAAGGATGCTTATAATATCCATTTAATGTTAAATTGATCTTCGATTTGTATTCAATGGAGCTGAAATCGTACAAAGGATATGAAAATGGATATTATAATATCAAAAAAAAGGAGATGTTAAAACTATTCATTCCAATTGGATCTTAATGATACTTTTTTTTCTGTATTTCTTCACAAGACTATTCACTCAGCTAATAATTTTGACAAAAAACTTCACATTCACAATACTCATCGTCTATTGCATTTTCCTAGGGTCAAACAGAGGATCCAGATCCTGAAAAGCATCCAGTACCTTTACGCCTGTGCGCATCCATGATACAATCGATCAAAGACTTTACCACTGGCGTCTTTATAGTAAACACCATGTGCAATCCGGCTCTGCGAAAGCGTCATTGGAAAGAAATGTCGGAAATAGCCGGATTTGATATAACACCAGATGCTGGCACCACTTTACGTAAAATTCTCAATTCTGGACTGGATGATATACTGGATCAATTTGAGATAATCAGCATTAGTGCCAACAAAGAACTGCAGCTGTGGAATGCTCTACAGGCCATGATTAAGGAGTGGGAGAATAAGACATTCCCCACGGGACCCTACAAGGAGACGGGTGTTACCATACTCTCCAGTTTGGATGATATACAAGCCCTACTGGATGATCATATACTTAAAACTTTAGCCATGCGCGGTTCGGCTTTTATGAAGCCCTGCGAGGATGAGGTACGGGCTTGGTACGAGAAGATCATGCGTGTTAACGAGACACTCGATCAGTGGGGCAAAGTACAGGCAAATTTCCTCTATCTGCTGCCCATCTTCTCCTCCAAAGATATAGTGGCTCAGATGCCGGAGGAGGGTCGTTTATTCACCATAGTGGAGCAGACGTATACACGGAATATGGGTCTGGTGTTGCGTCAGCCCCTGGTCATGGAAACTGCCCCAGCAGCTGGTTTGCTAGAGTCTTTGCAGAAAGCTAACGAGTTGCTGGAGGACATAGGCACGGGAGTGAGTAATTATTTGGAGAAGAAACGTCTATTCTTTCCCCGTTTCTTCTTTTTGGCCAACGATGAGATGTTGGAAATTCTCTCAGAGACCAAGGATCCACTGCGTGTTCTACCGCATTTAAGCAAATGCTTCGAGGGTATCAACAGTCTGGAGTTTGATGGGGAGAAGAACGTGTTGGCCATGTTAAGTAGCGACAAGGAACGTATAGAGTTTATAGAGCAAGTCTCCACCTCGGCGGCCGGGGGAAGCGTGGAGAAGTGGCTAATTGGTGTGGAGGATGAAATGCTAAAAGCGGTACGCAATCAGAATGAACTCTCCTACCAGCACTATCCGAAAGTAAAGCGTCACGAATGGGTACTGGAATGGCCTCAAATGGTAGTGCTGGCCATCTCCCAGGTCTACTGGGCTTCGCGTGTGCACAGCTGTTTGCGTCGCACCTTTGGTAGCAATCAGACAATTTTGATGAACTTTTTCCAGGATCTGGCACGGGAGCTTAACGATATAGTGGCTTTGGTGCGGTCACCCAAACTGAGTAATCTAAACAGGATCACGATCAAGTCGCTGATAGTGATTGATGTACATGCCAAGGATGTGACCGAAGAGTTGATACGTCTTAAGATCAGCAGCGAGTACGATTTTCAGTGGCTCGCTCAGATGCGTTACTATTGGGAGGAGGACAAGACTTTGGTGAGAATTATCAATGCCACGGTACCATTTGCCAATGAGTATCTGGGTAACTCGGATCGTCTGGTGATTACCCCTTTAACGGATCGCTGTTATCGCACTCTGGTTGGAGCCTATCAGCTGCATCTAAATGGCGCTCCCGAGGGACCAGCTGGTACGGGTAAGACCGAAACCACCAAGGATCTGGCCAAAGCTTTGGCCGTTCAATGCAAGGTCTTTAATTGCTCCGATGGTTTGGATTACAAAGCCATGGGCAAGTTCTTCAAGGGTTTGGCTTCCTGCGGTGCTTGGGCCTGTTTTGATGAGTTCAATCGCATCGAGTTGGAGGTACTGTCGGTGGTAGCCCAGCAGATATTGCTCATCATACAAGCTGTGCGTGCCAATGTCACTAAGTTTATGTTCGAGGGTACCGAACTGTTACTCAATCCCGCCTGTTATGTGTGCATCACCATGAATCCCGGCTATGCGGGTCGCTCTGAGCTACCGGATAACCTTAAAGTGCTTTTCCGCTCGGTGGCCATGATGGTTCCCGACTATGCCATGATCGGTGAGATCTCTTTGTATTCCTATGGCTTTGTGGATGCCCGTAAATTGGCTGTCAAAATAGTAACCACCTATCGACTCTGTTCGGAGCAACTTTCCAGCCAGAATCACTATGACTATGGCATGAGGGCCGTCAAAACGGTATTGTCCGCCTGCGGCAATATTAAAAAACAGTATCCCGATGAGTTGGAGGACATTCTTCTCTTGCGCAGTCTCATCGATGTGAATCTGCCCAAGTTTTTGTCATTTGATGTGCCGCTCTTTGAGGGCATTATCTCGGATATCTTTCCGGGCATACAATTGCCAACCATCGATTATAGTCTGGTGGAGACCGAATTTAAGCGTATCTGCAAGGAGGAGGTACTGGAGCCAGCTGAATGCTTCCTTACCAAGGTTATACAGACGTATGAGATGATTATAGTGCGACATGGTTTTATGTTGGTGGGTGAACCGCTAGCGGGCAAATCCAAAACTTTACAGGTCTTGGCTAAGGTAATGTCGGCCCTCAAATTGAAGGCACCCAGCAAGAGTAACTATTTTCAGCATGTACTGATGGGTATAATGAATCCCAAATCTATAACCATGAATCAACTTTATGGGTCATTTGATCCAATATCTTACGAATGGACGGATGGACTGGTGGCCAAGATCTTTCGTGATTTTGCCATGACTCCTACACCGGATAGAAAATGGGTAGGTATATATAGCATTATTAGAGTAAAAAGGACTCAATCTTACTTTATTCCTTAGGTAATTTTTGATGGTCCCGTTGATGCTGTTTGGATTGAGAACATGAACACTGTGCTGGATGATAACAAAAAGCTATGCCTGACCAGCGGCGAAGTTATTACCATGACTCACGAAATGTCCATGGTATTCGAGGTAATGGACTTGGCTCAGGCTTCGCCTGCCACAGTTTCGCGTTGCGGCATGATTTATATGGAACCGACCACATTGGGTTGGCGTACCTTTGCCAATACCTGGTTAAAGAAGGCCGATCCCCGTTGGGCCGAGGAAGAGAATGTGGTGTATGTGATGAACCTTTTGGAATGGCTTTTGGTGCCGGTAAATATTGAAATGCCATTTACGAAAACTTTATTTAATCCTCTCCTTTAATAGTGTCAGACATTTGTACGAAGACATTGCCATCAGTTCGTCAAACCGGGAGAGTTTAATTGCCTGTTGACCACATTTGATCTGTTTGACATGCTGCTAAATGAAGCCATTGAGGAGAATCCAGAGGATTATCAAAAATATCTACCGTACTACTTTCAGGCAGCCATTTTATTCTCTTTGGTTTGGGGAGTAGCCGGAGTATTGGATACGCCATCACGCGAGAAATTTGATGCTTTTTTGAGAAAGGTATGTACGTGGGTCAGAAATTATTAAACAGTTTCTTTCAATGATTCTTCCTTGGAAGAGGTGGCCAAGAGGACCCCCAAACCAATAATAGGGGCATGGGTTGGTTTACCTCTTCGACCATTGAATCTAAAAATCTCCGAAATAGTATCTAAAATCAAGGCTAAACCGAACCCCGAAGAACCAGTTCGGTTCGTGATTTTTGGGTACCTCGAATCGAACCATGAATCGATCTTTTCAAATATTTATCCTCCCGAACCTAAACCAGAACCGAACGCAATGTATACAACAAAAGATTCGGTTCAAACAATCATTTAAGTCGATTTCTTACGAACTTTAATAACTTTCTTAATATTATGAACTGAAAGCATAATTTCATTTGAAAGATAATTAAAATGATGATAAAAGATGGGTTTTAGATGAATCGACATGAAAATAAAACATAAGTCAAGTTGGAAAATGGAAAAGCAAGCTGACCCGAGATTTCTGCCAGTTGGGTTCTTATACTACAACTGGTTGCGCCTTAAAAGTGACGCCCGATGGCAAAGCGAGCTAAGAGGCCATGCCAAAAGCTTCAACTGTGTGACAGAACGACGAGGTCGTGGTTCGAGTCCCAGGAGGGTAGGTTGCATTGTTGAAGGCATCCCATACGCCCATAAATTGAGAATATAATCTTGGGTTAAAATTATCTCGCCTCTGTCGAATTCTGACACCGTTTCGTCACGTTTCAAGACTAATCTTGGTTTCAGACTGATTTTTTTCTCAGTGCACATGACCGAACCGCGGTTTTTTATTGCTTGTTCCCGTTTCCTAAGTTTTATTTAAGAAATTGGTTTCCATAGGTGAGCAACGGTACGTTTTAATTGGATTCACTGTTAATTAGTTCACAGCGGTTTTTGTCTCGGCTTTGTGTTTTTGAGAGATTCGTCTTAGGAGCACGAATAACAAACAGCTTAGAACCGCTTTGAATACCAGTTTTTTTACCTTTGTCTGGTGGGAGCCGCACCGGAATCCTGCAGGACCCGAAATACTTTATGAAATCTTATATTTGTTCCTTCTTCCACTTGTTCTCTTTTTATTTTTAGATCTACGACAGTGATGAATCGAGTCCACCTGAATCGCTTGGCAAAATGGAGATCGTTCCACCCACGGAGGGTCTTATTGTGGACTATGTTTATGTCTTCAAGCAGCGTGGCTCTTGGCGCTATTGGCCCGAATTGGCCAAACGTATGGATGTTGAGGAGACCAAAACTGGAGTTATTGTACCCACAGTCGACACGGCACGCTATGTGCATCTCTTAAAAATGCATGTGGAGCACAAGAAGCGTATGCTGTTGGTGGGACCGACTGGCACGGGCAAAAGTGTTTATGTGCAAAACTATTTGATGAACAAACTGGATCCCGAGGTATACGAAACTGGGTTTATCACCTTCACGGTAATGATCACAGCAAATCAGACCCAGGAGTTGCTCATCTCTAAGCTGCAAAAGTGGAAGCGTGGCATCTATGGCCCACCCAAGGGTATGCAAAGCGTTTTGTTTGTGGACGACATGAGTATGCCCGTTAAGGAAGTGTATGGAGCACAACCGCCGCTGGAGTTGTTGCGTCAATACTTTGACTATGGACATGTCTACGATCTAAGGGATAGCTCGAAAGTTTTCATCAATAATGTGCTGATAATGACCGCCTGTGGTTTACCCGGTGGCAGTCGTCAGGATGTCTATGCACGGTTTCTGAACCACTTTAATGTGTTTTCCATCAACACGTTCAGCGATGACTCCATGTTTCGCATATTTCTGAATGTGGCTTTGAATGGCTTTCGTCGTTCGGGTCATGCACAGGATGTGTTTTTGGTCACCAATCAGATAGTGAGTGCCACACAGAGTATCTACAAGAGTGTACAATCGGAGATACGTGCCACTCCAGCCAAATCGCACTACATCTTCAATTTGCGCGACATTTCGCGGGTGGTCACCGGCTGCACCTTGGTGCGCAAGGAGTCGGTCAATGATAAAAAGATGCTGGTACGTGTGTGGTATCATGAGGCCATGCGCGTTTTCTATGATCGCCTAGTAGATGAAGTCGATCGTAAATGGATGTTTAACAAACTGAACGAATGCCTCAAGGCCAATTTCAAGGACAAAGTGGAGAACATTTTCGACAGGTATTGCACTCAGGTGGGTGATGAGAACGTCTTTAGCATCGAAGCGGCAAATGGTGTGTTCTTTGGCGTGTACTTTGATGAGGACAGTGTGCCGGATGAGCGACGCTATGAGGAGGTACCCAGCATGGAGGTGTTCTTCAAACTGGCCATGGCCAGCCTGGAAGATTACAATTCCACGCGTCGTTCCAAAATGGACATTACGCTGTTTACCTTTGCGCTGCAGCACTTGAACCGCATTTGTCGTATCATCTCCATACAGGGTGCCAGTGCTTTGCTCATAGGTCTGGGAGGCTCGGGCAGACAATCGTTGACCAAATTGGCCACCAATATGGTACAGACCTCTTTCTTCCAACCGGAGATAACCAAAAGTTATGGGGCCAACGATTGGCATGAGGATATCAAAGCGATACTCAAGGAAGCGGGTGGCCTGAACAAACACACCACCTTTCTGATGACCGAGAATCAAATCAAAATGGAACTTTTCCTGCAAGACATTGATTGCCTACTAAATCAGGGTGAGGTGCCCAACATCTTTCCTATAGACGAGAAACAGGAGGTGCTGGAGATGGTGCGATTGGCGGCTCAGGGTGGCAATCGAAACATAGATGTCTCGGCGCTGCAGGTTTTCTCCTTCTTTGTGAATCGCTGCAAGCAAAAGTTGCATGTGGTGTTGAGTTTCTCGCCCATAGGCGAAGCCTTGCGCACTCGTGTGCGATTGTATCCTTCGCTGGTGAATTGCTGCACCATCGATTGGTATGACAGCTGGCCGGAGGAAGCCCTGCAGATGATAGCCAAAATGTCGCTGGTGGATGTTAATGTGCCCTCGGAGGAGATCAAAATGGCCATTGTAGATACATGCCAGTATTTCCATACAACAGCCGCTCAGGCTACGCGGTCGTTTTGCCAGCATTCGGGTCGTCATATATACCAGACGAATGCTTCATTTATAGAGCTCATCCGTTCGTTCCAGACGCTCATTGAGAAGCAGCAAAATGAGACTATGCTGGCCAAAATGCGGTACATAGGTAAGTTTCCTGCCAAGTTTTCACTTACATTGATATGAAATGGCATTCATTTCCACATATTTTCATATCAATTTTACTCCGATATGACTAAGATCAAATTGATATGTTTGATATCAGTTTAACCAACGGATTTCAATATGAACCTGATCTTTATTTTTCTCCGTCTAGGCGGTCTGGATACGCTGGCCAATGCTGCAGCCGCCATTTCAATAATGCAGCGTGATTTGAATGCTTTACAACCCAAACTGGTGGCTCTGGCGGAGGCTTCACGCAAAATGATGTTAGAGATTAACAAGGAAACGCTGGCCGCCAGTGCTGCCGCCGAGCAAGTGAAACGCGACGAGGAGGTGGCCTCTGTGCAAGCTGAGGCTGCTCAGGTGCTGAAGAACGAGTGCGAGAAAGATTTAGCCAAGGCCATACCCGTGCTGGAGGATGCTTTGGCTGCTTTGAACACTCTCAAACCAGCTGATATCACACTGGTCAAGTCCATGAAGAATCCACCGGCCATTATTAAGTTGGTCATGGCAGCAGTTTGTGTGATTAAAGGCATACCGCCAGAGCGCATTCCCGATCCTTCCACGGGGAAAATGGTGCAAGACTATTGGGGTCCCAGCAAACGGTTGCTGGGCGAAATGAATTTCCTGCCCGCTCTCAAGGAGTTCGACAAGGACAACATACCGCCCGAGATAATGAAACGCATACGCAAAGAGTTCATACCCAACAAAGATTTCGATCCCAAGGTGGTGGCCAAGGCTTCTAGTGCGGCTAAAGGTTTGTGCCAGTGGATCATAGCCATGGATATGTACGATGATGTGGCCAAAGTGGTGGCTCCCAAAAAGGCCAAACTGGCCGCTGCAGAGAAGGAGTACTCGGATACCATGAGCTTTCTGGCCGAGAAGCGTGCTTTAGCGGCGGCGCTCGAGGAGAAGGTGGCTTTGCTGAACATTGAGCTGGATAAGGCCAATGAGGAGATGAAAAAGACCGAAGAGCATGCCGAAAATTGCCGCAACAAGCTGTTGCGTGCAGAGGCTTTGATTGGCGGCCTAGGAGGAGAGAAATCCCGGTGGAATAAGGCGGCCGATGATCTGCAAGATCTGTATGATCATCTACCCGGTGATGTGTTAATCTCTTGCGGTATTATAGCCTACCTTTCGGCGGTTAATCTTCAATATCGTGCTGACTGTGTACGCGATTGGTTTAAGAAGGTCACCACCCTGCAGATACCCTGCTCCAGTACGTACTCGATCACCGCTGTTTTAGGCTTGGATGTGACCATCCAAAACTGGCAGTTGGACGGACTGCCCAATGATGAATTCTCCAGCGAGAATGCCATTATATCAGCCAACTCCAGTCGCTATAGTCTCTTTATAGATCCACAGAATCAGGCCAACAACTGGCTAAAGAACATGGAACGCAAGAATCGTTTGAACTGTGTCAAGTTCAATCAGAGCAATTACATGAGGATTATAGCTGAGGCTATGGAATATGGCACACCGGTTATTATAGAGAATGTTCAGGAGGAGCTGGAGGTGCCACTGGATCCTATACTCATGCACCAGACCTTTATGCAGGGCGGTATCAAACACATCAGCCTGGGAGAAGCTGTGGTGCCTGTTTCACCCAATTTTCGTCTTTATATGACCTGTAATCTAAGGAATCCTCACTTTCTGCCCGAAACCTTCAACAAGGTGACTGTAATCAATTTCGCCCTTACCCAGGATGCACTCATGGATCAGCTACTCAGCATAGTGGTGGCCAAGGAGCGACCTGATCTGCAGGAGTTACGTATTACTCTAACCACGGAGGCGGCCGCCAATAAGGGTGCCCTGCTCGATGCCGAAAATATGATCCTAAAGACCCTTACCTCCAGTGAGGGTGATATTTTGGAAAACGAGGCTGCCATACAGATTCTAGCCGAATCGAAGGGTTTGTCCAAGGATATAGTGGAGAAACAGGAGGCCAGCAAGGAAACTTCGGCTAAAATCGATGCCTTTCGTCTGAACTACAAACCGGTGGCGGTACACTCCTCCATTTTGTACTATTCCATCACCGATCTGCCCAACATTGATCCCATGTATCAGTTCTCCCTCAATTGGTTCATCAATCTGTACATGTACTCCATAGAGACGGCCAACAAGTCCAAGGATTTGCCCAGAAGGATCAAGTTTTTGGTGGATGGCTTTACCAAAAATCTGTACAATAACGTTTGCCGCTCCATATTCGAGAAGGACAAGTTGCTCTTCTCCTTTATTCTAACCGCACGCATTTTACTGGGCACCGGCCAGGTTGAGATGCGTCATCTGGCCCATTTGGTCACCAATGCCAAGGAGTCTACCAAAATACCAAGCAATCCAGATCCCAGCTGGATTACGGAAACGGTTTGGTTGAATGTTTTGCGTCTGGAGGAACTCAAGGAGTTGGCGGGCATTGTGGATTCTTTCCGCAAAAATCTGTCTGCCTGGCAGGCCATCTACGATCATGCCTCACCAGAGTTGCAACCGCTGCCGGCACCCTGGCAGGACAAAACGACCGCCTTCGAGAAGATTATTGTACTGAAGGCTTTGCGTCCGGATTCCATATTCCTGGGTGTGCGTAATTTCATAGCCAATGTCATAGGAGATCAGTATGTCTCGCCGCCAGAGTTTGATATATCCAAATCATATGCCGAATCGACAGCCTTAACTCCCCTGGTGTTCATACTCTCACCTGGCGCAGATCCCCTGGGTTCATTGCTGGCATTTGCCGAGAAAATGGGACAAGAGGAGACCTTCCAGAGCATTTCACTGGGCCAGGGACAGGGACCCATAGCCACGGCTCTGATTAAAAATGCACAGGAAATGGGCTACTGGGTGTGCCTACAGAATTGCCATCTGGCTGCATCCTGGATGTCAGCACTCGAATATCTGTGGGAGAATATGGATACTTTCAACACAACGCGTAAGTTGTTACTGTCACTAACTTGGACTCTCGCTCATTATTTCTAAACTTTCCAGCCAACTTCCGCATGTGGCTGACAGCTTATCCCACACCACAGTTTCCGGTGACCATTCTGCAGAATGGTGTGAAAATGACAAATGAACCGCCCACGGGCTTAAAGGAGAATCTAATGCGCTCCTACAACTCAGAACCCATCAACGAATATGAATTCTATGCGGGTTGTGCCAAGCAAGATCGTGCCTTTACCCGACTTCTCTATGGCATCTGTTTCTTCCATGCGGTCGTACAGGAGCGACGCAAATACGGACCACTAGGCTGGAATATTTCCTATGGATTTAACGAGTCTGATTTGCAAATCTCTGTGCTGCAGTTGAGTGTAAGTATTGGGGTTCCCAAGATGTTAGGAACAAATTTGAAAGGATTAAACTGAATTAAAGGATCGCGGAATTATAATATACCTTAAACACCTTTACGCCGCCGTAAGCTGGCTGTGTAGCTCGTAACTGAAACTTTTTCCAAACTCAGAGGGTTTCGCAACGGGTTCAGGTTTGGTTCGATGCAACCATTTGATTCTGACAAAGTTTCACTATTCTAATTCTCGTTTTTAGTTCATTCCAAAAATATGCTAATTAAAATTTGCGTTTTCCAGATGCTGCTCAATCAATACGACCATGTTCCATATGATGCCATCTCATATCTGACCAGCGAATGCAACTATGGTGGTCGTGTTACCGATAATTGGGATCGACGTGCCATTGTTACCATATTGGCGGACTTTGTTAATCCCCAAGTGGTGGCTGATAATCGCTATCGTTTCGCCACCGACGATCGGTATATCTTGCCCCGTAAGACCGAACATCGTGAGATCTTGCGTTACTTGGAGGAGAACCTACCATCGTTGGCTCCGCCAGAGGTTTATGGCTTGCATGCCAATTCGGGCATCACACGAGATTTGCAGACCACCAAAACTCTTTTAGATTCAATGATTCTACTGCTGGGTAGTGAGGCGGCTGGCCAAGCCGGTGCTGGCATAAGTCAGGAACAGATTATATTGGATACCATAAGTCAGATTGAGCGGGATATGCCTCCAGACATGGACATAGAGGCGGCAGCTGAGAAATATCCTGTGGACTATAATGAATCAATGAACACGGTGGTGGTGCAGGAAATGGAACGTTTTCTGAAACTGCAAAAAGAAATACGTGCCTCTTGCCGGGATCTGGCCATGGCCATTAAAGGTATTTTAGTCATGACTCCGGAGCTGGAGAATGTGATGACGGCCATTAAGTTTAATCGTATACCCGCCAAATGGATGTCCAAATCATATCCTTGTCTCAAGCCTCTGGGCTCGTATGTGCAGGATCTGTACAAGCGTCTTAATTGGCTTCATCAGTGGCATCAACAGGGCAAACCGGCTACCTTCTGGCTCTCGGGCTTCTTTTTCACCCAGGCCTTTCTTACCGGAGCTATGCAGAATTATGCACGAAAATATAAGATACCCATCGATACGCTGACCTTTGACTATGATGTGCTCCAGGTGGAGACCAAGGCCGCAGCACCGGATGATGGTGTCTATTGCAATGGATTGTATTTGGAGGGTGCCCGCTGGGAATGGAAGGAAAATATGCTGGTTGAACAATTTCCCAAGATTTTACTGTATGCCATGCCTGTCATCTATTTCCGCCCAGTGGCCATAGTGGAGCTGGTGGAGGGTACACGCTATCGGTGTCCTTTGTACAAAACAGGCGAGCGCAAGGGTACACTGTCAACCACAGGACACTCGACTAACTATGTGGTGCCACTGCTGCTCAATACGCAGGCCAAGGCCAGCCACTGGGTGAAGCGAAGTGTGGCCCTAATCTGTCAGACCAACGATTAATCATTTATACTCAATTCGTGGATTTATTAAACATTGTTCAAAATAAAAATATTCGCGCTTATTTTTTATAAAATTCACAGCTTTCGAAACGCTTTTTCAACAGAATGATGAGGAGGAGGAGCTTTTACCGCCTCATTGCGTGCGGCAGTGTAGAGTTCTCATGCCATCGGAACCGGCGGCTTCCTCGTCATCTCCCTGAGCCTGGGCCTCAGCTTCTGTGCTGCTGCTGCTGAGGCGGCGGCGCGGTAAGGCCGGATTGTTGGGACTGTGACTGGGACTACTAGCGCTACTGCTGCTGGAACTACTTCCCGGCTCCAATTCAGGTTGTACCTGTTGCTCTTCCCCCGAGCCTGAAGCAGCAGCGGCCGCCTGTCCGCGTCTCATATTACGACGCATTCGTGCCAAATTAGCGGGACTACCCTGCAGAAATTGACGTATGAAATAATGAAATTGATTTAAATCAAAATCGCCCGTATCCAGAATGTTTCTACGAAAATTGCGCTGCAAGGTTTCCTTTAAGGCGTCGTCATTGGGTGGGCTCTGCAATGAGAAAATGTGAATCAATTCTCTAAAGGAGATGCCAGCGGGGTGTCAACCTACTCTGTTGGGCCCATTTGGTGCCCATATCTTAACATCATACTCCAGCCCAGAGGTGGCCAGTACTGGTATCCAGGGATGCGGTTCCAAGCAATTGACCACGCCTGCATGATCACCTTTCATATAGTTTATGATTGCCTCGGAGTTTTTATCATAGAAGAAAATGTGACCACAATCACTGCCAGTGACTATATACTCGGAGCGGGGTCCAAAGAAATTAACGCCCTTGATGGTGCGACTATTGCTGTGGGTAGAAAACGTGATCAATGTGGTGTACACTAAGTAATTGTCTGGTATAGGTACCTGTGCTCAAAAAATTCCCAAAAAAATGTTTTTCTATGGACCACGAATTATGAAGAATTTTCATGCAAAACAAGTAAGAAAGTCGGTCAAGCCCGACTATAAATAATATACTCTGTACCTGGAGTAGCAGCTGAAAGCAGCGCTGCTGAACAATAGATGGACCATTTGATGGTAATGATAAGACAAGAGAGCTAAGATGTCAAAATCTTTAAAATGTTTTAATTAGGATTGAATTCGATTCATCTGGATCGGATAAGGTCAGTAATCAGTTTATTATACATTGGAAAGCGTAAAAGTCGCGGTTATAACTTTAGTCATCTTCTGAACGTTTATTAATCAATATAAAAACGAGAAGGCCGAACCCTTTTATACCCTGTTTTTATACCCTTGCAAATGCTGTTTTTGAAATGCCAGAGTTTAAGAACGCTTACATAAAAACCAAAAATTTTTGTAACTAAAACCCATTTTCCGACAGATAAACATCTGAATTCGACCAAATTTCGAGAATCTTTTAAAAAACATATTAAATTAACAATCGCCAAGTTTAAGAAAGATAACATTTAAAACCAAAAAATTCACTAAGACTCATTTTCCGACCGATCGGACCTATGGCAGCCTTAAGATATAGTCATCCGATTTCGACCAAATTTTGCGAATGTATTTGAAAGCATATAGAATTAGTAATCAGTCAGTTTAAGGACGCTAACATTAAAAACAAAAAAAATTTCTTACTAAGAACCATTTTCGACCAATTGGTTCTTTGGCAACCATAAAATATAGTCACCCGATGTCGATCAACTTTTTCAAATTAGTTTGAAAGCGCTTAATATTAAGAATCACCGACCTTAAGAACGTTTTACTTGAACAACAAAAAGGTTTTTTTTCACTAAGATCCATATTCCGACCGATCGGTTCTATGGCAGCTATAAGATATAGTATAGTCATCCGATTTTGACTAAAGTTTGCAAATCTGTTTGAAAGCATATAATATTAATAATGAACGAGTTTGAGGACGCTAACATTGAAAACAATAAAGTTTTTCTCACTAATAGCCTATTTCCACGAAAGAAATGAAGCTTCATTTCTTGAAATGACAAGAAATGAAGAAAATGATATCATTTCTTCCATACAAATTGTTGTTGCATTTTGCCCTTCATTTCTTTTATTTCTCAAAAATGATGGCATTCGCCACGAAGGAATTTGAAATTTTTTTAAAAAGTACTCGCTACTCACTGGCACTACTCCGTTACTCGCTGGAAATAGAAAGTGTCATCAGCAATAAACTGTTGATTTTAATTCAATTCAGTTCAGTTCAATTCAGTTTTGTTTAAAATATAATATAATTTAGTCAAAAAAAGTTGTGTATTTAGCTTTCTGCTGATAGTTCAGGGCGAGAACAATGCGTTCGCCCAGGGTAATTGCTTTCCTGCCGGGTATGTCTTTTTTAGGAAAATATTGCAAAAAGTCCCCGTGAGTTAGAAAGTGGCGCCTGTTGTTTAAATCAAACCATTCAGCCGTTTTTGTCAACGTGGCATTGCGAATATCAAAATGATGACGATTTGTCAATGGAAACAGAATCATTTTTAGAAATTAAAATGATAAGAAATGAAGCCAGTGGAAATAGGCTATAAGACCCATTTTTTGACCGGTGGTTCCTATGGCAGCTTTAAGAAAGGGTTATCCGATCCGGTCGGTTCCGATATATTAGCAGCGTGCAGTAAAAAGAAGACTCTGTGCAAAATTTCAGCTCGACAGCCTTAAAACTGAGAGTCTAGTTTACGTAGAAACAGACAGACGGGCGGACAAAGCTCAATCGACTCAGCTCGTCGCTTTGATCAAGAATATATATAGTTAATGGGGTCGGAAATGAATATTTCAAGGGTATAACAAAGCTTATTATGCTTGCTTTTTAAACGTAATTTTCGTATATTTAATTAAAATCCAATTTAATTTCGCGACGGTTTCGAGTCTTTGTCGCACAATATTTAACAGAGAACTAGGTTTTTTTTAGATTTTAGAATGTCTAACTTTTTTTTAGACGGAACCGAAAATTTTGGGTTCGGAACAGTTTCAGCAATTTTCTCAGCTTTGGTTTGGTTTAAAGTTCGGTTTACAGTTTATAAAATGTTGGAATTCCGGGTTCATACCGGTTCGGTTTAAAAGCCTTTTAAATCATTAAAAGCAATTGCATCACGAACTGTCCGATGGCTATTAGTAAGTGTAAAGCGCTCTGGCAGAATAGCCCACAAAGTCCCTTTGCTTAGAAAGGCCAATTTGAAGAAGAGAGAATACTTTGCATTGGGTCATATAGACTGGCACGGACTAGAGGGTTAAAAAAAATGGCATAAAATTCTCTGGTGCAATGAAACAAAGATTAATTTGCCAAAAGACCGTTCGTCGACCAAAAGGCAACGAATTTCATGTAAAGTTTACAAAGAAAAGCATGGTGGTGGCAATGTAATGATTTGCTTTCCCAAAATTGATGATATAATGGAGACTGTAATGCTGCCATATATGACGCTTATATGGCAGATCCAGCAAGACAATGACCTAAAACTCTCCTCACAATTTGTGAGGGAATGGTTTTGGGACAAAACTGTGGCTGTAAAGTCAATCTCCTGACTTGAACCACATAGAAAATCCTTGGGGTGAACTCAAATGAGAAGTTGGAAAGTACGCTTGCTAAAACAAAGCACAATTAGGGGAAATTGTGCAGAAAGTCTGGAACAATATTCCTGTAGAAACTTGTTGCAAGTTAATAACGTCCATGCCTAATAGAATAGAAGCAGTTTGCAAAAATAAGAGTGGAGTCTTCTCTTCGGAAATTACCTGTGGAATCGGAATTTGTATATTCGAAATATTGTTTTCTTTTTTTGCAGCCATAATGTGTCCATTTGCACTTAACATCCCTCCAGAGCCCTTCCATTAAATCTTTTTGTAATTTTACCACTTAAAGAAAATTTGATGAATCAGCCTGTCTTCCGAACTCAGTCTGTCCCGCATTTTAAAGATTTTTTAGACGGTAAAAGGCATTCGTGCGTTAAGATTAAAAAAATTTTCATTTAGTGAGATTAAGGTCTAACAAAGGAAATTGTTTTGTAGTTTTTTGTGCACAAGAATTTATAACGAAGACTACTTACATGTGTCCCTCATAGCAGTGTAAGAATTCACCATCCTTGTAATTACGGCTATCGTAAAGATAGATGCCCGCATCGCTGTAGGAAGCCAGAATCTCGCTGCCGCTGTGATTGTACACCGCACAGGTAATCTGTGTGATTTTGGTCTAGAAGCAGGTAAAAGGTAGTAGTTACAAGGCCTCCAGGGCATACGAATGCTTTTTTTGATTCTCACATCCTTAAGTTTTTGCGGCGTCATCTCATGCACCGCCTTGGGCAGCTTGCGCTTATCATACACCCGGAGTTTGTCATCCGAGCCGCTCACACAGAATTCCGGGGCATAGGGATGATGAGCTATACTAAACAAACGCACACGTGAACGACTTGAGGCCTCACAGCGTAGCATTGTGGTGGCCGTAGTGCTGGTACGCAAATCGAAATGTTTAATGGCCGCATCCTCACCGGCACTCATCACCTCGTGACGGCTGTGTGGCACCACCACAATCTTGTGAACCGAATCGCTGTGCATATACAGCTTGATGGGTTTGGTGGCGCCACCTGAGGGTGGTATAACGGCTCGTCGCACCTGTCCATCCCGACTGGTGGACACAATGTCCAGGCAGCCGGCACTGTCAATGAACTTGGTCTGGAATATGTTCATACTGTGTCCTGATTTGAACTTATGCCGGGCCTTATCATTGGCCCAGTCCCACACTATGATGTTGAGATCATCGGAGCCGGAGCAAATCAAATCACCGGCCCGATTGAAGTTCAGGCAGTTAACACAGCCCGAGTGCCGACTCATGCAACTCTGCAGCGCCATTTGTTCCACCACCTGACGGGAGCCATAGTAGCCCTGTCCGAAACTGTGAGCCGAGGCGTGACCACCACGCCAACCTATGCGATTGATAATGTTGTGTTCCCGCTGCATTAGCTCCTGCGCAAAGTTCCAGCTATAGGCTGGCTTGTCCTTAATCATGGCCTCGTTGACCGCAACGTCGACTAGCTCACGATCCGCGTGATGACGATAGGTTCGCGGATTCTGTTCAGGATAACAGCATTTTGGTCATAGATTCTGGCTGGTTTCGAGTGTCGCTTACCTCATCAGTGGTGTCACTGTCGCTGCTGGAAGAGTAATAGTGCGGCAGAAAGATTTCACTGCTGCCGGAACTGCTGTCATCTGAGGAGACGATTGGGGGGCCATCTCTGCCCTCATCGGCAACTTCAATGTCAACTACCGCCTCCTCTATGGTCTCTGGGCTGCTGACCTCAAAGACACTGCTATCCGTGTCGGAGATGGTTTCCAGTTCTATATTGATGCGACGATAGGAGCGTGTACGTGGTATATTACGCTGGTTAAAAGTGGGAAAAGAATCCCCAACCAGATTCGGAGCATCATCATCATCATCGCTGGATGCCGTTGCTGGGCCAGACGGCAAGCGACATTCCAGGAATGGATTTGTGTTCGTTGAGCCGGTTTCAGCAGGCGCTTCAGTAGACACTTTGGCTTCCTCCTGCTGCTTGCTGTCGTCAATGTTATTGTTGTTATTGCTGCCGCTGCTATTAGCAGTTATGTCTTCCACTTTGACATTCACCTCTTTCTCTTTGCTTTCGCTGCTTTTTGATTTGCCAACCAAATAGAAATATCGATTCTTTATCTAAGCGCTTATTCAACAACACCACTCAGCCAGCTACTTACCCAATCCCTGGCTTGGTGGTCGTGTCCATGTTTGTTGCTGCATCTGTATCTGCTAGACTGCGGCTGCTGCAACTTTCATCATCCGAGTTGGTCCGCTTTTGTCGCTTGCGGGCCGATGCCGCTGCAGAAACACTGTCCTCATCCACGTCCATAATCGAATTACCAGATGATCCAAACTTTGATTGTTGTTGTTTTCAGCTGCGACCTCTTCAAGCTGTGAACTTTCATAAGATTTTCCTGTGTACGCAGTTGTTTACGTTCGTATGTGAAAGCCTAAGAGAGCAAGAGAGACTGAAGTGGCAAAGGCAATTGTGTTTTGACAGTTGGTCGCAGTGGTGCTTTGTACAATAGATCGATAGCCCGCGCGTTTTTGTTTAATTTTTGAATTTGAGTTCGAATTGTTATTATTTAGTTATGGAATTTCTTGATAGATTCTGAAATGGAGATCTTAGTGATAAGTTGTTCATGACAAAACTAATTAAAGGGTTCCTATGTAATAACAAGAATCAAAATGCCATATCAGTGACAATCACCAATTCAGGGTCGACTTCACATCGCCTACATAGCACCAAAGACACTTCATACGTATACAGTGTATACTATACACCGCATCTCATACAAACTTATTTATTTTTTTTTTTTTGTGGGATCCAATGTCAGCTCCCAAGAACAATCGTTTTTTCTTTGACGTGCGTCATCCATCAAATCTATAAATCTTTGCTCTCATCCAACACTCATTTATTAAAACGAATAGCTAAATTTCAATACATATATTCCTCCTAACGGCAGCGAGAAGACAAAATTGTGATCCAATGTCAGCTCCCAAGAAAATCGTATTTGATTATCATGAAGATGGTGAAGATCGAAAGGTCAAAAAATAGCGCATTTTGCTAGATAAGGATTTGATAGATGGCAATTGTCAAGTATACTTCACTTCTTCGTTTTGTGTTTAAAATTCTAAAGGGGGCTAAGCAACGCACGCCGGGTACCTGCTAGTATTAAAAAAATTCTTTTCCGTAAAAATAAATTGAACAATTTTCAAACAATTAAAGCCTGGTACTCAGAACGACAGAAAATTCCTTTCGTCACAGTATTTCAAATAAATAGAAACACTTTATAACAGCACATGAGCATCAAAGCAAAGCCAAGGTGTTTCTAACTATATGAAATACTGTGACGAAAGAAATTTTCTGTCGTTCTGAGTACGGAGCTTTACTACAGAATGTAAATATCCAAATGAATAGAGTAATACATTGGAAATCGAAAATAGTTGAAGTTAGGTTCGGTTTGAATTTTAAATTGAAGATCGTGATAGGATGAGAATGGGATGGAGTTGAAAATTTGTTGGGAAGGCATCTCTAGTACAGGGTATTTTTTAGTCATGACACTCGACAGCACCGCTCTTACTTGGTTTCTCTTTGTCTTTGTCCGTGTCTTATGCTGCTGAGCACAAGCAAATCTTGGGCTCTCTCTCTTTTGCACTCTTTAAGCACTTTATGCACAGTTGGCTTTTGACGTTGCCTTTGGCTGGAGCTGGGCTGGAGCTGGTTCGACTTGAGTGGCTTTTGCGTATCAATTTACGCTGTGGAACGTTCAGTTATTGGTAGCAACGCGTCGTCAACGGTACGAGTGCCCACAGTAGCGCGCGAGCTGGGCTCAAAAATATATGAAAAATAAAAATAAAAACACGATCTGAGCATTTGTGGCCATAAAATAAGAAATAAAATAAAACTCGGACACGCTGGGCACGTCAACCGAGAACTAGTGGTGATATTTGTACTCGTAACGAATTTCAAGTGCGACGACAAGTGAAGGTATTACAAAGTTTTAACCTGAAAATGAAGTTTTTCGCTAGTCGTGCGTGGTGTGTTAATTGGCTCTCCATTTCCTTCTTTTCACATATGTACACATATATGTAGGTACAACAGCGCAGGCGCAGCCCACATTGAACTAGGCGTTAGAGTTGAAAGAAGATGTTTGTTCTTGAGTTTTGGCGAGCTGGTTTTTTTCCCCCTCTCGATTTCGTATTTTGATATTGTTTTCATATGTTTCTGCGGCTTCTTTTGTCTGCGAGTTCACCCTCGAACTCGTGATGCACAGCAGATTCCGGTTTGCGTTTTTGTTTCTTTTTAGTTTGTGAATCAAGCCGAAAAGTGAAACTAATTTTTCTTTGTTAATTAATATTTCCCTAGACATTTCCACTATGTTTTTTATGAATTTTTTTAAGTGCCTATTCATGCTGTTTTCTTATCGCAAAACAATGTAATGTTATTTACCATGCAAGTAAATAGATAGCAAAACTTTGTGAAAGGAAAATAAAAACTGGCTTGAGGAATCATGAATCATGCTTCTTAACTTGGTCATTCTGGTTCTTTATGCATTTTCTATTTGCCGGTTGCAATTAAATATTTTAACAGGTTGCTTTTAAAAGGGCGTTCAAGCGAAAGCTGCGGATCAGGTTTCACAGCCCACGCTCTTTATATTTAGATGCCATTTTTGAAACAATTTCGACACAGATTCTTGATAACGAATTGAGACGAACAAAGACAAGTCTTTGATTACAAATTTAATGAAATGGAGAGTACGGTTTATAATGTGTAAGTGGAATGATGATTAAAAGATTCGGTTCTGGAATGATGATGAATCATCAGTGTTAGTCTTAAAAGTTCCGGGAAAAAAGATTCGGGTCTGGAATGATGATGAATCATCAGAGTTAGTTTTAAAAGTTTCTGTTCGCATGACATGATTCTTATGCCTTTCACTTTTCTGCACCAAACGAGACGCCACTCAATTAAAAGTACCGGGAAAAAAGATTCGGGTCTGGAATGATGATGAATCATCAGCGTTAGTTTTAAAAGTTTCTGTTCGCATGACACGATTCTTATGCCTTTCACTTTTCTGCACCAAACGAGACGCCACTCAATTAAGCGAATAATTGAACTAAATTGATATTATGGAAAAGTTTTATTATGTGAAGACACTCAAAATGAACACGCAAAGCATTCAGCATTCATAAAACATCGAAAGTTAAAAAGATTTCTTAAAAAAAATTGATTGAAATGATTGATCTCCTGGAAGCTTTATGGATAACTCAAGGTCAATTTTTTTTAGTATTTAGTAAACAAGGAAGAGTATGAAGTTACAAAAAAGACTGCAAACCTTTGATATTGAGCAGGATGCCTGGTCCGGAAACCCAAACCTGTTGTTGAACTAAGGGTTCAGTCTACGGACCGGTCTCTAAAATCTTTGAACACAAGTTTCTTCCCACCCTGAATTTTATGTAATTTCTTATCACATTCGAGTCTTTTGCGAGTCCTCAGTCTGATTAAAATAGTCATAAATGCGCTTGCTTTCTGATCATAAATGATACTTTTGTCGGGAGAAAAGCCGCGACTCTTCATGAAGAGTCGTTTATATCCCGTTTTTTTGATCAGTTTCGACTCATTTTCGAGTCATTTGAGTCATTTCATTTTAATGAAATACATTTGGAGCAAATGCACGAGTCTTTCTTAAATCGCACATGAAATTAATCTCTTTTTAAACTTCAAAAGGGCTCAAAAAAGACTCATCAAGGTGATTCTTGCTAAAATTATCTTACAAATGCAAGGTGGGTTAGAGCTTATTATTATTTTTTGCTAGTCTCAGTAAATTTCAGGATTAACATATCAGTGTTTCCAAAATTCTGCTAAATTTTCAACGCTTTTTTTAAATCTATTCTTTTGTTGGCACATTGTGGCTCTTTAAGTTGTCATAAAGCATAATAATCAAGGAATTTGGAGTTTTCAAAACAGTCCAATCACTATTTTTTATCTACAAAATGATTTTAAATGTAGTTCAGAGCAAAGTTGCATAACGGATCCCAAATAAACAGTTCGGTTTGCATTTTTCGAGTCTCTCAAACCAGACCATGAACCGAATCTTTCAAATATTTAACCTCCCGAACCTAAACACGAACCGAACCCACTGTATACCAAAAAAGGTTCGTTTTAAACATCATTTAAGTCAATTCTTAAGAACTCTTTTAGCTGTCTCTATATTCTGACAGGAAAATATAATTTTATAGTACAGAATCGCTTGCATTGATAATTAAAGTTGCGTTTTAGAAATCCAATCCAAATATAAGGCTTCCTTTCAAAATTTAAAGACCAGGCACTTTTGAAAGCATTTTAAGAGATGATAAGGAAATGATAATGAATGAGGTCCATTCGACTTGACGACTTACATAGCTTGATAATCTGAACGCGTTCCCCATGAACAAAATTAGGTTGAAATTTTGAACAATAGTAGAGGCTGTCAACTTTATAACAATCTAGGAAGTCAGATTCGAACCAAAACCTTAGGCTCGTTAGCTACAAAACACCTTACACTTTACAACGGGTTCACCCCTCATGAACGAACCTTCATCCACATTTTACAGGTTTGCATTCTTGGTGCAGAGCATTTTCTTGTATTGAATCAGAAAAAGGATTCGGCTTGAGTACAGCTTCCAAGATTCGGTTCATGAACCGGTTTGATAGCTCCACAAATCCTAACTTAACCTTCTAATTCGGATCTAAATCGGTTTGTCACCTAAGTTCGAAAGTTCTAAACTAGGGTTGCCGGATATTTAGAAAATATCTATATCGATATTTTTTTCGATATTGAAAAAGTATCATTTCGATATTGATATTTTGCTCTAAAATCGATATTATCGATTATAAGTAGACACATCTTTACAAAAAGCAGCTCAATTGAGGCAAATTAAGACTAAGTATAAAAACTACCTTCTGATTGCTTTCAAAATCTAGAGATCAGAGATCCACGGAAAGAATATAGACTTAGGAACGATTTCTCTTCGTCCAGACAACTGCTATGTGTCAGATAAACTTACAATTTGTTATTTGATTGTTTGTAGTAGATGTAAAGGATGTAAAGTTGGCCCTAAATGTATTTTTATTAATTTAACAAAAGATGTGTATTTTGAATCGAAAACTTGCTAGAAGCTTAGCCGGCTCGAGGTCATATTATGTGTGCACATAACTTTTAATATGAACAAACAACACCAAAAAGTAGGTCTTTGCACCTTTGCTGACTTGGAATTTCCAAGCAGTCATAGCAATGCTATCTGCTGATTTACAGTCCTTGGGCAAATACTACTCAAGATAGAACCGGGAAATTCTTGAAATAGCTGTACAGTGGTTTCGAGAATAACACGCTGAAAGTTTCGATAAAATAAAATTTTCTTGACCAGAAGAACACTTTGTGCTTGCAATAGAATCGCATAAAAAATGACTGTTTTGTGTGCTTGCAAAAATGCGCTGCGTCCGCTTTGTCATCTGTGGAGTTGATAACTAATTTGATTGTTTGTTGTGGTCAAGGAAATGCTTCTTTCCCGGATGCACAGCGTCCGCTTTGTCATACTGTATGGTTTTAGTCCATATATAAGGTTCAAAAATGAAACATTTTGATTTAATCGGGTGTGTCCCAGAAATCTCTAGAGGCTTTCGTATAAACGTTAGCATTTCATATAATAGCTGTTTGACTTTATATGTAAAGGGGCACAAATATGCCGGGCTACTAGATTAGATGACGAAAGTTGAGAGATTTGAAACCGCCTGCTCAAAGCCAAGGAGATTTAATGCGTACGGTTTCCCTTCCTTATGATCTAGTAGCCGGTCTTATTCTTTTCACTTCACAAATAAAGTACTCCAAGTTAAGTTCGAAGGGCAATCGTTTATACGAAAATCTCTAGAGATTTCCAGGACACCCCTTAATATGATGCTTTAGATGCAAGAGTTTCGAATTTTCAATATTAGAATTTTCTTAATTCATTTATCTTCCATGACTGTTATCGTAAAAGTCTTCAGAATCCTTTGTATTCGAACTCTCATTGACAACAGTGTCCAAATTTTCCGTAATTCTTCAACAAGCCAATCTTTTAAGCACTACAAATTTTGTTGGTTTTATTTGGAACCCACTTCAATTTAAATTTTAGAAGTGTCATATTGGATCTTTTGTTCATAACTTGACTAACAATCATACGATCTTAAACAATACTTTGGCGGATTGATTAATAATGCTGTTTACTAAATATGTCTTGAAGATACTGTGGGAGATTTGACGTTCTTTCCAGGCATCTCTTGCTTCTCAAAAATAGCTTACTCAAATCCGAGATGCTTTCTTGCTTCAGGAATACATAAAGTACATAAAGATTAAGGTCCACACCCTGTTTCTGCTTGGTTTAGTTATGCTTATTTAGAAAACTTTTTAAAGTTTTTCCGGCCTTTATTCTGTTTAAAGACCGACTGATTCTATCATTAGCCGACTCTGCATTAAAATTCGGCTTGGGATTTCGAAAGTGTAAAAAAGACTTCTAGATTTACAGATAAGTAACTGACTTTGAGGGGTGGAGGGCTGCAAGTAGTGCGATAGTTAATTTTAGTTAAGAATGAGAGTATAAGTTAGAAATGAGATCTGGCACTGTGTTATCTGATTCCTTGCGTTACCTCCATGTCGTTCTAAGCTCTTATCAAAACCAATTACTATATTTCTATGGTTTAATGTTAATAATTCCGAGAGCACTTGGAATCAGTGAATTAATTCTTGTATATAACTAATATAACCCGCCTTAGGGTATACAAGAAGAAACCTCACTCTACCCACAGTCTTAATTCTGCTCTACCTCCTCATTTTTTCCGCAGATGCGACTTGCTGGACAGACTGCCTGGGGCGAAGCACCGCAGCTGTTGCTGCTCCTACTGCTCGCCGCTATTTCGGGCACATTTTGGGCTTCAGTGGCGGCCAGAACGGGTAACTTTAATTTATGGTAGACCGCAAGGGGGTTGTTTCACCTTTACTTCCTTCTTTTTTTTGGCCAGGACCTGCACACGACAAAGTGGTAGTTTGCTACATATCCACCTGGGCTGTTTATCGGCCTGGCCATGGTGCCTATGCCATAGACAATTTCGATCCAAGTTTATGCACCCATGTGGTGTATGCGTTTGCGGGTCTGGACATCACACAGGCCGCCATTAAATCTTTGGGTAAGTCACCAAAATGAGAATTGGAATATGTAAATGATGGTACCATTTTTTGTTGTTGTTATGCAGATCCCTGGCAGGATCTGAAAGAGGAATATGGCAAGGGTGGCTATGAACGTCTGACGGGTCTCAAACGCAGTCATCCGCATCTCAAGGTCACCTTGGCCATTGGTGGCTGGAACGAGGGTTCAGCGAACTATTCTCGTTTGGTGGCCAATGCCCAGTTGCGTGAAACGTTCGTCAAGCAGGTGTCCAACTTTGTGCGCAGATACAATTTCGATGGTCTCGACTTGGACTGGGAGTATCCCACACAGCGTAATGGCAATCCCAGCGATAGGGAAAATTTTGTTACATTCACCAAAGAGCTGAGGGAGGAGTTTGATAATCATGGACTGTTACTTACCTCGGCCATTGGAGCTGCCAAGAATGTGATCGATCATGCCTATGATGTGCGTCAGCTGGCTAGATATCTGGACTTTTTGCACATAATGTGCTATGATTACCATGGCAGCTGGGATAAGCAAGTGGGTTACAATGCGCCATTGACTGCAGCTGCAGCGGATCCTTTAAGTGTGGTAAGTTAGGAGGTTTGGAGAGATTGTGCCTATTTAAAATCTTGAACTTTTTTCCAGAAATTTACCATTGATTATTTGCTGAAACTGGGTGCACCGCCTTCAAAACTGGTGCTTGGTCTTCCTTTCTATGGACGCACCTTCAAAACGGTAGCCGAAGGTAAATTAAATGATGCCAGTGATGGCGTTGGCTTTAAAGGACCCTTCACACGCGAGGATGGTTTCCTGGGCTACAATGAGATCTGCAACATTTTGAGCAACAACACCTCTGGCTGGTCTAAACAATGGGATCCAGAGACCAGTCAAGTACTGGCTCGCTCTGAGCGAAATGTCTTCACCCAAGATGTTGACGTGGTGACCTTTGATAGCTCACGATCCATTGCCAATAAGGTGAAGTATGCCATGTCAAAGCGTTTGGCTGGCGTAATGGTGTGGTCGGTGGATACCGATGATTTTCGTGGCAATTGTGAACTGGATGTTGATACCTATGCAGACTTTAAGCTAGTTACCTCAAATCCCAGACGACTCAATCAGAATTATCCGTTGCTGCGTACCATCAACGAGGCCACACAGTTGGCCTTGGATGAGCTGGCTGCCGATGAGAAGCAGGAGCCGGATGAATCAGAGAATGAGATACCACATGGCAGTATGGCGGATCGCAAAAATAATGCTGCAGCTTCGGTGGTTAGCTTAAGTCTGATGTGTAGTTTTATTTGTATGCTGTGGCAAGGAATGGCCCAGTAAAGAAGTCAGCCAGAAGTCAAGTGGAAGGTTTCAGGGTCCAGATGCCTTATTTTATTATTTTATAGTCATTTTAAGTTGTATGCTTAATAGAAATCCAAAATTATTGTTTAAAACCTTAAAGCATTTTGAATTTAAATGGGAAAGGAACGGAACCGGCGGACAGATGCATAAACAGTGAGTGGAAAGCTAAGCTTTATAAGTTTCCTGGTCCAATTTTGATCATTTCTTGTGTTTATTGTGAAATTTCATTAACTTAAATGCTTACCTTCTTCAATTCGATGATTAAGATTCTTCCTTAACACCCATATGTCCCTATGTTTAATATCTTCACGAGATCTTAAAGACAGTATCAGGTAATGCAAATCTAAACTATTACCTGTATAAAATAGATTTAAGCGATTTTAAGAGATAGCTTCACTAGTATTGAATCGAATCGGAAAATGTTGCAACCAACTGCGTTTTAAAGACTCATCATTAGGCTTTTTTTCATGATAAACTACAAGGTAGCGCATTGCGCTATATATTCGATATTCTCAGTCGGCCTTGGTTCGATGACTCAAAGTTGTAATCTGGTATTTCAAGCCGACATGGTCGCCTTCGATTTCCCGAAGTAGTGCGAAGCTTCTATCGAAAGCTGTCCAAAAACTGTAACTAATAACTGTGTGGGCTTGGATTCTGTGTCTTTTTTAGCCCCGTGGTTCGATAAATTCTCGCGCATATGAAAAGGCCTTTCGGCTTGCGCTACCTTTTAGTTATTTTCAGGACTTTTTTTGAGTATGTGTCGTTTCACTGAAGTGTAAACAACATAGTTTTATGTGTGCTCAGAATATATGAACTCTTGTGCCAACAAAGCCCAATTCTCGGGAAAGTTTAATTTTCTGATTTCGTTTGAGCAAAATGCAGCTGAAAGAAATCGAATCTGTAAGATGCTTTCGGGAAACAAAATCGCAATTTGTCCTTACGCCAAAATCGACGCCAAAGCCGAATATTCACGGTGGCAATATGATGGCTCTGTATTTGTTGGGACCAATTGGGCGGGTGTATTATGAGCTGCTACAACAGGGTGAAACCATCACAGGGCAGCTCTACCAAACTCAATTGATGCGTTTGAGGCGAGCCAACATGACAGCCCTCGGCCTCATTAAAGTGCTGAATGGGAAATCCTTCCCCGCCCGCCGCATAGTCCAGACATTGCCCCTTCCGACTACTTTTTGTTTTCGTCGATGACCGAAGAACTCTAAAATTGGATTGATGCTTGGATCGCATCGTTTTTTCGAGATGGTATCCGAAAATTGTCAGAAAGTTGGAAAAATGAAGTGGCTAGCGATGGACAATGCATTGAAAAATGAATTTGTAACAAATTTTTCACAATAAAGCGTTAAACTTGAATATATGTAAATCCTTTAAATCCTTTTTGCAATACCCACCCGAAATATTGAGTTTTCTACAAAATTGTAATTAAATTATGTTGGCTTCATAACAGAAATCTGATGCTCTTACAAGTTAAACAACATTTTTAAAACAAATCGATATGAAAAGATGGACTTAAGGAACTTCATAAATCTGACTTAAAATTCTGCAGAGAAAAGCTTAATTCAAGTTAAAAATGGGGCTTTTGCCATTTTCTTGATACTTTTCGTACACATTTAATGAAATTCGTTTCGGTAATAATTAAGAACTGCAGAAGTATCAAATATGGAGTTTGAGCATTTTGCTGGTTTGCTGGCATTTTGGGCGAAAAAAAATATGTTTCCGGGCAGATTTCAGAGAAAGCCTGTCCTTTATCCTTAATGTCGGGATTTCTGGGTTGAAATTCGGAATAATTAAGTTAGATAATTGAAAGCGTCTGCTGCAAAGAGCGGGAAAAACCTATGTGCGATGGTGCAGTGCAACTCTTTGCATTCTGTTAAACTCATTCATATCGGCAAGACGCTACTGCAATAAACCAACTAAACTGAACTGTGTTTTACATTAAATAATTAAAGTGGCCTAAATCGACACAACCATTTGGCTGGCCAGTTTAATAAATGGATATTCATCCGATTTGGATCAAACTCGCCAAAATTTTGTTGAAACTGATAGTATTCATAACAGGAAAGCATAAAGACTCTACCATTGAAAACAAATAAGTTTTTCTCACTAGAACTACTTTTTCGAACGATCGTTCCAATGGTAGGTTTATACTAGGGTCATGCGATTTCGATCAAACTTGGCAGAATTATGTAGAAAATACATAATTGCATTGCATTTAACAGAATGCAAAGAGTTGCACTGCACCATCGCACATAGGTTTTTCCCGCTCTTTGCTACTATATATTTATTTTTGATATTTCAAGTTTGGAAGCGATAGCATTGAAAACGAAAAAGTTTTTCTTTAATATAGTTGTCCGATTTTCATCAAACTTGGTGGAACTCTGAAAAAACATAGAAAACATATAATACGAGGTTTCGGAAACCCTCAATACCCTCTTATCCTCTGCAAGGGTATAAAAATGTGCTTGAAAACGAATCAATATCAAATCAAACTAAGTTGTTGCGTGCGCAAACGGAGAACATTGTTCAACATATGAGAAAAACGGTTCTAGCCAAGGCTGCAAAATTCTGAAATTTTTGGAAAAGCTTGTAATGTTTGGTTCTCGGACCGGTTTCTTTACCTATAAAACCTAAGGCTTTGGTTCGACGCTTGGTTCATAGATTCTTATATCGTTGAGACATTTTTTGGTAAAAAATAAGACATATTTCATTTAAAGGAAGCGTCTAGCTTACGAAGCTATTAAAAATTTTAATCAATACCAGAATGGACCTCATTTATTATAGTTATCTTTAATAAGTACCACGTCTTAAAAACTGCCTGGGCTGGTGAAGCAAGCCCCACCTTCTATATCCATAAATATACGGACTTGTTCTGCCATTTACTTCTTTGCTATTTTTGACTTCTTCGAGTCTTATAATGCTGAGTTGGGATATGATTTTAAAATGATACGGCTCAGTTTCAGTACTATCAACTTAGTTTTATCCGACCAATTTTTTGTGATAGTTATAAAAGTTCTGAAAACAGTGACGAAAGTGATTCTTTGAACCGAACCTTTTTCCGAGCACGGTTCGAGTACAGGCTTAGGTTAACAATTAAGAAGGTTTCAACAATGGACTAATTTAATTTGTATAAGTAAGAAATGGAAGCGGAACTTGAATCCCAAAATAAAATCCACGATCGGTCGGTAAGAGTCTGCATTTATAGTTTTGGGTTTGGTATCGAGACGGGGGCGTAAATGCACCAATCTATTTCTTGTGTTATTTTCCAAAATGAAAAGGCATTTCGTTTAAAATGTTTCGGATATACTTTTGTGTATTTTCTTTAATAAATTTAACTGGCGCTCTAACATTTAACTAACTATGTATAGTATAGATTTATATTTGTGTGTATGTATATATATATGTATGTATATATGTTATATGTATGCAACTGTGTAAATACGCAGATAAATGTAACATAATTTGTATATAATTTATATAGATTATCGTTGCTACAATTTCTCAACATGGAATTCAATACTACAATTTATCAATATAAACGCAGATGCGAGAGAGAGAGAGAGCAAAGGATGGCATAAAATAGTTAAAGCAAAGTTTAGGGACCATGGGTAAAAACTGAAGTTTTTGGATTTTCATTCAGATTGGATGGCAAACATTACAAATGTGACGAAGAAACGAAGATCGAATGATGAAACCACTGTCTAGACAAACACTTCCTCGATATCTCACAAGCGACCACTATCGGAGGACCAGTCCGAGATGTCCAGTTGCTCGCGCGAACGTGTTTTGGTTTTGGTTTTGTGCGTGGGACGCTGCAACTGATACGAGTTGTTGCGATCATTGATGACCTCATAGTGGGAGTCACCCGTCACCGAGGTGGAGCTGCCGCCATTGGTCATGTTCTTGGTGGAACGTCGATGTGCTTCCAGGCACTGTGACTCTGAGGAGTAGGGAAACGAGGCCACAAAGTCAGGTGTTTGGGCGGCTGGAGGATCGCTGGCAAAGTTAGCTGGAGGAGGGGGCAGTGCACCCCCACAGGGTGTTGAGGGCGAGAGATCGGTAAACTCAGTCTTGGCCTCTGACTCCACCGAGCACATACTCTGCCGGGAGATTTCCTTTTGCGTGGGCATATTCAGATTATTGGAGCTCTCATAGTCATCATCGAGCCGACGACTCTGTGGTATGGGCAGGCGACTACGTATGGAGTTTTCGCGCCGTCCAAAACGTTGCGCCAGGTAATCCTCATTGGCCACCGTGCTCTGGTTGCTGCTATGACTGCAGTTGCTGTGCTGATGCTGATGATGATGCTGCTGAAGCCTCTGGGCATTGTCGTAGTAGTTGTCATTCTTGAGGGACATGTTACAACAACTACTGACATCGGCAAAATAAACCTCCGACTCCGCTCCACCCACCTGATCCTTGGCTATGGCTCCATTGGAGTCCTGATAGGCCGAGTTCTCCACTCCCGCGGACTGAGGTTGTGCCAGCTGTGGCTGTTGCTGCTGCTGCTGCTGCTGCTCCTGCTTAGCGAATACCTGCTGCACATTGGGACGCTGCTGGCTGGGATTACTCTGTGGTCCTATGCTTTTGGCTCCCGCTTCGATGCGTTTTTTCAGCTTTCGAGTGGGCAGCGTATTGGAGCAACGTTCCCTATCCCTGTTATGACCACAGCCGCCTCCTCCATCGCTATCCGAGGGCGTGTTCTCGTACTCTACTTTGGTTTTGTAGGCGGAAGCAGAACGAGCGGTCGTTACGGAGCTGCCGCTGAGTCCATCCATGCGTTCTAAGGTGGCGGATTGACCCGCCAGACGCTGGTGCAGCTGGGGTTGATGCTGTTGAAGATGCACTTGTGGCTGTTGCACCTGCTCCATTATAGTGGCTCCACTATTCCCCGCCAAGAGACAAGCCCCTGGCTGTAGGTATTGATAGTAGCCCCTTCTAGCCGGACTATTGGGATCACTATATGGAGGCGGTGGACCCCAAACACCATAGGGCAGCGCATTGGGAGGCGGCAGAGCCTGATAGGCCGACGCCATTGAGGGTTCCTCAATCAGCATCTGATTGCCATCTGCTGCTCCCGCCGTGGCCGAACTAAAGCCATACTGCGAGTCGGGACTAGCGGCTGCCTGGCGAAATCTACGCCCCTGATCCGGAGTGGTACGCTGCCAGGGCATACGGGGCCAACTCCAGCCGCTGGTGCTGCGTCCTGCTGCTCCACCTCGTTCACCTGCCGTGGCATCTTCACCTCCAGGATTTGGGGAATAGAAATTACCCGGCGGTTGGGCCCAGAAACGTTGCTCAGCCGCTCCGCCACCAGCGGCAGCCACTGCTGCTGCCGCTGCCACACTAGCCTCATCCCAAGGATAGGCCGTAGCCTGCAGGGGTAAAGTCAATTGGCGATGGGCATGGCACTGCTCACAACAGCGACAGTTGAGCATACGTCCCGGGGCAAGCGAAGGTGGTGGCGCCTGGCTGGCATAGAGTGAGCGACAACGTAACTCCAGCTGCTCCCAGTACATCTTCTTACGCTCATGACTGAGCAGCTGATAGACCAACATGCAACCAAAGACGGCTATAAGTACCCCGGCTACGGATAAGCCAAAAATGGCTCTCAAACAGGAATACAAGGAGCCATGTACCACTCCACAATCCGAAAGCGAGTCAAAGACCAGACGCACGCCTTCTGAAAAGAACACCAAAGGATTTAGTAATCAAATTGGCGACCAAGAACCCCATGAACTTACCCTTATCCACTCGATCCACCTGGGATTCAACTAAATCCGAGTAGCAGGTGCAGGTGCGTGTTTTCTGCGCATATTCACACTCCCTCAAGGCCTGTAGTCG
This sequence comes from Lordiphosa magnipectinata, assembly GCA_037044535.1. Lineage (NCBI taxonomy): Eukaryota > Metazoa > Arthropoda > Insecta > Diptera > Drosophilidae > Lordiphosa > Lordiphosa magnipectinata. Next base: position 202,563 of record JBAMBO010001605.1, read on the forward strand.
GCTCATATGGAGCACGGTGGTGGTTACCGTGACCAAAGCGCAGGTTAAGGCAGAGACCAGGCCACAGGCACCCGAAAGCTTGATCTGTTTTGAGGGAAAAGGAAAAATTTGTAAATATCTAACATTTCTTTTCAAATTCTTCACAAGGTTCGAAACTGTTTTAAATCTTACACTCAGAGAAAAAATAGTGGATTTTATACTTGTACCAAGAATGTTCGATATCAGAAGGATGGAAAGAATTAAATATCTTGAGCCAAGAACGAATTTCTTGACTCAAGTATGAAATTTGTATGACCCCTCGCACTTTAATTATTCATTCTACTTTTTTATTAGTAAAAGGTTCCGTTAGCGGACCAGGGATTAGGTTGGAAACTTGTTATATGAATGTTGTCGGTCTAAGAGTAAGCATTTGAGATCATTTTTCAACAGAACCTTTTCTTTCTAATAGAAGTTCTTGCAGCCGAACCCTTTCCCCAGAAGAGAAGGAAGAAGGTTAAGGTTTTAAGTTATTCTTTCAGCTTACCAAATAGCTATAGCGATTCCGTCGTCGGGCCAGGCTCATAATGCAAATGCCCGTCAGGATGAGCAAGGTGGCAGGCACAAAGGTGGGCACAGTCTCAAAGTTACCCACGGTTATGGTATAGGAATGCAGCAGGAAATACACACCCAGAAAGAGTACACCCAGCAGGCAACTAAAACCGCCACAGATGAGGCACCACACCACATACTTCTTAATACCCGCGCCATGACGATGAGCTGTAAAGAAAAAAAAAACAGACAACAAAATAAGCCTGGATTGATAACCAAATTAATATATTCTAACCACCACGATGATGTGCCTCCACATTTGACGAGGACGGAGGCGGTGCAGGCACCCAGGAGCAAGGTGGAGGCATGCTGTACTGCACAAACTGCATCACCGGATAACCGTGCATGATGATATTGTCTCCTTGTGGGTTAGTCAACAGGGGGGGTCAAACGGTCCTCAATTGAGGTCAGTGTAAAAGCACATGGCGGCAAACAGGATGCAAATTCCAGAACATGCGTTTTGCTACTTTTGTTTGATTTCTTTTCGCACTGCTGAGTAATTTCTTTTTTTTTCAGAAAAATATCTACACACAAGTCTAAGCAGAGAGGCGCGGACTTAAAGACCAGAAATGTTTTGGGGGATAGTCGGAAGCTGCGGTAGTGCGAAAGAAGAGAGCTGTGAGTGCGTGGAAAGGGGGGTGATGCGTTGCAATTACAGAACGGTGTCAACTGAAAATCCTGACTGACATTAACACAGTTCCCAATCACCCCCAAAAGGCTCCCAAATACTCTTGAAGGAAGAACGAAGAGAGTACCAGTTAGAGCGCAGGCGTCGAACCGAAACGACTAGAGCAGGAAGTCAATGCGGAAGATGACACTTGGGATTCAAGTGATGCTGTGCATGAATTACCAAAACTGTGATTTTTACCACGGCTGCAAAGTTTTCAAAAATTTTTAGAGAAGGTTCGAGTCCGTTGCGAAGTATAAGGTACGGTTAAAGAACCGGTTCTGATCTTTTCGAACCTTAGGTCTTAAGACATCAGGTAAGCCAGCTTGAAAAAAACAGCATTGAGCAAGCGCGTTTAAAGTTTTGAGTTCCGCTCAGACCAGTTTAGTTAAGGCGTCACCAAAATCGCTGTAACTCGGTAAATAAATTTGTTTGTAAAAATTCTTTGGAGAAAATATTATGGAATTTCCATTTTTATACTTTGTACCAAAGAGAACAGAGGGAAGAAATTCCGATCCTATAAAGTGTATATATATTCTTGATCAGCATCAACAGCCGAGTCGATATAACCATGACCCTCTGTCTGTCCTTATGAACAAACAGATCTCAGAGATAGTAAGAGATAGAGATTTGACATGTATCTTGAACTTGAATTGCCCCCGCAATTTGGAAAAACGTCCAATCTCCCACAGTTTTGAAGATAGATGGTAATCAAGATCATTAATCGATTCGCCAAGGGAATGGTAAAGATCGGATGAACGATAGTCGAGTTATAAAAAAAACAAACAATTATGCGGGGCAGCACCGGCCACAACGGCGATGGGCAGCACTTTACACACTTTATATCTTCTTTGCCAATTTGTGTGGCTTCTAATTTAAATGGATCAGATATATTCAAATTTTGGGGGGTACAGAGTACATTATATGCAGCGTGCAGCTAAAGGAAGACTCTGTGCAAAATTTCAGCTCGATTCAAAACTGAGGGATTTGTTCGCGTAGAGACAGACAGACGGACGGACAAAACTCAATTGATTCAGCTCATCATGCTGATCAAGAATATACATAAATACTTTAAGTGGTCGGTGATGATTCCTTTTATGAGTTTGCAAACTTCTGGGCGAAATTATAATACACTTTTCAAGTGTATAATAAAACTGGATGGTTAAAATAGTTTTAGTTTTTTATACCCTTGTAGAGGGTATATTATATATATTCTTGATCAGCATTCGTCCGTTCGTCTGTCCGTCCGTTTCTATGCTATTTTCTCCGTCAGTTTTAAAGCTGTCTTAATCAAACTTTGCACGAAGTCTTTTGGTACAAATACGCTACATATTTGTCGGATCGGATGACTATAGCATATAGCTGTCATAGGAACGATCGGTCGAAAAAATAGTTCTAGTAAGAAAAACTTTTTGTTTTCAATGGTAGCGCCTTTATACTTTCCAGTTATGAATATTATCGGTTTCCACACAATATCGGGGAGTTTGGTCAAAATCTGATGAATATATCGTATAGCTGCCATATAACAAACTGGCAAGCAAATGGTTAAAGTAGCTATTGCTGAGTTTGGGAAATAACTCAGCTAAGAATGTGCAACGAAAATCATTTAAAACCTTAATTTATATAAATTTTACAAGCTATATACAAACTTTGGTGGAGCCGAATTTAAAAAAATGCCCAAAATTTGTCCCTCTAGACGCGAATACCCCCTTAAGAGGTCGGTGGGCAATTGTCGGATATGTATGTACGGGATCACATGTTTTAAAATGGTTGAGATATCATTCTTAAAGACTACATAAATCCGGCATCGCTAAGGATCAGTTTGATACTTATAAATCGAATTATAGGGAATCGATTACAACTATGTACAAGTATCGTTGACTGGAGTTAAGCGTTTTTCGTCTTATCACTCGTCAGTCAACTGAACCGAACAGTTTTTCTTCGATTAAGCATTTTCGAAAGTACGCCGCTTTAGTTAACCAGCAGGAACTAGCGGTTCGGTTACGGTTTGTTTCATAACCGCTTAGCATCCCTGGTTATATGAGATTTAACAGAGTTACGTGCAATCCAAGGACAGAAATAGAATTTTGTCAATTTTCATTGGAATGCAGTTCTTTTGGAAGCTAAAATAAGTACTTTTCGGCTAGATTTAATGAATAGTCGAAAATCTATATCAACAGTTTGATGTGAAATTTAATGATTCAAGAAAAATCTTTTAGTCTAGAATTTAGTGATCTAAAACTTTGCTTGCCCTTTGCTTCTCAGTCTCCTAGACTAGCTTGGGTCGAGAAGAGCGAGGTCAAAAAGTGAAAGTGTATTGGAGTGTGAAAATAAAGCGACGTGACCTGACCGTCAACGACTGAACAGAAGTTTACTCTCTTGGCACAAGCTTCGACATGCGTTCGGCTTGTGTCGGTGTGAATAGCGAACCACCGCGTGACCATCGTTGCTTTAGACTATAAATCTCAGAATTTTGTTCAATTTCAAGACAAAATTCTTGAAAATTTAAGAGCATATAAGTTTTCTTTTAAGAGCGTTTGTACTCAAATTATTAGTTCTATTGATATTTTTTCTAAGTGTCCCCCACCTAGCATTTGAAAGATCATTTTAACAAAAATCACATTGGTGAGTCTTTTTCGAGCCCATTTGATGAGTAAAAAGAGATTAGTTTCATGTGCGATTTATGGAAGACTCGAGAATTTCTCATGCATTTGCTCAAAATGTCGAAAAAGACTCGCAAATGTGTCGAAACTGATCAGAAAAATGGGGTATAAACGACTCTTCATGAAGAGTCGGGGATAGGGTAGCATTTTCTTCTATCTTTTATGATCAGAAAACGAGCGCATTCATGACTATTTTAATCAGTTTGGGGACTCGAAAAAGACTCAAATGTGATCAGAAATTTAAAAAATACTGGCTGGGCCGTTAGAGAAGATTTTAACAAAGTAGTTTTCGGAGATTTTCACAGAAGAATCATAAAAATCTTCTTTCGCCACAAACTAAATTTTTTATAAACGGAGCCCGACAAAAATTGCTGGATCTTGTTAAAGTCTCGACCCGTTTAGAGGATTTTAAAATATTTTCCGTACCGACACGATACCAACCCCGAATTTTATACTTATGCCCTTCCCGACCAGTTGTGCAGCCATCCTTAATAGAGATTTTTGGACCCCAATATTTTCCAGGTTCTAAATCAAATTAGAAGTATACAAGTAAAGGGATCAAAAAACACCTGACGGATATCTTCAGCACTTTTATTATCTTACTAACTTGTTACTTAAGAGTTTAAACCCGCTTACTTACCTATGGAGCCATTGACATTGCTTCGTGGTCTGGGTGGTGGGCGTGGTGGCAGCGGTGGTCGATTATCATCTAGATTTTGGGATTTGCTGCCTCTACCCGCACCACCGCCAGTAGAAGAGTTCACCATGCCAGCACCATCGAGTTCTGTGTCGTGGTAGATATCATTGCAGCTGTCACCGGAATTCGGTGTTTTCGCTGGCAACTGACCAGCAGTTCCATTAGAACGTGGCTTTTTCTTTTTGATCATGGTACTATTGTTGTCCGACTCACTGACCGTGATCTCATCTGCACCCAGCATGGCATCGGCCAGTAAGCTACGCTTGTGCTGGGCCAGAGCTGCTCCGGCTGAACGGCCATTGGAGTTGGAGGCAGTGCAACTGCATTCCAGATCACATTCACAGGTAGATGGATCCGCCGAAGTGTCTAGTTGAATGTTGAGGCGCTGCTGTTGTTGTTGTTGTTGTTGATGCTCCTCATGCAAAGCCTGATAGGAGTGGTTAAGCAGGGACTGCGCTGATTGCGTTTTTAATGCTGGAGCCAGGTGGGATTGATCAGGTTGATGCACTACCACGGCTACGGCCATGGAGGCGTTCTGTGTGGACGTCTGCTGTGAGGCACGTCCACAAGAGCAGGGGCATTGGCATGGCTGTTGCTGCTGCTGCAGTTGCTGTAGCTGCTGCTGTTGCTGATGATGATAATGTCCCGGATATTGTATATAATGATAGTGATGAGGCACCGTCACAACCTGGGAATGCGAGTGGGAATGAGCATGTGGCAGGGGCAGAACCTGAGCCTGTTCCTGAGTGAGGCTGAGACTCGATTCCGAGGCGACACGTTGCAAGGATGGCGAAGTTGCCGCTGCCTCCATGACTAACTGGCATGGGTTAAACCGGTTTGACCCTTTAATTTCAAATGCTCACATCGACACAAACGCACACACACACACACACAGTCACAGGAATCGACTTTTGCTCTCACGCTTCGAATTTCTTGCACCATAAATTGACTAATTTTATTGCTAATGCGGCAATATTTGCCTTGCGATTGCCAAATGGCTCAATATAAATAAATAACACAATCGAATTAACATAAACAAAAAACGAAGCCAAGCGGGGGAATAGGAATGGATCACAGAACGAAGCAAAGTGATCGCGCAACCCAACAAACCGCGCGCAACACTCAAACACGACTGCCTCTTCGGTTGCAGAGGCAAAAGAATGGTTCGGTTCGGCTGGAATCGGTTTGAGCCTAAGTCTGAGTTTGAGCTGCAACCCGAACACCCACACACCAACAAAAACATGTGTAGCTCGCTGCCACAGGTGGACTTTGCAGAATGCGGTTACCAAAAGAAGTACATTTTATGACTATGATACTGATTATGTTTAACTAGGTGAGATAGGGGAATTTCTACACCATGTAGATCAGAGTTTCCCCATGCCATGATCCTCTTTTTTTTCTGTGAAAGACATCAGTTATGGCAGGGTACCCAGCCATAGCCCCTGGGTGTCGAACACACTCGGCAATTTACACCGAATGCTTGCCAAAGTCACGCATCACTGTGTGTCAAAGAGAGATAGTCACATATTTCGTCCTCTCTGCTTGGGGAACCCTGATGAAGATCGAAAAATAGAGAAAGAGAGTGAGAAAAAATATAATATTTACCTATACCAAATCTCTACCTAGTTTTATGAAGACTAGATTTGAAGTTATATATAATTCTGAACGGAAAGTACTTTTACATTTATCCCCATTAAATCAGATTATCGAAGTAGCCTTGCAGAGTTCCTTGAAGATCTTACTTAACAAATCATTCCAGCTTTTCATATCTGTTTAGGTTAAAAAATGTTGATATACAAACAGTTTTATGCCGTAGATTTTGAAATTTCGGAGAAGTCTTAAGAAAGTTCAGACGGGTAAGCCTCTGAAGTTCTAAAGACTTCTCGGTTCGGAGAGATTTTAAGCAGTCGTAAAGCTTAAGTTTCGGAGGCCTAAATGGGGGCTTATGTAGTAAGTTAAATTTGCGGAACCAAGCTCGATCTCGGCTAATTGCGTCTAAAGTCGACTTCGCCCACTTCGTTGGTGAAAGCGATGCACCCACAAAGATGCTGGTTAATCATATGGGGTAAATAAGACTGCATCGTCGTGCTTGGTACTCGCAAACGTCAATCAAATCTTAAGGACCAGTTGTTTTCGGAGAATTTCAGATGGAATGGATTTGTATATATAACAAAGTACGCAACCAATTGTCTTAGCTTATTGATTTGATAATATATTGTCGAATGATCCTCTATGATTAGCCGTGCTCCCATTTTCACTTTCTCAAAAATTTTGCGATGATAAGACCAATGTTGCTCGGAAAACCGGTTTGAAATCGACTGCATTTATTAGTAAATACAAACCGAAAAGCTCAGATTTTCTACTGCAATTTAACGCTTAAAAGTAAGCATGAAGTAAGTACTTTTAGCATTCATTCATTTCCCACTTGGTCGTTGATAGCCGCTCAAAAGGTGCGCGCGCGCGCTTCAACTTCAAACAAAATTCCGGTTCTTGCACTGATTCAGTAAAAACTCGACGAACGAACAGAGAAAATCAATTTCTTTGTTGTTTATATTTTTGTGTGTGTGGCTCTTGTTACCTTATTTTTCCCTGATCAGCGGCTACCTGAGTAGAGGCAGCACCTTGTTGTTGTTGTTGTTGATGTTATGGTCCGCAACCTGTACGTGCAAGAGAGCGTCTGTGTCTGTGTATGCGTAGATTGTGAGGTAAGCTAAAGATCCAATTTAAATGAACAGTGGAAAAGTGCTCCACACTTGAATATGGATATGGAGGTAGGGGAGTTTGGTCAGTCCTTGAGTAAAAATTGGAGATTGTGATACTTTTAGAATCAACTAGGAACAGTGATAAGTTTTTTGAGTCTCTTGAGTTGTACCATGAACCGAAAATTCTAAACCGAACCTGAATAGAAAGTGACTCAAAGAACTTTGACTTGTTAGATTGTCATCTGAAAATGATCCCAAATTATCTTTGTTGAGAACTAAAAAATATTTTTCTTTAAATTTGACATATAAAATACAGAGATTAAAACCGAAACAATTAACGGTTAGGGTTACAGTTACTGTTTTGGCCGATCGATTTTTTCCGGTTACGGTTTTTAATCTTATTCTGTTTCAGGATTCGGTTACGGATACGTTTATTGGTTTGAAATATCACTTTGACAAATCATGCAGACGAAAACGGCTCCATTTGGAATCTCATTTATTCAGTAAAGGCCGATTTCTCATCTGCTAAATGTCACATAAAATTACAAATAGCAAGAGTAAACTGTGAGCTTTTCTGACCCATAGCAGCTATCTGGAAGAAGAGAAATCGGACCTAATTTAAAATTTCTTATAAGAAGTATTGCGCTGAAGAATTCAAAACTGAATTGACGGCTAACTGAAGGGTATGGGCAGCTCATCTGACCCTTGAAAACACGCAGTATTAACTGCGTCACTTTTTCCTTCCCCCTTTTCAACCTATTGCGTCCGTTTTCAGTGATACAGAAGTATACCTATTTAGTCCAAGTCCCAAATCGATTCAGAACTTGTATGATAACGTCTTCAAGAAGGGTGGCAGTGTGATGCGAAAACATCTCATTAGTTGCCAAAGTTCTCAAATCAAAATATTGTACATTTATGCCTGCAACAAAAAAAAAAAAGTGACCTTTAAAAAGGGGCATTTTTAAGAAGAGTACATCACATTTTTACTAATATATGACCAATCCATGTGAGTCAAGCAATTAATTTTAAGGGAAATCATATTCCCTTCGTTCTCGTTTTGAATGTCCTTTGCAAGAAGGCTTGACTGGCGAATGACATTATCTCTAACATTTTGATGGTTGATAAAATTTTCGCATCCCATGCCTCTGATAAATGGGACCTAAGATTTTCCGCAAGCCAACGTCATTTACAACGAAAAATAGTCTGCCATCCACTGTGCACATCAAAACGCAGGCATTGTTAATTTCTGCTTAACAGATGGGTGTAAGAAAACCATTCCCGGAAGAAGCATGTTTTTGATAGAGTCATCGCGCACTTCAAAAATGGTAGGGTAACAGCAAACAAGCAAACTTATCAGGAGTCAGAACACGAATAAAAATAGTTCATTCCTCACTTCCATTCACTGTTAAAATCACAGCGCAACTTGTCAAGTTATCGGCGCCAAGCTGACAAGCAGTCAAGATGACACAAGATAACCATGTTTAAGGCTTTCATTTCTACTCACATTCAGGGGAAGAGATTAACTTGAAAAACGCGATCGCGCAAACAACAACAATATGTTTAAATAATTAAGTTTTCATACAAATAAATTGGCTGTGAAATACCAAATATAAGGAAAGATGAGGAAGGTAAGGATTTTAGTTAGCTGCGTTGTCTCTTTCTCGTTCGCTCTCTTGCCTTCGCATTCAATTTTGGTGAATAAGTGATAGTGATAGATAAAAACACGAAAATTTAAACGATAACTTTCACACATACTCTTTTTTTTACTAAAAATTCTATTAAAGTGTTCGGCATTATCCAATAAAGTTTTTTTTATGGATGATGTTTGATGTATGATTTTTGAAGTTTGATGTATGCTGATAAACACGGCCTTTGGATCGATGCATCGAGCCATATTTATATGTATTTAAATTCGCTATATAATACTTTGCAGCTTTAGAAAACGGCTGAAAATTGCTGCTATTAACAAAATCTAATGCCTCATGTGGGTTTTAAACGTTTAGTTTAAATGTAAAAACGAATCTTCCGAACCTTTCTTTTGAATATTCCAATTCTAAATCTAATTCAGACATTCGTTAAAACAGGGCCTGTCCTTACAGATTAATGTACTCCACATACGCCATACCGTTCTGGGTAAATCAACATACACACCCACCGCAGTTAATTAATAAATAGTTGAGTTCAGTTATTTTTAACTGATACGGACATTTCCGTTGCTGATAAAGTCAATTCTACACGTACTTGTACCTGTTCCGATATGAACAAACACACTGAATACGCAAAGGCTAAGAATATAAGTGGGGAATCTAAGCAGCTTTCTCTGTATATAATCTTTCATATCGCATTTCCAGGAATTGTAAGACCCAGTTTTTATTTTATATTATTAATTATTTATTGTTAAGGAGCCTAATTACTTCACATAAGTACTGAGTTTGCACTTTGACTATGCATATAGAAAATAGAGTAGATAAAGTTCGTTAGGTATGAAAAATCGATGCAACATTTTTAGACATTTTCAGTGCAACGATAATACAATAAGATAGACGAGCCGCAAAATACTTAAGTTATGATTGAAACTAACCTGAAATGGCAGGCAACTATTTACAGAGGTTTTTGTTTTTGTTAAAGCACAAGTAACCATTTGAAACAGGTTTTTCTGGAAAGATCTATATGTACAATATCCATTAAAAAATAATTATCACAACCGAAAACCAATGTAAAATGTCATGGCAGCACTCCTGGAGAGTGGTTGGGGGCGGAGAGGGTAACTTAATAACTATTAGGTACTACTGAGCAGTCACCGAAAGCGAATGCACCAGCATGGCAAAGCTACTGATGAGGAATATGCCTGCCGGTAGCGAGGATAACAAGCGATAGTTCTCCTCAGTATACTCCGTTGTCTTTTTCTGCTTGATCACCCAGCCCAGACTGCGTTCCACTGCACGCTTCCACTTGCCATAGCGCTCTTTACGCTCCAGTTCGGTGGTCGTGGGCAGAAAGGTGTCATAATGTACATTCTCGTAGTAACGCTTTTCCGGCTGAAATTTGCATAGATTAATACCCTCCGCCTGGGCGGCACACATGGCTGCACCAAAAGCCGTCGAGTCCATCAGTTGGGAACGGAATACCGGCAGACCTGCGGTGTCGGCCTGAAGTTGCATCAGCAAATTATTCGTGGTTAATTTGCCATCAGCATGCAGTTTATTAATCTCATAGCCGCACTCCTGATGCATACACTCCAGAATATCACGCGTCTGGAAACAGATGCTCTCCAAAGCTGCTCGCACTATGTGATTCTTGCGAGTAAATTGAGTGAGTCCAATGATTATGCCACGTGCATTCTGACGCCAATAAGGGGCATACAGTCCCGTAAAGGCAGGCACAAAATAAACATCACCCGAGGTGGAAACTACCTCCGCATACTTCTCAGCATCGCGGGAATCGGGCAATATGCGCACCTTTTGCTGCAACCAGGAGAGAGCATGACCAGCCACCGATACGGCACCCTCAATGGCATAGATGGTGGGTGCTTGAGGTCCCAGTTTATACGCCACTGTGGTCAGCAATCCATGGCGTGAGAAGACAGGCTTATCTCCCGTGTTGCACAACAAAAAACAACCCGAACGATAGGTATTCTTGGTCTGGCCAGGCTTAACACACATTTGACCCAGCAAAGAGGCTTGCTGATTGCCCATGATGCCACTCAGAGTCATGCCACGTAGCGCACTGCGCTCCATGGTGATTTTACCAAAAATCTCCGAGCAACTACGTATGGTGGGCAGCATATCCTCGTGTATGGCAAAAGTTTTCAGTAAAACAGGATCCCAGTTTTGTGTTTCCAGGTTCATCAACAGCGTACGAGAGGCATTCGTTACGTCCGTAATGTGAAGAGCACCTGGAAAAGGAAATAAGTTAACCAGTTTAATTGTGGTTTCGGTTAAAGCTTACCATTGGTCAAATTCCATACAATCCAACTGTCAACGGTGCCTGCCTTGCAGCGTTTCTCTCGACACGCCTGCCGCACCGCGGGCACATTATCCTTGAGCCAACGTATCTTTAGTGCCGAAAAGTAAGTGGATATAGGCAATCCAGTGCTATTTCTAAAATGATTAGGATCCTGCACTTTGGCCAATATCTTATCCACAGTGCTGCTAGTTCGTATATCCTTCCATACGAGGGCATTGTACAGTGGCTTGCCCGTAACCGCATCCCAAACAATGGTGGTTTCACGTTGATTTGTAATCCCAACAGTGGCTATATCGCTGGCACTAAAACCCAATGCGGGCAACTGTTTGATAGCCTCCTCGGCACATTTATTAATGGAGGCCATAATTTCCAACGGATCTTGCTCGTACCAACCATCTTGTGGACTTATCACACTTAGCTCTTCGCGATGGGCGGCAATCTCTTTGAAATCGGGCGTTGTATAAATGGAGAAACCAATGGTTTTGGTACCCTCATCTATGACACCAACTAGGCCAGTGTGTTGGATAAGCGATTGTTTGCGCAGCTCTTTGCTACGGAATGGCACATCCGCACTGGAATTGGGTACATTCTTGCCCTCGGTCATGCTGGCTATATGAAGACAGAGAGAGAGAGATTAGATAATGCGATTAGTTGGGAATGAGCAAAGGACTACATTTAGTTTTTATGGGAATAAGGAATATTAGGTATTTGCTGTTGGGAAAATAGTACACCGCGACCAGTCTTGATCTATCAGTTTACAACTCTCCTGGCGGCCCAGTATTTCCTGTACGAATGTCAGAATTCTAGAGGGTTCTGAGTTATTAATCTTGTTGGGGTGTAAGCTATGTTAACCAAATCTTCATCTCTTCACTGTATCTGCATAGTAATATCGGCATAACTAATAATTCATTGGAGCTAAATGGAAAAACTATAGTTTTATATCAAATGGGTTCTGTTTAGTTAAAAAAAAAAACAATGATCAAGGAATTTTTGAACCTTTCAGCCCAAACAATACTAATTTCGAAACGGCCTGAAATAAGAATATCGAAAATGCACGAAAATCAAAATATGCTCGATCTTTTCTATGGATTTGTGGCGGTACCAACGGCTCGGTCGGGAATCGATAAATCATTTCTAGCCAAGTGTGACCGCACACCATCTCTGGCTAAAATACCATACACCCGCACACAGGAATATATGTATATGGGAATTTCCAACGAAAGGTCCACCAAGACCAAAAAATTAAAAGTGCTTAAAAACACTCTGTTTTATCAAATTTTCAAAGGGAAACAATTAAATTGAAGTAATGTAAGCCAATTTTACATTTAATCATAACCCACTTCGAAATATTCGGTTTCTATAGCAGCTATATGCTATAGTCATCCGATTTGGATTAAACTTGGTAGAATTGTGTAGTAGCATATAATATTGATTAGTGACAAGTTTGGGAGCGATAGCTTCGAAAACAAAAAAGATTTTCCTACTTAGACTTTTTTTCAGACATATCTTTTGTATGGCAGCTATACTATATAGTAGTCCGATTTTCATAAAACTTGGTGGAATTATGTAAAAGCAAAGAAAACTTAGAAATACGAGGATTGGAGACGTTTGCGTTGAAGACAAAAAAGTTTTTCTCACTAAAACTACTTTTCGACCGATGGTTCCTATGGCAGCTATATGATATAGTCATCCGATCTAGCCGATTCCGACAAATGTGCGGCGTATTTGTACCAAAAGGCTTCGTGCAAAGTTTGGTTAAGATAGCTTTAAAACTGACGGAAGAGATAGCATAGAAACAGACGGACGGACATGGCTATATCAACTCAGCACGTCATGCTGATCAAGAATATATATACTTTGTGTGGTCGGAGATGCTTCCTTCTATGCGTTACAAACATCTGGACAATTTTAATATACCCTCTACAAGGCTATAATTAAGGATAGGTTTCGGCAATTGCAGGAAATGGCGAGCATGTTTGCTTCAGCAGGAAACATTTATGATTGAAATAATGTGAAGAAACTTCAGATTTAACGCGTCTTCGAGCTTTTGTAGCTGCTTCAGGGAGCACCCGTCACATCTAAATGAGGGCCAGCTGGGCTTACTAAAGTTTATAATCTTCTCGAAATTAGAAGATTCCCTACCATATTTAAATGGAACACACAAAAGGTTATACAGAAGGGCTAATAAATTTAAATCGACTTTAGGACCATAGAACTGTATAAAAAATATAGACAATGTTAAAGACAACTTAAAAAAAAACACCACTCACTGGATAAATGTGAGTTGAAATATAAAAGCTGAATCATAAAATCTGTTTTTGAAAAGAGAAAAAATTTCCAATTCCGATTACATTTCCGACACATAATTTAATAGAAATCAAAAACAGGCCTGAGTGATTTGGAGTATTTAAAATTTGTTGGTCCCGGTGAACTTTTCGGTGAAAGGAACCATATGTAATCTATGTATATACTTTAAGATTCAAAATGAACTTCATACACACGAGTTGTGACACAACAATCAAAAGTTTTTCGTATCAAATTCGTCATCTTCTATGTACACTTGTACTTTAGCAGCTGTTTTGACTTTGTACTCTACAATTGGGAGCGGCTGGCACTTGTCTACCGAACGAACAGTCGAGCCCTCTTTCAATTCATACATTTAGCTTATCGCTATAATTCTTTATAGGCAAAATATTAATATACATTAATTTAAAAAAAAATATTTCTGTCCTGAGTAAGAAGGTCAAGTTTAGTCAGACAGATAACAAACTGTAATGATCTAGTAAATTTTTAGAAACTTTTCCACAATTACAATTCCGATTACACTCATCTTTGATCCTTACCCACCTCCTTTATCAAGTGGTAACTTATGCAATTTATATATGCTTAAACATGGTATTATTATGTACTTTCCGGTGACATCGATAAGGTATTATTGATAGATGTCCCATAAACTGTGTGTGTTACCAAATAATCATTGATTAGATATGGGAACGGACACATATTGTTGGTTCCTGGACGGAAGATGGCACATCAAGTGCTAAGCTGTTGGGCTAATATTGAACTTGAGCCTTTCAACTGTCTAGATAACATAATTCCCGTAAACGAATTATGATTTACTATAAATAGCCAATGATTTTGATGAATGGTACGCACATTATATTCTTGTTGTTCCTTTTTATGATAACACCGATAACAACAGCAACTACAACACTTGTTTCAATAATAGCGGGAGAGAGAGTGAACCAAAACACATCCGTTCGTAGCGCACGCCAAAAAGTATCTGAATGACGAAAACTCAACGACATCGACGCTACGTCAACTCACTCGAACTGACTTTGAAAGACGAAGGCGCGGCAGCGCAATGAAAATATATAGAAAAAGAGAGCTTTTTTGATATACACAAATACAAATGTATGTATTGAAAACAAATATATAGACACGAGGCGAAATGCCGACAAATTTACTATCGGCGACGGCGGCAACCACCAACAAAACACAAAAATGTGCGACAGTAGCAACAGCTGATAAGACCACAAGCCGGTTGGTTGGAGTGTGGGAGGCGGAGGCGGTTGGTGCGGGCAATAGTACAATCAACTGACCACCACTAGATGTGTTTGCAGTCGTGTGTCTGGCAGAAACTAAACAACGGTGATATGTCTACGCAATAAAAGCCTTGGCATTTGAAAGACCATTTGCATGAAGCACAGTGGTCAGTTTTGATATATTTCGCAATAATTTGAGAGAAAGGGAAAAAGAAGGTTATAAAGAATTACACTCAACCATAGACCTCGAGCTAGCCAGATGTAACTTTGACTGAAAGGGAAAAACTTTAAAAAGTCGCAGAGATCTGCATGGAATGATCTTGAGCTAGCTCTCATTTTTTTAGGCTCAACGGTCGACAGCTAGCTATGTGGCTCGTGTTGATTTGTAGCTTTGTAAACGAGCATCTACAAATGCTTGCTGTAAGATAGAATTGTCCCAAGCCCATTCCGCACGCATTCGTTGTTGTTTTACGCAAAGGTAGAGCAGGTGCGTATGGCCTTCACGCATGTCTCTTTTTTTCCGAAGGTTTTGTTGCTGGCGCGTGCAGACCTGCAATAACAGCTTCATATGTGTCTCTCTTCTCTCTCTCTCTCCTATGTCTCTGGCAAATTCGAACGCAACAACAATGCTCAAGGTAAGCGATTGGCCTCCATTGCCTCGCTCGCAGTGGCCGAACGCTTTTCGCTCTTCACCCCGACACACACACACGCACAAACGAAAATCGGGTTTCTATTTCTATTTCTTGTGGTTGTTGTTGCACCACGCGGCCGTAAGCTTATTGTGAGTACCTCTGGTCTACAGCAAAGCAAGAGCGTTACAAACAAACACAGAGGGGTTTAGGTCTTATTTGAGATTTACGAAGAGGCAAACAGATTTTGGTTAAAGCTCGAGTGGCTCGAGTAGATTATAAAGTTTATGAAGAGAGCGCGAGAGTATTTATATCCATGTACTGGCACCGTGATGAAAATGCCCCAATCAAGAGTGCCCCGAATTGTGGCAATGTCTGTTGGAGTCTAAAACGTAATTTTTCGCGGAGTGGGTGCAACTGGCTACGCAGCAGGGCCTTGAGCACAACTTGAATGAAATAGACACGTGGGATCAACTTCATATCAACCTGCTGCAAAAGCTAGATCAACAAGCAAAAGATCTCTTCGAGGACGACAAAGACTCCTAAGCACAGAGACTCGCTGGCACTTTAATAGGGCAACTGATGAACGAGTCCCAGGTACACCAAAGTCAGTGTAGATATACGTTCAGGGTATTGGAGTATAATCTAAATGAAAAAAACTATTTCAACGATCAGTTTGACGCGTCAACAGTTTCAATGCCTTTTAAAGCACGAACGGAACCCCTTAACCTAAATTACACTCCTTACAGCGTAAAAACTAATGACCAATGAGAGCTGTGCAACCTACGCGTGAGGAAAGATGTAGTTCATTTTGTCGCTCATTCTATCAGAATTCAGGCGGCTTCACTTCGGCAGTTATCCTTTGGAGATAGGGGACTTTATTGTACTGCTAAATGGGCCAATCTGGCGATCTCTTGCTATATTCTTGCGGGAATGTATGCGGTACCGACAGGATAACTTGCTTGACTACTGGCATGGGTCGATCGTTCACCATTTGCCCTTTTAGGAGTCTTTCTCGTCCGTTTCCCCTGACTTAATCCACTTTATCAGTGGGTTGCAAATTAACATACCTTATCAAGAGTAAACAAAAAGAAAAGGGAATCCTCAAGTCCTATCCACTATTATAACTAAATTTATCATATTTTTCACATCAATTTTGTGTGTTTTCAAACAAACACATTCGCACATAATTCTTTTCAAGCATTTTCAAAGACAATTTGAGTAAAGTTCTCACGTGTGGGCGCTCATTCAGCTTCTTGCTCAATATGTTTGCTATTAATAAACTTATATCAAAAAAAATATTCCATTGGCTTTGACAAAAAAAAAAAAAATAAAGAAGTGTAAATATTTATCGTTGACATTTTGAATACTATTAAAGCAAAATGGTCACATGCAAATGATCAAAAATAAAAAAAAAAGGGGGGAGTGTGAGCGAAAGCCAGACGAATAATTAAATAATTTGATGAAACTGGCTCAAGTTCATTAAAATGCTTAAAATTTTGATGTTATGGTGAATCGGGCATCTACAGACTTCCCACTTGTCTATCTTAGGATATAATACCCTTTCAAGATAATGGTCATTCGAAAAAATGAGCTGCGTGAAAATGCTAAGAAAAAATAAGTCAAACCTGAACATTTTTATTTAAGAGAGCTAAATCGAATACAGTCGTCTGACCATTATGAGAAGGTGCTTAACAATTCTATACAGCTATGTGATGAACTATTTGCTTCGATTCGCCACTATAGACGAATCTTTAATGTTTTTTGGAGAATTAAGAATGAAGAAGGCAAAGAAAATCGCATCGATTCCTAGCAGTTTCATGAAAAACAATTAATTTGGATTCTTTTATTCAAAGTTTTTGCCTTTTAAGCCCGGCTCAAGGTCAATGGTCAATTATAATTCAATACAATCAACACAATACAGAGATAACTCACAACATTGTGGTCAACAATGGCACGTCTGGACAACGCTGTTTCGCAATTGTCCCCAATTCACTCATCAACAGACTTGTTACTGTCACACTTCAACCATTTGCAAATTGGCCCCAAATACGGCGCATTAACGCTTGACAATTCCACTTATGTGAAAATCAGGCTAAAATTCATTTGTGGAATTACAGCCTGAAATTATGTTATGGGTTTGAAGGTCTTCTAATTTTGTTGTGAGCTGCGCACTGCTATTTTTATATTTTTCCTAGGCGTTTAAAAATGAAATTTCTTGCATTTTCGAGCAAAAATTCGATTTTTTAAAAATATTTTTGGCCATTGTATTCAAACTTCTATACCGATTTGAAAATGATGTTCTACGCGATTATTGGCAACTAAATTAACTTTCGAATCATATCTTGACTGCACCCCATCTGACGATTAAAAAGTGAAAAAATTAAAAAATTCATGTTTAAACAAGAAAGAAAGTCGGTCGAGCCCGACTATAACATACTCTGTGCCCTTACCCTCGAATTTGCTCACGAGTCATACGCGTTGTGCGCTGTTATACGCTCATCTCTAAGTTTCTCTCTCTCTCTCTCTCTCTCTTTCTCTCTCTCTCACTAAGATTGCCTCTCAAATATTAAAAAGAAATATATGACCCATACATGTCAAACCTCCATCTGTAACCATCTCTGAGATCTGTGCGTTCATACAGACAGACGGACATGGCTATATCGACTCGGCTGTTAATGCTGATCAAGAATATATATACTTTATAGGGTCGGAAATGATTCCTTCTCCCTGTTACATACTTTTGCACAAACTTAATATACTCTGTGTACCTTTGTTACAGAGTACAAAAACGTTGCCATGAAAAAATTTTTGAAATCGATTTGTGAGATCATCATTCCAAACTACACTAAAAAATAGTTTCAGTAGAAATGGGTCATTTAATTTATTTTTTTGCAAACTAGTGTAATTTGCCAAATTTTAATGAAAATTTGGCTAACTAGGCCAAATTGTCGAAAATTTTTTCTGCCATTTTTATCATTCAATAAGCTTTGTAATCGAGAATCTATGTTATAGCCTTGCCGATTTTGAGACCAGATAAAAAAACTAATAGTTTAGATTTTTTAATAAATAACTTTGGTTGAACCGAACCGATATCTTGGGTTCGGAATACGTTTAGGTTAAGTGTACTGTATACCTTCAGGTGTAATTTTTTAAAGGTTGACAAAAAATTAAATTACACAAAAACCAGAAGTGATATCAAGAAGCGTTTTTATACACTTGAAAAGTGTATTATAATTTGCCCCAGGAGTTTGCAACGCTTAGAAGGAATCATCTGATCAGCATGACAAGCTGAGTAGATTGAGCTTTGTCCGTCCGTTTGTCTATTTCTACGCAAACAAGTCCCTCAGTCTTTAAGCTATCGAGCTGAAATTTTGCACAGTCTTTTTTTGGCTGCACGCTGCTAATATGTTGGAACCGCCCGGATCGGATAGCTACTTCTTGTAGCTGTCATAGAGACGATCGTTCGTCAAAATGGGTTTTTGTGAGAAAAACTTGTTTGTTTTCAATGTTAGCTTTCTTAAACTCGGTCATTATTAAAATTAAATGTTTTCAAACTGATCTGCGAAGTTTGGTCGAAATCGCTAACCTTTGGAGCGAGCTTTTTCAAGTGTATTAGCTTTCCATTCTCGTTTTTTATTCGATAGATAATCGGTTAAATTAAGTTTAAAACAAAATTTTTGATCACGGATTATCTGAATGTATAACTGAAAACATGGCTTTGTTAAGAACAGATGTAATACTGGTCGGAACTAGGATATTTGGGATCGGTCAATAAATAGCGGAGTTAAGGGGTTTCAAAGCTAAAATTTTGAAATTCGACTTGTTTCCCCGCTTTATTGGTCTTAACTTCGTTCTTTCTTGACCGATCCCAATAATCTTAGTTCCGACCGAATTTGAAAATCGGTCAACAGGTAGTCTTTATATTTTTGCAACCATTTTGAATAAAGTAGTTTCGAGATAAAGGCGTTTAAAGTTTCGACAGCTGTTTTTCGTTAAAATAAAATTTATTTTGAATAGATTTCCAATATGGATTTGATGCATTTGGGTGTTGGCTTTCACAGAAAAAACAAAATTATCAAAATCGGTTCTAAAGAAATTTGGGTCAAAGTGCGTCAAGACGTGGTAAAAAAAAAAATCTCCAAAAAATTTCCAAGTAAATTTTTTTTTTTTCAAAAGTCACTTTTTGGAAAAAAAGGAAACTTTTTATAATTTGTTTCGAATTTTTTTGATTACAAATACAAGGGTCGATGAAAATTTGTCCCATATACGAGGGTCGGAAAAAAAATTGTTTTTATTTATTGTTGTAAAACATATTCTCGTATCTGCTTGAAAGTTTTACAGGATGTTTTTGAGACCCTAATAGAACGTTTAAGCATATAAAAAAAAATCGAAAAAAAATTTTCTGAGGTATACAATACCCTTTTGATATTTTTCACACTTAGTTTGGTTTCAGGTGCAGTTCCCAGTGAAAAATATGTGGAAGTCCAGTTTGGTTGAAAAATTTAGTTTCAGTCCTCATATATTCACATATATTCAACCATGTTCACTTTCGCAAAATGTTAATGTTTCGACCAGATTTGGGAGCACGGCTGATTTGCACTTTTCTCTATCATGCATGAATGAGAAATTGGGAATGATTTCATTAGTGGACCTTTTACTGTACTCATAATTAACGATTACTTTATTTTATATCACCAACTTGGACTTGCTAATTTTAGAACCAAATAAAAAAACCTCTGTATAGGAGTGAGTGTGTCGATATTTGCATTTTTGCGAGTGCTTTGTAATTGGAAACAGAGGCAAAAACAACCCGACTCATCAGAAGTTCGTTCCACTTGTGATTTTCTACATCAAAATATCGAATATCGTATGGCGAAAGAACGAATGATTACGAAAAACATTTGTTGGCACTTGATATGCAATGTTCCCTAATTGCAATCATTATAAGTGTTTACGTGTTGGCCATATGCTGATTAGTTAATCGATAGCCGGTTAGACAGTTGAGCAAATGTTTGCTTTGCATGAAGGTGGGACTGGGACTGGGACCACGGGCAACAAGTGTGGTATGCGATTGCGTATTATAATAAAAATAATCTATCATGCCTTTGTCGGTCAAATCGAACACAACCTGAGAGACGACAAGGTCTAGATCAAAGGTTACTCGAGTCTAATTACACTAGAAAATATGGGAAAATTACGAATATGGCGCCACACGATGGATTTTGTATTATCAAGCAGCCGCATACATATATGTATGTATATATATACTAAGAGACACGTCAGAAAATCCGTTGAAAGCGTACAACAAAATACACCTTGACACTGGGAAAAATATTCTAAATTTAATTTGGACGTAATGTTGGCATTACAAATTATATTCACGAAACTCAAAAATAATTCGGGAATTTTATTGCTTGGTTGCTTTTGCTTGGTACTAGCGCGTTTCGTTCCGACCGCTTGCGTTGTTGGCGACAAACTGAAGCTGCAGCGAATAACACAAAGGAGAATGATCTCTCAAAAGCGTGGGCGTCGGTTGGCACGTGAGCTTTGGGCCAAAAAAAAAAACAACAACACCAAAATCAATAGTAGACGACACGTTGGCAAACGTCACAACGCTACGTAGACAAGCCCCTTAAGAGCTGTTTGTTGATTGGTCAACAAATGCAATGACGTCACAGACTCAACAACAAGTACAGTGGTCGACAAATATATTTTGACAAAGATATTTATGCAGCATTTTGAAAATACTTTATATTTTTTTTTGTGAGGTGAGCTTTTTAATGAAACTCCCCCTTTTTTTGAAAACATGCTACGTCCTTGGATTTGAGATAAGTCAAGAAAAGCGCAAAATGTTCTTTTTTTTTATAGAAAGCTATGGGTAAGGATGTATACCTTCAGGTGTAATTTTTTAAAGGTTTACAAAAAATCGGTCGACAGTAACTTTATATTTTTACAATCATTTTGGAAAAAGTTGTTTCGTGATAATTCCGTTTAAAGTTTCGACAATTGTTTTCGATAAAACAAAAACTATTTCTCGGTAAAAAGTGCGTCGACATGACAAAAAAATCTCAAAAAATTTCCCAGTAAATTTTGAAAAATTTCCCAGTAAATTTTTTGTTTCAAAAGCAAACTTTTTGGAAAATTGCGAACATTTTATACAATTTTTTTTTTTTAGTTTTATGATTCAAAAAAAAAGGAATTTTTGAAAATATGAGGGTCAATGAAAATTTTTTTCATATACGAGGGTTTGAAAAAAAATTGATTTTGTTTATTTTTGCATAATATTGCATATTTTGCATACACATTGTATCTGCTTGAAAGTTTTAGAGTTTTTTTTATGTTTCCATCCAATTGGAAGAACTTTGATTTACAATGAAAACAATCCAATCAGCTAATTTTGTGTGTGTAAGTGACACTTTGATGAACATTAATGAACGAATACTCGGGTGTAACCTTGAAAACATTCACATTTGGTGAATTTTTGCCAGTACAGCAATTCTATAACATTTTGTTTGTCCACATACATTTGCCGCCCACTGTAGTTAACCTACAAACACACATTTGTTCTGGCACAGCTACTTACACATATATCTATAGTTTATGTTTATATTTATACACATTTACCTAATTCTAATTATATAAATAATACGCTCTTTAGCCTTTCAATTCAATTTGTTAAATAATTTGGCTTATTAAACAAACCAACATAAACACGTGACCAAGGTCGGGCAGAAAACTCACCCTCACTGAGAGCTAATACTGTTCTGTGGCAATCAGCAGTAAATATTTAACCGCATATTTGTATTTCACTTTATTATGTAATCAAATTGTTTTAACATTTTATTTGTTTATGGCTTTTGCGTTTGCCTTATCAGCTTGCGACATACACCCGACGAGCCCCTTTTTAGCTTTTTTTTTATCGTGAATCTAGCTAGTTTTGATAAACGATAGTCAAGTTCGATAAACCAAATACTGTTAACAGTGTTAATGTTAAATGCCAAAAAAGGTTAACACTAGAGCGCGTATTTCAAATTAATTGGCCGATGTGCAAAAAATTGGCACATAATACAAAATTACAACAAAGAATCAAAAGTAGATTTCCCAAAATTACTTTAAAAGTGATGTTAAATGAAATTAAGACTCCTATAGTTGCTGTGGTATAGACCAACAACTAGTTTTTTTTGGGTTTTCATAAGCATTAAAATTAAATCTCCTTTAGTTTAAAGTTTTCCATATTTGGTAATGGGGTATCTGCACATTATAGTAATTCAATTTTCTTCATAATCTTCGTAGCATGATCTGAACTTGAAAAAATTAATTTGATAATTTGTAAAAGATTATGGTATGGAATGCCTTTCTCAAAGCACTTTGCACACATTATCAATTCTTAACTTAACTTATTTTTACCGTCACTGACATTGCAGAGATAAGCATTTGTGAATTGAGGAAAATTGATGGTTTATTTACAAAAATATATAATAATAAGGTCAACCTGTGCTCCGAAATTTGTAGATTTTTATTTTCCAAGCCACATCGAATCGATTTTGTTAGTCAACAATATCTATATTTATTTAATTAATTTATGTATGTTTTACCTATTATCATCATCCGCATTTTTCGATAGTGCTTTAATCAATCAATTTCTAGTACACTTACAAAAAAGGAATATTGTGTACTTGAATTTATTGAAAGCTTTTGAAAAGGTAAACTTTAACCAAATTCTTGGTTTCAATGACATTAAAAAACTTAAAACAGATAAGTATTTTCCAATGAAAATATCCCCTTTAGCAGTGTGCTTTAAGCTGCACCTGAAAATGTATGAGGGAACTAACCAGTAGAAGTAGCGTCCTTACTTATCGTGGACAGGGAATAGTTCTCTACAATTCACTAATTACTTACCCTCTTCTTTCCTTTTTTCTTTTTTTCTTTACATACGTGCAAAACTTCCCAGCCTTTACAACAACATAAAGCATTCAGTGGCCACAGTCCTCATCGCCAATAGTACAGTGGGTGATAGCCTGTGACCTAGAGAGAATAGGAATCCAAAGTTATGAAGAAGTATAGATGCTGGAGCCTATTTGTATATGTAAATTAGGTTTCTTATCGTTTAGATTATCGGTAGGCACGTCTTTGCTTCCATTGCACGGCGACAGTTGGGCGTACACTTAGACGGCGCAACAAGTACAGTGTTTTCGAACGAGACTCGCTTGTAACAGAAGCAGACGGCTTCAGAATCAAAATATGAACTGCGACTGTTTTAGTAACCTCTTTGAAAATCAATCATAGAGCATTTAGCTGGCTCCAGGTCAAATAATTATGTTTGTTCATTAGGCTGCCTTCACACTGTTCGACACATGAGACATGATGCCCTAGTAGTTCTTCTTTTTGTTATGTTTTAAATTTGAATAGCTTGTCAAATTCATAGAATTTTCTGGGGAAATGCAGGTCTACTAGATTATCATGTCTCATGTGTCGAACAGTGTGAAGGCAGCCTAACTTTTTAAAACAATACACCAGCTATGCTCAGCCGTATGCTCTTTGGGTACGTTTTGTTATTGTAATTGCACCAAACATAGAAAATCAATGATCGTATACATGCAGGGCGCGAGGCATACAAAACGACACACACGCTAACGATTTCGTGTGTATGCGACGCGTAGAAAAAAAACCGGTTTTGTTCTGTTCTTTGATTGGTGTTTGCGAGCGCAAGCAAACTGACCAACAATAATTTCATTCTTGGTATTGGTGCTTATCTTTGTGAGTATTGGTGAGTGCTCTGTCGAATGCTGCTTTTGGGCATGCCTGCAATACACACACACCACAAGGGAGGCTGGTCGACTGTACAGCCATAGACTAGAATATCTAGACTGCAAAATTGCTCAGTCGACACTGCATCTGTCAAAGATTAGTCAGTTGTTCGCTCTTATTAACGCTCTCTGTATACATTTGATCAGCGGTTCGCTCTCACTTACGCTCTCTGGATTCATTTGGGAAAACCTCCGCCTCGCTTTAACCACTGTGATTTCCTACTGGCACTATAAAGTATCTTTTTGGGCACTATAAGTATCAGCTGTTTCAAGAACCTACCGATTCAGTCATCAGTAGTCTTTGCCTGTCTTTTGCAATCATGGCTATAACCGCTGGGGACACCAACTGACAACGCCAAGTTGACAGAAACTTTGTGTATGTGTGTGCCCCATGATACAATAACTACCAGGTAGCGCACTGCGCAGCTTTGATATTCTCAGTCGGTCTTGGTTCGATAACTCAAAGTTATAATCTGGTGTATCGAACCAACATGGTCGCTTTCGATTCTCTGATGTAGTGCGAAACTTCTATCAAAAGTGCCATAAAATGTAAGCAGCGACTGTGTACTCCTTAATTTTGTGTGTGATTCAGCCCTGTGGTTCGATAAATTCTCGCGCATGCAAAAAGGCACTTCCGGTTGCGCTACCTTTTAATTATTGTACCATGTGTGTGCCCCATATCGACACTTTTCTAAAAGTTCTCTGCCTATTGATAGTTCAAAGTTAAATTAAGGGGAAATTGGAAACTTTAAAAACTCCGCGTGTCTATTAAAACTTAAAGTATTTGATTTTGAAACCAAGTTTGGCAAAAATTTCACATGTTGAAACATTTAATTTTTGGTATTTTTGTTATTTTTATTAAGCAATTCAAACCGAGCAATTGATGAAATCGAATCGTCTCGTTTTAAATTTAACTTCACATTGAGAATTTCGAAATAAAATTTCATGTATGAGTCGTACTAGATTCTACTTGAGTCAAGTACGAAATGATTGGAACAGTCCTAAAAGGCTTGTATCATTCCGAAAATGCTCATTTCAAGTAAAGATCCTACTTGAAAATCAACTGATCCTGTGAGATTAAAGTAAGTAAGGAATTCGACTGTCAAAGCGCAAGAGCGAAAAGGTACCTGCTGAATTGCTGTCGATGGTTCAAGTCTATTAAAGAGACTTCAATAGCGACCAGCCTCCACTGCAATGTGGTTTGTGTTCTGTTCCTTGAGCCGCCTAGAATTTGCTGGTTTGATAATGAAAAAGGTCGTTAAAAAGTGGAGTTCTTGTGAGATGTTTGTTTGGGGTCAAAATGAGTTTAAACATCGATCTAAAGCAGCGATGTCCAAAATTTGGAAAGGCAGACACGCGTGGTTGGCAAGCCAAATTCTGCCGGCGTCGCAGCCGACACATATATATAGAGAGAGAATATGTGTATTCTATAAATAGAACGCGCGGCAGCTTGTTCTCTTACGATGCGCGTGTTCGGCTTTGTGTTCTCTCACAAGACATTTGTATGTTTGTTTGTTGCTCATGTTGAAACGTCAACATGCTTACTTCGTGTTTCGCAGCTACGCACACACGCTCAATGCTTGCTTGTGTGAGTTTGGACACCACTGATCTAAAGTCAATCTCAATCATTTTTGATGCAATCCTTTTCGCATTGAATGTAGTTCGAATATTGAGCTCAATTTAATCTCGGGTATTCTTGCACCAAGCAGACTTCGAGATCAAATCAAGTACGAGTATTGAGCTTAAATCAATATCGAACCTTTTTGATTGGATCCGACTGACCAAATCGAGCTCGAATAACAAGATAAAATCAATCCTGTGTGTTGTTGAAATAAGCCTATATAGAGCTAAAGTCAAGCTCTCCCAAGCTAAAATCGGGATCAAGACAAGAAATCTGGGATTGAAAGATCAGTACTCAAATCAATCCTTCTCGTACTTGGTTTGAGAAAATCCTGGCTTGATCGACTTCTGACATTAGCCCGGACATCTTGGATTTTTTTTCTGTGCAGTTACTACAAGAAGTCCGAAGTGACTTTGAGTGGCATCAATGTTAGTTCAACTGTTCAAAGTAAAACAAGGCCCATAGCCTATTTACATAGACTCCCCACAAATGTGCTGTTAAGCGTAACATTAATTACTAGCTGCCCGCATGCAAAATGTTAAGCGTGGCGAAACCGCTTTCAAACCGCTTTATTCGCTGGATCCTAACTTGGTATTGGTTCTTTTTTTAAGGTCAAATATATAGCCTTTTATATTCAATGATTGGTTAAGTTTCCTACAGAAAGTGTAAGTGGACTGAGCGATGACTTCATTATTCACTGCTTTTGGTGGTCTTGGACAAGTTGTGAAAATTGACAAGACGACAATTGGACGAGGAAAGGCTGAAAGTGTTTAGTTGGACATTTTATTAATTGTCCCAGATTTTTATCACGCCGATGGTTAGCTGGAAAGCCTGCAGCAGCCTTGTAAAATTGATATATCCCAAAGGTTTAATGAGCTGGTTTTCTTTTTCCCAGTGTAGAGGTGTAGGTGTTCGAATCAATTTGTGCCTGGCAAAACTTGCCAGATAGATTAAGTTTTATCAGCTCGTTGAGTGTGTTGGCGCAGGAGCTTAAGCGGCACTAGCAATGCGGGCGCTATTTTAGTTGGCGGTCACTCGTAATGGATAACGGAACAGCGGTGCGATCGTTACCATATCTCGACAATGGAACCCACTTGGTGGGCTACAGCAAACGTTCCTGGGATTCACTGGAACGGAGTACCGAAAGTCTGCTGCTCATATTGGCCACATTATCGAGCATTTTGGTGGCGCGTGTGGTGACCCATAAGTTACTTGCTAGATCCAGTTTGGTGTTTGGCCTAGAATTTGCCCTGATCATTCTGCCAACTGTTTTGCTTGTAACCGTGGCCAGCGATTATAGCGCTTATTTTGTTGGCCTAATGGTTCTAGTGTCGCTCTGGTTTATTTGGCATAGTCAAGCCCTGCAGCATGCCCGTCATCGTACACACTTTGATTTGGGCGGTACTCGACCCACCATGTTAACTGTGGCCAGAGCTCTGACACACCTGATAACGGCTATTTGCATATTGGCCATCGATTTCAGTAGCTTTTATCGACCCTATCGGAAAACTTGGCGTTTTGGGGCTCACCTCATGGACACGGGCATTGGACTCTTTGTTATCACCATGGGTTTGGTATCGCGTCGTGCGCGTAATATGGTAGATTTGCGACGTAGTGTGGTGTACTCGGCACTGCCGCTTTTGCTACTTGGTTTGGGGCGAACCGTGTCTTTGCGCCTTTTGGAATTTGGCCAGAATCCGCATGAATATGGTCGGGACTTGAATGCCTTTTTCATATTGGGATTGGCCAAACTGTTTGGTTGCCTGATCAGTCGTCTGGCACGCAACGATGTGCAGCTGTTACCTCTGGCTATGGGTGAGTTTTTCTTACTTTTGGTCCTTCGAGCCGGATAATTTTTGTTTTATTCTCTCTTGCCTCAGGTTTACTTGTGGCTCATCAGTTGGCCTTGAGTGGTGGCCTATCGGACTACATAATGGATTATGATAAACCCCGCGATAATTTAATAAGCGCAAATCGTGAGGGTTTTAGTTCTTTGCCTGGTTTTGTGGCTATTTACCTAATTTCCATTTACCTAAGCCGTTGGTTGGTGTCCAGCACTTTGCTCACTTATGCGGAAATTGTGGAAAAGTTAAAGCGCTTGCTATACATAGTGATTATGTGCTGGGTTCTGTTTGTGATCAGTGTCTTTGCCATTGGCATCGCACGGGTCACCTGCAATATGGGTTATGTTATCTGGATGTTTGCCATTACGGTGACAATGCTGTGGCTAAGCCTGTTTGCTGGTGATTTTATAATAAACACCGTTTTACCGCTGGATCCTAGGATAGCCGCCCAGGAGGAAGAAGAGAAGGGTATGGCAGAGACCGTAACGAAAGCGGGTTCAAGGAATTCACCTTTTGTCATTTGCGAGTCCTTGAATATGAATGGATTGACATTCTTTCTGCTGGCCAATCTGTTGACGGGTGCAGTGAATTCGTTCCTAGAGCCAGAAGCTCGTTCCAATGGCGAAACTATACTCATTCTGATGATCTACATGCTGATGGCCACAAAAATAGCACATGAGCTTTATAAACGGGGCATACGCTTGGCTTAGGACTTTGGGCAAATTTATTTGCTTTTGCTGTGATAATTTTTGATGAAATTTATTTAATTTAATATTAATTAGTACTTTTGGCTTTAACTAAAATGTATATAAAAGAGTTTGTGCTAAATCACTGACTGACTGACTGATTGGTAATTTACATCCCATACTGAAATTTCCAGGTAGCTAGGGCTTGCTCAGAGAGTTGGGTCGCTGGACCTACTCCCCTATCCTGGTGATGGGGGTGCCATCTTAGAGTCCAGGCCCTATAGTTATCAAGCTTCAGCGATTTCTCAGCGTACTTACCGAAGACGCACTAAGGCCAATTCTGCTTCTTGATTCGCCTTCTCACAGTTAGCTCACCACGTTCGTGGCTACCCAGAGGACACTTGACTCGTTTTATGGAGTCGGAAGTTCGAAAGCTGCTTGAGCCGACCGTACAAGTACAGTCGACTCCTTCCTCCCACTCGAGATTGGAACTAGAAGAAGAAGAAAAGATTAGAAGAATTCAAATTTGGATCTTAAGATTAGTAAGAGGAATAAAAAGACAAGTGGTTCTTCGATTTTGCTAAATCAGGTTCGAAAAACAGGGGTCAAATCTTTTATTTCTTAAAACTAGTCTGTAGGTTCAACTCAATTATAAACGTCTCTTTTTCTTGGATTTTCGGGCTTTTACCCATTTACATGCGGTTTACTATTTACATTTTCATTATGGATTTGTTCTATCCATTTTATATACAGCGTCCGTCTTCGTTCGTCTCTGTTTCGTCTACTCTGTCTGCCTACTCTTACCGGCGCGTCATCCATTCCTATTTACAGTTTGTCCATGGTATCTGTCTTAAAATACCTTAACACTTAAATACTTATCGATATACGAACACGTAATCCATTATAGCTATAGGCGGTTATTTTCAAACACATTCAAAGCCTACACTTGAATGATTAATGATAACACAGTGCACCACAAAATTTTGATACCAACGAGGTCAACCAAATTTGATTAGGCCGATTTCTATTCTTCCAGTTAGCTGCTATGTGTCAGATAAGCTCACAGCTTACTCTGCTATTTGTAAGTTGACATTTGTGACATTTATCTCTATGTAGAAGATGAGCAATTGGCCCTATATCTCAAACTATTTAAAATTTTACTTTACTGTTTTCAGCAGTTTTGTAGCTCTTATAGCCACATTACCACATACGCGCGTTCTGTCATCGATTGCACGATTTTTCGATAAATCCCCAAAGGTGTTTCTGCTGCGTTCAGCGTCCACTTCCGAATTCACAACAGCTGATCTGGTCTGTTTGTTTACCTTTGCGCAGCAATCAAAATGAATTAAATAGACTGTGTTTTGCAATTGAAAAGCAACAATTGCAGCTTAAAGCCCCATACGGACATCCGACGTTCGTAATTTAGCTAACTTTGTCATATGTTTCGTCACCGTGGAACGTAATAGTGTGACCAGAATTAGAAAAAAATTAACGCCGAAAACGTAAGTTTGTGATATTTTTAGTTTAACTGGCGGCGGGTCACACTGCTCGAACAACTGTATTTTGATTTGAAGCCAACATGTTTTTTTTATAAAAGCTCGCCCAAGTCTTGTTCACAAAATCCGAGTCCGATGTCTCGGGGTGGGAAAGATCCCATGGCCCCCAATTGGGCCTGCCCAAAATGCAGCAGCAGCTACAACAACACCTGATTGCTGCCCATCTCAGTGATGCCACTGATTCGCCTCGGCCCCAGTGCGGGCGCTGAATCCTGCACAGCAGATGCTTTACTAAAAAAGGGAAAGATCTTAAATGACATCCCGCTCTTTCAACGTTAAAATTAAAGAAATTTTCCTTCATTCGAAAACATTTCCAAACGACTCTTTCGTTTTTGCTTTTCTGCCATGGTTTTTATATTATTTTTTTCAAAATCACTTTAACTAAAAGCACTCCATCTAATCAATGCAGTTAGAAGCAGAGTGACTTAACATGGTGATGGTGCACTCTCAATGCTGCGTCAGCTGCTCAAAGCACAGCCCACAGCCAATTTACATAGTCTCCCCAAATGTGCTGTTAAGCATAACATTGACTGTTAAGGGTGACATTCAAATTCTTATCTCCGTACTTGCAAAAAGTTCAAGTGGCGAAGTTATAACTTCGGTTTCTTCTTCCCTCAATTTTTGTATGAAACTTCTCCTTGCTTCGGATGTCCGTATGGGGCTTAAGCAGTTTAAAAAAAAGGTTTTGCAAGTGATGAACGAGTGTGCTGTGACGAGCGTTGCTTACGAGGAGTCCCACCCACCTAATATTTAGCATTTGTAAGCTAGAAACAATTACATTAGTATTCCAGTTTAGATTTATTTATTATTTCTAGCCGGTTCTGTTTAAAAGACTATGGAGTTCAACGCGCGTTTGCCGATTAGTGGATGCGAACGTGGACGCAGCTGCATAGAAACGCACTATTAATCACTCCCACAAAACACTTCTTTCGACAAGCTCAAACAAAAACCGTCTTCATGCTCAAAATCACCAAAATGTAAAAATGTCAACCCTTTCCACTGCTTTTGTTAAGGGTTTTGTATAGTGTTTTTTCAATATAGTGTTAATTCCGAGAATGTAGATACGAAAAATGCGATAATTTTTGATGAATATAACAATTTCATTAGATTATCTACTCTACATATAAAACAGTTTGTCCTGACTGACTGACTGATTCACTGATTCACTGACTGAGTGGCAATCAACGCAGAGCGCAAACGGTAAGAGATAGAAGGCTGAAATTTGGACAGGAGTTTCCATTAGTGGTGAAAGTGCGTACTAAGACGGGGTTTTGGAAAATTCCAACCGGAAAAGCGTCGGAAAAGCTTGTATGGGAAAAATTTTGTTTGTCATCCGATTGACATGAAATTTGGTTTGTAAGCGTAGTACGCGAATTAATTCGACACGTGTTTTCCCGATTTTGGAAAATCCGGCCAGGAGGAAAATGGCCGGAAAATTTTGCATGCAAAAAATTATTTTTCAATTTCCGATTGGCTTGAAATGTTATTTTCCAATGTCGGAAAATCCGCCCCCAGGCGTGAAAATTACCGGAAAATTCTGCATGAAAAAACTATTTTCATTCGATTGGCTTGAAACTAGGATTGTAAGGATGGAATACGAAATAAAGTGAAATGGGGCGGTAACGGTAACGATAACGATAATGATAGCTATAGCTATAGCTATAGCGATAGCGATAGCGATAGCGATAGCGATAGCGATAGCGATAGCGATAGCGATAGCGATAGCGATAGCGATAGCGATAGCGATAGCGATAGCGATAGCGATAGCGATAACGATAGCGATAACGATAGCGATAACGGGAACGGTTACGGTGGGTGGGAAGTGGGTAGGATGTGGGTGGAAATTGCAGGGAAAACCCAGCATCAATGTCGTTACGGGGAAAAGACGATGTAAGACGATGAATTCAAGCTGATCTATGTAAGATTCGATTTGTAGGCTTTACGGGGAACACAAATTAACAAGGCTATAAAATTGGCGACGCAGCGAAGCGCGACGGGTTATATGCTAGTTCTTTTATATAATTGTGACCTAGAAACTTAAAAAAGTATAAATAAAACTCTTAAAATTAACTATTTAGATAAAAATACAGTTTTGCGTTGAGACAATCCCAGCTTGGCGAACACGTAATTCATTTCAGCTTGTGTTACGAGCTCTGGTCCATCTGCTTCCTCATCTGGCCCAAACATTGAATCGCTGGGATCTTTCTGCTCTATCTTGTCCGTTACCGTATCCGGACTCGGACACCAAAAGATGGTGTTTGAATGTGTCCGAATGTTGCTGTGCAAGTAAAGCATAGGGACCACAAATGTAAATTGCTTATTCCACTTATGCACCCGTAGCACTTCTCTTTAGCAGGTCCATTTGGATCTGCCCATATGACCGGCGTACCAAATAGCATTCGTTATGGTTTTTTGTTCTACCAGCTTAAAGTAGTAGTAACGTCTACATACTGTAAATGGCGTCCACGAACGATCAAACAAATCTGGTTGATCTGGAATCTGGAATAGTAAAGAAGGTACTTTCGCTAAAAAATTCATGATTGCCAACTTCTTCTCCTTAAAATCATTGCTATTGGTGGCGGTTTTCAAGATACAAGCAATAAACATCCATTGAAATGTTTTTCATTTTCGTGATTTTGAGCATAAAGACGTTATTTTTTTTGAGCTGTTCCAAAAAAGTGTTTTGTAGGCCTAAGAGCTACAAAATTGCTAAAGACAGTAAAGCAAATTTTCAAATAGTTTAAGAGTTATGGACTTGAAAAACAAAAAATTGTTTCAAAAAACCTAAAAACTTCAAGAGTCCATTACAAGAAAACCTTAGCCAATCGGACCAAACCCAGCCAGGGGTCTTTAACTATCATAAGTACCTTTCAAATTTTGTTGGTCTCGTTGGTATCAAATGAATTTGAAATTAACACACCTTAATAAAGTGTAGTTATTAACCAATAGCAATAAATGGTCATACGGTTATTGTACTATATACGGTTATTGTAATTATAAATGCAATTCCCCCGACATGGTAAACTAATTGCCAAGTCATGATGACGAGTTAAATCGATTTAAATATTCCGATAAGAACTTTCTTACTTGTGTTTATAATTTGTCAACTTTGTTCAATTTAGTTTATGATCAAAGCTACGGCACATTGTCAAGGGGGTTTGGCAAAGGGTGTTCCGAAATTCATTCATAAGAAATATGTCGGCTTTTCAGCATTCTATAACAAAGAATGGAAAATTTAGCGCTTGCCCGGGACATTCACAACTCATGGGCGTAGGCAGATTTATTCTACACAGCTTGAGAATTTGATAGCATCCCAGCCAGCTTTTCTTTAAAGGCCGCACTCCATATAAAAAAAACAGTGGCGGAAACTCCGCGGCGGAATTTCGTTTCTGTATTCTGAGACTCGCTAAATAAATAGACAATTGGCCTATCGATAGTTGACGTATCGATAGCGGTGTGGGTCGTGAGTGGATTGAATGAACAGCTGATGCCATGGCGGAAATATAAGCAGCTCATTTTATTGACGTCAAAATCGACAATGCACGGGAAACATGAACCCAAAAGAAAACTCACCGAGAGATTCAATCGCGAGGAAACTATTAGCTAAGGGCCACAAATCAGCCCAAGAAAGTTACGAAATCAGCACTGGAGTGCCATACCTCTAAAATCGTCTCCTATGCCAGCGGACGCAAGCGTCCGCACTCGGTGGATGCCAAACAAACAGGTGGTGACATCCAAACCCGGTCATCAAGTTTACCACCACCGCGGACCAGCTAAAAATAGAGTTGGATAGCGATCGACTGCTGTGGGCAGCATTGCCAGCTAAAGCGGTGTGGGCGTGGCTGTCAAACGTGAACGCCAGGAGCAGGATTTTGAATTTACGGCAAATAAAACAATAATTTTGTACAAAAACTAAAAATATATTTTCCAATCTTTAGCATTGCGTTTTACTTGAGGGCCAAAATGATGGCATAGCCCAAATCCATGATTTACAGATACTCCGAGCCGCCGTCCTGGAGACGATAGCAGCATTCCTGCAAAGAAATGCATATTCAACCAACTTTAAATCAAGCATCAAAAGTGCTACCCCCCATATTGTCGCATATCTGGGCATTCGTCAGGGCCGCATGAAGCACTATGTACTCCACAAACTGCTTCAGCTGACCCACACTGTAGGCCGAGGTCCCAATCTCTTGTACACACTTCTCCAAACGTTTACAGTTGCCCGAACGGCAGACTTCCAAATAATCCTTCTAGTAGAAGTCCGGGATTATGCCCGACATCTCAAACAGATCAGCCTTGTTGACGACATGCTCGACCCCATTAAGACGATGGCAGGACGCATATCATCTCCCAATATCCGAAAAATAGACTTGTAGGCCTCCTTCTCGATCTGCACCTACTCCAAGTGTGTCTCAAACGGGCAATAATTTGATCCTCGCCCAACGCCTTGAACCGGAATTTGATGCCGCTACCTCCATCAACATACATATCTGTGTTCCTGTTGCGCAGCTTAATTAAACTATTTTTGAAAAAAAAACACTTTCAACTTTTGTTTGTAAACAAAACAAAACAGCTGATCCCAAGTGTGGCCGTTTCTGAATTTGGTCTCTTTGACTTATATATGGGCTCACTAATAATTTATGTGGATGCTAAATTTATTATGTGCAATTTAGCGAGCTAAATTTTCCGCGCTTCTCAGAACAGGCCTTAATCAAAGAAAACCATTCACTTAATAAATGTTTGCACAAAGGCAGGCTGACCGACCAATCGGTAACCAATCATACTTTTTGTACGATTTCTTTTCAGCAATCATGATTGTTAAGTTCATTGATCGAACAATTTGAATTAAACGAATTGACCGCCATTTATCGTATCGTTATCGACCAGGGGCGGTGAATGCCGCTGGTATCGAGTGCCGATAAAACGATTAGCAACGGTGTGCTTGTGATTTACAAGAGAGCAGCTGCCTCTCTGTGTTGTCAGTTTGGTTTTTCGAGCGGTTGTCGCGTCTACTGCAACGGTGTGCTGTTTTTTTATCAAATATATTTTTTTAAACATAAATCTGGTGTAAATCACCAAACTGTAGGCGCAAGTGCGTTCGTTCGTCGATAATTGAAACACACACACACACACACGCATATATACAATCAAAGCGCGCAAAGTGGTGCGAAAAGGTGATAAATTGCACAAAATTCCAATGCAGGAGAGACAAACCCCCTACCCCTTTGAAATGACAGCAGGCGGCAGCATGGTGAAATAATAAAAATAATAACAATAAAAGTGTAGATAAGCGCGCAAAATAGCAGCAAAAAGAGAACCTCCCTCCCGCCAGCCAGGGCCCAGATAAGACGTGCAGATAAACAATATAAAAAATTTAATAACAAGAAACTCGCGCAAATGCCTTTTGTTTTTTTTTTGCAATTAACGTAAGGCGTGTGGGTTCTCAAGTGTGCTGGGGGGGAGGGAAAGAGGTTGACCTTAAAATGTTTACATGTGCTGCGTGAAAAAGGAGAATGGCCTTTTCCTGCTTTTGGCTGTGTGAAGTGTGAAAAATGGCCTTGCGGTGGCGTTGTTTACAAATTTCAATAAGTTTCAATTTCGCAGCGTCTCTTAAGGAAGTAAGAGAGCTAGAGCTCTCTCTGTCTTCCTCTGCTCTACACCCCCCGCAATGCATTTTTTGAGTCAACAGAATAGAACAGCATTTTCTATTTTCCACAGGGGCGGCAGAATATTTGTGATTTTCCACTTTTCCACCCTTGAAATGTTAGATTTTGTCACATTTGATGGAAATGGGTTTCCTTTGTCAGAATCAAGCCCACAGCTATTAACAGGTGCCCCTCTCTCCCAACGCTCTCTTTCAGTCTTTGAAGTGTGCCACAACTAATTAACCAAAAAAAACAATACAGAAAGAAGAGAAAAATAAATATTTAATCCTAAATATGGGCAAATTACTGAGCCTACTGTCACGCGACGATTCAAATTGTTGCGCCGCCAAATCCTACGATGTCTTCCTGGACTTTGAGAATGCCGCTCCCACAGAGATTGAACGCGATGTTTACGAGCAGGTGGAGCG
Organism: Lordiphosa magnipectinata; assembly: GCA_037044535.1. NCBI lineage: Eukaryota > Metazoa > Arthropoda > Insecta > Diptera > Drosophilidae > Lordiphosa > Lordiphosa magnipectinata. The sequence goes on from JBAMBO010001605.1 coordinate 238,613, forward strand.
TGTGCTCAAGGAATCGGAAGTGGTGCTAGAGGAGATACAAATCTATAAGGTGAGCTCTACCAAATGTATATTTATATTTATGTGTGTGCGTCATTTGGTTGTTAGAAGTTTTGTTGATTCTCCAAGAGAGAAGTCGAACCGGTTAGAGGAAATTGGGTGCTTGTTCTATTGTTTACATGCCAATTTTTTTTACTTTTTGTTCTTTAGTTCTGCTATTTCTAAGATAAGTGGCCAGGAATAACAATTAAGAGCTGCGTATAATCAAATGAAAATGGCCAACAACAACAATAACATTTGCAATAAACTGACATACAAATTGAGCATTTAACCTTTGCCAGACCCCGAGAGAGGCTGATAGAGAGAAAGAGAACGGGCACAACTCAACAGTTATGTTTTTTCTGCTCTTGGTGACGTTTATACGAGGATCAATAGATTGATCGACGTCTAATTAATGTAACTTTACGATCGTGACTATAAACTGATGAGAATAATTTGATCGGATTTTCCACATGTATTTTACAACTTGTTAATTCAAAATTCCATAACTCCCAAACCATTACCATAATCTTCAAATCTTTCTTTATTTAATGATTTGAATTCAGCTACCAAGAATACATATGGAAAGTCTAGAAGAAGATAGACTTCTCTGATGCAAAAGCTTGAAACAAAATCATTTCGGTTTTTGTTAATAGAAAAGTCTAACCAGTTTTAAAAAGACTTAGTAGTTTCTGATCTAGAACAACATAAGAAGAAAAACTGTATAATTTGTTTGGTTTTTAGACACATTCTATATTATTTGTATACGTTATTGCCAAACTTTCAAAACTTGAGAAAACATTGATGTTTCATCTATGTTTTACTCCTCCAACATCGAAAACATTGATGTACCTAGACACCAATGTTTCTCCAGCTCTAGATCATAGCGCGATAACTCGTTCTAAAACATGTTCCCAGTTGTAAAACAGTTGTACAGCTTACTTAAGCTTATCTCAACTTACTAAAAGTTGTCTAACATTTGTTTTCTAGTACACACAAACAGCTGATTTCTTTTTACAAATCAATTTCAAAACACATTATTTTTAATTGATTTAAAATGTAACCCTCTCTGAGCTTAATTCACTTAAAATATGCATTTGTACATTTGTTTAAGCGATAACCTTTGGCGTAAATCTTTTTCTGATAAGTCTCCTCCTTCAATTTTTATAGTTATGAACAAAATAAAGTTCACAAAGGGTTAAATCATAAAGTCATATCGATTTCAATACCCCAAAACAGGGGTTTCTTCGTTTAAAGCTTGTTTATTTTTTCTTAAATCTAATTTGTTACTAAATGTAAATATCCAGTTGCATCCATAATCGCACTTAGTTGCAAACGCATAAACTTGTTATCTTTGGTTTGTTCTCTCTTTCTTTCTCTCTCTATCAACTCTTTCTACTGATCTGACTCACACACGTGCCTCGCATGATCAGAGAGGCAACAAACTTCTTTCATTATCGCTAGCTTTGACGTCACTAAGCAACTTTTGCTGTTACTGTTCGCACTTCTTCATTTTTTGTTGCTGCTGTTGGCATATTAGTCAGCCACAAAAAAAAAAATGGGAGAGATAAACATACATTTGTATATATGTAAGTTTTGTGGCGTTTGTGACCTCAGTTAAAGTTTTGACAGTTAACCATAGGTTCCTCATTCCCATGCCAGTTGGAAATTCGAATTTGCTTTCGTGTTGGTGGCCAAATTATTAATTGGCTTTCAGACAGAGAAAGCTTTAATCAACGCAAATGAACTGGAAAATGTTGTATACCAACACAAATGAGCTCATTTCCTTTGTGTGACCCAGTAAGTGGTGACCAAAACCAAAAACCATTCAGGCGACCTACCTTTTCTTCCCTTAACCCATCCGACGAACTACTTAAAATGCGCTTAATTTGTGTGTGTTGCAGTTTTATTTCACTGACCAATTTTTTTTTTGGTTTGGTTTGTTTTGCTCTCTTGCTTGAGTGGGTGGCATTGGGTGGAACTGGTTGCCAAGGCAAATAAACTGGTTGTGGAGTAGGTAGGTAGGTGAATACTTTGGCCAGGCGCCAAAAAGGAAGAAAAAAAATACTTCAGGTTCTGCTTTTATTTTTCTTTGTGGCTAAAAATAGAGTGAAAAGTGCGCCCAGAAAAATTAAGGCGACTTTTGGTTTATTTTGTTGCTAAGAGGGTTACCTTTTACAATTCTGAAAATGGCTGCGACTAACTAATTCCTCCATTACTTAATCGAAAATTTGGAAAAAATGTTGTTTTGACCTTCTCTATTTTTCTCAGACGGTCAAAATATTTTTGATTCCAAAATTCTGCAAAATGTTTGTTCCGATTATTAGAAACTTATCGTAAAGATTTGGTTTCGAATCGCGGATTGGAACCTAAGATTGAGGGGAAAGCGTCCAAATCAATAGTCAAATGAACCATATTTATAATTGTTTTCTTCGTGGAAAAGGTCGTTCCAAGGAATTCCAAGGAGTCCAGATCGAAAATTTGGAAAGAATTCTCCAACTTCTAGGTTCTAGGATTCCAATCAATCAATTACCCTGTTTTCATTACCACCGCTTCGGATTGATTTAGGTCCTAATGGATTAATTTTTTTTTATGCACGTAACGCAACTTTAATAGAAGAAATTATTTTTAATTTAAAAATATATTTTAAAAAATTTTAATAATTAATAATTATAGAACTTTTTGGCAGGCTCTAGGTCAATAAGTTAAGATTTTCATCATAACGTTTCTAAAACAAGACACGCACAACACCACAAAGGAGGCTGGTTGATCGTATAGCTATTTCATAAACTTCCAACAGTTCAATCATCAGCGATCATTTGCCCAACTTCAATGAGTTTGGGAATCCCAAGTCAGACTTGTAGCAAAAATTCTGACAAACAGTAGCAAACGCCAAGTTACAGAAGCTTTGTGTATGTGTTTGTACATGCCCCGTAATCGGCCCTTCTGTTGTTAGTGGGTTTCTTAGATTTTTTTGAACCAACATTTTAATACCCTTTAAGTTTGTATCTTGCTTGACTGCATTAAACACATCGTACTGTAGATTAGGTGAAAATGTCAGCTTTAAAAAATAATTGCAAAATTTAGCAACGTATTCAAAACATATGTTTTAATGCGGTTTTTCCGTTCTGATTTTCTAAACAATCAAACAACAACGCTGAAGTTGAACGCTCTGATTACAAACTACCGTGTACCCTTAATATTGTTGTTTTCTCCATATTACCTATTCTCTAGATGATCTATGTGACCTCATCTAGGACGGATGATCATTGTCACAAATGATAATCAAGTCTTCTTATAGCCTTTTCAACTATGGTCGCAAAGTTTTGCCAAAAGCACTCGGAAACGATAACCATATATACGTTATATGGTTATTACACAATTAAGCTGTGCTAGAGATTGCATTTTGCGACTTTTTGAGTGACCACCCAGCCAACTATGAAAACAAAATCTTGCAGCTTCTACTTTGACAGTTTTTTCGAAGCTGCGGCCGGTGTGAATAGACCATTAGCTTTTCACCGCTAAATGACTATATTTTCTATCGATATGCTATCGAATCCCCAAGTGCCAGCAATGGAAACATCAGCTCCAAACGGGGCAAATTGTCATTACATAATGGATTATTCCTACGTTACTTGTCATCAGTATGAAGGAAATAATCCCATACAATCGGCTATACTTTGCCGTATGCATGGCCGCTTTGTAAACGGGGTGCCCACAGCCTGCATTACTAGTAATAAAACAAGTATGCCAGAGCCGAACTGCCATCGGATTCTCATTACAAATGCGTATATTTTTATACTCTGTACCGAAGGTACATAGAGTATATTAAGTTTGTGCAAAAGTATGTAACAGGGAGAAGGAATCGTTTCCGACCCTATAAAGTATATATATTCTTGATCAGCATCAACAGCCGATTCGATATAGACATGTCCGTCTGTCCGTCTGTCCGTCTGTCCGTCTGTCTGTCTGTCTGTCTGTCTGTCCGTCCGTATGAACGAAGAGATCTCAGAGATGGTAAGAGATAGAGGTTTGACATGTATGGGGCATATATTTCTTATACTTGCAGGCAGATCAAGTTTATTTTCAATTTTTGCCACGCCCCCTCCCGCCCCCGCAATTTGGGAAAAACTTCATGTCTCCTACTGTTTTTGAGCTAGATCGTTAGATCGATAGATCTAGAGATACCTTGTAAACAAAATTATTTATCGATTTGCTGAAGGAATGATAAAGATCGGATGAACGATACTCAAGTTATGGGCAAAAAACGGCCCTAACCGTTCACAGGCAATCTTAGTGCGAGAGAGAAAGAGAGAGAGAGAGAAACTTAGAGAGCGCACCGCGTTGTGCTCGGGGTGTTAACTGGCCGTTTGACTCCTGAGCAAATGCGAGTGTAAGGGTACAGAGTATGTTATAGTCGGGCTTGACCGACTTTCTTTCTTGCTTATACCCTTGTAGAGGGAATGTTCAAATTGTCCAGGTGTTTGTAACGCATAGATGGAAGCATCTCCGACCACATAAAGTATATACATTCTTGATCAGCATGACGAGCTGAGTTGATATAGCCATGTCCGTCTGACCGTCCGTCTCTTTCTATTCTATCTCCTCCGTCAGTTTTAAAGCTATCTTAACCAATCTTTGCACGAAGTCTTTTGGTACAAATACGCTGCACATTTGTCGGAACATGACTATATCATATAGCTGCCATAGGAACTATCGGTCGAAAAAGTAGTTTTAGTGATAAAAACGTTTTTGTCTTCAACGCGAACGTCCCCAAACCTCTAATTTATAGGTTGTCTATGCTTTTACCTAATTCCATCAAGTATTATGAAAATCGGGCAACTATATTGAATAGCTGCCATACAAATTATAGTTATGAAAAAAAATCTAAGTAGGAAAATATTTTTTCTTTTCAATGCTATCGCTCCCAAACTTGTTACTGATAAATATTTTATGCTACCACACAAATCTGTCAAGTTCGATCCAAATCGGATGACTATAGCATATAGCTGCCATAGGAACTATCTGTTGAAAAAGTAGTTCTAGTGAGAAAAACTTTTTTGTTTTCAATGATAGCGTCTTAAAGCTTTCCAGTTATGAATATTATCGGTTTCCACACAATTTTGACGAGTTTGATAAAAATCTGATGAATATATCGCATAGCTGCCATATAACAAACTGGCAAGCAAATGGTCAAAGTAGTGGAGCCATCAATTGCTGAGTTTGGGAAATAACTCGGCTAAGAATGTTCGACGAAAACGATTTGAAACCTTAATTTATATAAATTCTACAAGCTACAAGGGTATATAAACTTCTTTTTTAGGATTAAATAATTCGGATCAACCCAATATCTTTTCTGATCGGGTCAAGAATATCCTGTATTACGCTGTTTTCATTACCTTTTAGGATTGATTCAATCCCGTATGGATTGATTTTTTTTTTGAGTGCACATATAATTAACATCAGGAGGTTATAGCTTGACAGTTGTGTCATTGACAGTTGACAATGGTTAATTACATTTTTTTATATTTCCTTATCATATATTACGGTTCTTTTACCATTAAACAAGTAATCTAAAAGTTAACCCTCGCAAGCTTAGACCAATTTTCGATATTCTTAACTTTCAACTTTCCCAACTGATTTATCAACGAGCTGCTGTTGCGTCTGCTATTGTCAAATAAATATGGAGCTTCAAGTACAATCGACAAATGCGTCTTTTGTGTGCAATAAACAAACAAACAACAACAATGTCAACAATAGCAGCTACAGCAGGCAGATTCATTGAAAGCAAAATATTCACTAACTAAGCACCACACACCTCACAACAATGGTTAACAACAACAACAACAACAACAACAACAACTGTAATATGAGTATGATAGGCAAGTGGATGGATAGATAAAAAACCACCAAAACAAATCAAAATGTGGGCCAAATTCTCAACGAAGTCTTTTGAAAATTTAATTAACTATTTAGGCAATATTTTCAGTGTAAGCAATTAATTATCAGTTGATGTCAACATAGTTTTCTGCACATGTCAAGCCCATGGAATACAAACAGTATGTAATCCTATACACAACCTTGGACTCTACCCCCACATCACAAAAGCACCAACAATCGCTTAAAATGTAATAAGTAGATACTCGCATGTTATTGTATAGAGTGAAAATGTGTGAAATGTGGTGTAGGACAACGAAGCACAGTGCTGGGTTATTGTGGTCAGAATTTTGTATAATATCTGAAGGGAGTAAAAAAAAAATATGCCACATTAATCAGTTCACATGCCAATACAGCTACGAAATGTGAACGTTAACCAAATCTTATAAATTACAATTATTTCTAGATGTTTTCTGTTAACTTTGATCTTCATTGGCTGCCAATAGAAGTTTAACTTTTTATGAAAAATGTCTTTTTTGATGAAAAGCCTAATTTATAGGTGCCAAACCATTATTCAGCAGCTCCGTTTCGTGGGCTGAAACCAAAACTTAGCAATGGTTAATATATTATTTGGAAATTTGAGGTTCGACCTTTTCACAATTTATGAAAAAACATAATAACAATTTAATATACAAAATAATTTTTAGAGATTCTTTATTATTGTAATGTAATTTATTTGGCGACCTTTCTAATGTTTAATTAGCGAGTTTAGCTGGCTCGAAGTCCGAAAAAGTTGCGTTTGTTCGCAACTGTAAAGAACTTATGCATTGTACACCAAAAACATAGACTGGGATATCAAGACTGAACGATTGCGCAGTCCACACCGCTTCTGTCAGAAATTAGTCAGCTGTTCGCTATCACTTACGCTCTCTGGGTACAACTGGGACTATGTCCGTCTCGCTCTAGCCACTGTGATTTCCTACTGGCACTATAAAGTATCTAAACAATGTATATATGGGCACTATAACCACTCAAAATTGAGAGGCAGCGCCAATTTTGTCTATAATACTGATTGCTTCATGCCAAAAAGAGCTGGTAGCCTATACAGTACTGTTCCCGGCTCAATTATCAGTAGGCTTTTCGCAAAATAATGCAAAATTGTCAATCAAGCAAAATTGTGTTAATCAGTTGGGAACTGCAAAAGCAATGAAAGCAAAAACAGACCAGCAATAAATGCTTTCATCTCTTTGGTATTAAGCTTTTTGTAATGTTTAATTTTAAACATATCAGTTTATATGAGGTTTGTTCAAAAAGTATCGCGAATTTTGATTTTACGCGGGCTACGTATACTCGATTTTTTGGCAGGCGTAACCTGGGCCCCTGTGACTTTTTTTTGAGGCCCAGGAATGAACGAAGCTACGACACGATAGAAGCGGCATCGAAAGAGAAGCTAAGCAGGGTCACAAAAAATGATTTTTTTGTAAGACATAATGTATGTATGGCATAAATGTATTATATCTGAGGGGGATTACTTTGAATGGGAGAATTACAAATACTATAAATATGAAACATATTATATAAAACAAAATTTCCTTTTAAAATAATCCAGTTAAGATTCTATTTTTATATATTAAGGCTCTAGTCACATAACTCTGTGGCTTTGACCAGTCCGCGCCGTTGAGGATGTTTAATATTTCGTGCGGAAACAGGTTACCATTTTCGAAAATTGAGAGCCGGAGTTCCCGCAAAAAGGGGCAACCTTCAATGAAATGGATGACATTTTCTAGCTCCCTCCTGTTACACAGAGGGCAGTTTGCGTCACTCGTAATATTTGGAAAAAAATTCCAGTTAAACATTTCACCTCTGGCCATAAAAACACTTCTTATTCCTTCAATGGAGAACTCGTCGGAGAAATAGTTATTCTCTTCCAAATCGTAGTGCATCTGAGCTTCTCCGTCATTCTTCAACAAATTTCATCCTATATGCTGCATACATTTTAATGTTGATGTTCCTAGCCCAAGATTCAGTCGAACTCCATGATCCGCGGCTAAACTGTCTTACTCTCTAAAACATTGCAGACGTTCTTTTAGTAGATATTCTGTCAAAATCCTAGGTACCCTTCTTTCTTCTATGGTGATGGAGCTTTGGCTATGGCTTTTTGTATGTAATCGAAGTGCAGATTAGCTGTATATAGATGAAGTAACGAACATTCTGTTCGGTGGTGCGTATTGTGGTAGACGAAAAATTTTCTTATTAAAGTATCTTTGAAGACTTGCTACTTCTTCGGATCGTCGTATCTCCAATACTTGTGCACCATAACACATTATTGCCCTCACTGCGGTATTAAACAGCTTGTACCTTGTTGCTGTACAGTGGTTGCGCTTATATGGAGTGAGCGGCCATAAATACTTCTTGTGGAAATATCGGGCTAAAATTTATACTGTAAGGTCTATGATGAGTAAAAACTGTAATAAGCAAAAATGAGCGTGCTTGGACATGTCCACGTCCACTTCGCTGTGGCAGTGCTGCAGCAGCGAACATTCTTTTGCTCATAACTTGAGTATCGTTCATCCGATCTTTATCATTCCTTCCGCAAATCGATAAATAATATTGATAACTAAATATCTCTAAAAGGTACAAACCATCTATCTACTAAACTGAGGGAGATATGATGTTTTTTCAAAATTGCGGGGGCGTGGCGAACATTTAAAATAAACATGATCTGCCTGCAGTTATAAGAAGCATATGTGTCATACATGTCGAATCTCCATCTCTTTCCATCTCTGAGATCTTACGTTCATACGGACTGACAAATCAAAAAACGTGCATTACTTTATGGAATTCTACCAGAGCAGCTGCAGGTGGCTGCAGCCAAACTAAACATTTTTTTAAACTTAACGTATTAAGAAACAAGATGTAATAAAGAATAGTGAGGGCAGGGGAGGGCAAAACACTTAAAACTTTATCTAAACATTGGACCCTCGAACCAAAAACAAACACAAAAAGATACTTCTCTAAAACAACGAAATACACAAAATTTTACACGAATTATCTTTAAGTTTGATCGTAGAAGTTAAGTCAATACCTTTATGTAGAATTTTTATTTTACACAACTTGAATTAATATTGTTTTTATGCAAAAATTTAATAAAACAAAATCAGCTAATGGACAAATGGTCACACTTTCGATGGTATTTTATACAAAGCACCGTTAGAATCAAAGCAAAACAATTATGGCATTGTGAAGCTTAATCAATTTGCTGTTAATTTAAGCAGTTTCGGTTTGAAAATTGTAACATTAATTTTTTGATTTTTGGCCTATGGCAGCAAAATCTGTGTGCTGATAGGAACCTCTTTTTTACCTAATATCGTTCTCCAAGTACAATTTATCGCTGCTTTAGCATCTTTTAGTTTTTCTCTTTTTCTATGTGTTAATGAGTCTATCATAGCTGAGTAGTTATTCGTTGTAAATTGTTTAGTTTAATAACAAATTAACTTAAATTTCTCTTAAATTAATCATTGTCATTATTGCATACTTTCATTATGGTGTCATTCTCCATTACACAGCTGTTGCCACTCACACGAGATCTCCCCTCCATCCCAATCTAACTCAAAGAACTCTTCTCCACCTCCTCTTGAAAGTGGCGACCCAATTTATCAAAAAATGCGGCTGCTCCACATATATTAGTAACAATTCAACTTCGTATGCATAAATAAATAAATAAATGAACATTAAATACTCAAATGTCGGCTTCACAATGAAATACACAACAACAGACGGCAGCAACAATCACGATAATAACAAAATGAGCAGTCATTAGACATCATCATCATCCCCACCTTAACCAGTTCCATTTCGAATTCCACGAATAAGTTAAATGCAAAAAACAAAAAAATATATAAAAAAAGAGTCGCGCCGGCGCACTTCCGGTATGGGTTAGGTTCCACACGGGACAACGCCGGGATGGTTGGGTCAGTCAGTCACAATAATTGTTATAAATGTGCGTGTCTGTGATGAGCATTTGAATATTATAAAATTATGTGTGTTTATCTAAATGGGACAATGTGTCTCTGTTGTATTTGCTCATTGCACCCTCATAAATTGGGTATAAAAAGTCTATAAACATTTTGGGGGTATATACTAGAGCTGATAGGGTCATAAATTATATATTAGAGTTTTATAACTAAACATTCCGTACCTTAGGGTAACCCTATGGCCATGAACTAAACCTGTTCAACAAAATACCTTAACCCAAACTAAACCAACTTCTGTTCGAAAAATTTGGAACATTTTTTGTTTTCATATTATAAAGAATTTCATAAACTGTTTAGAAAATATCAACAAATTAAACATAAATTTTATTAGCATTTTAGAGCATTTATTCTAATTGTTCTTCAAATCAACTCGATCGGAGAAAAATGGTGTTTAAACTGAGAACATTGTACTACAAGTGGGAAAACCCATTCTTAAACTGTTTTTGACAACCTTTGTGTTCTCAAATTGTTCTCTCTGCATATCTTCCTCTGTTATTTCGAGAAAGTTTGAAAAAGTCCAGAGTAAAGTAAAAATATAGTCGAAGAGGTTATGATTTAGCTGTAGAATCATTAAAGATAAAAAAAAAAAAATATTTCGACCATAGAGTTTAAAATACCTTGCACTCTTTGCTGTCGAGAAGTTGACAAAAATGCACTTTAAAGACTTTAAAATTGAAAAATCAGCTTACGGCGGCGTAGACACCAATAAAAATGAAGAAAATATTTTTAAAACAACAAGAACCACAAGAAATCGAAGGAAAAAAACCGATTTTGTTTGTGTGTGTGTGCTCGTAGCTGTCTGATGCACACGAAATCATTCGCAGCCAACAATAAAAAGTTCGCTCGGAGAGAAAGAGAAGAGAAATCACACATGAAGTTGTTGTTGCACCACGCTTAGGCATCGTAAGGTCTATGCGCGCGGCTATCCCTTTGCGGAAAACAACAACGAATGCGCGGCGTGTGCCTAGGGCCTGGGCACCACTGATTTAAATAATAATTGTCTTGTATCAAAGTTTGTATAGACCATTCCTATGAATTGGGACGACATATTCGAACAATAGATATCTGATAACGGCTATGAATTGATATTATACGATCTTATTCATAGAAATTTTTAGTTTCGGAGACAAATACTTAATGTTTGCAAGACATTAACCAATATCGAACCAAATTTGGGAATACAATGATTTTTAAAGAGGTTTGAAAAACGAACTGAATGCTTCATGACGGGCTTAGTTTAGTTTATTTTTTTTTTGCAGAGCGCATCGTAGATTTCGTCACGAGTTGGAGCTCTACATACAAGATGCTAAGATATTTGCTGGCAGAAGACATCTTCAACATTTGCTCCAGTTTTGGGGCTGCAGATAATGACTTTCTTCTGCACCGGAAAGTGTGGGACTCAGTTCGCGAAATTGTACGCATACTAGAACCACCGGAGATTGCCACAACAAAACTTCAACCGAAAATCTTTTTTTGGGTGATTTTTATTCCATTTGGATACACTGGATCTTTAGCAAATCAGTTAATGGATTCCATTAAGACTTTTCTCGCACTTAAGCGTGTTTGAAACCATAAAAACATTCTTAACTGGTGGTCAGAATCCTCCACAAAGTTCCCAGAATTGTATGAGATTTCAAAAGTCGTGCTTTCTGTTCCAGTTTCTCTGGCGATAAATTTATAATGAATCCGCTAAGAAGTTGTACGTACTCAACCACATTGAATGCAATTATTTTACCGTGAGCAAATCAGAAGAATGATATATTAGTTACATAAGACGTGGACGTACTGGTACGTAGCGGTATACCGAATAAAAATCTGGGTACCGTATCGAAACCGAAAACCGAAATTAATTGAAAACCGAAACATTAATTTCGGGACGTACCGGAAGCGGTACCGGAATCGAAAATCGTTTCGGGATTAAGCCCTGATTAAAACTGAAACTTTCAAACTGAACCTCGATTCAATATAGAATTTTTCGAGAGCCGGTACTTAAGAACCATTATTTTTTATACCAAAAGGACCTAAAATTCCGATAAACCCGAAACGATGTACCGGTAAAGTGTCGGTTTTGAGTTTTTTTTTGATTCTTTTTCATTTTCATTCTCCAAAAAAAAAGTTCGTACCGTCTTATTAATAAACATGCAGACACATCTAACGGTGATGGGCAGGACATCAAACAGTTCGTATGGCGCCACATTAAAAAAACCTCAGTTATACACAAAACTTGGCAGGTGTAGCGTATATTACAGTCGAACTTGACCAACTTTCTTACTTGTTTTGATTTGTAATTGCGCCATAAACTTGAAAACCCTTACTATTTAGTAATTGCTCGACACCAAATAAGCAATAGCTTAACTTTCAAATAAATTTTACGTTTTTTTTATAGTGAATTTTCCCTTTCTATGCCTGCTTTATGGTTTCTATTTATTTTTGTATTTCCGACGTCATCAGCTGCAAATTAATTACGCCAAAAAAAAAAAACCATGAAAAACGTAAACAATTTGAGCTTTTCAGTGCGGAATGTTTAATCTAGTTATAGCAGAATCACAAACTCTTCTCCTTCTGCGTTTGCCCCCTGTCCGTGTCCACTTGAAATACTTTTTTGAGTGTGTACTTGAAAGCTGCTTGGTTTGTAGTTGATGCCTCATTATGCTCTCAGGTGGCAATTGAAGCGCAAAATTTTGCATGAAATTAAGTATTTCAGCATTCCACCACCACCCACAGCTGACACATTTTTTTTCGTTTTCTGCTCGGTTTATTGAAATGACACTGAAAAGCCTTTTGTTAACCGAATTTAACTCAATTGTATAAATCGCCTGCCATTGCCAGTCACAATTTTATAGAGCAAATGAACCCGTAATTTGTCATTGTCTGAAGGCAGAATTATGGGTTTGGATTGCTGTTCACACCTGTCCACAGTGGTGCAGATATGATTTAAATAATAATAAAATTAAATGAAAGTAGCTTGTGAATATATAGAACGGGTTTTTACAATCAATCCTGTCCCAATCACGTTCCCATATACCGCTCTTTTACCGGAGTTCATTTCTTTTTCCCTAAATATTCCGAAACGCTCCGAAATTTTTAAGTTTTTTTTAATAGAAGAAAATTTTGGAGTTTATTTAAAAAAAAATAGAGGAAATCTAACTTCGGCTCGACCGAAGTTTATATATCCTTTCAGCTTGATGGCGCCACTACTTTGAGCATTTGCTTGCCAGTTTGTTATATACAGCATATGATATATTCATCCGATTTTGCCCGAAATCCCCAAAATTGTGTAGAAACTGATAATATTCACAACTGTAAAGTATAAAGACGCTACCATTGAAAACAAAAAAGTTTTTCTCACTAGAACTACTTATTCGAGCGATAGTTTCTATGGCAGCTATATGCTATAGTCATCCGATTTTGATCAAACTTGGTAGAATTGTATAGTAGCATATAATATTAATCAGTAATGAGTTTGGGTGCGATAGCATTGAAATCAAAGAAGTTTTTACTACTAAGACTTTTTTTCAGACATATCTTTTGTATGGCAGCTATACTATATAGTTGTCCGATTTTCATAGAACTTGGTGGAATTATGTGAAAGCATAGAAAACTTCGAAATACGAGCTTTTGGCACGTTTACGTTGAAGACAAAAAGTTTTTCTAACTAAAACTACTTTTTCGACCGATAGTTTCTATGGCAGCTATATGCTATAGTCATCCGATCCGGCCGGTTCCAACAAATGTGCAGCATTTGGATGTCTTCTCTAATGAATCGTCGTTGAGCCAAGCGAACAAAACTTTCGAACTGATAGAAATGAAGACGAACATGATTATAATCAGAGTGCCAACAATAGGATTGAATAAAACTCAACGGCAAACATGTTGAGTATGCAAGTTTGATGCGTTAAGCGCTATGCCAGTTTATTCAGGTGTTGACTAACGAAGCCGTTCTCTAATTCACATCCCCGCTCACTTTTGAACCACTGTGCGTATTGCCTGATAAATGCCTTTCGAGAGCCTTTAAAACTATCAAATGGGCAAATAACGAGCGTCTGGACTGCTGTCGTCTGGACTTGCCCTCTAAGCAGCTTACAAAGCTAGACGAGCGTAGAGCAAAGTCATTCCTTACGGCTCAATGTGATTGCTGGTTGGTGTTTACGTATGTGTAATTTACTTTTTCTTTACGAGCAACTGTTTGCCATTCTTATTTTATGCATGTAATTTGCACAAAATAAACATTTCTCTATTTCAGGAATTTTTCTGTCTTTTTTTTTTCTTTTTTGCAGTTGTTTGTACATTGTTAACCCAAATTTCCACAGCTGTTGGAGCCACATTAATCGATATAGACATATAGACAATTGTGATTTATTTGCCTTAATTGAAAAAAAAAAGAAATAGGAGCATGTGATGTGACAGGCATTTCGATGGCCTCAACGTGCATCCTCAGCCCACGCACAAGTGTCGATAATTAAATGCATTCAATGCGACATGGAACGATTTACGTACACTTTTTTTTCGCTGTCTGTTTTTGGTTGCTGGTTGACATTGATAATTCAAATGTTTTATCTTATCTTTATGGCAATTCCATTTGTTGTTGTTGTTTATGTTGCTTTGGTCGATTATCTTGATAATTTACGACGCTCGTGACACTCGCAGGCTGTATGTGCGCTTATAACATTATTATTTTTTGTATTTTGCGTATTTTTAATGGTCAGGCAGCCCTAGGAGTAATGACCAAAAATTAAGCCTAAAGGCTTATATACAAATCAAAATGTTAATTTAATTAACAATTAATGCTGCAGTCGAGTTTTACTTAGCATATGTGGTATTCGAGGGCAGCTTGATAAGACAGCGACTTGTTTTAGTCAACCCTAAGACCGTTTGTTGTTGTCAAATTACATAGATGGCGCCAGCTGCAAATTGGTTTTGGTTAATATGTCAGCCTTTGAATGGTTTTGCGAACAATTATTGAAACAATATTCATATTTTACTCATTTGACGCAACCTATCCAGAAAAATAATGTTTACATTTCCAAAATTAAATTTGCTTGTCAAAACTGTTTGAGTAATGGGTTTTGCTTTTGTTTCCAAAACACGAGAGGGTTAAAAATCATTCAAAAAAAATTTCTGTGGCACCGAAGAATTTTAATTTGGTTGAAAGAGTATAAGTAACCATTAAGACGTGTAGCTACAAAACTGTGCAAAGTCGCAATGTGCTAAAACGCCATTCCATACATATTTCGTTGAGTGCAAAAGGTTCTGGTTTGGATTCCCTGACAATTCCGAATAAATACATTGTTTTACTTTGTTTTTCTGAAAGACTTAAATGAACCAATTCGGGTGCAGTATGTAGCACCTCCAGCGCTTGTAACTAATATTTGCCTCCTATCAAATTCAAAGAGATATTCAGGCATATTCTCAATTCCACTTCCAAGGCAACTTTTCGAAAGTGGAATTAATTCTCGCAACACCAAAACGAAAAGTTTCTAATTTTTAAAAAGTATTGCTTGTTCGTCAGTGGAATGAAAAGTAATTGCCCAGTTACGCACTCTTACAGTTGCTAGATGTACATAAAGTGAATATTTCATAATTCTGTGATCATTTTAGAAATGGTTAGTGAAATTTGACTTAGATTTAAGTCTTTAATTGATGTACAAAGATTTCCAGAAATTTGGTACTGCCAGCAAAAACCAAAAGTTAAACCTAAAAGTCAGCCTCTCTCATTTTCTATTGTTGCGCTTGGGCTTTTTTTTTCTCTCTTGTGTATCTGTGTGTCAGACTCGCTAGGACCAAGGTGAATTTACTATAACGCAGGGTTCCCCAAGAAGAGAGCGCGTAAATGTGACTGTATCTCTCTCTAACACACAGTGATGTATGACTTCGGCAAGCATTCGGTGTGAATTGGCGTGTATGTTCGGCCCTAAGGTGCTATGGATGGGGAACTCTGCTCTGCTATAAGGTGACGTAATCCGTTGTGGTGAGAGGTCATCATTTTTTATACTCTGTACCCATTGACAATGGGTAAAAAGGGATCATGAAGTAGTGCCTAATAAGGTAACAGGGAAAAGGAATCATTTCCGACCCTATAAAGTGTATATATTCTTGATCAACGTCAACAGCCGAGTCGATATAGCAATGCCCATCTGTCTGTATGAACGCGTCGATCTCAGAGACTATAAGAGATAGAGACACTAATTTTTGCATGTACATAGGTGTATACCGTACCCAGATCAAGTTTGTTTCAGATTTGGAAAATTAGTAATTTCACCTTGGCTTGGACCGGTGGGTTAGAAAAAGTAAAAAGTTAGCAATTTCATTCACATTTCGGATACGAAAACGAATCCAAGGCGTTCGTTTGAACATATGAGAAAAACGTTCTTACACCCCTCTTGAGTCCAATGTTCTCGGTAATTTCCCTTAATGCATCATCATTTTCAATGCTTTAGAAGTTGTTTCTGAATTCCGTTCGGATCTTCGCTAAAAAGCACTTAAGGTGGATGATCCCAACTGAACGTGTACTTAGGGTTAAAGTTATCCGCGCAATGGGTGCAGTTTATGGGCCATTTGGCCATGATTTTCTGATCCCTAAAAAGAGAGGACAGAAAATGAGTAAATGCTTTTTAGCAGTGTTGCTCGGCAATATACTGATACGGAAAGGGTTCTCTTGCAATACTTACTGCGACTGACATTCAGTGAGGAAAGTCTTCCGGAAGCATTCGGTTCCTTTGCATGTGAATTACAGAATGTGTTCGACGCCCAGGGGCAATGGCTGGGGAGCTTTACACGGTCTCCGAAAATAAAGCGCTTTGAATTTGCTTCGACCTGACCGCATCAAAGGCTAGCCAGCGTCTGAAAGGCTTTTTGCTTTCTTCTTCTCAGCTTGCGTTCGGCTCGTGTGTGTGTAAATAGCGAAATGTCTTCTTCCCCCTGGTGGATCCGGTGACCATCGCTGATTTAAAGTAAAAATAGTCAAACAAAACTCTTTTTTTTTGAAAATGGGATTAATTTATAAATTATAAGACAATCCTATTTGCAAAACAAAAAGCCGCGCACACAGACGGCTCAACAGCTGCATCGAGACTCGCTGAAACCGCTTGTTTTTTCTGTTGTTGTTGTAGGGCTGCTCCCAAACTCAAATTTCATGCCCATCGCTGTTACAGCACATCAGAGACCATAGAATAGTCAGATCAGTTTGAAGCAAAACCAAAAAATGAGCTCTTCCACTAAAAGAATTCAAAATTATATAAATTGGGCTAGCAATTGCATCACATCCATTTCGTTCTCCAGATCTAACACCCTGAAACTATTTGCAGAAGAAATACAAAAGATTGTGTGTGTGAGGTTTGGGTTAAGTAAAAAGGTCAACTTCGAAAAAAAAAACAATTATTTGAAAGGACTAAAATATTGGAAAAACTCCAATCTTTTATCAAACTAAATGAAGTCTACGCTGAAAAATACAAATTTTTTCAGCTGAAAAAAATTTCTTTTATATCAAAACTCACTGAATTATCAAGTTGCCCTCGTAAATAATTGTTGCCTGGCTCAGTTCAGTGATTCCAAATCCTTTGTTCTCTTTTGTCAGCCTGCTGCTGTGCTCTGCCTCAGTTGTGGGCATATGATTCACTGCATCACATTCTCTGTGAAAATGATGCGTAGATCGCTGTAAATATGTCATAAATGATTTGTTCCCACGAAAAGCAACTTTCTTGGGGAAAACACTAAATACTAAATACTTATTTATAAACTCTGGCCTCACCTGATCTTTCAAATGTGGCAAGCTCTGTCTCATTCTTGTGAAAATCAAAAGTGATTCGCTCTCCCCCCTCTCTGTCTCTCTCTCTCTCTCTCTCTCTTAGTCTTCATAACAATCATGTAGCCCCCCAGACTCAGTCAACAAATTGAGCCTGTGACTCAACAACAAGTCAGTGGCAGCAGTTTTCAAGAGTTTTGCAATGGGTAAACATTTGTTGTTGTCTTTGATAGGAAACGACGAGTACTGGGTCGCCTGTCCATTGAATAATTAAAAAGTTCCCCCTTGGAAAAGTAAAATATTATGAAATATTTATTTTTATGATGGCTCCTGCTGCAGCAGATGGCGTCCAAGTGTCTGTGGAAGCTGTCGCCTGGTTATTATTTCCACTTTTTCTTTTTGCTGTTTCAAATAAAAAAAAAACCACAAAATTATAAAAAATTAACAGTCACCGCAGAAACATTCTTGGCATAAATTTGCATTAATTTTGTTTGATTTTTGTTTTGCGATTCATCCATTGATATTTCAACGTGCTTGGAATGAAGCTGGTCGATTTGATGTAAGGGTTAAACATTTTGTGATTTATATTTTCAAATTTTAAAATTCAAATACACTTAAAGTCAGTTGCAACACATAAAACCATTTTAAGCATTGTGCCCCTATCATGCCATTTTATATCCAACCCACACTTTCCTGTGAACTGAAGTGTACATGTATAACGTCACTCGTTGGCATTGTGGGCGAAAGTCCATGGCGCTTGGAAAACGACCGCCTTTAAACTAAAGTACAAGTGTCAGACTCATAATAATCTAGCAACTTGCAACAATTGCAGCAAATGTGGACCATCGATACTTAATAATGCAGCATTTCCGCATTTGTACAGAATTTCATTTTCTTCTCTCGAGTTAATTAACTATTCATGTGCGCTCGGTCGTCTGCAACGCTCTGACTGATTGCAAACTAGCGAAGAGAAGACCACATTAAAGTGTTAATTAAAAAATAAAGAGACTAGAAACAGTTACAAAACAAAAAACGGTGCTTTTGATGCTCTTCTCTCATCAGGCAAGCATAAAAGTCATGCAAGTTCAAGTTTGCTTTTTTTTATTGTGTGGGTGAAAACATTTCTTGGTAAATGCTTAAACAAAACGAAAGACACAGACAGCAGAGCAGCAGCAACAGCAGCAGCAGCACGTGCTGCTGGCAAATGGAGCGAACACATTCAAGTTTTATGCAATCTGATGAATCAACATAATAAATGTGCAAGGAAGCATTCGCTTCCTGTGCCCAGCTAAGAAGTTACACCTACGCCGCTCTTTGCTGCTGTAGAGCAGCAAGAGAGGGGAATTCAATGAGTCTGTTGAAGTTTTTATGAATGAGTGACTAACAAAACTGTGTCAAAATATTAAATTAATACTGAATTAGTCAGACTTTATTTATATTTTAATATTTTTAATCTCTCTGACAGAAAAAGGTTTTTTTTTTTTAAATTTTTTTATATATTATATAACTATCAAAATTTATTCAAATTTATTACGCTATACTAAGAGTAAGAGTAAGAGTCGGTTTCTTTATTGGATTTTGCTGCAAAATTTTTCTAACTAAATCGTTCCTATCTTATTTCATCTAATTCGGTTAGTTCGTACATATTTGCAGGCTTTTCTAAAGCTGAGAGAATAGTTCAAATGAAAACACACATAACGACATTGTAATGTAGATGGGGGTGACGACATAATTTCGATAGAAAAAAACGACACAATTTCCATCGAAATAATGTCGTTTTGTTTTGTTAGAATAATGTCGTTTTAAAATGACATAATTTCTAGCGAAATAATGTCGTTTTGTTTTGTCGGAACAATGTCGTTTCAAAACGACATAATTTCGATTCTAAATGTACTGGGCGAAATTATGTCTTCGGAATTAAGTCGCTATGCCATGTAGACTCGCCTAATCGCGTTTCAGAGATAATTCGTTCTGTCCATTTCCGATCCCGGGACCAGTATTCTCTAACCAATATTTTTGGCAAAGCTGCAAAAATCTATTAATTTGTAGAAGGTTTGGTCCGGAGTTTCGAACCCATTGTGAAGTATAAGGTTCGGTTGGACAACCGGTTCCTTAACTTATCGAAATAAGGGTTTGGTACCGTTTGACTGACTGACTGATTACACAGGCCAACAAAATGACCACTTTTTTGAGGTCCAGCCTTCTTTGTATTAAATTCTGTTCCAGTTTTGTGCACTGATTCCAAAACGGGTTTCGGTTTTTTTCCATCAGCTCTTGTTTTCAAGATCTCGCGGAAAATTTTGCAGTATTTTCGGCTTTCAAAAAATTATGGAGCTTACACCGAGCAAAAATATCTGTATTTATGAGTTTAATGCGACGGTATACATATTAATGCAGCCTAAAAAAATCATACGAGCAGCATCAGCAAACCTAAAAGCGTAGAAATAGCCCATTGAAGAGTAACTTTCATCAAATTATGGAAAATTTTTCAAACTTAATCGTCGTGGATTTTAATTACAACCACTTTAGCATGTAGCCTAAGGGCTCTTCTATTTTCACAAATTTTGTTGCATTTAAATTAGCTGGATGCACAAAGTTACCGCCGGTTAATCCCGAAAAAATGAATTAAAATTTATGGCAGGACAACTAGATTGATACAATGTGTATTGGAAATATTAAAAGACTACATGATCTAACATAGAACTTACATTAATTGTCAAGCAAATGTATAATAACATTCAGGCAGTGCTAGATTCAAACAATTTGTCCCAAATTCATATTTGGTTAATATCAAACAACCTAGCGAGAATGACATCCAAATTTTATGAGTTGGGCCAAATGTTCCGCACTCACCATAATCTCCGGACTAAGACCTTTGTGACTATTATCTTGAAAACAAGAGCTGATGGACAAAAACCGAAACCAGTTTTGGAATCACTGCACTAAACTGGATCAGAATTTTGCAACGAGAAGGCTGGACCAAAATGGCTGTTGGCCTGTGTTATCAAATCACAGCCAATACCCTAGAGATCTACAATTTGGCATAGAAATATGAAAGAAAATTTGGAAAATTTGTCCGCGAAGTGGGGGAAAATGCCAAAAAAAAGTTAGTTTGGGATACATAAATAAACAATAGGACTTTGGAATAGAACAATATACACTCGCTGCTTTGTCCTCTGACCTGTTCTCACATCTGCTCTCATACTCTCATGATCAATGTGCGTGCCATAATAAACGAATAATAGCCCTGCAGGGAAAGTGTCTAGTTTACAACCAGAAATATGCCTGTCTCTAAAAACTTGTAACTGGTTGCACTTCCTATCCAAATCAATGTATTGAAGTCGTCCATTTTACACAGGCATGTCATAGACAGGTGACAATTGTCCCCGGCAGCAGCCATTTGCAACCAGTTTAATGACAGACGGCATAGGCGGGAAAGAACTATCGCTGCAGCAGCCATATTCAACCAGTTAAATACCAGTTCACCTGTATTCCTTATGATAGTCTTTTTGTGTCGCAGCTCAGTGTAACAGTACATCGAAATCTGTAGGTCAACTCACTCATCACCATTTCGTTTGCAACTAGTTAAAGTTTAATTGGATTAAAACTAGCTCAAATTAGTATTTCAAACAAACATTTCTTCGTAAGCTAATATTTCTTGTTGCCCAACTCTCCAGAATCTAGCTATTTTGCTACCAGTTAAATTCTGCTATCATTCCAACTAGGTGTAGGAGAGTTTTATTTTGTTACTAGTTGATACTTTCTCTGCTGGGAGGCTAATCACACTGAGCACATCTAACATCCTGAGTTTAAATGCTTAAATAGCATTTGCTAAGCCAACATTTATAAGCTTTTGTTTTGTCAAAATGTTAAGAGGGTCGGTGTCTAATAGGAACATGCTACGAAGGTAAAAAATTTCGCTATGGTCAATATTTATGACTCAAGATGTTGGATGTTAGATGTTAAATGTGCTCAGCGTGATTAGCCTATAAGGTATGGCGCTCAGGCAACATTGTGGACTAAGCGCTTTTGCTAAGAGCGTGAGAGTGAATGACGTGCACTCACACAAATTAGGTATGCGTGTAGAGCAAAGAGAGAGGGGTGGTGAAGAGGGAGTGAAGACGGGGGACGAGGGGGAACAGTGGGTTAACAATGACTTAACATTGACTTTGCAGTAACTCAACAGTGGGGGAAGAGTGGAGAGTGCGTGGGAAGAGTGGAGAGCAAATTTGAATTGAAGAGTGGCTGCCATGAGCTCAAGTTGTGATTTCAGTGCGTCCCATGGCACACATTCTTTTGTTTGTTTTGATCTTTAGGTCGTATTGATTGGTTCAACGAGACGGGACTTATGCCGAAGTTTTATCAAAAAATATTGTCTCTTTAAATTTCGGGAAAGACTAAGGAACGCATAGCACCCAATTATGGACAAGCAGCGCTGATGCTGCTGTTAAGTGCATAATCCAAGAAGGTATTTATATATAATTCTGGAGTTTTCGAGCGCCTTTCTAGGCGCTCATTTGGTTGGGTTTCCTTAGAACGGGATCGGATAAAATTTTCAACAACACAATGTCTACAATTTCTTAAAATCTTGGACGGCAAGTTCAGCTATACATGTATATAAAAGTAAAAGAATGTTTGTATGTTTGTTCCTTATAGGAGTCTAAACCGCACAACTGATCTTCACGAAATTTTCACAGTATGAAAATACGATCGGGAAAGAGTCATAGGCTATGTCTGAAGTTTGCGAACCGGTTCGAAAGCGGTTAAAATGTGGCACAGAGCCATAACTCGGAAGTAACTTAAGCCATGAACTTGAAAGCTGGCCTATATGTTGGTAGTATAAAGTTGAATATTTTACTGAATCAGGGACCAGTATTAAACCGGTAACCGGTGCCAGTGTTAGACATTTAACATTTTTCAGAAATTATTTAAGCTATGAACTGAAAATTTGATGTGTAATTTCAAATGTTAATATCAAGTTGCAGCCAGTTCAAACTTGAATAAAAACACTCTCATAAGAAACTTGTCCACATGGACATTGTCCATTCATTTGATATGTCTACCAACAGCTATATTAGAATAGAACACAAGCATTGATAAGCAATCGATCAAAAGTCCCTGATCCTTTTGATATGTGCTCATAAATAGATATAAGGAGTTTGTATTGCCATGTTCCAACTTCGCTTTTGATTTGTTTCCCTTCCCAAAGTCGTAATAAAATGAGTTTGAATAAGATTTACAAAACGGATCTTCAGTAGATAATGCACCAACCTATCCAGTGCTTAACAATAGCTTATTCCCAAATATAAAGAAACCTAAGAAAAACCTAGAAAAGGAACAAATGCATAAAACGTCAGAGTTCGGCTTTTTTGTCGTTGGGTGTAAAACGAGGCCCACAGCCTATTTACATAGACTCCACAAATTTGCTTGCATGCTAAATATTAATTGTGGCGAAATCGTTACTTAACCTTTATCCCCCCATTTTTGTACGAAAATCCTCGTTACTTCGCATATCCCTAAAGGCCTCAAGTGTATGAAAAATATTTTAGTATTTAATAAGCCGCCCTCGTAAAGGCAAGATATGAATGAGACTGACTCTTGGCCATATGTGACTTCAAAAAGGAAACGCTTTCACACACACACACACATTGTTAAGGGTGCCTGTGCCCGTCTGTAAATCTGTGCGCCCACGAGTTTTCAAGAGTCCTTAGAGAGTCACTGGCGTAAACGAGTAACAATGCAGTCGACTCCAGGGCAATGTTTTACCTCGGCTTCAGCTGGTTGTTGTTTAGGTTGTTTACTCGTTTGGACGCATTGATGATGCTTGCAGCTGTCGCTGCCGACCAAGGACAGAAACTTGACTTACAGACAGGTGTAAATTATATGTAGAGTGAAAAGAAATGCCCAAACAAAGACAACGTGTACGGACAAGTACACAGAGTGATGGCAGGTTTGTTTGACTCCAGCTGCAGGGTCAGACAGTTGCATTTTAGTATAATGCCAAAGCACTCGGAAAAGTCTGAGAGTTTGTTTGTTTGGGTTTTGCTTGTGTTGTTGATATGCGCAGCAATTTAATTATAAACACACAACACGTGTTGGTTGGCCCATTATTTTACAAAAAGGTGTGCAAACCAAAAATAACCACACACACACAAGGACAGAGCCTGAACTTGCCAGCCACTGAGCTGTGTGCGTAACTTGGAGTTTGGGGTGAAGCTTTAATTAAGTGGTGGGTGTGCCTGGTGGCTAAAATTAGTTGAAATTAACCCACTTAAAACTATTAAGAAAAAAATTGCAAACAATCAACGCCACATAAAAGTAAAATCATGCAATAACCAAACGTTCGTTAGCTTTTTTTTTATATTGTACATAAATACATTTTTTATATTTATTGTAGATCACAGAGCTTCGATAAAAATCGCTGCGCCGGTCAATGCACGCTTCGTTATTGTTGCATGTGCCATAGAAATAACCACAAAAGCCTTCTCCTCCCGCCTCGGCGGCTTCCACACAGTTTGTTGATTGTAATAAAACAAATGCATGAGTTTCTGGTCAAGCAGCAGCAGCAGCAGGAACAATCGCATGCCGAACTCACATTTAGTTCGACTAAGCCTACACAGAGAGAAATGGTCAAGAAATTTGTACTTGACTTCTAATGTTAAGAAATACACGAGTTTCAACAAAAACCTTTCTCAAACTCAACGGTTCCCATATTTCGGGTCCCTGGAATCGAACTGCATCATTATTTTTTTGAGTTATCACGACGGTTTCATACTATTTTTTGATAAGAAACATCTTTAATTTGGGTAAGGAAGATTTTAGTAGGAGTAAAATTAGATTTCAGCGTCACGTGACGCTGCATCATGATTATTTTGTGGAGTGTGCCGGGGGGGGGGGGGGGGGGGGGGGTGAGGGAAACTTATTTAATATAACCCTCTATTACAGGGACTAAACAGTGGCTAATCAGGGACTAAATAGCGACTAAATAGTGACTTAACAGTGAATAATCAGTGGCGAAATAGAGACTGAACAGTGATTAAATTATAGATTATACAGTGACTTGACATTGACTAAACAGTGACTTAAACAGTGGCTAAACAGTGACTGAACAGTGAATTAACAGTGATTATAAAGTGACTAAACAGTGACCAAACAGAGACTGAACAGTGACTTAACAGTGACTCAACAGTGATCAAACAGTGACTAAACAGTGACAGTAACTTGCCACTGCTGTTTTCATTTATAGAGCACAATAAACAAGACATACAGAAAAAAAGAAAGAATACAGCAGCGAGTGATCTGGTTGTTGGTATTTCTACTCCTTGTTAGTTTTCTTCTTTTGAAAGATTGCCATTGCCGTTTTATATACCTTGTGATTTTGAAATTAAGCCCTTAAATTTACCATCATGTTTCACATCAAAGCCTCGTGAGTGTTAATGATAGTTTTCTTTTAAGTTTTTCATCCACTTTGCCTTTTATAAGGGAATAAAACATGTTTTGATAGTCCACATTGGTTTTTTTTTTTGCCTTTTTTTGGCATAAACTCTAGTTGTTAAGATATTGACCCCAAATTTGGTTTGTACGCATACTTTGGACCCCAAAGACGACTTGCAAGGATTCACTCAATTTAGACCAATATTTTATATAGCTGCCATATAACCGATCTGGCAGATTTGCTCCAACCTTGTTGTTTCTTATGCTACTGAACTGAAAACTGGGTTGTACTTGTATTTTTTGCTTCTAATACGACTTACAAAATCGGGTTCGACTTGGACCATTACTTCATATAGCTCCCATATAGCCGATCTGGCCGATTTGACCTAACTTTGTTGGATTTTACGCTATTGAACTGAATTTTAGTTTGAACATGTATTTTAAGCTCCTTAAGCGACTTATTGAACTTTGTTCAATTCGGAACACTATTTCATATAGCTGCCATATAACCGATCTGGCCGATTTGCACCAACTTTGTTGGTTTTAAAGATATTGAACTGAAATTCGGTTTGAACACGTATTTTAAGCTTTTTTAGCGACTTATCGAAAATGGTTCGATTCGGCATACTATTTCATATAGCTGCCATACAACTGATCTGTCCGATATGCTCCAACTTTGTGGTATTTTACGCCATAAAGCTGAAATTCGGTTTGTACTTTTATTTTTAGCTCTAAATACGACTTACAAACATTTTTTTTGTTTGACGCTACCAAGCAAAAAATTTTTTTTTTTACTTTTTTTATGTAATATTTTTAACTTAAGCACGAATTCAGCTGCAATAAAGCCGATTTTCTCGAAAAGTCGCACGTTGTAGCAAGAAGTGTTAGTTACTCATAAATCTGCACACTTTCGTTAACAACTTTGCATTTAAAACCCTGTGCAGCGTTGTGCCATGCTTAACTATTATAATTTTTTTGGGGTTTATCCCAAAAAAGGTCAAAAAAACCACTGTGCAGTCTCTAACTTGAACAGTGTTAGTTTTTTTTTGATAAGCTTTCTTCCGCAAAGTTTCTTGGAATGTTCCAGGCTAAAAGTTTTGGGAATACTCCAATCCAGCGGGAGTTTTGGGGGTCTTTTGAGTCAATATGACGAACAAATCGAATATAAACGTACTTTTTTTTAGATTTTTCGTTTTTACGCTTTTAATAGACTCTATCATCATAATTTTTTTGGGAAGGCTACATGGCTTAAGCTGCCTTTACACTTCTCATATATCTCTAAATAGTCGGTTGTCAAACTTCTATAAAGATAATCTCTTATCAAATAGAACCTGTTGTATTTCATCAAAAAAGGCTCAATTTTCTAAATATTTAGAGATCTTTGATTTGCTATTTACACTATCGTCAGAGAGTCTCTTAAGATATATATGACAAGTGTAAAGTCAGCTTTAACAAGATCTACATTTGTGTATAAGCATTGGATATTAAAAATTAAATACTGTAGAAACATGAGCGAAAAATTTCTGGCGCATGTGAAAAGACACTTCCAGTTGCGCTACCTCGTATATTCTTGATCGATAAGCAAGAGACTGGCCCTGGGTTAGTCCCGGGGTTCGATAATTTCTCCTGCATGCGAAAAGCTACTTCCGGCTGCTATTGTAGTTTGACTATCATCACCCCATCATATTATTGATCCATAAGCAAGAAAGTGGCTCTGAATATTGTGTGTTTTCAGCCCCGGGGTTCAATAATTTCTGGCGCATGTGAAAACTCACTTCCGGCACAGCGACAGATACGCTACCAACTAAGTCGTGTATGTGTGTGGAAATGCCCTGTAAGTTTACAAATGTTCGTATGCAAGCAATCGACTGAAAACATACAATAACAAGGGTATTTTCGCCACTTTTCAGTTTTTCATGTATTTTAAGATGGTCTATACTTCTTTTCTCTCTGTGTAATCAACTAATACAAATTTTTTCCATTTTCCTTATATATATTATTCCAGGGTGCCGGTAAAGAAATACGTGAAGCCATTGCCGATCCCTCACCAGAAGTTACAGGCAAAGCCTGGTCCGCTGTTTTACCTTTGGTTATCAAATTGAAACGTTGCTACGAACACTCCATGGAACTGGACAAAATTGTGCCCACATTGTTGGGCCAACTAGTGGGTGGCAAATTGAATCCAACACAGCATTTAGAGACACAGCAGGCATTGGTCAAACAGCTGGCCGAGATTTTAGAATTTGTATTGAAATTCGATGAGTACAAGGTGAGTGAGTATTATGGTGTGTTGCGTGTTTTACAGGTTTCTCCTTATTTGGATGAACGCCCACCAGGTTGTCTTCTTTAGTGTTTCTGCCATTTGTTTGTTACCTACCTTATGCGGGGGCACAGTCCAAGCCAACTCAGGGTGCGCGTAGTTGCATTTTTAATTGGCCAAAGACGAACGCGTGCTGCGTCTCATTGATGGAAAATCTCTTTGTGTGTGTATATGTGTGCCACAGTAAAGACTCAGCTAAGCTGTGCTGTCTTTTTTCGCTATTCTTCTACAAATAGGTTAAATCTCTCTTTCAACAATGATTAAATATGCCAGTTTATTGAGACAGAGTCCAAACAAATCGATTAATGTTATGGCAAATCTGTGTGAATGGCGCATTTCCCATGGCTCGTTTCCGTTTTTTTGTAAAACTTTTATGTACGGAGGTAGGAAGTAGGGCAGAAGGCAAACGTCATCGTCATGTTGCAGGCAAACTTTTCTGCCTCTCGATGATGATGATGATGATGATGGCGATGAGGATGGGATGATAGTGTAAACTGCACGTTCATTGTATGTTAAAGTGTCAGTATCTTTTACACTCAAATATACTCGTATGTATATATATATTTAATTCTATGGTACACACACTTGCCATATAACGTAAACGTGCCTTCTAACTAACAGCTACTTCCGTTTCAATGCAGAGTACGTTTATACGCTGACTGGTATCGTGATATCTCAATCAGGGGCACTCCAGGTGGCAAGCAAAGGCCACACATATGAGAGCTTTGTTGATGTAGATTTCAAAATTTCTGCAAAAATGCAGAAAATAAGTAACCTAAAATCGGAAACGATTAGTAATTTGATGATTCTTCCTCAAAACCTCTAGACATATTGATTCTGAATACTGCTCATGTGTTTTTGGAATCTATACAGAAAAAGTATTTACTCATTATTAACTCGGAAGCTCTCTCCACTGCCTTTAAAAGAACTGTCAAC
Source organism: Lordiphosa magnipectinata (assembly GCA_037044535.1). NCBI lineage: Eukaryota > Metazoa > Arthropoda > Insecta > Diptera > Drosophilidae > Lordiphosa > Lordiphosa magnipectinata. Next base: position 266,991 of record JBAMBO010001605.1, read on the forward strand.
TTGATAAGTTGTAAAATTTGGCATAGAAATATCTACCTTTACAATAGCGAATGTCCCGCTTGGCCCGCAGGGGCCGAATACATTTCGCTATTCACACCGACACGAGCCGAACGCATGCTGAGGTTTAAGCCAAGAGAGCAAACCGATTTTCAGTCGCTGGGCAGCGTTCGATGAAGTAGGTCAGAGCAGGTTTTCGTCGATTTTACAATACACTGTCACTTTTTGGATTCGCTCTTGTTGACAAACCCTGTTTTCCAAACTTAAGTCCTCTTTTAACCTTGCTAACTGTCAAGCCATTACGTATTCTGGTTACATACCGTCTGCAAATGCTCTGCTCGCTACCAAAACCGCTAACGGAGAAGATAGGCTAAGCAGCAGTCTGTAATGATTATATGGGTTGTCTTAGGCCGTCATATTTCCCGCAGAAATAAGTCTAATTTTTTCTCCGATTTCCTCCTACGTACGTTTCGGTAACTTTGCTGCCTTCATTTCTAATTTCTAAGTCTAATTTCCCTAGTTTGCTCTCGGTAAAGACTGTTCTCTTAGACTATAGCGAAAAATTTGGTTTGCTCAATAAATCTGTGCCTCGGGTCAGTGTTCCGCAGCTATCCTTGTTTTCACTACTTGTGGTATTAGTTATTACAATTCTCTGTTGAATTAATTTAATACTGAACGCGACTCAAGCGCTATCTGTCTTAAAATCTCTACTACAAAAAGTATCTTTAAATTAATCACCTCTCATTAAAAAGAAGAATAACAGGTTGGTGATTAAACATTCTATTAACATTCTATCTATCCTAAACGAGCTTATGTATCATCTTTATAAAACATGATATGTTGTGTCATCAGTTGATGTTGACGTATCTCGTCTTCAACGCATTCTCGACCCTCTTTGAACATATTGTACCACTAATAAACTCTTGTTTTCGATAGATATTGCTCACCGAAGGCCTTCTGCAACATTTTCAACGTTTTCGCATCAGAAACTGCGTTGTTAAATAGTTTACGACATTATAAAAAACTCAAAAATTTCACCTTCTCATCTAAAACACTAATTAATATTTTGTAATTCAAATTTCCCTGCATGTTTTGCCCACAGTAATAAGTCAGATTTGTGTAGATTCCAAAGCTTTGTCTGAAACTTGGTTTCAAAGCTTCTTCTAGACTAGTTCCACTGCCTCGTATAAGAACATTTTAAAATTGGGTGATTCCACATTTTGTGCACACAAGTCAAGGCTTATCAATATAAAAAGTAAAATATCCGTTTTTCTGTCCACAAAGATTGAGTCATAAAAATAATGAAATACCAGAACAAAAAATTTAGAATTTCCAAGAAAAAAAAACAATTGATGTCCCGGTCAAATGGCAACATAATTTCAGAATGTAGAACCATTAAAAATAATCGTATGGGATGTATGATGTAGAAATATGTATGAGTGGACCTCAATACCGCAAAATGGAAAAAAGTAGGTCTAAGAATTCCCAAACCTTATATTTGTTGTAAAATTTTAAACCAAAAAATTGTATTCTAATTTTGAATGGGCGCCGTCAGAGCCTTAAAGTTTAGTAAGAAAATTACTTATACGACACGTTTCCCAAATACAGTATTGTAAAACGAAATGTTTAGTACATTTCAATCGTTGTCATCATTTGAAATTCAAATAGGCAACTACATTTTTTGAAAATATTGCAGACGAGGTTACTGTCCCTTTGTTTGGCCAATTGAGCTCAATTTTTGATAGTACGCGAAATTGGGTAGTGTTGCTTAAATAAATTAACATATTGCTCTCTTTTGGCTTTGTTTAATTCGAAATATTTAAAAATTAAATCAATAAAAATATAAATTAAACAAATATATGAAAAGAGGTAATGAGGGACTTACAAAAACTTTAGAGCCTCTGCGCGCCAGTTAAAATTCCACTTTCTGTACCCTGTTCCCATTCAAAATGGGAAAAGGGGATCATGAAGTTGTGCAAATGTATGTAACAGTCAGCATCTACAGCTGAGTCGATTTAGCCATGTCCGTCTGTCTGTCTGTATGAACGCGTCGATCTCAGAGACTATAAGAGATAGAGCCACAAGTTTTTGCATTTATGTAGGTGTAAACCTTACCCAGATCGAGTTTGTTTCAGATTTGGAAAGTTCCCTCTCCTCCACCTTTTAACAGCGAAAAACTGTCAGAGCCTCAATTTTTAAGTTTGAACTCTGAGTTTGAATTGTGAAAACCACAATAGGATACGAGCAAAAACACCATTACTTGGAACAGGGTATTCTGCAGTCGGGGTACTCTACTGCAGCACTCTTACGTGTTTTTATACCCTGTTCCCATTAAAAATGGGAAAAGGGAAGTTGTGCAAATGTATGTAACCGTCTGCATTAACAGCCGAGTCGATATAGCCATGTCCGTCTGTCTGTATGAACGCGTCGATCTCAGAGACTATAAGTTTGGGAGGTTAGAGCATGTGCTTAAAAATTTCAAACTCAGAAGGTCCACTATGCACGTGGAACTATGCTATTAGATCCAGGGCTGCAAACCGGTTTTGAACCGAACCGGTTCGAACCCGGAATTCCGGCTTTTTTCTTACTGTGAACCAAACCCTGAACCGAACTACGAGGACGAAAATAGATGAACCCGAACCCGTTCCGAACAACCAAGCTTTTGGTTCGGTTCAAAAAAAATACATACATGTGTGTATGTATACACAAAGGGCGGACTAAAGATTTATACACTAGCAATGAAGGAAGCCCATATCCAGCACACGAGCGCCAATCTCACGTCAATTATAGTCTACGTCTTACAGTCTTACAATGTATTTATGCGTCAGGTGTATACCTATTGTATAGTAATTTTATATAAATTTGGTAAAACGTGGAACGAATCAAGGCTCGAACCAAAACCAAAGCCGAAAAACCCCGAACCTCAAATTTTCGAACCTTAACAGTTGGTAAATTTTGGTTCGAACCCGCAAACCGGAGGTTCTGAAAATTTTTTTGGGTTTGCAGCCCTGATTATGTTTCATAAACATTTCTATAAATCACTAAAAATAAAGAAGTTTTTGTTGAGAATAACGCGGCTAATTTAGAAACCATTATGTTATCTTTGTTAACGTCCTCCAGCACGGCTTGTAAAATTGTCTGTTCTTTAAAATTCGAAAAAAGCCATAACGCCCCAGTTCATAGCATGTCTTATGATTTATTTGCCTTCACTAAACCGAAATATACCTAGTTGATAATGCTCAGAAAATTACACAAGTCAACAAAATTGGACTTTTTCCAGTATATTATAGGGTTGGTGGTGATTCAAAATGATTTTCGTGTGCTGAACACGAATCTGTTTTCAGAAATTGTCCATCACGTCGAGATTTTGAGTATTTCTACCCTGTTCCCATTAAAATGGGAACCTGGTGGCTTAATATGTACTATCCTAGGACTTACATCTAACTACTCTCAAAAGGAAAATAAGATACGAGCAAAAACACAAAAGTTATTAAACAATTGTCTCAATTGAACAGGGTATTTTGTAGTCGGGAACCTCGAGTACAGCGCTCTTACTTGTTTTAGCTTAAAGTTGGAAAAAGAGATTATTTTGTGGTTAACCTATGTGTTAGTTTTGGCTCTCTTTGATATTATATTTAGTAAAAATGGTATATCTTCGCTAAAACTAATCGTACAATTCTTTGGACTTTTTTTTTTAAAGTTAAGAAATAATAATTTACGATATCAAAAATAAGTCAAAACAAAAGTATAGGTTCTCCACAAAACGCGTCTAAAAAGTGTAAAAAAAACCTTTTTGGCAACTTTAAGCTCAAATTAGTAAAAATCTCGACGTAAAGGACCATTTCTTAAAACAGTTTACTGTTCAGCATACAAAAATCATCTAGAATCACCAACAATCCTTCAATATACCGGACCTTGTTGCCTAGTGTTATACACCCATGTTTAAAAACGACCCAGTTCCCATTCTGATAAATCTGAATTCATTTTTTCTACCGAAAAACTTTCCAAAAGCTTTGAAAGTTTAGTTCATTATCCGCTTCGAGTGTTAAGAAAAAACTGAAACAAACGGTGCAGAAACTAATGCAATGTTCTGTGCAATCCTTCCGCTAGGATTCGAAAAACAATTCATTTATGAGAAAAAAGAAGTCACACTTGCAATGTCAGCAAAATATTCTGATAATGTGTCGCCGTATAAACGCAGCTTGAAACTGTTTTGCTTTGTTTTTTTGCCGAGTGCGCCGCAAAGTATGCTGCACCGGATCAATGCTTTGCTTGTAACTGACTTCTAACTCCCGCCTACATGTAAACGACCACTTTATTTGAAATGTACTTACTTTGTACACTTTGTGTTTGTGTTGGAAAATATTCATTAGTTAGCAGATCTGCCCACTCTATTTTCCCGCATCTCCTATCTTCTGCATTTGATCTCCCCTGCACGCAAGGCAATTAGCTACAAAAATGTTTTGGCAAACTATCAAGAAATGCCGCCACTTGGGGATTTATACAATTTACGTTTTATTGACTAAAATTAAGGAATAAATTTTCATTTGAAAAAATATTGTTGACCTGAATGGGAGGTTTCTGTAATCATTTGTCCGGTTGGTACAGCGGTTGCAATCTTTGGGGATATTTACGCAAATAATTGGCATAATGCTGAGCATATTTGGCCTCAGCATCGCGTCGTCTTAAAGGTTGGGCTGGTTCAAAGTAGTTTTGACTTCTGCCCCCAATTCGCACCACTTGCTCCTCTTCGCGACGTGCCTCGCTAGGCTCCAGCTCGGTTTGCTGTTGTGGATAGTACAAGTAGCCGGGGACATTGTTGTTATTGTGATTGGGTGCACGTGTGGATGGTGCCTCAATCCAGTTTCTACTCTGTCTGCTGTCGTATGATGGTGCTTCTCTGTAGTAGTCATCAAACTGCCCCACCTGGTTGTCCCTTACATAAGGATTGTCATTGACCACAATTGGTGAACCCGACCAAATGGACTGCACTGCAGCTGGATATTGTTGGGCATAGTTGAACCCAACTGTATTTGGTTGATAGTTGTAGCCATAAGCCTGACTGCCATAAGGTGATGCATATTGAGCTAAGCTTGAATGCATCATTAAGTTGAATAGCAACCATATTGATAGGTACTGCAAAATATGATTAAAAACGATTAATCACACATTTGCTGTTTTATATAACAAACCCAAAACACTCACCATCCAGCTACCGATTCCGCTGCTGTTGTTCCGTCCTGTTTGCTGCATCATTTCTTACTGTTCAGAACGATTTATGCTAATAAAGTATTTATATAAAATGTGCCAACCATTTCAACGAGAGTCGTCAGCGTTGTTTTTTTCATAGTATAAACAAATATGTAATGCATGTCTCAAGCTCTCCCCCAATTCAAGGTGAATGATGAGACACATGGCGGCAGCGGCGGCATATCTCACCAATTTCAAAGTTTTTCTCACGCACGGCTCTAATGCAGCCCTGACAGCTTAAATGCGGTGTCGTTGTTTCTTTGGGCCTGGCTCAAAAAAAAAATTGGAAAACCAAGTAAATTGAGGTGTCACGTACTTACGTGAGGCAATTAGATTTTTTGAACGTTAAACGTAATTAGAGATAAAGACAAGCGGCAGAGTGTGTTGTAAAGCGTTCTTTTAATATATTTTTAGTGGCCACTCACAACGAAACTCAGACACTTTACTGTGGTTCAGTTACAAGCAAATTGGGCTTATAGTTAGCAGATGATTTTGTATCAAACAAGTAGGGTAATACTCAAAAAACTCACTTTTCACTTTCGATCCAAATTGTCGAGTTTAAATATGGGCATTTCCACAGAAAAGTCCACCGAGACCAAAAAATGAAAAGTACTTAAAAACACTACTTTTTATCATTTTTTCATGGGGAAATAATCAAAATGAACTAATATGAGCCAATTTAAAATATATTCATAACCCATTTCGAGATTTTCGAATGCAAAGTCGCGCAAGCTCCATTTTTCTCATTTGAATACGTTTTGTTGTCATAAAAATGCCTTGATTTTTGGACTCTAAAATATTTCTAAGGGTACAAAGGGTTAAAAAATATTACATAAGACACCATAAGAAACTATGTGATTGCAATTAACTGTAAGTTTTTGCTTTATATTGTAACAAAAACAACCTAAATAAAATGAGGAAATTTTAGTTACGTAACGTCAGGTAATGTCACGTCAGATACTTATGGAAATAAAAAAAACAATTGAGAAAATATTTTTGAATAAGGTTACCTGGAAAATAAACTTGTATTATTTCAAATCCTACCAAAAAAAAATTCATACAAAAAGCTTTGCCCAAACCGCAGAGTTTTGCAATTTTCGAAAACAAGTCAAAACCCACTTCCGTTTTGTGTAACGTCACGCCAGCACATATTTAAGCTTATATCGTTAACTCCTTATGATCGATGTATGTCATTGTTTTGCTGATTCTAGTGCTACTTAATTTCTACCCAAATGTAAAACAATCTTTTTGAAAATCCAAGATTTTCATATTTTTTAAAAACATTTTATCGTAAGTGTCACGTCAGTTTGGAAAGGCCCATGTGCTGTTGTATAAAATTTATTGAGTTAATCAGATCCAACGGTTTTAAATTCAATCCTTCGAATTAAAGGTAAATAGAAACTAAAGGTTGAATACGGAGTATCTATCTTAAGAGAACATGTAGCCCATTAGAGTTCACTTAAGTGACAACCGGAACATGGCAGATATTCTTTGGGAGCGCTTAAAACATTTAGAAAAACTTTGGGCGTATTGTTAAAAGTTAAGAAATAAATCAATTTTTCCTTCAAATTTAAAACGTTTTCCTGTAATATCCTTTGTAATTTCCCTAATCATAACTTATTGCTGAAATAATTCGTTTTCGAGTATTTAGTTTTAATTGCAACTTGGGAAAAATGTTGTATGACTTATCATTCGGCACATTCAGCAGATATATCCGATTAGCGATAACTGAATTACGATTGCCGATGAGTCTCTGCTGAATGGCATTGATAGCAGGCTTTAAGATATTCTGTGGCTTTAGTACTTTTTATGATAACAAAATCCCTGGGACAAATAAACTTCAATATTAACATACAATAATAGAAAATTTTATGCGCAAACCTACACTAAGGCAGGCTGATCAAGCTACAGGCTCTCAAGAAAATTATTTTCGAACGAAAAATGTTAATGTGCAGTATAAGTCTTCACTTACATTTTTTATTAGATCATTAATTTAAAATTTGTTCTAATATTGGACTATAGTTAAATCTCTTATATATAATACTTGATCTCAACATTCCCAACATTGCAAGATAACACGGTTTGACTTGGAAAATCGTGTTAACTATTTCGTCAGTTGACATTTTGATATGTTGGTTTACGTTCCCAGCGCTTGCCCGACTCAACGGGCCTCTCTCTCAGCGCCTTCTTCTTCTATGGCCCGATATTTAAATCATAACCAATGCCCGCCAGTCGCCTCTGTTTCTTGCGAGCTGGTTCCAGTTGTTTAGACCAAGCTCGGCAATGTCTTTCCGCACCTGGTCTTCCCATCTCAGTTTCTGTCCTCCCCTTGTGCCTTTTCTCCTCTCCTAATGTCTTTCTTCTTGAAATTGTACACCATTCCTGCTGGAGCTTGTTCATACATACGGATAACATGTCCTATCCAGCGCAGCCGCTGCTGTTTTATGCGCTTGGCTAGGCTGGTGTCCCCATAGAACTCATACAATTCGCAGTTCTTTCGGATGCGAAATTCATAGCCAACTTTTAAAGGTCCACAAATCCTCTGAAGAATCTTTCGCTCGAAAACGCCAATCGCCGCCTCATCCGCTGCTGTTAATGTCCATGCTTCGGCGCCGTATTGCAGGGCTGCGATGATAAGCGACTTGTATAGAGCTATTTGCGTTTTTCAAGAGAAATCCCTACGTAGCCCGAAGTAGCATCGGTTAGCCAGAGTGATTCTTCTTCTGATTTCCAGGCTGATGTTGTCACTGATTATCTATCAACGTTCCGAGGTAGACGAATTCCGTTACAACCTCAAAGCTGTATTCCCCAAATGTAACTTGTGCAAGACGCATAGTCTTGGAACTTTGTCTTGTCCTCGTTTACCGCTAAGCCCAGTAGTTTAGACTGCTTCTCTATCTATGAAAACGCCCTGCTTACCGCGCGTTCGTTTGTGCCGATAATGTCAATATCATTGGCATGAGCGAGTAGCATTAAATCTTTACGAAAGATGTTGCCCGATCTGTTGGCATTTGGGCACTGACGCAGTATATGCTCCATCAGCAGATTTAAGAAGTCACACGATAAGGTACCCTGCCTAAAACTTGTTTTGGTATCTAATGGTTCGGAGAGGTCCCTTCCTATTCCTCTCAGCCCCTATAGCCCCCCTGGATCCGCTACTGGTCTGGACGAGGATATTTCGGGACAGTCGACCATACCCAGTATACCGTATTATAGAGTGAAAGAAGATTGGATAAGATTGGAATAACCCTCATACACTAAAGAATAAACGCCATCAATTTCTACACGGATGGCTCTACTTAACTCGTCGGAGGGGGAAAATATGCATTACACCTAGGCGTCACCCACCATGACCGCTAGTTCGTGCTTGTGCATTAAAGCTGAACTGAATCTAAAATCGCAAATAAAAACAGTTCGATAAATTTCAAGATAAATACACTTTTACATTTTCTAAATTTATATGGGCAAAATCTACTTAGCCCTGTTGTAAAACCAATTCTCAAATTTCGATAAAAATCAATTAATTTCTCTACCAATAACTATAAATTTGGACGCAAATGCAACACAAAGAAAGCTCCATCCCGTGGCACTGGTAACTGGGACAGGAAATCACCGCCGTCGTATGAATCGTTAAACAACTCATTCAAATATTTCTTCTTTTCATGCTCCTTTGGGGCAGCCATGCACAAAGTATTCTTGGTTAAGGGCTGTAAAGGAAAACATTAATCATAAAAATCTTTTGATTTTTTTCTATATACCATTGTGGCCTTGATGGTGGAGAGACTGAGGGAAGGCGGTGGCTTATTAAACGGTTCCTGGTGGAACACATCATCGATACATTTCAGCATATATGCCAAAATATAGTTGCGTGCCCGGGCTTCGTTCACATTAGCAGGAGGTTGCTTTAATTTGGTAATCCATTCGGTGGCAATGGACTTTTCACGAAACTCCAGTTGGCCAATGGATTGCTCAAGTCTTACAATGTCTCTCTCAAATTCTTGATTAAGTTTGCCCAGCTCGGTATCATCCCGGCGACTTTCATTAGCCGGACGTGGGCGTTGCGATGAAGAGGGCTGCTCCTGGGGTCGTTCCTGCTCCTCTGTTTGCTTTGAAGGGGCGCTGCCCGAGTCTGGGCTGGCGCTCTTGTTGCCGCCCTTGCGTTGCTTTTCTCTGTGTGCATTATCCGCTTTTGTAAGCATGCCGAAAAGTTAATACAAATTTTGGTTTGCTATTTACCTATCCATAAAGTCGTTTTTTACCATTTTTCGAAATAAATTCCTGATAGAAATTCCAGATTTGCTGCTCTTCATGTTGACAAAAGTTTGAAAACTGATTCTGATTTTTGTTGTTTGTCTCAACAGATGAAAACACCCGCCATACAGAATGATTTTAGTTACTACAGACGCATTGTGAGCCGTCAACGTATTGATTCCACGGAGAATATGCTGGTCAGCACGGAGCTGGCCAATCGTATGTCCCTATTCTATGCCCATGCCACACCCATGCTGAAGGTTTTAAGTGAGGCCACCTCTAAATTTGTCAACGATAATGCAGATGATGTGGAGAATACAACGGAAACGCTGGGAACTATGGCCAAAGTTTGCCTAAGAATGCTGGAGAATCCGTAAGTTGATTTTTGGAAGTAAATTGAAAAGGAACAAGATAATGTTTTCCATTCCACAGTAAACTTCTGCAACAGATTGAACGTGAGGAGACACAAATGCTGGTGCTGCGCGTAATGGTCGGTCTGGTCATACTCTATGATCATGTGCATCCGGTTGGTGCCTTTGCACGTGGCGCTCATGTGGATGTCAAGGGTTGTGTACGTTTGCTGCAGGCACAGCCGGCCATCAAAGCGGAACCCCTGCTCAATGCCTTGCGCTATACGACGAAACATCTGAACGAGGAGAATACGCCGAAAAACATACGCAATCTGTTGGCCGCATAATACCTCCGCCCCCGCCCCCTTTCCCATCCAAATGTTTCTTTTAATGTGTACAATTTTTCTTTAACCTTAATGTGTAATTGATTTAAAAACAAAAAACAAAACAAAAACCTTTATTATTTATGTAATTAATAGGCTTCTATGTATTATGTTTAAAAATATTGTGTGTGCATTTGTGTGTTGTTGTTTAAGCAGGAGGCATCCTCTAGTTTTATTTATGTGCGCCTCCTCCCGTAATAATATCAGCAGCAAACAGCAAACAAAACCCCAATTTAGTTAATAATCTAGCACTAATATTAAGTAAAGAACAATTGAGAAAAAGCGCAAACAGAAGAAGAAAAGTCCCCAAATTTCCACCACACACACACACACACAGAGATTATAAATATTAAATTACAAATTTCTCGTTTGGTTTTCTTTTTGGAATAATAATTAGAACAAAATGTAAAAATAAACTCTAAAACGCAGAAAAAGCAGATGCATTTATATTTCCACGCCGACAAACTTTGATATGAACATACATAAAAATATACATATTAATATTTAAACAAATCTACAAAAACACTCTGCGCAATATGGAGACTTTCTAAGAAATTTACAAAATTTGCAAAAACACAATTTGTACCAAAAAAAAAAAGAAAGAAGAAAGAAAAACAGGCCACACACACAAACTTAGTAAAGATTTATATACATATGCGTTAAGAGCAAAACAAAGCAGAAAAGAAAACTATAGAAAATGCTGAATCCAGAATAAATATCAAAACAAACAAATGATTTCATGTTGTTTCTCTTTCAATTGTGGCAAATTTGAATATAATGTAACTGACAATTTAACAGGGTTCGTAAATACCACACACTTAACATTAAACACTTCACATGCTTTGAACTGTGTTTTTTACAACTTCTGTCAGAATAACGAACACTGATAAATAGCACTAGGCATTTTGAACAGTTCAAAATCATAGGGGTTTTAAACACATGCATTGTTAATACAATAAAAAACATGTTACTTTACATTTCGACACACGAGAGCAATAACATTTTGGGCACTGTAACTACAAATTGAACTTTCCTTCCGAATCTTTACTTTCGCAAAACTTTTGCGATTTAAACCTGGTTTTTGGAACAAAGTTGGACTCAAAAAAGCGAAAATGGGAGCATGGCTGAATAAGTTTAAGTAATCATCAACCTTTAACAGTTGACAATTGTCGACGGGTAAACAGGACGCTTAGGTCAATCTTTCCAAAAATATTGCGAATTTTGCAAAATTTTATAAGTTTCGATTATGTTGAAGATTTAATAGTTAGCAAATGTCGAAGGGTAAATAGGAGGTGTTGGCCAATCGGTCTGAAAAAATCGCGCAAATTGTATAATGAGTTTAGATCAGCGGTGGGCACAAAATTTGAGTTTAGGAGCAGCCCAACAACAACGGAAAAAACAACCGCGAGTCTCGATCGCCCAAAATTTACCGGCTCGGCGTCTGTGTACGGCGTACACTGTACGCGTCTTGTAGGCGCCCTGCTCCGAGTCGAATGGATTTTGTTGTTCACAATTTGAAGCGAGTTAATTGCGAGTCACCTAATTATGAGACTGACTGACGTTAATTACCGAAAAAAAATCTCCAAGCAAAGGGAGCAAGGGCGTGCCCACCGATGGTTTAGATCAGGCATGCCCAAAAGCAGCAAACGACAGAGCATTCACCAATACTCACAAAGATAACCAATACCAATAATGAAATTGTTGTTGGTCAGTTTGCTTGCGCTCGCAAACACCAATCAAAGAAGAGAACAAAACCGGTTTTTGTTCTACGCGTCGCATACACACGAAATCGTTAGCGTGTGTGTCGTTTCGTATGCCTCGCGCCCTGCATGTATACGATCATTGATTTCCTATGTTCCGTGCAATTACAATAACAAAACGTACCCAAAGAGCATACGGCTGGGCATCGCTGGTTTAGATTGTCATAAAGACGGGTAAATATCTCAAAATCGTATAGATAGATTTTGATAAAACTTTGCAGGAATACGAGTTATAGTCTCTATAATAGCTGGGGATAACGTGCATGTCTGGCCCAACTCAAAAAAAAATTTCGTCGAATTTTCATTTTCATTGTGCCGAGGGCACGGCTATCGGTATATGTAGTTAGTATGTAAAAATGCAAATTTCTCAAAATCGTAGGGATAGATTTTGATAAAACTTTGCAGGAATATGGATAAATGTGTTATTTATCTCTGGAGATACCGTGCATGTCAGGCCCAACTCGCTAAGTCCGGCAATAAATTAATAAAAGATATCATCAATTGCTTGCATGGTCATACCGTATTTTGGCGGCTAGTTCCACTCACTAGTTCCAGGGCGGAACCAGCGCACTGGCCTTACCAGTTCCGAGTCCAAGCCAAGGTGTGTCAATTAAAAAGCGAATTACTCGAAAACGTAGCGATAGATATTGATCAGCTTACCAGGATACCTTCTTGAATATGTGTCCTTTAAGCTGACATACCGTGCATGTTGGGCCCAACTCTTATATTGGATATATGACGAATCTTCTGACAACATGATTTTTTTGCGCCATTTTGTATGGAACAATTTTGAGGTTAGCTCACTGAAAAGCAAATTTCTTAGAAACGTAGGGATAGCTATTGATGAGATTTCAGTATACATTCTTGAATATGTGTCCTTTAAGCTGATATACCGTGCATGTTGGGCCCAACTCTGTGAGCGGAGATATGAACAAAAAGGTAGGGAGGCGATTTTTCAACCTGATTTATTTAATACCGGCAATGCATAAATTCATCCACAAGTTACATAAATCAATAGATTATGCAATTCTTAACAATATTGCATTTACAGATTTCAAATTAGTTCAATAGTTAAGGAATAAATCAAAAAAGAAAATTTTTTGTTCCAGATTCTACCGTTCTAATTCGTCGCTAAATATCCGACGATATTTTGACGGACATTCGAAATTGCAATGCATAAGCGCAATCCACAGTTAACGGATCTCCATGATAATAAGACCGCTAAATACTTAAGAAACTGCTCTTCAAGACCACAAATGACCACATAGAACTACATAACTATGATTATGACAATACTGAAAAGTGATAAATACCATGGATGACCAATGGCAAAGAATATAGTCAAGATTATAAAGAATGTTTTAAACCACTTTCCTTTACTGACAAACCATTAAATCGCTGAAAAATACCAAAGAGATCAACAAATGTAATAATGCCAAACAAACATTACTTCCAACCAAGTGGAAAATAATGCCAGGAGCAATGTATATGCGCAGTTCGCAGCTAAGGGATCTCCATGGTAATAAAACCGCTAAAAGCTTAAACTGCTTTTTGGTTGTTGGTGCTGATCAAGAATATATATACTTTATATTCCTTCTCCCTGTTACATACTTTTGCACAAACTTAATATACTCTGTGTACCTTTGGTACAGTAACTTACGAACAGAAAATGCATATGGGTATTTCCATGATGTCGAACGTGACTGTCGTACGCACTTAAAGTGGAATAGAAGTCAACTTAAAATCATGTATTTTTCTTTTGTTACTTTAACTTATAGCACTTTCGAAGCACTTTATTTAGTGGTAAAGAGAGTTACCTAGTGCTGGTTTCATCAAAAAGCGATTCGCAAGCGACAAAAAATGGTGTTTTTGGCCATCAATATAAAAGCAAAACTGTGCTAAATCTCCCAAAACCATTAAGTGGTTCTTAAATTTTAAAATGTTGTTGAATAGTTAAACTGTATACTAGAATTTATTTGATTGTAAAATAATATATGATTCGATACGGGACATGGCGGACGCGACACTTTGTTCCATGATTATATTTATGTGGTTTCTGTTATAATGCGAAACAAAAACTTGCGCTTAATTGCAATCACACAGTTCCTCATGGTTTCTTATGCATTCTTTTATAATCTTCAGAAAGATTTTAGATAGCAAAGTAAGTGCAATCTAAAGGCACTTTTATCAAAAAAAAATGTGCAATATTAATGTCCAAATTAAAAAATCTCTAGCTCGGCCGTGAAACTAAATATTTCAAAATGGGTTATGAATAAATGTAAGATTGGCTTACATCAGTTCAATTGAATTGTTTCCCCTTGAAAATTTGATAAAACAGAGTGTTTACCTTTTGGTGGAAATGCCCATGTGTATTAATTTTTTGGGAAAATGTTTAAAGGTTTTTAAACATAGTTTTTGTCATTTTTCCCAAAAATTATGGGTCAAAATTCTAGAAAATTTGGTTCAGAAGGGTTTGCTGGCCTTGTTCTTACCAACTGAATACTTTTACTTCCCTTGGTCATATCTTAACCATCAATTTGTGGTTGAGCTGTAAGCATGATTTCCAGGTCGGCTTGTAAAATCGTCAAGTTTGAGCAAGTTGATTAACTCTTTGAGAAAAGTTCCCTTCCAAGAATTTAAAAAAAAAAGAAACTTTCATGTACATTTTTTCAAATATTGCTTCTGTATTTATATTTTAAGGCTTTGCTTCATTGATCTAATGCCTGCCTCTGTAACATGGAAACTAACCGCAGCAGCCTGTTTTACCATCCTTCTTCTGTGGTTCCTTATCACCGTCATTGAAGGCGCTGCGTGGCACCGGATGATGATCGTGAGTTTTCGGCTGGGGCACCTTATCGTCATCCAATGGTTGAGCTACAAAATTAACAAAAAATAGTCCTTAATATTAATGTCCCTCCTCAAGTGTCCAGTATTTCAGTCTTGCCTGCAGCCATAAAGAAGGCAATGCTTAGGATGAGGACGCAAATGAGAACAAACTTCATGTTTAGGCTTCTTGATTGATGTTCAGATTACTACTGATGCTTAGAAGTCAAATCGCTGGCACTATTTATACTCCATTCCCTGGCCGGTAGCTAGCGATAAGTGAAACACTTGGCATTGCATAATCTCTAAATAAGCCATTTGGCCAAATGACCAGACTTCCCATTTCGAACGTAATTTAATGGTTGTATTTGGCACCAAAATGATTAAAGGCCATAACAGAACACACACACACACACACAAAATGCTTAACAATTGTAGTTGCTTTTGTACAATGGAGAGCTTCTATAATTAAATCAAGAAATTAAAGGACTGGAGGGAGATACGTTAGAATTTTCCGCATAAAACTAAATGGGGTTTTCGATACAACATAATCATGGGGCAAGGTAAACGTTAAGTAAATTAAAGATTGTCATCGATTCATGTGCTATTGTTATTGCTTTGGCGTGGTTTCAATATCAGCTTCCCCGTATCATCGCAGCTCATGTTAAAGTCTCCTAGAACTGTGCGGGTGCGGGAGGTGATGATCTGTGGTGCTATCACTAGCTTCTGTATGCCTATAATGAATAAAACAACTGGAGGGCAGAGAAAAACAATTAGTTGGAGTCATTTCGGCCTGTTTTTAACTTACTTAAAGTGACTGTGGCTACGGCAAAGACGGGATGTAAAAAAAGCGATTCGGTTAGCGGCACAACTGTGGTCCTTGGATCTCGCAACCAATACCAGGCACTAATGGCCGTGCAGACCGACATGGCCGAGAGGATAACTGCAAGTAGAGCTGAGATAAGCATGTAACGCGACCTGCTCCAACATATACTCACTGCGCCAGCGGAACGTTGAGGGTCTGTATGATGAAACCACTTCAGTCAGACGCCGTTCAAATGCTTTCAGATCTATAACCAAGTGAGGAAGAGGAGTAGTTAAAGTTGGTAAACATAGTCAGCGGCGGGTTAATTACTACTTGCCTTCGCAAGCCGATGGTTCCATTGCAGCAATTTCCTCAATCTCGTGGTTGTCCAGCTTATAGGATTTTATATTTTTACGCTTGTAGGTGTTTTTTGATAGGATTTACATAGTATATATTTTTTTTATGTTTTTTTGGCCAACAGTGTGACCGTACGAGATAAACATGAAAATATTGAATTTAAAGAATTGTGCTGGTATGACACTATTAGTGAATATATATCAATGGAGAATGTTAAGAAAACTGAGAGATATATGCTTTAGAGTGAAGTTTTTGTTATTTTCAAACAAACACATAATTCGAAAAGCTAATGCGATTACACATATTTTGTATGTGTCAAAAACTGAAACTTAAAATGTATTTAAAATAAAAGCAGGCTTCCTGATGAAGGCGCAAAATGCGACCGAAACGCGAAGAAGGACAATGTGAAATAAAATTATGTTTTATTTACAACCCACAATTTAAATCTATTTTTTAAGTACACACAAGTCGAGCAGGCAATTATTTTCAAAGATACACGCACCTTTGTAAAGACTTATCAGCCAAATTTACAGTGGAGTTAAAACTTTAAAGGCGTTTTTCTAAAAACTGTGTTTTCAAAGTGGGTGACCACGATTTCTCGAAAAAGGCTGATCTGATTGGTCTCAAAATTTAAGACAATCTTCTAACATATTATTTATACATTGATAGAAGGTTTTTCCTCCCCGAAGAATATGTTTATATATTTTTTAGGCAAAAATTTGGGTATAAGATCGATTTTGTTGTTTAGAAAAGCTGCCATTTTATCAAAAAATTCTATAAATTGCTTTTTCCTGCAATTAATTTTCAGATTTTACAATTCTTTAATGAATTTCGTTGAGTTTTTTAATTTTGGATGATCAAGTCCAGAGATATCGTGATCACCGCAAAGCACCCTTTTTGGTGTAGAGCTTCTGAAGATCAGCAGTAGCAGCTTTCAAAATTATAATTTTTACAAATAAAAAATGTTCAAATAAATGTGTACAAATTCTTATATTAATGAATTTTAAGTTCTTCTCAAGAAAAATTCTTCAAAAATGACTTTTTTCAAGCCAATTAACTGTTACTGTTATCCCTTAAAATTTGATAGTGTCATAACCGCCTAGCCCTTACATTAACAAGTGCGTTTCACAACACTTATTCTGTCGTCAAGGCGGCAACTCCAGCACAAAAGGCAGACGTTCGGCCATTTTATGGAGTAGTAAGCCATTTTGCGGACTCGTATTTCTCGAAATCGTTTGCATTTTCCTTTAAAAATGAGCAACACCAAGGTGCCGCCCGAATGGAAGCGTCGCGTCAAGTCAGAGTATATGAAAATACGTCAGCAGAAGCGCTACAAACGTGCTGACGAAATCAAGGAAGCCTGGATCAAAAACTGGTAAGTGGCGGGAACTCTGTCTGTCAACTGAGACTCCATTTTTCACACACCGCTTCCAGGGACGAGCATAATCACAATGTTCAAGATCTGTATTGCGAGTCAAAGGCCTGGCAAGCCAAGCCGTATGATCCGCCTCATGTGGACTGCGTAAAGCGTGCCGAGGTGACCAGCTACAGTGGCACACCAGCTGGGCCACAGCGTGTGCCCATTTGTGTGATCAATGCCGTCACACCCATACCCACCATGTACACCTGGGCGCCCACACAGCAGAATTTCATGGTGGAGGACGAGACGGTGTTGCACAACATACCCTACATGGGTGATGAAGTCCTCGACAAGGATGGCAAGTTCATAGAGGAGTTGATTAAGAACTATGATGGCAAGGTGCATGGCGATAAAGATCCTTCATTTATGGATGATGCCATTTTTGTGGAGCTGGTGCATGCATTGATGCGTACACAGAGCAAGGAATTGGAAGTGGAAGTTAAGGCAGAAACGCAAGGGGAAAAGCCTGCAGCAGAAGAGGAGAA
The DNA here is from genome assembly GCA_037044535.1 of Lordiphosa magnipectinata. Classification (NCBI taxonomy): domain Eukaryota; kingdom Metazoa; phylum Arthropoda; class Insecta; order Diptera; family Drosophilidae; genus Lordiphosa; species Lordiphosa magnipectinata. The sequence continues at coordinate 284,872 of JBAMBO010001605.1, forward strand.
GGAGAAAGAAAAAGAAAAGAACAAAGAGGAGGAGAAAAAAGAACCGCCAAATGAAGAGAAAAAAGCAGAGCCAGAAGTGCCAGAAGCCAAGCCCTCTTCCTCTGTGGAGGAAGTCAAAGACAAATTACCCTTTCCAGCTCCTATAATATTCCAGGCCATCAGTGCCAACTTTCCCGACAAAGGCACCGCTCAGGAGCTGAAGGAGAAGTATGTTTAAACCTAAGGGTCATTTCTTAATAAACGATTTTATACGCTCCTCTTTAGGTACATTGAGCTGACCGAACATCAGGATCCTGAGCGCCCCCAGGAGTGCACTCCCAACATTGATGGCGTCAAGGCCGAGAGCGTTTCCCGTGAGCGCACCATGCACTCCTTTCACACTCTCTTCTGCCGTCGCTGCTTCAAATATGATTGCTTTCTACATCGTAAGTTCTCCAGCACATGGACACCGCTTCCAACTGGGTTTTTCTTAATCAACTTTACGTTTTGTTTTTGCTTTTTATTTTTGCCCAACCAAAATTTCTCTATTGCCAAAAAAAAAAAAACAACTTTTCCGAATTTTTTTGTATTTGAAAATTAATGCAATTTATTTAGGTCACCATGTGCAGGGTGAGTCGTTGTTGTAGTTGTTGTTCTCGATAACCACACGCACACACACTCATGCCGTTAGCCCCCACATCATCCATTCTCTCTCTCTCTCTCTCTCTCTCTGTTCACTTCATTGTCTGTCTCTAAATGTTTGTGGTTTAATTGGCAAAACAAAAAAATATCAAAAAATTGTTGTCTTGGAGTTCAATCGCCTCATTTCGTTAAGCGCAGCTTTTGCCTGAAACATTGAACAAAAAAACAAAGTAACAATCTTGCCCTCATGCTAACCTTATAAAAGCGTCTCATAGTCATGCTCTCTGCCGTCACCAGATCAGTTCAAATCTAATCAAATACCTGCTGCACTTTTACCCCCTCAACAGGTTTGCAAGGCCATGCGGGACCTAATCTACAGAAGCGTCGCTACCCCGAGCTGAAACCCTTTGCTGAACCCTGCAGCAATATCTGCTATATGCTGATTGTGAGTGGAATTGGTTTGAAATTGATGGAAATGTAATCTTATTTGTGTTTGATTTTGTCAGGATGGCATGAAGGAAAAACTGGCTGCTGATAGCAAAACTCCTCCCATCGATTCCTGTAATGAGGCCAGTTCGGAGGATAGTAATGACAGCAATAGTCAGTTTAGCAACAAGGATTTCAATCCCGAAAATGGCAAGGATAATGGCATAGCTGTGAATAGTGCTGCCGTGGCCGAGATTAATTCCATGTTGGGTAAGTCGATTAAATGCATCTATGCTAGAGTTAAGGAATGCGTCTTTCTTCTCAACTATATTTAAATGTCGCGTCTTTTTCCCTGCCTCAAATCATAAATTTCAATTTTATCCAAATCCAACTCCAAATCTTGAATTCATTACCTTTTCGATTTCAAATCCCAGGTAGCTTGGTGTAGGTAAGGTATGGTAGATTGGCTTCAGTTAAAATTGTTTTGTGTTTAAGTTTGAACAAGCAGTTTCATGGCAAGCGTTCCTATCAGCCCAGTGTTAAGTTGTAAAAACTTTTTTTTTTAAATAAAAAAAATACAGAACATTTGCAATAGTGAATGAAATAATCATTTAGAGCAGCGATGGTCACAAGAACCCCCTGGGGGGCGAAGACATTTTGCTATTTACACGTATACGAGCCGAACGCATGCCGAAGCTGAGGAGAAGAGAGCACAAAGCCTTTCAATCGTTGTCTAGCCTTTGATGCTGTCAGGTCGATGCAATTTCACGGCGCTTTTTGTTTCACACACTAATATACTCTCACTTTTTGGCCTCGCTCTCGTTGACCAACGTTGATTTAGAGTTGATCTGAAGTGTATACGACTTCGCTCTGTGGTTATACTGCTCTCGTTTGCGACAACAAAAAAATGCTAAGTGAGAGCACTCTCGCGTTGTTAAACACACACACGAAACGCCAAAATGAGCATGTGTGTTTTGCCGGCCCCTGATTTAGAGCGATACATCATTTAGGTTCAGTGTTGCCAGAACATGAGGACCGAAAGTTGCTAAATGTGCAAAAAATAGTTGGTAAAAATAGCTAAAAATAAAAAAAAGTTGCTTAAGGTAAAAACTTAAAAAAAATATTCATTTTCGAACTAAAATCTAACAAAAATTACACAAACATACTTGTAAAACTAACAAAAAAGCTTGTTAGTCAAACATTCAAGGAGTTAAGACTACAATAATAATTAAAATGTTGTCTGCAAACAGCCTGGAGACAGAATCTCTACTGGTTACTTTCAGTATTGAACTAAACGGGATGCTTGTGATTTCGCCGTAAGCAGCAAAAGCATCTTCAGTGAATTTTTGGCTAGTTAAATTTGAACCTAAATATTTTGCCTACAAATCAAAGAGGGGACAACATTTGCTATATCCGTGTAGTCCAATTTTAAATAATAAAGCAAATAAAAGTTCTTAAAACCATCCTAATGCACAGACAAAAAAGCATATTTGAACCATTGGAAAAATCCATTAAGACTGGATATTATTAATATTCGATTTTGGGTAGTAAAATATACATTTAATTTAACAAATAGTTCTTAGCCGGCTCAAGGTCGCGTATATTTTATGTGCTAAACCCAACATCCATCCATTTAATGTTAAATTGATCTTAGAATTTTCATCTAATGCGCAGCTGAAAATCGTCAAAAGGATAAGGAAAAAGGATTATATCAATTTTCCAAATAGATATTAGGGTATTAGTTTTTTTTTGAGTGCTTACTACAGTAGTGTGAGAACCCGTTAGGTGGGCTCAGTACTGAAATCAGCCCTGATTTGAAAGAGATGGTACTAAATACATGGCTTTCCTTACGGGATTTTTCGTAATGAATTTGAGACTGGCAGGGCGTTCTTTATTAGGCGCAAAAATTAAGAGAAAACACTCATGAACTGGAGCTATTTCTAATGATTATTCCCTAATGCTTAATTACATAGATGCTCGGCTTTCAAAAGAATTTATTAGTCATTATTTTGCACTACGATTCAAAAGTAGCGAATAGCTAAAAATAGCTAAACATAATTTTACAATTGCCAGATTTGCAGCTGATAGCATTTTCAAAAATTAAATAGCATTTCAACTTTCAAAATTGCTAGATCTAGCAACTAAATAGCTAAAATGGCAACACTGTTTAGGTTAGGTTAGGTTGCGATGCCATTTTGGGCCCATTCCGACGCCATATTTATTCCCTATTAATCCTTTTTAATGCTGATGGGGGTCCTCGTTACTGTCCACACGTGTGGACAGAATGAATTTGAGTAGAGCTGGAATCTCTAGCCCGAATGTCTGCAAAAGGTTGAGTAACAGAGGTTGACTAAGTGTTCTGAGTCTCCTTCTACTCAAGGAGGGTTAATGGCAAAGAAGGTGCTGTACCGATTCCTCCTCTTCTTCGTATCCACAACTTCTGCAGAAGTCATGGTAAGTGACGCCTAGGCGTGCTGCGTGTCTGCCAATAAAACAGTGACCCGTGAGGGTCCCCACCAGAAGTGATATGTTGTCCCTTCTGTGATGTAAAAGTGTGTTAGTACGTTTTTGGTCGAATGTTGGCCACGTAAGCCTCACTACTGCACAGGAGGAAAGGTTTTTTACCGATTCGTAGAGAGACAAAGTGTTTCAGCTTTAGTGTAAAGGCTTATACAGGGTGGTCTATTTCAAAATTGGAATTTAATTTGGTTATAAATAAAAACGGCTCAATATTTTTCAAAGGTATCATGTCATTTACTTATGAAAAACAATTTCGATCAAATGACCATCACGGCTGACTTGGCAGTAGCCCATTCGATCCACCCAATTTTTGAGAACATTTTCAATTGTTTCGGCACATATGTCAGCAATAGCAACTCGAATCTCGTTCTTCAACTCATCAATTGTTTCAGGATTGTTTGCATAACATTTGTCCTTGACCGCTCCTCAAAGATAATAGTCTAAGAGTCAGATCACAGCTTCTTGGCGGCCAATTCACATCTCCATATTTGCTGATTATTCGATTTTCGAAGATAGGGCGCAGAAGATCGATTGTGGCGTGCGCTGTGTGGCACGTAGCGCCGTCTTGTTGAAACCAAATATCGTCCAAGTCTTCCGCTTCAATTTCATCGAAGAATCAATCACTTAACATTGCGCGGTAGCACTCACCATTCACGGCCACGGTGGCTCTTTGGACCAATTATGCCTCGAGACCAAAATCTGCACCAAACAGTGACACGTGGTGGGTGCTATGGCTTCTCGGCGACGATATGCGGATTTTCTGTGCCCCAGATGCGACAATTTTGTTTATTAACATAACCACCGAGGTGGAAATGTACTTCATCCGAAAAGATGATTTTTCGGTAAAATTCACCATCTTCGGCCAAAAGATCTTCCGCCCAATTTGCGAACTGTAGACGATTCGGATGGTCAATTGGCTTTAGCTGCTGCACCAATTGAACTTTGTATGGCTTCATGGCAAGGTCTTTATGCTAAATTCGCATCGCATTGTTGAGATCGATGGCGAGTTGACGTCGATGATTGTTCACGCACAATTTCAGCAACCGCAGCAATGTTTTCGGTCGAGCACACCGAACGAGTACGTACACGGGTTGGTTTATCCACCAACATTCCAGTTTCACGAACTCGCTTCACGAATTGATTCACAAATTGAGTTTTCGGGACATTTTTTTTGTTAAATGTTTATTTTTCAAATTTCGCACAGTTTGAGTCGAGGACTCGCCACTTTGGAAATATGTTTTTAATATTTCCCAACTTTCTTCAAGCAAATAGCGACCCATTTCGTAAATGTCAAAGGTTTTACTAAATATAAGTCGCTTTCCGAATGACATTTGACGTTTTAAATTTAATTAAAGTTAAATTATGAATAGTTCAAATTCCAAACACTAGATGGACCACCCTGTATGTTGCCATAGTCATCCCTATCGTGCTCTTCTATGAAAGGAGCTCGATGGTGGTACCTATTCTAGACAGTTTGTCCGCAGACTCATTTCCTTCTATGTTGCGATGTCCAGGCACCCCAAATAAGGTGTACACTGAAATGTCGTGCGATTTCATTTAGAGATAAGCGACATTCCGTAAGTGTTTTAGCATTGTTGGTATGTAAGTCAAGTGTTTTAAGGGCAGCTTGACTGAGTATATAAATACGTTTCCTTCTTTGATCGTGAGTTGGATGGCTATTACCCGTCCTTGGTACATTCTACAGTGATCAGGAAGGCGGAACGATAAGTTCAAATCTAGGTTGGTAGAGAAAACACCCCCTCCTACTTTTTCGACGAACTAAGAACGAGCATCAGTGTAGATGGTTGTGGAAGGTTGTCCCAATCGTGTTGGCTTGGTATATAGACGTCGTATAAATTGTCGAACGTCGTTTGTGGTATACAGTAGTCTGTATTTAGAGTGTCCTGAATTATCCCTGTTCTAGGCATCTGATTCTTGTAGTCTTAGGGCTGTTGTGATAGCCATTTGCTTTGCTACAAACTCTAGTGGTAGAAGGTGAAGAATAGTATTTAGTGCTTCCGTTGGTATCGTTCGGAGTGCGACATGCTACTAGTGCTCCGAAGCAATTTTCAGCTAAGAACTGCCAGTCGTGCGCTGCTCCCGGTTCTAAAGCTGCGGCTCTCAGCTCAAAGTCGTGAGTCGTATTGAGATGTGTCACCCAGCTCTGCCCTCGTCCTGCGGCTCTCTGTATAGCATCAACAGTAATGAACAGCAATCAGAAGCTGGCTTCCGAGAGCTATTCCGAACACTGTACCTTAACCGTTTCTTATTAAGTCCTCTCTTAATAACCTTCCTTTCCATTTCAGCTGGCATGATGAACATCACCAGCACTCAGTGTGTGTGGACTGGAGCCGATCAGTCTCTCTTTCGTGTGCTGCATAAAGTTTATTTGAAGAATTATTGCGCCATTGCGCATAATATGTTGAGCAAAACTTGCCGTCAGGTCTATGAGTTTGCTCAGAAGGAAGCGGCTGAATTTAGTTTTGAGGATTTGCGTCAGGATTTTACGCCACCACGCAAGAAGAAGAAGAAGCAACGTTTGTGGTCCTTGCATTGCCGCAAGATTCAATTGAAGAAGGATTCAACCTCAAATCATGTGTACAATTACACACCATGCGATCATGCCGGACCCTGTGACATGAACTGCTCCTGCATACAAACTCAGAACTTTTGTGAGAAATTCTGCAACTGCAGCAGCGATTGTCAGAATCGTTTTCCTGGCTGCCGTTGCAAGGCTCAGTGCAACACCAAGCAGTGTCCTTGCTATTTGGCTGTGCGTGAATGTGATCCGGATTTGTGTCAGGCTTGTGGTGCAGATCAGTTTAAGTTGCAGAAGATTACCTGCAAGAATGTGTGCGTCCAGCGAGGATTACGTGAGTATGGATAACAATTTAAAAAGCATTTTTTGTTAACCTATTTTTCTTCGATTAGACAAACATTTGCTAATGGCTCCCTCGGACATAGCCGGCTGGGGCATTTTCCTCAAAGAAGGAGCACAGAAAAACGAATTTATTTCGGAATATTGCGGTGAGATTATTTCTCAGGATGAGGCCGATCGTCGCGGGAAGGTTTATGACAAGTACATGTGCTCCTTCCTGTTCAATTTGAACAATGATTTTGTGGTGGATGCCACACGTAAAGGCAACAAAATACGATTTGCCAATCATTCGATAAATCCAAATTGCTATGCAAAGGTGATGATGGTGACGGGTGATCATCGCATTGGCATATTTGCCAAGCGAGCCATTCAGCCCGGCGAGGAGCTGTTCTTTGATTACAGATATGGACCCACCGAGCAATTGAAATTCGTGGGCATTGAACGCGAAATGGAAATTGTTTAATTCTAATCCTAAACTTAATCCTTACATCGAATTATTAAGAATTCATGGGCACTGAATCCCCAACATTTACTTTATATCGAACATTTGAAATTCGTGGGAATTGAATCCTCAACTTATTCTTTACATCGACCAATTGAAATTCGTTGGCGTTGAACGTGAAATGGAAATTGTTTAATCCTAATCCTAAACTTAATCCTTACATCGAATTACTAAGAATTCGTGGGCACTGAATCCCCAACATTTACTTTACATCGACCAATTGAAATTCGTGGGAATTGAATCCCCAACTTTTACTTTACATCAAACAATTGAAATTCGTGGGAATTGAATCCTCAACTTATTCTTTACATCGACCTATGGAAATTCGTGGGAATTGAATCCTCAACTTTTACTTTACATCAAACAATTGAAATTCGTTGAACGTGAAATGAAAATTGTTTTATTTCTAATCCTATACTTAATCCTTACATCGAGGAATTGAAATTCGTGGACATTAAATGTGAAATGAAAATTGTTTAATCCCAATCATCATCTTATTCATTACATCGAAATATAAAAATTGACTACATACAAAAATTTCAAACTGTTTTCGCCACATTGGCTATGATGGGTTTGGGGCGCGATTTAAAGATCAATTTCTTGGAGCAAATGGCTCTAACAGTATACTCGGTGCGCTGACGACTCTTATGCTCCTGGGCTATTGTGTGATCTAGCACCGTGCGCTCTGCCCCAGCTGTGGCATTTAAAGTACTGACATCTAGATTCAGCTGGCTATCTTCTAATAGACGTTGACCCTCATTGGTTTTGGACTTCTCTAGCACGGCAAAGGGTTTGTCCAACTTCTGTTCGCGTCCTTGCAAAATGTGATGGCCTATGATGAGAATCTGTGGGGGATTTACTAAGAGTATTATAAAAGAAAAGATTAATGACTAGAGGCAAAGACTTACCGGCTGACCGTATTTATTATAGTAGAGATCGCCTATGAACTGATCATTCATGTCTTGATTGCTTCTCACCTCCAGATCGCCTTGCAGCTCTATGATGGCCCAATCCCCTGGACCAGCTGAGGGTCTGAAAAGAGAGTGCAAGTGGAAATATGTTGAATTGCTGAAGCAATTAGGTAGGCAAACCGATTTCAAATAGGGGAGGTTTAGCTGTGAGGACCACAACCAACAATCAACGATTACGGAAGGTTTATGTCTGAGGAGCACAACCCCCAGGGTATCCACGAAATTTAAATATCTGATAGTTCATCAAAAGTAGGTTAAAGACGAAAAGAGCCCTTGTCAAACTCTACAAAAAATGTATAGCAAATGAAAAATTGGTTCCTGAATAAAACTAGACTAGATCTACAACATCAACCACTCCTCCCTTTCAACGAACTCTGTTGATAGCCGTCGTTTTCCCTGTGCTTTTCGCTTCTCTACCGACCTTCTCTCCAGACTGAAACATTTTGAGGAAGATAAGAATTTTATCTGTATCTCAGAGATTAAGTAGCAAGGGGTTACCAAGTGATTTGTGTCTCCTTCTACTAAGAGCTGGGCAGTGCCAAAGAAGATGTTGTAAAGTCTCCTCCTCTTTCTCATGCAGCTTCGCAGCTTCTACAGAAGTCGTTGTGAGCGACGCTCAAGCGAGCTGCATGCCTGCCGATGAGGCAGTGACCCGTTAGGGCCCCAACCAGAAGTGAGATGTTTTCCCTACTTTGGCGCAAAAGACTATTGGTTCGTTTCAGGTTAAACATGGGCCACGTGACCCTAGCTACAGCGGAGGGTTATTCTATCGTTCCGTAGTCATTCGCCAGGGTTCATTTCTTGTGACTAACTTGAATCAGACTAAGGGCATCCCTATCAAGCTCTTCCCCGGGATGAGCTGAATGGTAGTACCCCGTCCGTTAGTTTCACCTTATTCTGCGTATGAATGTGTCGACTCCCAACATCCCCGCCCGTCTTAGTAGATCTGTGGTTTCGCTTTTCGACCCTATTGAAGCTGTATTTTTCCATTTTATGTATGTTACGTTGAGCCAGTACAGATCTGATCACCGTCTTCAAACTGCTGTCAGCATTCCACAATCCACATTGAGTCCAGTACCTCCAGGACAATCTAGTTCTCGGAGAAACACTACCCTTCATAAACCAAGCTGAGGCTCCAGGTCTATACTATCATAACTACTCAAAAATTATCTACCCCGCATAAACACAGAAGGGGGTAGACGAATGTCCAAAATATGGTCTCAGGTTACATACCACTTAACCCCTTTTCAACTGTCCCCTTAACCCCGCTGTTCTTATTCCCTTCGATTAAGGTAGTTTCCTTCCTCGACTTATACATGAAATAGTCTAAACCAGGCATGCCCAAAAGCAGCATACGGCAGAGCACTCACCAATACTCACAAAGAAAAGCACCAATACCAATAATGAAATTGTTGTTGGTCAGTTTGCTTGCACGCGCAAACACCAATCAAAGAAGAGAACAAACCCGGTTTTTTTGTTTTATGCGACGCATACACACGAAATCGTTTGCATGAGTGTCGTTTGGTATACTTCGCGCCCTGCATGTATACGATCATCGATTTCCTATCTTTGGTGCAATTACAAAAACAAAACGTACTCAAGGAGCATACGGCTGCGCATCGCTGGTCAACAACAAAGAGATGAGCGTATAACGCGTATAACTCGTGAGCAAATGTGAGCGGCGGCATTAAGATTACAGAGCAGTGCCGGCCAAATGGAGAGGACAAAAAAGTGTGCTTGTGTGGGTGAGCAAGAGAGCTCTCTCCAGACTACAGCCGTTTTACTTGCAACTCAATGTTAACTGATTCACACAATCATGAGTTCAGCTCGCTTTTGCGTTAAAACACAACTGACTTCGGCTCGTGATAGCTATTGTTGGCCGGCTCTGGTACAGAGTATGTTATAGTCGGGTTTTACCGACTTCTTTCTTGTTTAGCAATGCTCATTGTAATTGTCGCCCTCTCTCCACAGATAACAATAACCCAGCGGCGCAAATTGCCATTACAAAATCGATTACCCATAGATTACTTTGCCTTCAGTAAGAAGGAATTCATCGCATACAATCTGCATTACTTTGCCGTATGCATGGCCAACAAGTAAAACAAGTATGCCAGAGCCGAACTGCCATCGGATTCCCATTACGAATGCGTATATTTTTTTTCCAATTGTAATGCAGAATGTTCGCAGTCCGCTTACAATTCATCACACAATTGAGGAATCGTATACTCAGTCGTAAAGCACTTGTATTACGATTCAATTTACTAAAGATGGAAAAGTATACTGGTGGGTAATGCACGTGCATTACAGCCTATATGAGTGGGTAATGATGTTAGGCAGTGGTTTTTATATTAGTTTATTTTAAATGATTTTATTTGTTATTCCTTGATAAATAAAATGTATGTTGTTACAAAGTTTTAAATTGTCCAGATTACAAATGGGAAATACGTCGTTATCAGGGGGCATTTTTTTTTTCGTCAGCTTTTTAAGGATGGCCAATATATCAATTTGGCATTTTTCAATTTTTGGTTGACTCTGCATAATCGTGTTTTGAGCCTCCATCACTTTTGCCAATTGAGTTTTCAACTTTACGAGTGTGTTAAACAACTAAGCCAAATTCAAGTGACTCCTCGCCACGTATGTGTCGTCATTGCTACACTTACACATTTGTTCTGCATACAAATACAAATTTAGAAAATAGAAGAAATGTCAAAAATCGCTTATGGATGAGGGGTGGAAGCACATAAGCGAACGAAGTAGACATCGGCTCGTGTGTGGCACGATTAATTGTTTCAGTTTGTTTCCGATTACTATCTCTCTAACGAAAAGCAGCGGTTGTATTGCATTACTTTTTCGTCAGGCGTAATGCATACTTTCGGCAGAACACGTAGAGCTCTGCGCCGCTGGGAACTGTTCAACGGCGTTTACCGTTGTTTCTCCTAAAGCAAAAAAGAGCGAGAGCAATATTACTGTTGTGTGCGCTGTTAGCGTACGACGAAAAATACCAATACGACACGAGTAAATTTTTGGTGCCAGTCACACCGCATACGTTTTTTCACCGAGTGTACTTGTAGTCAAGAAAACAGGCACTAAGAAGAACTCTCCAACATTCCCTGCCTGTTGTATTACCAGGTAAAGTATATCCGCTGTCATTGCTGGTTGGCATTTGAAGAACTCTGATGGGATCCCGTCAACATCGGCCGCTTTGTTGTTAGTAGAGGGCGTTGTAGTCCTTAGCTTTTGGTGGGTTGGAATCAGTGTCTGCTCGGTAAAGAGTCGTGTTAAGGCAGTGGATTCCACACTTTTGAGTACTACCGCAAAATGGGATTCCCATCTAGTCAGTGCGTTCTCTTCAGTCTTGTGCGAAGTCTGCCGAACGAACTTTGCACACACACACAGCACACATACATATGTATAATCGTAGGTCCACATGGCATATTTCAGTGCCATTTAATTGTATGGTCGTTACTCCTCTTTGTAAGTTCTAGAATCTAGAGTCCATCAATAAGCAATTGGTTTGCAGAGCAGAAATTAAGATCCAACTTTTTATTCATGTCTCCCTTTACAATGATAATGTTTCCTCGTGTTGTAGAAATAGCTCTGCGGGAGAGTAACTGGCAGAGTAACTGAACCAAAAAGAGCAATTAAAGAAGTACATGTCTGATAACCAGCAAAACTCCTCTTTTTTAAGCCAAGAAAAAAATGTTTGTTTATTTGGTTTTACACCATATTTAACCTCTAAATTTCTTGAACAAAGGATGCACATTTCCAGTATGTTTGCGTCGATGTTCATAATAAATGGCATCATCGCCACCCGACATGGAACTCAAACCACCAGCTCGTTTGGTAGTGCCAGATGCACCAGGACGATAACCGGGCTCTCCCGGCATCTTTTCATCCTCACAATCCAAATCGGAGGCAGATAACACCAATTGCAATAACTGGCCCTGCTCTTCCTGTGTGCCATACATTAAATCCGCTTCCGTATCCATGCCCTTCAAATGGGTAATAACCTTATAGCTATAACCCTGATTGACCAGGAAACGTTGTCGCTTGCGGGAATAGCTCATCTCCATGGTATCCTGTGAGACCAGAGTGTAGAAGAAGGCATTGTATTCCTCGGCAATGGCACCCTTTTTGGCACGCAGAATGCGACCTAAGCGCTGAGCCTCCTGACGACGTGAGCCACCATGTGAGGAGATTTGTATAAGCACATTGGCCTCGGGCAGATCGAAGCTGGTGTCTGCCACTTTGGACACAAAAATAGTGTTGACCTGTTAAAAGAAAATGAGTTTAGCATTCGTTTATTATAGTTGATATGACTCACCTTGGAATTGAATTTAAAATTCTGCAGAATTTGTATACGTTCATTCTGTGAGGTGGGTCCATAGATAAAGGGTTTGTTCATCTTGATGGCATAATGCTTCAAAGCAAACACATTATCCGAGAAGACAATGGTTTTATCTCCACGTGCCTCATGATATTTGATCAAGAACTGACAACTGCGAAACTTGGAGGGATTCATGACATACAACAGCATCTTCTTGGATGTTTTGGTGGTCAGATATTCGCGATAGAATTCGGGAGACATGGGACACCACACCTCAGCGCACTGCACTCGAGCTATGTAGCCCTTCTTTTGCAATTCCAACCAATTGGCCTCATACAACTTGGGACCAATGAGAAAATTCAAATCCGCAATTTTATCATCCTCTCTGAGCAGGGTGGCGGTCAGACCTAGCTTGCAATGGGATTGTACAATGGTCAATACACGTCGAAACATCTTGGCTGGTATGGTGTGCACCTCATCGAGCACCATAATGCCCCATTCCTGTTCCTGCAGCCAGCGCATGGTCTGTTCCGCCTCCCAGGAACGCTTTTGAGTGTGTGTAATCATGGAATAGGTGGTCACTAGAATGCCACAGCCCATAGGCTTATCCTTGGCCTCGGATGTGAAGCGACAAATCATGCTGTCATCGGCTGTGGACCACATTTTGAACTGTTGTTTCCATTGCTCCACGGACACACCGCTGTTGCATAGAATCAAGGCACGCTTGCGCACCGTACAGCAGGCGGTGACGCCCACCAATGATTTGCCCGCACCGCAGGGTAGCACAATGACGCCCGAGCGTGCACGTCCATTGCCAAACATTTTGCGCAAACTCTTCTCCTGGTAGGGACGCAAAACGGCGGCGGGTTTGAGGTCTATGTTGATATCAGGATTGTGGGTATCATTACGAAAATCATATTCGGCCAGCAAGGGATGCTCAATTTCTATGCAACGTTTTTGTATAACCTCAATCTTCTCCTGGGACACCTCAAAGGACACAGTCTTTAGATTGGCCTCATCTTCATCCTCCTCCTCTTTGTCGATTTTCTCATAGAAATCGGTAATATCCTCTGGCACCAAGGGTGCACCTTCTGCAGTAGCAGCAGCAGCAGCTGCCGAAGTGCCGGGTACTTCTTCTGCAGCGGCTGCACTTTTCTCATTGGTGGCGGGCAACTTGGTGCCAAATTGTGTAATGGCTTTGCTTTCCAAGGTGCCCTCTATGAAGCCCTCATCCTGACTGCGTATGAGTCGGCACTTTTGTATCACCGGATCCTTGAGCAGCTTTTGTAATACCTCCGGATGTGGCGATTCAATGAAATATTTGTTGTGCTTCAACACCAACTTCACTTTGCCATAGGACAGCGTGCACAGACGTATAAATTCCAGTATACCCTCGGGTATGCTAGTCTTGCTCAAGCGTTTCAAATACTCCACTATGTCGTGAGTCTGCAGACCCACCGACACCGCCGCGTACAGACTGTAAGCCGTCAATTTATACTCATGTATGTGCTCCGGACGGCATACCGGCTCTGCGATGGCTATAAGAAAGTCATGGGCATGCTTGTATACCGGCGAAAAGGATTCCAGAAACACATGCCCATTCGGTGCCACCCACAGCGGCCGATTGTTATGATCCGCACGCAATTGCATTTGGGAACGATAATCCTTGGCACCATACTCATCGGTATTGATTTGCTCATCATTGGTTTCGGCATTTTTGGACGCCGCACCGGGCACACCATCCGATTCGGTGGCATCTAAACTATCTTGATCCTCCACCAGCTGAGTGAAAGCCTCATCCTCGGCACGACGCTTTTTGGCTGTTTGATAATGATACAAAAAATCAATGAATTTCTTGTAATTTTCCAATGGCCTCTCACTTACCAAACTTGTCGCCAGTGCTGCGGTCCTTTTTTGATTTTTTTGGCGGTCCCATTATTGTTTTAAATCAATTATTCAATTTCACAAGACACAAAACTCGACCAGCCGCTGTCGAAGACAGCCAGAAAATGAACAAGTGGCAACGCTGCCACTGTCAAGCCAGTCAACAACTTGTTGTTGATTTGTAATAATAATGCTACGCTTAACAAACATAATTTCAAGTTACTTACGTTTTAACCAAAATGGGCATATTATTAAAAATATGCGTTTTACAAAAATTTAAGGTTTTATTGGTATAAATAAGTAAAAAAAGACGTAAATTGAGCGCACACACAACAGCTTACAACACTAGTGAGCCAGCCTTGCCACTTGGGTAACAGCACAGCTGTCTACAGTTTGAGAAGCATAAGGGCAAGTAAGCGCGCGTAGATTTAAATTTATGTTGAAATTCAGGCTTTGCGGTTCAACTCAAATATAATTTGTTTATCAATTCAATGACTTTTTAAAATATGACCACGGATAAAAAGAAAGCTGACAAAAAGTCACCAGCCAAGAAGAAGAAGAAGGACAAGAACAAAAAGAAATCCCCGAAATCCAATACTTTGGCCGCTGCCATTTTCAAAAATCTTTTAAGAATATGCTATGTTATAGCTATCTTTGATCTGGGACATGCCTTGTTTTTTGCCCTACAGGCTACCATATTGTTGGTCAAAAGCGTAAGTAAAGCTATAATCACACAATGGCAAATAATTTGCACAAATTAGAGATGAAAATTTGGCTAAAACAGCCGCGTAAAGCAACAAAAACCACAAGAAATAGAAAGATAAACCCGGTTTAATGTTTGTGTGTGTCGGCATGAATAGCGAAAAGAGTTCGGAAACGGCGAGCGAGACCATCGAAACCTATTCCTAACCTACGCTCACTATGCATAAGCTACATTGTTGTTGTTGAGTTCGAGTTTGCCAGAGACTTAGACAGAAGAGAGACACATTTGAAGTTGTTGTTGCAGGTCTACACTCTCCAACAACAAAACCTTTGTTCGAAAAGAAACATAGTAAAGATGGCGTATGTATGTGTTTTTGCAATAAGGAGCCCATAAGGCAGAGTTCCGTAGCCATGGCCCCTGTGTCCGAACTAGTGTTAGGTTGTTCATGAGTGAACAAAATTGAGTCGTTCTTTAAACTGAACATGTTCTTCAATTGTTAATTTTTGTTTAGCGAGTCTTGCTCAGTGTATTTCGTTCAATCTATCTTGTTCAGTCTGTCTTGCTCTGAGTTGTTCTAAGAGCTGTTCAGTCTCTTTTGTTCAGAGATTGGTTCTGTATCTCTTTTTCTGTGAATTGTTCTCTCTGCCTTGCTCTGTGAATTGTTCTGTCTGCCTTGCTCTGTGAGCTGTACTGTATCTCTTGCTATGTCTGCCTTGCTCTGTGAATTGTTCATGGTGGAATTAATAAGCTGAAGCCCAGCGAGACAGCGCTCTCTCTGATTGTAGGGCCAAAGGGCCAGTGCGTTGAGAATGCTAATAGCGAACGGCAATACAAAAACAAATGCTATGCCGGTTCTTTCTTTCTTACAGGCATACATCTACTGGCCTGTGGCAGTCAGCTTCACCTTGTTCATTCCACCATGGTTCTGCCTGCTTTGCTCTGTGAGCGGTTCCGTCTGTCTGTGTGTTGTTCTGTGGTCTGTGCCATGATGTAACTATAACAGGTATGGCGCTCAGCAAAATTTTGAGTTAAAGCGCTTTTGCTAAGAGTGCGAGAGAGAGAGAGCGGGAGAGTGGAGCGCGAGAGTAAACGACGCACATTCACACTAAGTAGGTACATATGAGTGTAGAACAAAAAAAACATGCGGAAACAACAAAAACAATAATGCTATCAGTGCTACAGCAACAAAAACAAAATAAACAAAAACAAATTCATGCGCTCACAACCTGAAAAGGTGAACAACTGAACAAGAACAACCAAACAAGTGAACAATTGAACAAGAACAAGTGAACAAGTGAGGAATTTGATTGAGTTGACTCACTTAGAAAGAACAAAAAAGAACACAAAAGAACAAGTGAACATGTTCAGTGAAATGAACAACCTTTACCCAACACTAGTCCGAACACACTCGGCAATTCACACCGAATCTTTACCCAAGTCGGGCATCATTGAGATTTATAGAGAGACAGTCACATTTTCCGTACTCTCTTCTTAGGGCACTCTGCTTATAAGCCAGCGATTGTCAACGAGAGCGAGTGCAAAAAGTGAGAGTGTATTAATGGCGAAAATAAAGCGCCGTGAACCAGCTTCGACAAAGAAAATTTAATGTAGAAGCACAATTTGCTGCGTAGACAACTTTTCACTCAGATATATGTCAGCTGTTTGCTGTCATTTTGGCTCTCTGAGTTATTGTTGTGACTATGTCCGTCTCCCTCTAACCACCATGTTTTCCTATGTCGACAATAATGTTGAGTAAAGTAACTAGTTGTCACAATGAAGTATCACTTTGTCACAATGGAGTTAATTTTCAATGAGTGTGTTCAGCAGAATAATTGATCCCTGAGCATGTATCAGAAAAAAATTATGCATCAAATAGTTTCTGCTGTTGGAGGGAGCAGTATCACTTTAAAGTAGCGTACTATTTCTTTGATACATGCTCCTGTATCATAATACCTCAAATTGTCTATTATGATACCGCATCACTCGAGTTCAGTGGGAAGATTATTGCAAATTTATACTTGATCAGGGAGCAAGTTGTTCTGCTGAACACGACTAATAATTCATACGATTTGTATCATACGAAAAGTATCTTTCGATAACCCCGATGCCAGTCTATGTCATAGTAGTTAGAATTGCAGGAATACTAAAACTTCTGCACAGTCACTTTTGCTTCTATGGTCAATCTTCTTTGGTTTCGATCTGACCGCATCGAAGGCTAGCCACTGAAGACCTGTTTACTTTCTTGGCCTTAGCTTCGGCATGCTTTTGGCTTCTGTACGTTGAAATAGCGAAATGCTTTCGGCCCTTGGGGGTAAACGGTGACAATCGCTGTTATAAACTCAGAGGAGAATCAGACAGACATCTGTCTGACAACTGGACATCGCTATATTAATTCAACTTGTCCAAAATACTCGTATCTCTAATGTTTTTGAAGCGGTTTTCTAAATTTTATCGAGAGAGACAGTCACATTTTGGCCCCTCTCTTCCTGGGAAACCCTGCCTTGAAAGCCAGGGTACAACGCGCCTGTTATGGCTTGCGGAATGGGCTTGGGCACCCCTGACTTAAAACCATAGATTGCAAAAATCGGTCGCCCGTTTGCCTTTGTCAGAAAATAACACTTTTTGCCAGGTTCATTGAATAGAGGTACCAAAACACTGCTTCTCTTTGGTTGTGAGAGGAGAGAAACACAATTTTTTTTGTTTTTTTTCCGTTCAGGTCTGGCTGGGACCTTTTGGCAAAATTCACGCATTCAAAAGGTTCTCTTCGTATGTATGCATCGGTTTGTAATGCTCGGCTAACAATATACATTCATGCGATAAACTACATCAGGGTTCCCCAAGCAGAGAGCGCAGAAATGTGATTGTGTCTCTGTCTAACACACAGTGATGCATGACTTCGGCAAGCATTCGGTGGGAATTGGCGAATATGTTCGTGCCCCAGGGGCTATCGCTGGGGAACTCTGAACTACATGCGCTCTCTCTCACACTGACCCTCTCTCTGCTTATGCTTAGTTCTAGCGCGCGCAACCTTTTGAACAGAAAATTTAGCATTTCGGTCTTCGAAAAACACACAGCTTAGGACCGATTCATTGACCTGGGCCTGTTATGCGGTTGCAGGCAGCCCGATGAGTGCTGTATGTGCAACCACAGCCACTTAACAGTGAGCGCGATTGCAGCACACATTCGGTTGAGGGAAGCCCGAGCCCGTTTTTTTTTGTTTGTTCTTTCAGTCAGTGACGTGAGCAGAGCAAACTGAAAATAGAGTTGAGAGTTATTTACGAGCTATGCTTAAAACTATAACAAAGGTTCCACATGCAAAAAATTTGATCAAATGTGGGAGAAAAGTTTGCCAATTTGGCCTACTTATCCAAATTTTCATAAAAACGTGTGCAAATTATGTGCCAACAGGTTAAATAACTAAGCTTCTTAGGGCCGATTTCTCATCTTCTACATAGAGCTATATGTCACATAAACTTACGAATAGTAGAGTAAATTGTGAGCTTATCTGATATATAGCAGCTATCTGGAAGAACAGAAATCGGCCCTTAAACTGTGTATTCCTTAAATAGCATAATCTCTTTTCCGTTTTGGCTTTGATGGGTACCTTCTTTTGGGTGCTAATTGTGATACTGCTTATAGTGGGCTTGTCAAAGGTTTGTGTAATCATATTTTGCTTTTAATTTGTTATATAAAAAAAAACTCTATAATAAAGCGCCGTCCCGCCTTGGTAAGAGCCTGGCTAATATTTTCACTGGCTGGTTTTGTGGTGGATCTAGTATTTCTTATATGGGGTATTACCACTTCCATAACCGTTGATTGGGATCATTTGCAAGAGTTTTCCATTATTTTCGGGGGCATAAGTAAGTGTTTAACCAAGTTGATAAGCTAATCTTAAGCCCTCCCCTTCTTTAGTTATAGAAATTTTATGCATTTATCTTATCTATTGGTATTATTTGAATATGGATCCCTGCCGTTTGGTGGATGAACCCGAAAAGGGCAGATGCAAGCTCAAATCAAAAAAGCACCGCCATCTGGATGAAAAATCCTGCAGAGGTAAGATTAAAAAAAAACACTTACTTTTTTATAGTATTCTATAGAATTATATTTTCAATCAACAGAAAGTAAAAGTTCTGCAAAGAAATCGGGGAGCAAAAAGGACAAAGACAAAGACAAGAAAAAGAAGAAAACTAAAAAGTGACTTTGTTTAATGCTGTCAAAATAAAAATATATATATTTTATGTACACTTTAACTGCTTCAAAATGACTGAGAAAGAAAATAAACAAAATGAAGGTTCATTCCCCTTAATGGCCAGAATTTGGTGGCCTAATCTTTTGAATATTTGCTACATCATAGCCACATTCGATTTGATCCATGCTTTGTACTTTACGGTGGAGGCCACAATTGTGTTGATAGAACTAGTAAGTGAATGCGAGTGAGGTTGAGAATTACTTTTAAGTCCCTAAATTCCACAGTTGGATTTTTATGCGGTCCTTTCGTTTCTGGGCACAGTTTGTTGGGTTTTGGCAGTTATACTTTTGATGGTGGGTCTTTGGAAGGTAAATGACTTTCAATCAAATCATTGTCTAAACTTAACCAATTGCTGTCTTTTTTTTTGTTATTAAGGGACGTTCAGGTTTGGTCTTCATCTGGTTGATATTCACATTTTTTGGCCTTGTTACCGACATATGCTTACTCTTTTGGAATATTATATCTACGCTCAATGTAGATTTAACAGAATTGATGAAATTTAATTTATTTTACCTGGGCATAAGTACATTTTCATTTTAACACCATTGCCCACTTATTTCATTGGTTCTCTTTCAGTTTTAGAGTGCCTAGGTCTCTATGTGGTCTATAAATACTATATTCTCATGGATCCCTGCCTTGCTGAGAACAGCAAGAATCCCTTTATGCTTCAAGTCTGCAAAGGTAAGTTCTTTTCAAGTTCGATTTCAACATATTTCAAAGTTCAGCACTTTCAAAATTTAAGCGGAAACACCAAGCCGTAGTTCCCAAGAACTCAACTCATCTAACGCCACCGAAAGTAAGGAGCTGAAAAAGCTTAGTAGTCACATAAGCCTCAAGGAAAACCATAAGAACAAGAATCTGGAGAAGAAAAAGTCGTCTTGTTGATACTCCTTCTGAGCACAATAAATCTTCTATAATTCGTTGGATGGTTTCATTTCAATTTGCTGTTCGGGGGGGCCCAAAATCAATTCGCTTCCTGTCGCATAAACAATAATAATAATAATTGACTTACATGGCCTTCTTTTCGTTGCCTTTTCCTTGTCCTTTCCAACTTCAAGTCACGATGTCAATGGGGGACCAATCTAATCTCCAGGGCCTGCTGACAAAACAAATGCCATAAATGAAAGATGGGCAGATGGTTCACACAAAACTTGTCACATAGCGAAATTGTAGTAGGCGCGCAGGCAACGCTAGATGTGGCACAGTGGTTTCAGAACTTGTGTAAATTAGTGTGAATTGAACCATTAAGTACATTTATACCCTAAAAGTGATCGAAAAGAATCGTAGCTACGTAAGCATCGTAAGCTGATTGCTAAACTGCTGAGATTTTATTTAACTCCCCGTTTTCTTACCTAAGCCGAAGCACTAAACAAGTAAGAAAGTCGATCAAGCCCGATTATAGTATACTCTGTACGTGGAGTAGCAGCTGAAAGCATTGGTCATAACTTGAGTATAGTTCATCCGAACTTTATCATTTCTTCAGCAAAAAAACAAGTGAGAAAGTCGGTCAAGCCCGACTATAACATACTCTGTACCCTTACCCTCGAATTTGCTCACGAGTCAAGAGAGGCAATCTTAGTGAGAGGGAGAGAGAAACTTAGAGAGCCCACAAAGCGGTTCGCCAAAAATGAGGATTCAGTCGTGAGCAGCGGAGAAGGTCGGACGTCCGCGGATGAACATAGACAAACATAAAAGAAGTAGTAAACACGTGGAGACAGTGAACAAAGGGAGAATAACGAAGAGAAATATAGTAAGAAGGATCGACGAAGTAAGTAAAGTTAAGGAGGATAGGACGAAAGGAGAACAGCGGTGTAGCGAGGCCTATAAGCAAAGTGAACGAAAACAACAGACAGAGAAATAAATTGGATTGAGTAAAATTCGGCGTCTCTTGTGTTTAATTTTCTGTCCCTTTATTTCCCTCGACCCTCCCTGGGGACGCGAATCCCTTCCCGCTCCACTAACACGTAGATAACCAGACGGAGACGTGGATCCCTTCCCGCTCCTATATTAACAATTAATTAACCAGAGTCGTGGATTGCTTCTCGCTCTACTAACCCTTAATAAATCAAACAGAGACGTGGATTCCTTCCCGCTCTTTCGCCCGTAGATACCTAATCGGAGACGTGGATTCCTTCCCGCTCTTTCGCCCGTAGATACCTAAACGGAGACGTAGATTCCTTCCCGCTCTTCCGCCCGTGGTTAGATAAACAGAGACGTGGATGCCTTCCCGCTCTTTCGCCCGTAAATAGTTTGACAGAGTCAAAGACTCCTTCCCGTGCCGTTCCCCGTAGTTTATAAATCACTTTCCGGCCAGAAGCGGACCCGGCAGGACCAGGAATAAGCTAGTGAGACCCCATACTCTTTCTGTTACCAACATCTCTCGGTAGTTTACGTTCCCTGATCCCTAACCCTCAGGTGTCTCAGAACTTCTTACAAATTTACTTGTAAAAGACCCTAGGCGCGACTGAGATATATACCCCGTCCTAGAAGCTTCCTTACAACTAAGATTGCCTCTCTTGAACGGAATGTTGTGGTTATGGGTGGGGGGGTGTTAACTGGCCGTACTGGCAATACTTATAACTTGAGTATTGTTCATCCGATCTTTATCATTCCTTCAGTAAATCGATAAATAATTTTGATTACTATATATCTCTAAAAGGTACGAACCATCTATCATCAAAATTGTAGGAGATATGCCGTTTTTTCCCAATTGCGGAGGCGGGAGGGGGCGTGTAAAAAATTTAAAATAAACTTGATCTGCCTGCAAGTATAAGAAATATATGTCCCATACTTGTCAAACCTCTATCTCTTACCATCTCTGAGATCTGTGCGTTCATACAGACGGACAGACAGACAGACAGACAGACGGACAGACGGACATGGCTATATCGACTCGGCTGTTGATGCTGATCAGGAATATATATAGTTTATAGGATCGGATCTGTACCTTTGGTACAGAGTATACAAACTGAGATATGACGGTTTTTCCAAATTGCGGGGGCGGCAGGGGGCTTGATCTCTCACAGTTTTGAAGATAGATGGTTCGTACCTTCTACAGATATTTAGTAATTTGCATTATTTATCGATTTGGCAAAGAAATGATATAGATCGGATGAACGATAATCAAGTTGTCAAGTAGTCAAGTCACAATTTAATGTTATAAAACTTAATTATAAGATTAAAATGGTAAATTATATTTATATTATGTTTAAGATTTAGATTATAGTAGATATTAGGTAGAGCCAACAGTGGCCAAAGTGCGGGCTGCCGAGGGTTAAAGAGTTGCGGCGAATTGGCTGCAGAAGCTGAGGGGCAAGGCACAGAGCACTGTTGGTTTTTTTACGTTTTTTTGGCATCAACTTCAAATTGAAAGATAGGAAGTTAAGTTTTGGCACATAAATTATTCAAGTTAAAGCAGAATTTCGGTTTTTGTCAATTTTATCATTCCACGCCTACATACCCTTCCCCGAACATGGTATCTAAAATTATTTTGGAAATTCAAAATAAATATGTTTTTCCATAGAATTGATCTGTTGTGTGCAATTGTACTGACCGAAACAATTGGTTATAGATAAGAACATTAAAAATTACTAATTTGGGTCAAATTTATTAAAAAAAATAGCAATGCGCAGCCGATACGGGCCTGGGGCTATAAAAGGACGCGCGGCTCAGAAGACGAGTGAGTCGAGTAACCTTCAGAGTGCGAGTCATTTCAATCGAGAGCCAAGTCCGCAGTACGTGGATATAAGCGAGTACGAATAACAACGCGAGTGAGTGGATGCCGAGGTAACATTGAGAAGACTTACCAACAGGTGACCAAGGATCGGCGCAGGAAAAAAGGTAGAGTGAGTGCGTGCGGAAAAGTGTTAACCAAGTTGATAAGCTAATCTTAAGCCCTCCCCTGCTTTAGTTATAGAAATTTTATGCATTTATCTTATCAAGCTGTGCGGAAAGAAACGAGAGCCGGCGAGCTTTGCGAATTCGGCAAGCGCGTCCGGGCGAATCGTGTGCAAGTGAAACGGTGGACCTTCCCGCCTTCTCGTAAAAACAAGAGTGAGTTAGCAAGCGTGTCCAGGCGAATCGTGGTGCCTGCGTGGTCTGAACGAGAAGCAACAAAACAGCGGAGAGGTCCAAATTAGGCTTAGCCCTCAGCAACTCTATCTGTAAGGCCGTAGCGATAAGCCAACTAGGGTTAAGCAAGTTGGCACGAAAACGAAAACCCTTAAGCTTTATTATTTCCAAAAACCAACTACGAAATATGAATTTGTTGGAGCGATCCGCGACTGCCCTGAGCGTACGCCGGCAGAAAAAGGTTCTTTACAAAGTGATGACCAAAAGTCAGTTCCAATCAAAGGTCAGTTTTGAAATGTTGACAGTAGTCAATGAAATGGTTTGGTTGAAATGGTTTTAGTTAAAGTGTTCAGATAGGTTTTACTAACTTGCCAGCCTCGGCGGAAGCCAAGACAGATACTGCGCTGCTGCTGCTTTATCACGATGAATAGTGTGACCAGAGAGCTGCCACAGTACTCCCCCCACAGAGACCATATGGGAAAGAGTGATTTTAAAAATTTGTGGTACATCTGGGATGAATGTCCGAGGTTATTATCTACAGAATTTGTACAAGTTCCAATATGGAGGAAACCTTGCGTATGATTCTCGCTGTGGTGTTTGTTTCGTTGTTGGGTCGACGAACTGTTTCCGTTGAGTTTAGAAACTGATGAATCAGTACTACTGAGCATGTGCACCGAGTACAGATTTGCCTAGCTGCGTCGATGGTAACCTCAGTTGTTGTTGTTGTAACGGCTTTGTGGTTTGCGAGATGTACTTAGGGGAGGGAGAGAAAGAGAGTTAGAGTTAGGTTTTGAATAAGAAAGGGGTGTTGTATAGAGAGTGGGATTTATATAGGATAGTGGGGATGTCGAATCTTCTGGGTCCAGGCCCAGGAAGGTAGCGCACTCGATGGGGTGCGTCCACAGGTCTTGCGGTGTGAGGTTTGTGGGAGCATTAGGGCAGTTGAACAGGTGGCGTGTGTCGTGAGGGCTTTCTTTGCAGTCAGGGCACTCGTCTGCTACCTCGGGGCTTATCCTGGCAAGGTAGCTGTTTAGAGAGCATGAGTACCCTGACCTGAGTTGGGCAAGAGTCGTGCGTGTGGTCCGTGGCAGTCGTTTTTCCGACGCGCTGATGGGTGGTGGGCGACCACCGCCGTTCCGTCGTTGCTTCGAGTGGTGGTCGACAAGGAAGTCCACCCAATTTGGGTTGAGGTTGCCTCGCGTCGAGAACTTTCGTTTGCCACTCGTTGTGGACTTTCGTTTGCCACTCGTTGTGGATTTTGTGTTGAGTTCGAGAACTTGTACGTAGACTCAGTCTAGCTGGAATTGCCGAACAAAAAGCGTCTCGAGTTGTAGCAGGTTGCTTGTGGTCGATCAGGTATGGGGATCGTAATGCGTTAACATCGGCAATGATGAAAGATGCAATGAAGATCCAGATTCATCGTCTGGATCTGAAACTTTGGTCGGATGCTTGACCAACATGAGATCGCTTACATGTAGTGGCAGAGTCGGCTGAGTGGAGTGTAAATCGGCGGAATTGGTGACTGATTGACCAATGTAGCAATTGTGGAACTGCAGGTGCAAACAGTAGTTGTGGGAAGCATGGACTGCAGCAGGATGTGGACAGTTGGACGTGCATGGGGGGCGACAGTCGTGTCAGGTAAGCGATTGAGAGCTGACACATGGTCGGCGTTATTTGCACAAAACTACCACAATTTGCCGTTTGCATGCGTGCCTGTATGTGTTTGCAGCGCCAAAAATCTCGTTTGCCTTTGTGTGTCTGCTTTGCCGGCGTCTGTCGCGCCGCAGGCTGCGTCCAGTATCTTGTTGGGTGGATCCATGGTGAGTGATTTAGTTGGAGTCGAGTGAACTGCAATGTCCAATTTGTTTTTGTGGAAAAAAAACATGGCGGCTGCTGGGCGTGTGAGTGTGTGGCCGTAATTCCTTTCGCATTAGAAATAATGCAGATGTTTACGTGTTCGTCGTTTTCCAATCATCTCGGGTCACCACTTTAGCTACTTGGTTTAATATGTGTAACTAACTTTATTGAATATTAATTAAATGCCAACAATTATTGTTTGATAGTACAGATTGATTGACACTCCTTGCAGCATTTCTGTTGCTATTGTTCCACTGTGCCAGGCTTTTTTGGTATACTGGCAATCAAACGGCATTGATTAACCAGCAGCACAAGTCCGCTCACACCCCCCCCAACCCCTTCCAAGCATGACTCTCGGTTGGAAACTACGTGCTTATCATCATTATAGCTTTGATTTAGTAGACAACCTGGCCCGTGCGATATGAGATGAACTCTGAGTGGAGATGGACAATGATGGATATTTAGTGCTTTGCAGCTACTGCATTGCCATACTCGATTTGGTCTCGGCTCTGCTGTTTGCCATTGTCTCTGGTATGGTTTATGTGAAGCATGTAAGCGACAGCTAAGGAAAACCTATGCCTAAGGAACTCAACCGTAAAAGTCGATTTCAGGATCATGGGACCTCATTGGCAGCACTGATTTTTAGCATCTTTTGGATATGTTTGATACTTTTGCTAATGCTGGGAATCTATGGGCGTCGTTTGAGTTTTGTTCGTTTTTGGCTGGTATTCAGCTGTTTGGGTATACTCTTGGATGCCATACTCTTGCTCTATGGCCTAACACTGGCCATGACGGTGAATTGGGAGGGGGTTAAGATAACCGTGCTGCCATTTGTGGGATTGGGTGAGATATGAGAGAATATGTAGTTAAAGGAGAGATTAATATGCTTGATTTTACAGCGGTGGAAATGACCTTTGTGTTTATAATCTATATGTTCTATGTGGACATGATAGGTAACCAACAGGGAGCAAAGCCTCAGACCAGATCTGAAGGAGGTTATACTGAACAGGAGGAGGAGACCGAGGAGGAGGAGGAGACCGAGGAGGACATCTCGGAGTCGGAAGCTCAGCGAAGGAGTAAGAAGAAGCAACGAAAAGAGCGTAAACGCTTTAAACAATTTGTTCGAGAGAAAAAGCGTTTGGATAAGGCCAACCTTCTGGAGCTGCGTCGAATGATACTACAGGAGTCGGCCTAAAATCAGTGCAGCTTTTCCCTAACTGTCATTAAATCCAAGTTTTTCTTTATATTATGGAGCTGCAGGGAAGTTTGCTGTTGCTTTGCGTCTATGCCATTGCTTTATTTGATCTACTCTGTGCGGTGCTCTTTATGGGGCTTAGTCTAGGAAAGATATTTGATCGGGTAAGGGACTTATGAATGATTATCATCTTCATCCTCATTCTCTTATAAAACCTATTCCCACAGCTGAGTTGGTTAACAATTTTTGCAGTTCTATTTGCCATCTTTTGGTTCTCGTTAATTTTGTTGTTACTTTTGGGAATTTATGGGGTAAGTGCAAGTGGCACCAGGCTGAGTCTTTAAAAATTTTTGAAATATCTTTATAGAGAAAACCTAATTGCGTGCGCATTTGGCTATCATTTTCCTGTGTGGCCATTATCCTGGAAATGTCGCTTATCAGTTATGCCTTTCTAAAGGAAACTTCATTTCAAATGGGTCTGGTTGAGAATGGCTTGCTGCTTCTACTGGGATTGAGTGAGTTTAAGCAAATCAAATTCTTCCAACATTTATTTATTTTCTTACAGTTGTCGAAATTATTTTTGTATTTATTGTCTATCAATTCTATTTGGCCTTGGCTCAATGTCAAGACTCTGCAAGTAGGCCAGCCTCTATACACTCACCCGCATCTACACCTGCCCCCTTAACTCGTCAGCTTGCCAGGACTGTTTTGCCATCTAGCCCACTTACCTGTGGACCCAGAAGAGCTTCCCACTATAACGAGTTGAGCGTACGTCGCGGTGGGTCATCATCAATTTGTTCCAATTGAATTCAAGTTGTGTCCCAGTTGTATTTATATTTTGTTAAAAGTGCAAATAGTTAAGTGTTGTCTCACCTTTTGTTTGCTTTTATTTTTGTGTTTGTCTTGAGAAAAAGTGCTTTAAAATTAAAACATTTAGCATGCAGTGCACCTAACCAGGTCACACAAGAACAAAATCCTTTTAAAATCAGTTTGTGCAGTGGAAAAAAGGAAAAAAAAAACAAAAAAATCAAGCAGAGAAAGTCAAGTAAAACAGACCAAAACGACGAATGGCGAATGTTAAATGCTCTGGAAGACAAACTTTTCATTTACTTTAAAGAAAACTGAAATCTTTGATTAAAGTTTTGTTTATAGCTAGAAAACTTGAGGTACTTCAAGTGATGAAGTATATTCTTCTTTTGGTGAATTGCTTTTTGGGCGCATTTTCCGACGAGTC
Source organism: Lordiphosa magnipectinata (assembly GCA_037044535.1). Classification (NCBI taxonomy): domain Eukaryota; kingdom Metazoa; phylum Arthropoda; class Insecta; order Diptera; family Drosophilidae; genus Lordiphosa; species Lordiphosa magnipectinata. Next base: position 312,310 of record JBAMBO010001605.1, read on the forward strand.
TAACAACGGAACCCATTACTTCTGCCAGCTAATAGTGAAAATCCTCTCCTGATTCTTCCCACAGATCACAGATCATAACATCATGGCATGTCTGCGTACCAGCTAAAGGACACCTAGGTTTGTCTGGCTGTCCAAAGCAGTAAAGTGCATCTATATGAGCTCAGGGAAAATTCCTCTGAAATATCAATATTTACACTTTGACTTTAACATTTTCACCATTTATTCAGCGTTAAACATGCACCCAGAAAAAAGATTTTCCTTAAATTTTAGGAAAATGGATTTTATTACGTACAATGTGATTTTCAGGCAATAATTTTCTTAAATATAGGGCATTTTACCTAAACAATCTTGTTTTAGGACTAAATTTTTTAGGAATCCTTTGCCTTAAAATTATGCCATTTTCCTAAACTTAAGCTACCTTTACACTTGTCATACATCTCTAAAGAGACTCTCTGTATATTTGGAAAATGTTGGCTTTTTTGCTGTAATTTGACAGGTTCAATTCGATAAGAGATTCTCTTTAGAGAAGTTTGACAACCTACTATTTAGAGATATATGAAAAGTGTAAAAGCAGCTTTAGTATTATTTCATATATGGGTAATTATTTCTGAAGTGGGCAACTATTTTTTCTCATGGTCTCCAAACATTTGAATTTTTTGTCAGGCTAAGCAGTTTTTCACGGTTTTTTATATTTTGTTCAGAATAATCCTATTGGGATGCAAAGATATAGCGATTGTTATTTTTTTGTTAAAGTTGCTTATAGCTAAATATTTGATGGGTCTAATAATAAAAAGAAAATTTCGAAAAATATTGTTTTTCCTTTACTTTGTTCTAAAAATATTTGCGATGGTTGAAGGAAGGAGGAAGAAACCGCCGTAACTGAAGAAAAAAAATTAAATCGCGGCTTGTGGAAAAACGGCCATTTTGAGATTTTCCAAAACAATTAGGAGTAATCCTTTGGATATTCTTAGTACTCTAAAAAAGGTTTCATGGTGGGACAACCATAACTTTCCGCGAACTTCACTTGCAAAGAATGAAATAAAAATTTTATATTAAACATGCTTTGACACTGAGCATATATAATATTGACTAGCGGGAAATCAACCGTTTTTATATGTTTGAAAGAATTCTGGAAATATCCTTTCAATATTTGAAGTAAGTTTTAAAATTTGCCCGATGGGACCTATGGATATGGAAAAAAATTGAACAATTTAGTGGTGGAGGTGTGGTGTTTTGGTGTGTGTTGTGGGGGTGGTGCTTATTACCTAAAAAACGTCGTTTTATAGTCTTACATTGCCTAAAATTTTAGGTCACATGTTACCTTAAAAGCTCATTTATTGACTAAAATGTTGGCCTTTCTCTTACCTAAACAGACGTTTTATGGCCATATATTGCCTAAAATTTTAGGTCACATATCTAAAAATCAAATTTATTGCCTAGAACACTTTAGGTAATAGAGGCCTGATATTAAGTCCATATATTCCTTGCCTGTCATTTTATGTAAAATGGACTTAAATTGCTGGTAATTTTCAACAGTTTTAGGGAATATTTTTTTCTGAGTGTGGAAGTCGTAGATGTAAATTATATTTTATATTTAAATATTAATTTTTTTTTTTTTAAATTAAATTTTTAAACTAATTAGTTTGTTCTGAATCAAGAGTAGGAATCCCCCATTGAAGCTACCCCACCAGTTGGACTCTGAAAAACACCGAATTATATTAAATTGTATTTAAAAATGTTTACTTACTCTGCGGCTATTCGAGCTCGTGTCCCTTGGTCTGAACACAATTGGAACCTTCTCTCTACCGGTTGCGCTATTGTGCGCGCAGATACTACTTGTATTGAATTGAATCTACCATCTGCCTAAGAACATCAGACTAATTGTAATTCTCAAGTTCGAATTCCCCGAATTGTTCATATAAATGGCGCTAAGAAAATTAGGTGATTAAATATGATTCTAGTTGAAACAAAGTGCATATTAATTGATTTTAATACAAAAATTATTTTTGTATAGTTTTTAGTATGCCATTTTTCCCTGAGTGTACAGACTCACATACTTTCTACTCAAGATGCTAGAGAAAATTTGGAACCTACACATCAGAAATAGGGGAAGGACCCTTGATGTTGAACAACCAGGAGCAGGCCTGCACAGCATACTTAAAAAGAATCGATTTTTTCTTTAACTTTGTTCTTGAAATTAATTAAGGGGGGAGCCTTAAGAGGCTTCAAAAATTTGAATTTTTTTTTTTGGATAAATGTCTACCCAAACTATCCAAGAATGTGTCCCTAAAATTTCAGAAGCAAATTCAAAATATTTTTAAAGTTACAGGAGAAATAGTGAGCAAGCGTCGAGATTTTTGATATACGATTTTTTATATACGAAAACTTTGACGTGCGATTTCTCGGTTTTTAATTTTTACGATTTTTACTAATTGGCGGGAAAGATAGGGAAAAAATTAAACGTCCTATCGAAACGAGAAAAAATTTATTGTATTCGGGATTAAATTCTCTTCTAGTAGTACCTAAAATACCTTAAGAAAGTTATGACAAACCCACTTTTTAAACAATCTGAAGTGAATTTTTTTTTCAAAAAAAATGATATTTTTTTAATTTACGAAAAATTTTTGAGTTTCTCACTTTTTGTTCAATTTTCTTTTTTGGGTTTTTTTGTTTCAGATGGAAATTGCGACCTGCATCTTTCCCGCCGCACGACACATACACACGCGAGGCGCCTCGGCGAAATGCTTGTACCAGGCATAATATGACATATATTTTAATGAAAAAATTTGAGAAGACTGTTGAAATATATAACAATAAAGCCTGAAAGTTTCGTTTCAATCGAATATTTCTTTCCTTCCCAAAAAAGTCCTCGGAAAAATCGATTTTTTGAAGCTTCTAAAGCAGGCTCCCCCCTTAAGGAAGTTAGGACAAATAACTGAACGGAGAGAGCAAGCAAAGTTCAAAACTTATGAATCCACAAATTCTGGATCAAACGTTGGAAAAGTGGAAAAGTACTTCGGACATCAAACATTCCTGTTCTAAGTAAGCAATTTTCTACTTTTTACTCTGTGTGTAGAGAACGCGTTCCACGATATGGCATTATATATGAGCAAGAAACCATTGTGGACATTGAAAAACGTGTCCACAACTGCGACAATGGAGAGCGACCAACTCACGTCCAGCCTTCAACATGTGGACTAACAACCTTCTGAGTCTTAGGTTAGGTTAATACAGACGGCCCTTCTGTAGACATTCATTTGTATGGTCGTTACACATCTTTGTGTTTCAAGAGCTGTGGTGTTCAAACTCACACAATCAAGCATTGCGCTTGTTTGCGTTTTTAACACTAAACGCCGTTATACCCAGCAAAAGTTTTTTATCGCAGAAAATAAGAATGCGATTTTTCCAGTAGGTATCGCATAACAATCGCATTCTCATCTCCCTTCGGGAAGAAGTGTGCCACTCTGCGACACTTCTTGGAGTTAATAATTCCAATAATTCCGGTAATTTTTCCAAAAGTATATTCTGGAGATATTCGGGTGTGTTCCAGAAATCTCTAGAGATTTTCGTACAAACGATTTGATTTTGAACTAAACTAGGAAAACTTTGTATGTGAAATGATAAGAATAAGGTCGGCTATTAGATCATAGGTCGGTAAACCCGTACGCATTAAATCTACTTGGCCTTGAGCAGTCGGTTTTAAATCGCCCAACTTTTGTCATTTAATCTAGTAGCCGGGCATATTTGTGGCACTTCACATACAAGGGCAAGAAGTTTTAATTGAATATGCGAACACATCCGATTAAATCGTTTCTTCCAGAAGATATGAATGAGTGAATGAGTCTCTTATGTGGGAGGAGAGGATTTGTTATTTTAATTATTCCGAAAAACCACAAATTAAAATTAAAAATTAAACAAACTTATATAATTTTTATTAAAAATGTTTACTTACTCTGCGGGGATTCGAACACGGGGCCCTTGAACTGAAAACACGTTTGGAACGACACCATAGACGGCTGCGCCACGCAATCCGTGTAAAGCAACGCATCTAATGTGTTTCTTGTATCGAAAAAGATGAACTTGTATTAAAAACATAAACCAATTTTTTGCTTGCTTGTAATTCTCAAGAACGAATTCAATACTCAGCCCATATAAATAGTGAAATTGGAATTTGTGACGAGAATCGCATTCATGTCTTCAGGGCGATTTTTTAGCGATATATCGCCAATTTGCCGATTGGATGGAAAAAAAGCAATACCACATATTGCTTATTTATCCCTTGTATGTTAAGAATGCGATACCTTATGTATTTTGTTTGTGTAAATCGCCAAACTATCAGAAAACTCTCCCCTCAAACTATCGCCAAACTGTCTTTTTGACGAGAGATATAAGGAACCCGAAAAAATGTTTGCCGGGATAGTGATTGAATAGTTAAGATTCGCTTTGAATCGGAGTGTGGCACGGCGTCCAAAGTAAGAGGTACGACAGAAGCAATATAATACCCCCAGCTCCATAAAGAAAAACACGCTCAGACAGATACGTGAGTGGGCGTGAGTCGGACTCGGAAAATGGACATCTTCACAAAATAGACAACACTTTGCTAACGCCAAATGATGCCTTAAAAATCAACACTACAGCCAGACAGGTTAGAGAGCTTCGGATGGTCAATTGGCCTTAGCTACTGCACCAATTGAACTTTGTTTGGCTTCATGGCACGGTCTTTTTGCAAATTTCGCATCAAAGAAGTGCACGAAATGTCCAATTGTTGAGAAAGATGGAGAGTTGACGTCGATGGTTGTCCGGTCGAGCACACCGGACGAGTACGTACACTGTTTATCAACCAACGCTTCACGAATTGATCCACAAATTGAGTTTTCAGAACATTTTTTTTGTTAAAGGTTTTTTTTTTTTTAAATTTCGCGCAGTTAGAATCGAGGACTCACCACTTTGGAAATATGTTTTTAATTTTTCCCAACTTTCTTCAAGCGAATTTCGTAAATGTCAAAGTTTTTACTAAATATTAGTCGCTTTCCGAATGACATTTGACGTTCTTAAAGTCAAATTATGAATAGTTCAAATTCCAAACACTAGATGGACCACCCTGTTAAACTAACCCTGTCGAGGCAGCGTTTTTCCTGGATCTGGCTCCACCTTAGTTTTCTACATCTCTGAATATAAAGGGTGATTTTCATGCTATTTGGTTTTTCAGTGTACATTTTTTGACACCTCACGCGAGTTTCGTAACAAGAGGCAACGTCAAAAATGCTCAGTAAGGTTTGCCATTTCACCATAAAGAGACTTTTATTATCAAAATTCGTTGTTGTTGTATGTTGATATTCTGGTTTTTGCATACGATTTATAATGAGCCCTAAGCAACTGCATTCTGACCAAGTGGTGAGACCCTCTTTGGTTAGGGTCTGCCAAACGGAAACGGAAACAGCTAGCAAGTCGCGAACGTTGTGTTGACTTGGCTAGCAGCCTTGTCGCTTTTATTTATGCAAAAAAAAATAACATAACATAAATATATATACTCGGTCACATACTCCTATATATATAATGCCACGCTGATGAAATACGTGCGGCATCTACCGCACACACACACACACACATACACACACACAATCATAACGTTCAGGTGGGGTAAGCATCCCCGTTGACAAATATAATTTACTTTTTTCGCGCTCATTTGCAAGCAAGGTGGTTGTGGATGGCAACACCCCCCAGGGTGCTACAAAAAAATGGAAACCATTTGAAACATTTCAGTTTTCTGTCAAGGGAGACAAACATACATACATACATATACATATGTATTTATTGTACAAGGTATACCGTACATGTGTCGTCATCATGATGAATCCTTTGAATGCCTTTGGTCTGGCCATTGGCTGGATGGACATACTGGGGGCCTTGCTCTTTGAGCTGATGATCATATACATGTTGCGTTGCCGATGTCGTGACACAAAGGATGTAGAGCAGTCAGCTGGAGCAGAAGGAGGACAGCAGCAAAAGACAAGTAAGTAGGGAGATGATGAAGGGCATAAGTTTGGAACTAACTTTGTGCCAGGGAAATGCTTTGGGCAGGAAAATGCTTGGATGTTCTGGGGCTATTTGTTGCTGCTTAATATTTGGATTGTCATCACATTTGTCATGATGGCTGGCATAATTCTGGTAAGGATTTGAGTTATCATGTTATCCTATATAGTTGACACTTCTTGATTTTCAGGAAAAACCAAAGCTAATGGTTTTGTGGTTAATTTGGAGCATAGCTGGCTTAATCTTGGATATATTCTTTATATGCTGGTGGGTTCTTGAACTTTTGGCAGGCGATGCCATTGAGGCGGTGACCAATATTATGATTTCTCTGCTGACCATGGGCAAGTAGAGTTGCTTAACTAATTGAAGGACTATTATAATAGTTTCCCCCTCTATTTTTGTTAGTGATTGAATTGGGTTTCATCTATTTGATATATAGTATCTATGTAAATCTAACTGAAATGGAAAGCTCTGCCGGTAACTACAGCAAGTCCACTGCTTCGGTTTTTTCCTATTTTGTGATTTAATAAAATATTTATTTTGGTAAACATTGGAACTTTCAAAGTTCATTAATTACTGTAAAATGTTGAGCAAGCTTCATGGTAATCGAGGCGGCCGCTCAGTGCACTCTGTGCTCAGTTGTCAATTCTTACTTGATGCAAAAGGTTGTCAGCAGCAATTTTTAGACTTGAGCATCATAGTTGTAACTCGCATCCATTTGGAGTGCATTGAAAATAAGACAGCAATTTCGAAATGGTGCAAACAACAACAACAACAACAGTTTAGAACTACCTCTTATAAATCCAACTGTAATTTGCTCACGAGTTAATAAGGGATTACACTCTCTATAAGATAACCCAAGACAACAACAATCGCATGCGTAAAAGAGTTACGCTCTCACTTGTTCTCCCATGAGTTCGGTTCTCCATGAACAGCAAACGTGGGCAACGGCAACAACAATTCTCATACTGCATACAAACAAATGCTTTGAATGTGTGTTGTGTTGTGTCTGTGTTAAAAATGAAGAAAGAAAATTGAAAAAATGGAGCTCTCCTCTCGGTTAAACGCGGAATTTTTTGTTTCTTTTTTTTATTGTGAAATTTTTTTTCAGTAATTTTGTGTTGTGTTAATGTTCTATCAAACCTTGGACAATTTGTTGAAGCCGCTGGTAAATTGCTCCGGCAGGTGCAGGAGCTCCCCAAAGTTGAAAACTCCGAAGTACCATTCTGCGTCGTGGGGCGCTTTAACCAGGTTAGTGATGGCATCGTTTGATCATTTATAATTTTCTTTAAGAGCAAAGTTATGTTCCTACTTGATGGGAAGGAGTGGTAGTACCGGGTGATGGAAATTAGACCGCGTGAATTAAGACCGCAGTCGGCGGTCTAATTGCATTCTGAAAAATGAATTTAAGCCGCGATAACAAAATGAAATTAGACCGCGCGGTTTAATTTTATTATGCAAAATGAATTTAGACCGCCATCACAACATGAAATTAGACCGCGCGGTCTATTTTTTCAATATTTGTTGTTTAAATAGATTTTGGATAGATAGTTTTAAACTCTTTTCCACAGCCGCCGTAGACAACATTTTTTTTTTGTTAAATCGCGCGGCGTACAGTGTCCGGTTTTGCTGATTTAGCATTGCAAAAATCGTAACTTTTAAATGCAAAGAGATACATATTTGAAAATTCCAAAGGGAAGGTGATAGAGAATTTCAGTAGCTTTAAAACAAGCTTAAGGTCATCATTGTAGGTTAACAGGGTAACTCAGGATCGGATGCCAAAGTGCAAAATTTAATACACCGAAAAAGTTGCAAGGAATAGACAAAACATTTTAACTTTATAAAAACGATTTATTAAAAATGAAGTTGTAAAACTACTTATAGTTAACCAAATTTAAGAAAAAATTAATTTTTGTTTGAAGGTGTTTGTTTATCAATTTATTGTAACTAATTCTGTTGCTTATGGCTGCTGCTAGGTGGTTGGGCTATCCGTCCAATGATCCTCCTTAGCAGGGCCACGAGTTTTTTGTAAATACAAAAGGTATTTTTGCTTGTTTTATAGTAGGGAAATCGTTTTTTTGGTTTTTATTACATAAACATTGTGGCGTGCTGACCATTATTTATATGTATGTGGGGTTTGGTGACCTGTTTTTGATTTTAGTCAATGTAACAACTGGCTAGCTCAAGGTCTTTTTTGATTATAAGCCTTTTTATAACCAACACAAACCACCAGGTATTAATTACAACATTTTGGAATAGCAATTGGGTATGTCCGTACAACGATCGCTGTTTCGAGAATAACCAAATTCTCTCATCAGCGGACTTGTTTTGCTGTTCACTTGTTTGCTGTTCTTTCAAAAAAGTTTCAATGTTTTGCCTATTTCTTACAACCGTTTTAGTGTTTTAATCTTTGCACTTTGGCAACCGATCCTGAGTCACCCTGTTGACCTACAATGATTTTCTATCATCTTCTCTTTGAAATTTATCAAAAATCTCTTTCCGTTCAAAAGTTACGATTTTTGCAACGCGAAACCGGGCCGACTCTTGTGCACAAGGAAACTTGCTTTCATTTCAAATCAATACATAGATTAATCATGCATTTTGTTATGTTCAAGTCAGAAATATGTATTTTAAAAAAATTTTCACTCTAGAAGCGTAAACGAGCGTGGATGCACTTTTTACAGTCCTCAAAGTTGGAAAATATGGTGCAAAAGTAGTACTTTAATAAAACGCCATTAACTCAACTAATTTTTTTGCATCTTTAAAAATTTTGATGCATCTTTAAAAATCGAAAGACCAGACTCCAATCGGAATATCCGTTTGGTTTTTATGCGTTCCCAAACGTGACATTTGAAACCAAAAAAATAGCAAAATTTATGGAGACACAAAAATGTTTCAACTTTGAACCACTGTAAAACCCAAAACAATTGACCAAATTCAATAAAAAAAAAGTTTTTTTTGCTAGTTGGAGGTCCCTTTATTAAATTAAAGTTATTCGGTCAATAAAATCGACCATCAATTTTTGATTTTTGCAACGCTAAATCTGCCAAACCGGCCACTGTGCGGCGCTTTTATATGTATAGGGAGCGCGCGGTCCAACTTCATTTTGTGATGGCGGTCTAAATTCATTTTGTAAAATGAAATTAGACAGAGATGCAAAATGCACCGCGGCCTAAATTCACGCGGTCTAATTTCACAGAGCCGGTATTACCATGTCTGAGTACCATGTCTCATGGCGAGATCCGAGACAGTCGTTTACATACCTAATAAATTGGCTGGATTGCAACTATTCTGTAATGGTATGCTCGGTGTCTCTTCTAAGTACTTTGAAGATGTGGAAAGAATTATCCATTAAGAACTGGATATCACTAATTTTTTCATCATGAGTGATTCGCGGATTTTTTTTCAAACTGGAAATAAGAGAAAAATCGGGCACAATACTTCTCGTCAACAGTTTGGACCACTAAAAACAAAAATTGTACATTCAGTCCCATAATACTGCGATTATTCCGTGTTGCAATGTCCATTTTAAATCGCACCATACGATCCTTAACTTGTTCTGCTATTACCTCAGTTATTTGGTCTGCTGTCATGTCTATTGAATATCCAATATTTCTCGAGTAAAATGACCGATTATATCCATCTGTTCAAGGATGCAGTATATCTTGAAAGGTATCGTAGTCGAAGATACGAAAAGGCTACGAAACCAAGCTTGAAATGGATTTCAAAACATCACTTTTAGTCAATTCTAAAGTAACCGGGGTATTTGTCATCTTTGGCGTCATTTTCACATCAGAAGCGTCCATGTCTTCTACATCTTTTTAGTGAACTAGTTTGAAGTGGCGACTTATATTTCCAGTAGGATGAAACATTTTCAACAACAAGACAAGCCCAAGCTGGATCTTCTGTTGGCAATGACACAGTATTGCTATTGAATTTCCTTATTCTTCCCATTTTACTTTACACACAAGCACACAAAGCTAGAGAGAACTGTATTTAATATTTCAACAGTTTGATTTAAAAATCTTTGAATCACTCGTGATGAAAATGTTAGTGTTAATGTTATCACAAGTGATAAATATCAGGTGATATTTTTGTGATATATATTTTTGAGAACAATGTTCACAATTTTTTTTTATTGCTCATGATATTTACCAGTCGATATCAGTGTTTGACTTTTTGTTCAATGATATTTAAATGAGTGATATTTACAAACCCTGATGATTACCTTGCGGGATTTTTACTAAATCTAAACTTCTTTCCCAGTTTCCAAAAATACGGCGACCCAAGAGCATGCGAAAATTGTATTTTTGTTTTAGGAAATCCAAGTCTTCATCAAAAGTCTACCTATGTTGGGTTATAAAAGAAGCCTTACAGAATCCCTTTAATTTTTGTGCTCCATACGGCCAAAATACCTGGTTTAACTGTTTCTGTTGCTGCATATTTTGTGAAAATCTCATTATTAAGGCTTTTACAAAAACACTTGTGCACCTTGAGGATGAGGGCACATTCAATTTTGCCCATGTCAAAAAAGCTTTTTATAAACCAAAAACGCTGGAGACACACTATATTCCATTAATATACATTTATTCAATTTGTCACCGACTTCTCAAGCTTGCAGAAATTTCAACTAGTTTTCCTTGGTTTCATCTTTTATCGACTTAATTAGTTTCTTCTTGGGCGGCTGCAGTGTTTTGTAGAAATAATATACCATTAATGTAGCGATAATTTGGATTAGAATTTGTGCCATGGGCGTTGTATGCTCCACTCTAAGCTGCTGCATAAATTCGCCCTTCTTGCTGTACTTGCTTTTCAAATAGTAATCAAAAATGCATTTGAGCAGATTGAACAGGGCGAACCATTGGACGCGTGCACTTGACGTTATTAGCCAAAGTTTAAGCAAAAGTCGTTTATGCTAGAGAATGGCTTTATCATTGGGGGAACAAATCAATTATTTATTATTCATTTACTTACCAAAACGACTCCCACTGCCAGTATAAAATAGCTTAGCATTTTGAGTATATCTAAGGCCATTATCAAATTGCTAAGAAAATCCAACTGAATGGGCAAACGATTGGGTTTACGCTTAGTATTTTGTTATACATATTAATACTTACCTCCAGTTCCGTGTTTGAGTTTATGAAGTGATGCATCGCTAGCAAAGCAGCACTGGCTTCGTAGACCAAAGCCATGTAGGTGCAACATTGGATTATTATAGACATAATTGTGATTGTGATTGTGATTATTATAGACGTAATTTGTGGTTTTGACTTCAAATGTTTGGCTTGCTTAGAACGAAGGCAAAAATGTTTTACAGAAAAATCAGGTTAATAACTAAATAAACTTTTTTGCTGAAATCACTTATTTTAATCGAATTGACATTAATCGGAGTTCAATGCATCTCTTCCCTTAATTTCATATCATAAAAGTACCTGACTTAATGTCCTGCTCTTTCTTAAATTTTTATTGCGCAGAGTTGACAGTGGAGTCATAAAATATTTGTTGATTTCGTATTTTTTTTTTGGGAAATATGTTTCATGGCACTTCAGCATCTTAATAAATACTTAGAAACCATGATGAGCTGCCCAAGTATAAAAGCCATCAAAGCCGCACATCTCTGTCCCCATTGCCCAAACGACAACGAGCACTGCTGCCTCGTTGTGCATTCCCAAAGGATTTGCTCGTGCGTGTCGACAAGAATTTCAATTTGCAAACAATAAATTTGAACAGCCAGTCGCTCTAGCTCCTGGGAGAAGTATGAGGAGGGGAAATGGCAAAGCAAAAAAAAGTCCAAGTCCAAGCTATGTTTAATAACGAAGAAATATTTTGCTTTTCACTTTGGCATCGAGTTGCTAGTGACAGTTCCGTTGGCAGTTGACAATGCCCTTGATTTTGATTTGACTTGGCATAAAGCAAAATCAAAAAAGAAAAAAAAAAAATACGATTTTGATTTCGAATTAAGTCTCAGGCTAAGCATCTAATTTTAGATTTCCCCATGAAAGCCTCTCAGCTTAAAGCTGGACACTGGCCAAGCGTGGTCGTCACTGAAAAGCACCAGACAAAATGGGAAACGTACAACAAAAACGGAAATGAATCAATTTCCGTGCGGCAAACCATTAAAAACTACAAAACATTCGTAAGAAGACTAAAGAAAAAAGACAAAAGCAACATCATGTCGAGGAAGAAGCTTGCGAAAGAGCCTCAGCTGAAAACAGCATAACGAGGTAGCTTTAAATAAAAACTTTGTGTGTGGCTGTAGGAAAGACAATTAACTTTAAAAATAAATTTAAATATATAGATCAGGATTTTTAAAATTGCTTTTGAAAATGGTGACATGACATAAGGCCCACGGACATAAAGCCCATACGAAAATTAGTCGTAGTGTATTTCGAAATATCACACAGATTTGATATGGCGATAAGTCCGCATGAAATTCTCAGATTTTTTCGGACTTAGGCCCATTTAAATATTTGAATTCAGTGTCAGAGCACAGCTAACAATTTGGAAATATATATCTAAAAAAATATAAAAAAAGGTTTTGCAAATTTAAAAGATTAGGTTGTTTCTCAAATTTCCGAGCTCCTAGTTGCTGAACGTATCCGGACGACGAAAAGTGATAAATTTGACGAGGAGGACTATACGATCAAGACAACCATCTGGTGGGATCAACTTGTCGTTGTGCAATATGATCTGCTCGCTTCACACGAAACCATTACAAGGGAGTTGAGCCATGTGATTAACCGTCAACCGAATACAATATAAGGAAAATTATATATTTTGCATGAGAACGCTCGGCCCTATCGTCCAAAACAACCCATAAAATTTGAATTCTAGCTCCACCCGCAGTATTCACCAGATAATGTAAAATGTGCTCAAAGATTCTCTCAATCTCTTGGCGTGTGTGCTTATAATTTTTCGCATAAGAGAAAGAGTTTAACGCCGAATCCGAACTGCAAAGTTGGAGAATTTTTACTTTTTGATGGCTAGTTACTTCACAGCTGTCGCCAATAGCTGGTAAAGGTGACCGGAAGTGAAAAAGCAATATTCTAAAGAAAAAAAAAATCTTTTTATTAGATGGTCTGAGGTGGTCCCGCACCAGCAGCCACACAAACTACCGGGGCGCCACACCTGACCACTGTTTAAAGATTGAAATATTCCGTATATGTTTTGCGATTTCGGTGATGAAACTCTTTAGAGTGAGTGTAAATTCACTTTGTTATTGGAGAATGGAGCGCATGAGAGATATTTTCTTATCAGGGTTCGATCAGGGTGAACCGAACCCGCTTATGATTGATAATGCTGGACTGAACCAAATACAGCAAATGAAAACAGTTCAGTTTGTTTCTGTAGATAACCCGATGGTCGGTAATACAATATATATACGTTTTCGTAGTGCTACGGATATCTTTGCATTCTACTTTGCAAAACAATTCTGGAACCTTTCGAAAACATCTTTTTATTCTATTTTTGTACTCTGTATTGAAGGTATAAAAAGTATATTATGATTGTGCAAAAGTATGTAACAGGGAGATGGAATAATTTCCAACCCTATAAAGTATATATATTCTTGATCAGCATCAACAGCCGAGTCCATATAGCCATGTCCGTATAAACAAACATATATTTCTTATACTTTCAGGCGGATCAAGTTTATTTTCAAATTTTTGCCACGCCCCCTCCCGCTCTAGCAATTCGGATAAAACGTCATATTTCCCATAGTTTTGTAGATAAATGATTCACCCCTTCGGGACATATTTAGTCCTCAAGATTATGTATCGATTTGCAGAAGACAAGATCGGATGAACTATAGTCGAGTTATAAGAAAAACAAACAAATATGATGGGTAGCACCCATTGCTCGTAAATAACTCTCAACCCTATTTTCAGTTCTCTCTGCTTACGTCACTGACCGAAAAACCAAAGAAAAAGCGGGCTTGGGCTTCCCTCAACATCTGTTATCGCTCTCACTGTTAAGTGGCTGTGGTTGAACTGATCGGTCTGACAAAAACCGAATAACAGGCCCAACTCAGTCAATTGGTCTTAAATTGCACGCTTCTCAAAGACCAAACTGTCAAAATGTTACTTGGAAAGGTTGCAGACTCAAAAGTTTAACATAAGCAGAAAGTCAATGCGAGAGAGAACGAGAGAGCGCATATAGTTTATCGCATACATTCATATTGTTAGCCGAGCATTGCACACCGATGCATACATACGAAGAAGACCATTTGAATACGTGAATTTTGCCAAAAGGTTGCAGACATGAGAGGAAAAAAAACAAGAATATGTGTTTCTCTGCTCTCACAACCAAAGAGAAGCAGTGACCGCTGTTAAAGGTTGTTTTGGTACCAATGTGCCGGGCGAAAGTGTTATTTTTTGACAAAGGCAAACGGGGACCGATTTTTGCGACCTCAGGTAGCACCAGCCACAACGGCGATGGGCAGCACTTCACACACTTTATGGCTTCTTTTCCATTTTGTGTGGCTTCTAACTTAATTTGATCAGATACATGCAAACTTTTTTATAACTAGTCAATTTAAATGAATCTTTTGAAATATTTTTGGATCATTTTAGCGATGTGGAGTTTTTTAAACTACCTTTAAAGAAACAGCAAACTGCGGAGCTGCAATTCGGTTCCAATCCGGATATCACTGCATTCGAAATTGTCCATCTCCTGCAGTTGTCTCTTTTTGAAATATATCTGTAATTATACTGCATTTTTGTCCTGTGAGTGACTTTCCTGAATTTGTTCCTGAATTCTATTTCACTATATTCACTATTGAGCGTTTGTAAAGTTATTGGTACACAGAGAGAAAAAATTTGTACAGAAATTAAGCTGCCGTCAAATCAAAACCAGAACGATATATTCTCAAATTTTATGAACACAACAAATGTTCTAATTGTGCTTGATATAAGGAAATCTCAACTCGATTGGGGAAAAAATGTTCTTGAAATGTTCTACAAATGTGAAAACTCGTTCTAATACTGCTTTCAGTGTGTGCTATTCTCGATTTTGGAATTGCCAGTATTTTCGAATTGTCAGTATTTTGCTTCCAGTGGCTGAGATTTTAGTATACTTGCTTACGATATCTACAGCAGTCTTTCTCTCACAATCCTTGTAGTTTCCTACTACAACAATAGTTTATTTGCTTAACTTGCCTTCTATCGAGCTACAGAGTCGCGGTGCTTGTATTTTTTTGTTGTATGTATAAAATTGCGTTTTGTGAGGATGAAATTAAAAAAAATGGAATTTGAAATTTTTACAAATTTTGTCTACGACTTTAATTAGGAAAATAATGTCGAAAATACACAAATTTTTTATTAGAAATATTGTGCTCGGAAATTGTGAGCGAACCGCTTAACCAAACCGAAATCGCGGTTTAGTTTGCTCCAAAAAACTTTCTATAAGCCGAACCGGCGGCTTAAAACCTCCATTAACCACTGAATGGAACCAACGGTATTATCGAGATTCTAGGGAATCTTGGGAACCTGATGATCCTCAGGAAACAAAATTTATTATTGATTTGTGATCGTACACCGAGCCCATAATCTTTCGAAAGAAGAAAAGAAGAAAGAAGAAGAAGAAGAGAAGGTTTAATTTGTTGACAAGATTAACATATTTTTTTTTTTGGGTATTGACAGTGTTATTACTTAGATGTAACTTTATCTGCTACTTACTAGTTGGAGCGTTTCTAGAGTTTTTATCAAACATACATTTGGTTTTAATGGATGCCTTTGTGGAAAAGCAGCGCATTCGACGTGAAATTTTATTTAGAACCACAATTTATAAATTAAGCTTTGGAATTTCTGCTACGAAACTGATGGCTTTAAATCCTTCATTTCAATTGCTTTTCACATACCAACTAATTTACTCACACCAAGCCTAATCAGTGCTGTTCAGCTCAGCCAACTTTTCTTTTCTATTATTTTCCAAACAATAGCAGGTTTTCGTTACACACCAAACAAAAAAAAACCAATAAAATTGCCAAGTCTACCCAGGAAATTGATTGATTTCCGCTTTAAAGAGAGGCAAAAAGGCAAAAGGTAACTAGCTGAATTTTAAGATTCCCTGGCACTCTTCAATTTGTCCAACAATTGGCAGCCAATGTCCCCTTTCACTCCTTAAAGTGGGAGTCATTATGTTAGCTTTGCAATTAGCCGGTCGATTCGCCAACAACACAAAACTGGTGTTCGAAACCAAACACTAAACTGCAGGAGCTCACATACTACTGCTACATGGCCAGCAAAACATAAACATAGACAAAACATATAACGTGACACAGCAAATGTTTTTGGCAAACGAAATCAGGGGATAGTGGGGGAGTGGAGAGAGAGATCTAGTATATATGGTATGGGATGCTTGCCAGTTGCCGGGGTTTTGCCCGCTTATGTTTGCATATCTTTTGCCACTGCCATTGGCATACTCGTACTATATTCCATGTGTTTGTTAAAAGCAAAAGCTCCACTCGTTACATGCTCAATTAAGCCGGAAATGACGCCATAGGAAGCTTAAGTCACGCTTTGTATAGTTTTTGGATATGCAGTTGCATTCGCAAACATACACAGGCAATTAAATGCCAAGTACAAAAAGCACAGGCGACATTCTGTGTGAAATTTTTGAAAACAACAAAATAAAACATATATGAATTTTTAAAATGAAGTAAACTTTTAAGGTCCGATTTCACACATCAATTATAAGAGAGTAAATTTTAAGTTTATTATCTGGAAGAAGAAAAATCAGCCCTAAGTGTTTCAATTTTTGGTAAGCGTCCTCCCCATTACAAAATACCCTGTATACATACTTCTTACTTGATCGCATAGCTGTCACGGTCGCTACATAATTGCATTGTGCTTAGCATCCGTGTTGTTTGTTCAAACTTGTTTCGATTTTTATAATAGATCAATTTAAGGGGAAATTCCAGCAAAATACTGATGGAACTGTCTTTACCTTCTTTGAAGCCTGTTTTTACTTGCTCTGTCTATTTTACGCAGAGCTTTTCCATCTCAAAAAGTAGCTTTTCCTAAGGCCACTTATCTCACAGCACAGAAAAGAGGTAGCGTAAAAGCTAAGAGCTTTTAGCTACGAGGTTTAATATGTAACTAACTTTTTTGAATATCATTTAAGCTAACAATTATTGTTTGATAATATAGCGCGATGCGGGCGCCAACCGCACGGAAGCGAAGCCAGCCAGAAACTGCGTGCCAGGGATGGCGCTTGGGTTGTCGTTCTGCTACTACGTTAGGGATGGTGCACGATGAATAGTGTGACCAGAGGTGGCCAGGGCTGCCACAAGCTTTTTATTAGATGTTCCGAAGGCCTCAATCCGTCGACATTTATCCTCGTTTGTACCAAGTCCATTTTTTTCTGCGGATATTATCAGACAGAGAGAAAAAACCTGTTCAGAAAATAAGTTGCCTTCAACTTAAAATAAGAACAAGATGTTGTCAAAATTCTTGACAACAAATGTTCCAAATGTTCCTGGAATGTGTAAAGTTGTTCTCAGTCGGTTTTTTTTTTATTTATACCAGAGTTTCCCAGCCCTAGCCAATTCACACCGAATGCTTGCCGAAGTCATGAATCACTGTGTGTTAGAGAGAGACACAGTCACATTTTCGCGCTCTCTTCTTGAGGAACCCTGCTTTATACAATAACACCAAAACCGGTGTATGACAGAGAGGGAGCGAGTTGACTCTCTTTTTGATCTCTCTCTTGTTTTGTTTTTTTTCAACTTATCGTCTTATTAGCTCAACCAAGCATAAGTAGCCCTCTAAATGTGAATCTGCATATGTGTGCAACGGCTGAATGAGCTAGCCCGTCATCCCATACGTTGTTCGTTAAGTGCTAAACGTACAGGGTTCAACTTCCAGTCATATCCGAACAAATTTTTCTGTGTTTTTCTAAAAGACTTAAATGAAACAAGTCGGGTAATGAGAGTTGGGTCATTGAAGTTTTGTTGTGTGGGGAAAAGCAGCTGAATTATATTAGTTGCCGCCGGCTCCCTTCCCGTTAAATCCACTGAGGTTATGTCCCATTCCCTATTCTTCCGAGATGCTTACAAAATGTGAAGAATCCTCTCCACATCTGATCGATCCAAAATCAATCAAATTTACTTCGCAGTCGAGAGTATAAAATTTTCTTGAAAACGAAACAATATTAACTCAAATCAAGTTCTAAAAAACGGAACAAAAGCAACTCAAATTCAGTCAAAAAATTGTTCTTGATGTGAGAACATTGTACTACAACTGACAAATACCGTTCATGCATAGTTTTTAGTAACGTTTGTACTTATCTTGAGTCCAATGTTCTCGGTTTTTTCCCTCTGTGTATACTTACAAACCGAGTTTTAAGTCAATTGGATGATAATAACAAAATAGTTTCAACCATTTTCCAAACATCGGCAAAATGAGTGAATTATTTCGCGTACTGCGCTTACAAAACGAGTTTCAAGCTAATCGAATAAAACAATTGTTTCCCATACAAACTTTTCCGGAGCTTTTCCACCCCGGGGGGGTTTAATTTTCCGATAAATCACTTTCAACACAAATGGCAACTCCTGTTCAAATTACAGCCTTCTATCTCTTACCGTTTGGGCTGTGCGTAGATTGCAAATCAGTCAGTTTCATACAGTTGCATTGACTCTCTTGTCGCCTGTACCTTGTACACCAATTTGTATGGTTAAATGGCATAAAGAGAGAGTCAAGTTCGGGATACGGAAGTCAATTTGTTAAACAAACGCGACAGTTGCAGCATTTACAACATGCAAGTGTATTACACAGTTTTAAACCGTGCGTGTGTGTGTGTCGTATCGTATCGTATCGCCTTAAGCAAATTATCGAGCAGGCAAAATTGCTTTAGCAGCGGAGCAACCGACACAAAAGCGGCTGCCAATTAGCGTAGTTCCACACGCAGTGGCTGGCAGCCTCTATAATATGCTTAGTCAAGGCACAGGTCCTTTTGTAATATAGAGCGGCGACAGGACACGTGCAAAACACACACACACACACATACACATGCATTTGCAAATGGCAACTCGCACATAATGCGACTTCTAACAATGTTTTCTAGGCCATAGTGAAAAGTTGCGCAGGACATGACACACACACACCCACACACACACATAGGGAACTCTGAGTCACACTTGGAATTGCAAATCAGTCGACTAATGTCTACATAATCAGTCATGTCCCAACATGTGAATTCCATTAGTGATACACGGGGAAAATGCAAACAAACAGGCATTAATCAGCAAAGGACATTTGTGGGAGAGAAGGAGAGACAGCGTCAGCCATCCTACTGCTATAACGCAAGATGCCTGTCTATTTTGAGTTGACATTTCCATATTCCAAGTTTGGCGTTATTTATGCTTATTGTTCCTGGACAACATTTCAAAGGACATACAAAAAAAGAAAGATGCGCACGTGGATATGTGTTATTGTTGTTGTTGCTTACACGCAGAAAAAACGAAAGGAAAAGACGTTATTTGAAGTCGATCATGCCATCCGACTATATATCCATTACTCAAAGAGAGAATTACTTAAAAAAGCTTTAGGTAATTCAATTAACAGTGGTATAAAAGCATGTTAAGTAACAGAATGCTGTTAATTGAAGTATATTATTAGTATTTGAGCAAATATCCTTTCTATATTTGTGATATATAGGCATGTTCTCAATATCACTACCTTTTGGGAAGTTAATCGTACACAATTCCGCTTCGGTTTCGTTTTCGTGTTCTCAATTCCGAATGAAACTCCTCTCTTTTCACTTTTTCCAACCTACCGCTCCAAGTGAAAATGGCAGTGTTGTCCAAAATGCCATGGGATAGGAACTCATAAATCTGCCGGCGTCGCAGCCGACACTCGTATAGAGAGAGAGAGAATACGTGTGTTCTATAAATAGCACGCTCTGCGGCTTGCTCTCTTACGATGCGCGAGTTCGGCTTTTTGTTCTCCCATGAGGCATTTGTTCGTTTGTTTGTTAATCATGTTGAAATGTCAACATGTTTACTTCGTGTTTCGCTGCTACGCACACAAGCGCAATGCTTGATTGTGTGAGATTGGACACCACTAGATATACAAGAGAGAAACCACATGTCCAACGATCGAAACGATCGAAAATGAAACAGTCGAATATGAGAGAGGCTGACTTTTAGGTTTCACTCTTCGTTTTTGCTGGCAGTGCCAGATTCTGAACACATTAAACAACAAAATTCTTTGTAAATCAAAAAAAGGCTTAAATGCAAATTAAATTTCACTTACAATTTCAAAATTGATCTCAAAATTAAGCAAAAATTCACTTTATATACGTCTACCAATAGTACGAGTGCGTAATTTGACAATAACTTTTCATTCCACCGACCAACCAGCAATACTTTTTAAAACAAAATACTTTATCGTTTTGGTGTTGCGAGAACATGAATCAATTAAAGTTTCGAAAAGTTGTCATGGAAAGGGAATTGAGAACATGCCTGATAATGGAGAATTTTTCGTTCAATACAGTTGCACGATCTTAAAACATGGTTTCAATTTTCTACTTGAATGAATTACAAACGGATATAGATCGTCTTGACCCATTTTCGACTTCTGTATCAAGAATTTGAATGCTAATAAGGACAAAATTTTCTTTATCTACGTCCTTATAATTCTGAGGAACACCCAGATGCATTCTCTAAAAAAAATGAAAATTCTTCAAATAAAAGCGAAATATTTCAGACCATACAAATTTTATATTATCCCCTATGCGTGCATGAAATAGTTTAGAATCCATAGCTTAGGGGTTGGTAATAGGAGCAGAATTTCAGCCGCTGCAGTAGTATTAACGAGCATCAAGAAACTTTCAATGTTTTGAGCACATTGAAATGGCAAGCTTTAAAGTTATCTGCTTGCTGCGTTGTCAGCGTCCGAGCAAAAAAGAAAAGACAAAAAAAAGTGTGTCCTGGGATGCCCGGTACGATCGAAGCTTTTTACGAGGAGAAGTGTGTGTGTGTGTGTGTGTACCGATTCTCCATACGCTATCGTCGATTAACTATACTCGGTTCTCGACTCTCGATACTCAGTACTCGAGACTCAGTACTAGATGCTCAGTTCTCGATGCTGTGTACTCGATACATAGTACATTATGCACAGTTCTCGATACTCAGTACTCGATTCTCAGAGCTCGATACTTAGTACTCGGCTCTCGATACTCAGTACTTGATACTAAGTGTTTGACATTGATATTTCGCTATCTACTGTGCATACTACTGTACTGTGTTCAGCGGCAGCGACGTAGATACACCATATAGTATAAGCATGTCGCTGCGCTGGTTCGCCAACAATGCCGCCGAGCAAAATGAACTTCGTGTCAGTGGCTACACACACATGCGCAACGCCAAAATGTTAATGTGAAAATTTTCTCGCTTTCCAGTGGCAACTTCTCAGCTCTTATTGCCGACCCACAGTGGTCCCAATTCCCAAAAAGCTGACCATTAGTCGAAAAACGTATTTGATTTGGCTGAATGTTTGTATTCGGGGGTTTTCGGGGCCGCTGAATACGAATTCGAAGTCAAAAATTTATAAAAACCAAATGGCGGATCCAACATAGCGGACAATTTCTTCAAAAACTCGATCTCGGGGGTTTTCGGGGGTTTTTTTTCTACATGTGTGCACTTAGCATTCACCCTATCACATTTTTGCCTGAAAACTAAACTTTCGGCCAGGTTTTTTCTTTTTAAATTTTTTTACAACTTTTCAACCGGTGCAAAAACAAAAAAGTTATGCGAGTTTAAGTTCGGAAATCATCGAAAAACCTGTTTATCGATTATATCTCGATAACTATTCCACAGACTTTTTTCATGATGATTTTCGTGCTCAGCGGGCCAAAATACTTTAGAAAAAGTTGGATTGGCGAATTGGGGGAGAGTGCTGTCGAGCAGTGTACATATATATATTATGTTGCGACAATTACAAAAAACTGCAGAAAATTCACGCATTACCGCACAAAAATCATCACCGAGACTGAACCAGCAGTTTTCAGCAGCTAATTTTTGGATATGTTTTGAAGAAGTGTCTAAACAACAATTTCTATTCTGTTTGAGAACGGGATCTGATGGGAGTTTTGACTTATTGCCTTTTCTAACACAACTTTTTAGAATGTGACCAAGAAAAAACCTCTACTTTTATTAATGACTCACTATTTCATGCATTGTTATTAATAATTTCGAGCAATACATTTAAATTGTACTTACTTTCTGGAATAGAATCCATTTTGTAGAATTCAATTCGGTTAACTTTTCGCGATTTTATACGTTTCTGAACGTTGTATAATTTTCGATGCGTGACGGGTAAACGATGTGGCACGCTCGACGCTCACGAACGGAGTTCATACCTGAAGCAGGTAGGGACGCTTCCCCCTTATTAACGGCCACAGTACAAACTAGATGTACCACTAAAACTATTCCAACCGTGAAAAGGCCTTTAGAAAAAATATATTTATTTATAACTTTTGGCCAGCTTTTGGGGATTTGGGACGTCAGTGCGACCCCTGACATAGCTTAATCAAAGTAATTTTATGATTCGCACTTTATTTGCGTTAAATTGTTAATCTATTTCGTACTTAATCCAAGAAATTGTTAACTTAAAGTAAGCATAAGCTGACTTTTATTCTGACCAACGTATTTTTGTCGAGTGTACTCATAATGGTGGCTGTGGGAGTGTGGGGTTCAACATTCACAGCTTACAAATTACAGCAGACCCCACCTTGATTTATCCTCGCACTCAACTGCGAGTCGACATCTTATTAATATGCCATTCATTGGGTCATGTCATACTTCATTAAAGCAGGAGCCACCGGCAGGACAGGGCATACTCATATCCGGCGCCTTGGCCGCAAAGTGCAGTCGGTAAAAATTATGCGGCTCGTTTGCCATGGCAAGCAATGGCCATTCGTTTATCCCTTTGTTCTCATTTATTTGCATGTCATTTGCTTCGTTCGGCACGAGAGTTGGATGGAAAATCCTTCGCTGCTGCTGCTGCTGCTACAACTGCCACTTCTTTGGTCACGTTTGTCTGCCAGAATGCCAGTTACTTATGGCTGTTGTGTGCATTATCAATATGCATTGTATGGCTCCAGTTGCTGGAGGTTTTTTTTTCTGTTTTTACTGTGCCACTTTTGAATGGGTATTACCAGTAGCTTAGGAAGGTTGGGAAATATTGGAATTAAGTATTATTTGGGTAGTAAATTTACACAGCATAGGGCGGAATTATCATTTGAGTACAGCCTTGCAAGGGTCTTCTTAAGTCGTTGAAACCCTGATAAAATATTTATTAAAATTTATAATTTCACTTACTGCTTTTAAGGGTATTGCGGCTTCTTCTTTGTAACCTCACACTATTGTCTTACATTTTGGTTCTTTTGCATCTTTTGCATTTTTTACTCTCTCTCTCTCTCTCTCTATGCTATGCAGTTTTAATAACGAATTGCTTTTTTATGGTTTCCGGCTTATAGAGCAGCACAGCAGAAATTGGCAAAGAAAACAGTTCCTGGGAGCAAAGGCAAAATCTTAAATCATGTTTTGTTGCTGTTGCTACTATTATTATTATTTTTTTAAAGTTGCATTTGTTTGATTTTGTTGTTTTATTTTTCTCTGGTAGTCTTGGCTGCTGCTAGTGCTCGGCTTTTGTTAACTAAGTCAAGTCAGCGCCAACTTCAGCGCCAGCTTCCGTCGCCACAGTTGCCATTGCCATTTTGTACGCCCAGCGTAATTAGTGCTCGTGGCATAAGGCGCACTTCCTTTACGCGTTGGCTCTGTCGCAGCAAGCTCCTGTTGTTCCACTTCTGCACTGCCATTTGTAATCACTTTCTGTGTTGGCTCCAACCATTCTGTTCCAAGGATTTGTCAAGTAGACAGGGCGCAGTGCAGCGCACTTACAATTACTTCTAGGCGGCCATCCCTCTCTCTCTCTCACTCTCTCACTCTGTTTTCTGGCTATTGTTATAATTTTTAGTGTTAACAAATTCTGTTATTTAGAAGGCATTGAATTTCAGTTAATTAAGTCCAACTTTAATAATTTGAGCAAAAGATTTGAAAGAATATAACTTAAGTTGTGTATGGGAGACATGACAATTAAATGACAAGTAGAAGTCCAAGTAGAAGTTTTCATGAATAAAAATCTAAAGAAATTACTGACCGAAAGATACAAGCAGCTACAAGCCGCAATTTTGGGGAAGTCCGAACTTTACCTGAACCGGAGCAGAACAATTTGTTCTTCCTGAATCTGATCCGGAGTCAAATAAAGTAGAAAAGGGTTGGGTTTTTTCTAGTTGCTACAAATTTGAAGTTTGCCATTTTCCAATATTTGTAAGCCTTGGAATAAACAAACATTTTGCTGAATTGTATAATATTTCTTTACCGTGATTATCTTCTGATGAAGATGAAAAGCAATCTTTAAGCTTTAAAGTTTTGAAAAAACTTTCATTGAAAAGAACTTAATAATGTCGCATTTTGTGTATTAGCTGTTCCTGCAACTCAAGTAACAGTCTAGCGCATTTTTTCTGATGAATTCTTGGGTTTATCCAGCAATAGAATGAGTAATGGAAGTTTTCTGTAAGTTATACCAAGTGTCTTAACTGAACGGAGAGAAATTCCCCCACTAATACAGAAGGGTCGAAATGGGTGCACACACATACACAAAGTCTTATGTCAATTTGGTGTTGCCCTTGGAATTCCCAAACAGACATAGCAATGCTGGCATGAGACAGCCTCTGCCGACTTGCAGAAGATAGGCAAAGCCTGCTGATGATAGAACCGGGAGGTTTTTGAAACAGCTGTACAGTCGGCCATCCTCATTTCTGCTGTGTGTGTGCCTTGTTTTAAAAGTTATAAGCAAACATAAATTCTCTAACTACTGTGATTTTATATACAGACAATAAGAATCTTAATGCGGGATATCGCTAAACACCACTCAAAATTGACTCATTGCTCCATGAATTATTAACCTGGACCCTCCTAAAACGTACCATGATCCAAGCTCGAATATGATATTATCAAGAATCTAAACTTCTTTTTATACTCTGTACCAAAGGTACACAGAGTATATTAATTATACTCTGTACCAAAGGTACACAGAGTATATTAAGTATGTGCCAAAGTGTGTAACAGGGAGAAGGAATCATTTCCGACCCTATAAAGTATATATAGATTCGTGATCAGCATCAACAGCCGAGTCGATATTGCTATGTCCGTCTGTCCGTCCGTCTGTATGAACGCACAGATCTCAGAGATGGTAAGAGATAGAGGTTTGACATGTATGGGGAATATATTTCTTATACTTGCAGGCAGATCAAGTTTATTTTCAATTCTTGCCACGCCCCCTCCCGGAAAAAACCTAATATCTCCTACTGTTTTTATGATAGATTGTACGTAGATATCTAGTAATCAAAATTATTTATCTATTTGCTGAAGGAATGATAAAGATCGGATGAACGATACACAAGTTATGAGCAAAAAACTGCCAGTTAACACACTGCACCCCTCCACTTATCATCACATTAAACAAAGGCAATCATACTGAGAGAGAGAGAAAGAGAGAGTGAGAACCTTAGAGATGAGCGTATAATAAAAATATTGCACGATAAACGCGTGACTCCTTGGATGTACTATAATATTAAAGTCGGGGGCAAATGAACTGCTACAGAGTATGTTATAGTCGGGCTTGACCGAATTTCTCACTTGTAATGAATAAAATGTTTAAGGGGGGATTCTCCATACCGAGGCTGTTTTTTGGACCTTTTTAAAAAAAAAGTCTTATTTGAAAACGCAAAGAGTTTTTCCAATTCTGTTTTCGTTTATTGTGTTACAAACAGATTAAAGTAAACATGAAAATTTTTCTGCTTCGATACGAGGTCTGTTCAAAAAGTTCTCGGCTGTCAGAGTGGTTGAATCCAAAAATAAAGGTGCAGGGCTGGCGGCCACGATTTCTCGTCTCCAGGTTCTCTGAAATGAAAAGTAAAAACGGGGTTATAATCAGTATAGATGTCATTCTGGTCTGATACTCGAAAAAAATTTTGTGATTTTTTTTGACAAAATGGCGGCTATGAAAATTCGATTTCGGGGCCCTTTTTTTTAGTTTAGTGTAAAAAAAAAATAGTAAAAATTTTTTTAAATCATGATTGTGGGTCAGACCCTAATGGTAACAATTCTGCATCGATTTCACTTGATTTCATCAAAATCGGTTCAGTGTAACTGGAGATATCATGGCCGCGTTTAAAACTTGAAGTAATTTTTTGCAAAAAAAAAGAAAATAAATCAAAAATGTAAAAATGCAGTTCGATAACGGTGGCTTGCGTCGATTGCATTTTGTTTCATCAAAATCGGTTTAGTAGAACTGCAGAAAAGTGGCTTGGCAGTCCGAAAAAGTTGTTTTGAAAGTAAACAAAAATATTACAGAAATTATATTCTTACAGATATTAGTCGACGATGCCAGCTGCATACAGCGGACCTTCCAAATCTTCAAAAAAACTGCTTTCAGCAGCAGCTCTCTCTGCTCTGCTCTCTCCCCATTCTGCCTTCTTTAGATGCGGCCGCAGCTCTAGTTTCGCAGCCTGAGCATTGTGTAGGATAGCCTTCGATAATTATCGATTAATAATCGATGTCGATCTGAGGCGACAACATGTTACCATTCAAATTCAAGAACCAGCCGTTATTACTCAGCTTTATTTACTCGAAATTTATTTACTCAAAAATGACTCGTTTTAGCGAATACATTGTTCGACAAAAGAGGCTTCTTCTAAAGCAGGGTTTCCCAAGCAGAGAGCACGAAAATGTGACTGTGTCTCTCTCTAACATTCTCTAGCATTCGGTGTGAATTGGCGAGTATGTTCGTACCCCAGGGGCTATCGCAGGGGAACTCTGTTCTAAAGTATTTAGAATTTCAAAAAATTCTTTTTGGGCGATATTCTGAAATATTTAAGCTTTAAAAAAATTGAAAAAAAAATGTTCGTATGGAGAATCCCCCCTTAAAAGCGACTGGTGTTTTCCCCACTCTCACGCTCATCTCATTTCATTCTTGATTTAATATCGAAAGGACACAAAAATGCATTTTTTGCGTCTTATTTGACCTGCTGACAGTCTGTACAGGTTGTGTCGTCCGCGTGCTTATATGTTTCTCCATAGGTAAGCACGCGTGTTCTGTCAGCTGAGATTCGCAGACAAGATATAACTTCTGAATACAGCTATATCAAATAGCCTTTCTATATTTCGGAAATAATTCAACAACCTGCAAACGTTGACCATGCATTCGATGAATCTGCTACTGTACATTTAAATAAATATTTTTTTACGCCAATATTATATCAAGTTGCCTTTTTCAAACTGCTTTAAATATTTGGGGTGGTTATCTAGTTGTCCTTCCTTAAATTGAAATCTTGATATTCGTTTTCATTACATGAAAATAGTTGTTGTAATGGTTATTAAATTTTTAATAACGAAATAATTGTAATTGTAATGTACCTATTTCTCAATTACTTTTGGTCGAATGAGGCCAGTTTTTGGTCATTTAATGAGTTATAAAAAAAAATTAAATCATAGTAGGCCAACAAATACAAATTACAAATACTTCACAGGTCCCATCTAGAGCTATTTCATTCTGGTACCTGCTTTCGGGTGAGACAGACCAGCATCTTTCGGTGTTTTATTATTTATTATTATTTTTTATTATATTTAATTTAGCGTAACGGCTTAGTCCTACGAGTTTCTTCAACATGATGAATTCTATTCTATAATTTAGCAATTTAAAAAATGTACTAGTATATTAATGTTTCGAACCGCTAGTCTTTCTTTTGTTCTTCTTCTGTGCTTAAAGCCTACATTCTTGCAACAATGCAATTTTGAATATGAAGCAATTAAAATATTTGCAGATTCTGCATCTTTTGTAACAGCCATAAGCACCTCTACTACGGTAAGAGTTGTAGTCTTCTCGTCTAGGACATTGTCCTAATATATGGATTAAGGTGTTTATAAACCCTTGATGTACTTCCTGACGTCTTGTTCATGTGTTGACATGCGGCTGTCTGATTTTAATTCGTTTAGAAGCCTAATAAAGTCAATTCAATCTAAAAAGTGTTATGCCAAACTATTCAAAATTATTTCGCATCATTTTCTTAGCTAGGCTATCCGGCAGTCTAGAATCTTCATACTCATATAATGTTCTTCCCAAGTAAATACTATAAATAAAATAAAACAAAACTTTGCCAAAATGTTCAAATGGTCTGAAACGTCTTTAAGCCATTTAGGAGCAAAACTTACGCGTTTAATTTTGTGACCAAGTGCAATCAAACCTTCACAATCTTTCGTGTCCAGCTTCTGACTTTTGTCAACTAAGCATATAATATAAAAGACGACCTCTATAATAACACAAGCGCAATTACATTAAGAGCGCTCCACTTGTCGCACACGGTAATGACTTGGGCTTATCTCTGGTCCTGCAATCTGCAAACGCCCATCCGCACGCAATTGTCCCGAAAGTGTGACCCATCCGCCTGGGTGCTACAATTTACACTACATTGACAAGCAAACGGAAAGGAAAACAGGGGACACGGAATAACAACAAAGTCATACGATAAAATGTACATAACGACCTACGCACTCAATTACTTTTATTGTCTTATACACGCTCAGCAAATTTGCCAACATTAGCCGTGCGACCAGAGTTCGCTTCCTGTGTGGATGCCAATCAATCTGTGAAATGCTTTCAGTAAAAAAAAACTTTTCCCAACGAAGCCAACAAATGCGCTTTAATGGATTTCATCTTTCTTTGGCCATACAATTGCACAAATTTCATTACATCAGAGGCAAAAAGCAAAAAGCAACGAAAACTTTTGCCCAAAACTTGTTCACGCACATAATTCAAAGTTGAAGTTGAAATGGGGGACCACATGGCGTATGCGCTATACACATTATTTGACTATTTGCTGCTAATGCATGTCGTCGGTCGGTCGGTGGAGAGAGGGCAGGGCAGGGCAGGGCTACTGCCACAGCTGCAGGTGAAGTGAAAGTTGACAACGCGGCGTCAGCATAAAATTTCGCTTTGGCCTCACGTAACTAACAGACGACGCCCATGAGTTGTTGTTGTTGCCACTAAAAGCAAATGTATACACGCACACACACACACACACACACACACACACACACATACTCATCCACCAACATACATAAATAAAATATTGAGCTTGGCTGCCACATAAATTTAAATTTTGCGCGTTTCGCTGTCGTAGATTTTCTAGTGTTTGGCAAAAAGTTAGTCAGCAAAAATCATCATTGAATAGAGAGGAGCTGAAAACGTCCGACATCTGCGCCAGTTGGCCAGTTCATGTTTTCTTAGCCATTTTCAACCTTGCCATTTCTCGTTGGTGAATTGTTAACAAAAAAAATAAAATATATATATATATACACAGACGCACACAAACTTTGGCAAATTAATTAAAGTTTTCTTGCAGAGCAGGTGGCTGCACTGAGAAAACAAAACAGGTATTTTGTACTAGAATCAAGCGTATAGGGTGGCAATAGTACGGTGGGGATGAAAATACTTGATCCAAGTATCAAATACTCATTTTAATCAGTGCTGCAAACTGGTTTTGAACCGAACCGGTTCGAAAGTGGACATATTCTTTACCGAACCGAACTTTAATCCAGGTCATATTCGCTCGGCAGAAATCGAGCTGTTGCGTCTTTCAAAGTTAGTTAAGAGGTGTTTATTTTTTTAATTCTGTACCAAAGGTACACAGAGTATATATGAGCCCATTTGATTGAGGTGAAATTAAATGTAATTTCTTTATTTATATATTGTATTTTCGTAGACAACTGATACATACTCATGTGTCGTTATATTAGGGATGTGTACGTGTAAGACGATAGATCGATACATATAATACACTTCCCCTCAATTTTTATGTTAATCAAATTCAAATTTACAAACTTAATATTTCATTTAAATTCAAATTTTACGTTAACTCATGAACAATCCCAAAATACATTCATTATGTTTGGCACTTGACAAACCCTTTGTCAAAACATCTGCTCTCATCTTCTCGGTGGGTATGTATTTGATGACGATCTCGTTTTTCTTTACCAGCTCACGTATGAAATGATGACGGATATCCACATGCTTAGTGCGGCTGTGGAATACTGAATTTCTGGTTAATTCGCCAACAACTTGGTTGTCGTTAAAGATTACAACAACATCCTGAGTGCCTAAAATTTCCTTCACGAACAATTTTTGGTGAACCGCTTCCTTTAAAACATCTCAGATGGCCATATAATCGGCCTCGGCCTGGTGGTACGTTGCTTTCGGAACTCCCAACTGACTGCTGCGTTCGCAAACATAAATGCGTAACCTGTGAATGATCGTCTATCGTCGATACTGGAACCCCAGTCGGCGTCAGTGTAGCCGAATAGGCTCTTGCCAGTTTTCTGGAACATTAGTCCTCTGTTGCCACTCGCCTTTAGATGTCGTAGGACCCTCTTGGCTGCTGTCCAATGCAGTTGACCAAAATTAAAGTTGAATTGACTTAACAAACTTACTGCATGGGACAGATCTGGTCTGGTGCATACTTCCAGATCAGAGATGGGCGCGTCGCGACGTTCCTCTGCCGCGGCCGACTGCACAAAATCACACGTACGCTATAAGCATTGAAAGCTATTTATAGAACACGAATGCGGCGCACGCAAATTGTGCTTGTATGCGTGTGAAAAGTGTGACGATATGTGTGCATGCCCATCTCTGTTCCAGATACATCAGAGAACCTATGAGACTCTGATACGGTACTTTTGACATCACTTCAGGACTGGTTGGTGCATTCTTCTTGGTTAATTTCTCGTTTGATACCAATGGGGTTGAGACTGTATGTGCATTTTCCATGTTGAACCTTTTTATAACTTTTTTAGCATAGAACAAATCCAGTTTCACTTTCTTAAAATCGCCCAGGAACTGAAATAAGCGCTCAAAGTTAATGTCACCATTTTTTCACACAAATTTTCACCTTAAATAAATTATTAATATGTAATCTTTTACTAATTTTTAATTTACGTAACTAATTTAATGGTGAAGTTACAGCCATAAGCGAACGAGTTTTCCACTGAAATTTTAAACAATATTTTCTCCCATCTAGGAATAGTCATGGCAATCAATAGAACAATCAAAAGTGGTTTTTTATCAATAAAGTAAAGTTTTTTAAAAATATTCTGTAGATTGGGAAGACATATAAAAAAAACTTTTGTACAAATTTGGAGGTTTTAACTTTGTATCACGGTATGGGGCTATGTTAGGAATGTGCAGTTTTTGTACGAAACATTAATGTAAAGAGTACGCTAAAATGGAAAGATAGACAGATTGTTGCTTGTATATGGGCCACATAATTAAAAATGTCACCAGATATACAAAATTCACATTTTTCGCTTTATTTTGGAAACTGAGGGTGATGAAGCAAATCTGATAACAGATTTGGAATCAGTGGGACCCAATTTCTATGGAGAAATGACAAACATTCATGCAGGCCAGGTCATGTGTAATTAAAAAAGGAAATAAATTTTGCATACTTTAAAGGGCATTAAATCATGATAAATATTGTGTGTGTAAAGGTAATAAAAGATCGCTTTTAGTTGATGACGACTTAGAAAGTTATTTTCGAGGCTCGCTTGATTAGCTAATTATTGGTGATGACTCTTTTGAAATTTAAGGCCTAACTAGCCTCTATACTCAGCGCTTTGCTTTTAGAGTTTTCTCATATGTTTTGGTGTGTTTTTTTATTAGGTTAGGTTAGGTTGAGATAGCTAGGGACAGTAAGACTGTCCCTACACTTAGGCCAAGATACCATATAGTTCCACATTGCGATACCATATAATTCCAGGAGGTTTCCTCCCGACTGAACCATATTGACAACGTTGAGAATTTCAGTAGAGACGCAATCTCTATCTTGGAAACTTCCGAGGAGTTCCATGAGCTTTGAGTCTCCTTCTACTAAGAGCTGGGCAATGGCAAAGAAGATGTAGTAATGTGTCCTCCTCTTCCTCACACTTGCAGCTTCTACAGAAGTCGTTGTGAGCGACGCCCAAGCGTGCGATGAGGCATTGATCAGTTAGGGCCGCTACCAGAATTGAGATGTTTTCTCTACTTTCGCGCAAGAGACTATTGGTTCGTTTCACTTTAAGGAAGGTTATTCCATAGTTCCGTAGCCAGGCGCCAAGTTTCATTCCTTGTGATTAGCTTGTATGAGGCTAAGGACATCCCTATCAAGCACTTCTCCGGGAGGAGCTGAATGGTAGTACCCTGTCTTGCCAGTTTTCCGGCTTGGTAGACACTGCAATGATAAGGGAGTCGGAAGGAGTTCGCCATATTAAGGTCGGTGGAGAAAACTCAACCTCCTACTTTGTCATCGAGCTTAGATTCATTTGTATAGATATTGAAGGCATTTTCTCTACTGTGGGGCAAGTTATTCCAGACGCGTCTACTAGGGATATGGACGTCATAAAGTTTCTGGAATGACGTTGTGGGTATACAATAGTCTGTAATGTTGGCGATTTAGTTTAGTTGAGTGTCAAATTTCCCATACATGTGAACACCTGCCTGAGGCAGTGCCAGTCGACTGTTTCCGTATATTTTTAGAGAAATCCGTCAATAGAATAGTACTCCGTTGTGATGAGGGACCATTATTATTTTCAAGTCGCTCTATCGGCTCTCTGAGACAGGTGACAGCTGCTCTGAGAGGCAAATGCTAGAAACAAATAGCAAACATTTTACTTTCTGCTCTTTTCGTTTGTTATTAGCACAAATTTTGCTCGAACTCCTTAACACAACTCCTGTGCTCGTTGTCCACAGCTCCCTGAGTAGACCTGCTCATGGTACAATTAACAAGGTAGAGTCATCAGAAATTCACCAAGCGAGAGGTGTACCCGTTGATATGACAAATGATATGAACCAGTGATACTACTGAGCAGGGAATCAAACCGGAATTAGAACCGGAACCGTATACCGAAAAGAACCGATTAATACTCAGAACCGGAACCTGAACCGGAACCGATATTCTTGGAACCGAAAAGAACCTAAACATTGTACCGGTACTATTTCGGTTATGAGTGCAACCACTAGACTGCATAGCTGCCACTTAGTTTTTGCGGACTTTTAAGCAATTTGCATTTACTTAGAGTCTGGCTCAGCAAAACTTTCGTATTGTGAAATAATAAAAACGCTAGACCAGGCGAACCCCAGGCAAAATAGCAGCACACCTCCCATCCAACCGACCACGAAAACGCGATGAAAAAACATGGAGTAATATTAACTATGGGCTAAATGAGTGAAAATATTAGTTTTTAAAGCAGGAAGAGAAGTTTCATAGTCGGTAGAGTTTATTGTAATCAGCACAGAGGACACGAAACGGTTCATACAAAACATTGTTACGTGTAGTTAGTAGTACAACGATTCAGTGACAAAGGGATATAATTACGAGTCAGTCTAATACGAACGATGAGGTTAATTTGGCCTACCAACTCAGAAGAGTCGATTTTACTATTAATTGGTGTATGCATTAAGATTTCCCCCCCCAGCATAACTTAATGGTTAATTAGGAAGGAAAGGTTAATTAAAAGAAGAATTCCAGTTTAAACCACAAAGAGCGAACAATTAGAATTGTTTTTGCACAGATTCAAGTTTATCTTGATGTGTCGCATATTGACGGACACCACACAAATGATCCGTAATCAAGAAACGGACGGACAAGAGACGTGTACAAAATCTTCGTCGAACAGGGATCGTCAAATTTCTTCGACCAGCGCTTAACAAATTTTCACAAAAAAAATTTAATGGCATGAATCATTATCAATTTTCCAGAGCTTAAAACGTTTACAAAATAAAGAACATGTCCTTAAAAGGTGGACAGAAAACTAGACAAAGTTTCCACAATTGTATGAATGTCTTTGAGAGGGGACAGTAAGCGTAGAACGTTTATTTTCCAGGGTGTAATTATTATGTCTTCGCTAAGAAATCGCATCGGAAATCCAATGACCGATCTTTCTTTATATTTTACCGGTTTACCGGAAATACAAATCCAGGAACCAATACAGTACCAAAACAGTACCATTTCTCGAAACATATGTTTCGGTACGTATCAGAACCGGAACCGGTACCGAAATACGATTCGGTTTGATTCCCTGCTACTGAGTGATTTTCACTTTTCAACTGGTACCCCCAAAAGATGCACTCTTCAATGACTTCCTGCTTGTTGTTATGTTTCAAATGGGATTAGTTTGTCAAATTCATATTAGAATCGTGATAAAATGCAGGCCTAATTAGAGTACTAGAAAAGTCACTTAGTTTGGCATATTTAATCACATTTTCATCAGAATTTTGACAAATTATTTACCTGTGGGACCTTAGCTTTATGTACATGATATCAGTTTGAAGGCAGCCGAAGTCTATTGCGAGTTCAATCAAAGAAATTGTATACTTTAAGTACAGAAAATTCTTATTTCAAGAACTTTGGTTATAGATTAAGTAATATATAAGGTCGTTTTTGAATTTAAGATTAGTTCACTGTTAATCCACAACGGTATAAGCTCCATACTTTTGCAATCTACAATACTGACAGTCGTTTTTTTTTCGAGTGCATCACTGGAAATTCTTCTCTTTTTTTTTGGGTTTTTTTTTTGGTTGGTCTCAGCCGCTAATTGTGAAATTAATGGTCAGGCTGCGTGAACTCAAACAATGTCCGCAAAAGCAAACAGCAATCGAGTCGCTATATAAAGCAAGAAAATACAATACAACGAGATGGAAGCGAAATGGGGGAGAGCATGGAAAGAGCAGTTGAAAAGTTGTACTTAATACGTGAAAACTTGTAAATTGCAATTAGCCTGAAAAAGTTTCATGTGTTGGCATACCCCGAGTAGCCGAATGAGGGAATTGTTCTTTAATATTTATGAAATGTACGAGAGAGTGCCAATAAAAACGTAATACTCTGAGATGTCTGTAAAAGTTTTTTCTGCATCGTCAATTGTTGGTAACAAAAGATGGCACTAGTTATGTATATTTTTAATTGAAATTATTTGTGTTGAAATGGATGATGATCAATTTTGTATTGAAAGAACTAAGAGTGTAAGAGTATATGCCTTTTAAAAGCTAAGTCCAAGTGAGAAGTTTGTTTGATATTCAAATTCCTCAATTTTATTTTCACTTTCTCAAACTTTCTTCAGATGGGCCGTTCCCATTTATCCTCATATTGAACCACTGTTCTCATACGTAAATCCTTTTAAAACTTCTTGACGCCCCATTAAACTGCTTCAAATTGCGTGGCAAAACGGCTGCTTAAACTTTTAACCTCTCTCTCTCTCTCTCTCTTCACTCCTTCTTTGATGCCTGTCTGAGTTGTCATTTCCTCGTTTCTTTTGCGCTATTTATTTTCGCCTCGCTTCACCAAACAAGGCCCACCATGCCACGCCCTCTACCTCTCACTTGGTCACAATTCATTTTCATAATTTGCATAACTAAGCACAGAGTTCTGGGTCCGCTCCCATCCATTTGGCCAAAATGTGCGTCCGTTTCATAACTTAATTTTAATTGAATTATGTAAATCACATGCTAAAAATTAGCAGGCGCAAACTATTTTTTAATGATGCTTTATACATTGTGCTTTTAATTAAAAGCAAGTGAAAATTAAATTTAATGAGGGAATGTTGTAGTTAGTAAGCGGGGACAGCAGTGGGCTGGCTTAAGGCCTGGCCAGGACATTTACATGGCTGGCTGACTGAACGATTTATCATCGTTGTTGTTGGCCAAGATTAGCTGCATGCCCAATGGGCTCAAGCTGCCAGCCAGCCAGCCAGCCAGCTAGCCAGCCTCTGGTCCTGGCCGCACTTGCAAATGATGTTCATTTTGTCTGGCCCGTGTTCATGTTGCAGCCCGCTCTGTGGAAATTATACAATAATCTATGGCAATGCATTGAAACTGTTGCCATTGGCAACGTTGACCGTAGCAAGCTAGTCAAAGGAGCCACACAACGTGGAACGTTGAACCAAGCAGAAGGAGCGAGCTATATCCGGCTGCTTAAATCTGCTGCATACGTTGCGGCGCTCATTTGTGTGCGAGTGCAGAGTGTGTGTGTGTGTGTGTGTGTGTGTGGAGTTTGCAGTGACAATCGGTTTAAGCGTTTCAGTCACTCGTCTGTGAAGTGGACTTGAGCTCTTGTCGGGCCCCATAAAACACTATTTTCTACAGCTGAACATTGACCCGGGAGGGTGGCATTTGTGTGAGTGTGTTTGTGTGGGTGTATTTAATTAGTTACTATTTTAACTACTGGAAGCGGATTAAAAAAAAAAAATGCAAAAAATGTAATTATTGTTTTCTTATTTATTTAATTACTCTCTGTCTACCAGGCGTGGCCAGGGTCCTTGCATTGAATGGGTATGTTTTTTATGAGAGCGTTTCTATTCAAGTTTAAACTGGCTGCAAGTTGATATTTGCAAATTTCAAATTTCCAGTTGATAGCTTAAATAATTTCTGAGAAATTTTAAATGTCCCGTTCCTTGATTTCGTAGATGTTTGTCTACACTAAAATTTTGTTAAACACAAACTAAAGATAAACTTCTTGTCGATTTTTCGTCTATAAGATCAAGTATTTCCTTCCATACCAGCAAGTGTCATATTGGCATAATTGAAGCAGCTTGCTCAAAATTTGACAATTTGGTGGTGGACAGGTGCATTGTTGCACTTAAAATAACCACTCGTGAAATACCCACCAGACTGCCCTCGTAACATATTTTGGTTTCCCCCTCTCCTTCTATTTCGCTACTTCGATTCAAGTGTCTGGATTGTGGCATATTTTGGTAGCCATTTAGTTGTGATATCTGTCTTATCCTGCCCAAATCTTGTAAATTCCAGTGGTCTTGGATTAAATTAGGCAAAACATTATTCTACCATGCGCCTGGCCATAAACTGCTTCAATCATAAACTTACTAAATTATTTTGAATATCAAATTCTCATATTTAATTGAAATTTATGCTTTAGCAAGACTTCTCAGCTCATTTCTGTCTGTAACTAATCCCTTTCGCTTTGGTTTCAAGTTCCGAATGTAAGGGGCCAGCTTCCTACAGTTATAAATCATATGTTTTGATTGCATTGCGTTAAAAATTATGACCCAACCGAGCAGATGAGAAATTAGCCAACGGCTTATGTAAGCTTTTTGGCAAGCTGTTGAAGTGCATCAAGCTCCTCATTTGTGCCCCACATGTGACATGTTCACACTCTCATTCTCATTCACAACTCGGTTGCTGTCTGCCGACATTCGTTGGTTTCCAAGTGTACGGGTATTTGTCCAAATGACAAATTGCACAAACGTAGTCATCGTCTTTGTTGCACAGTGGGACTGAAACGTAGTTTTTTTGGTCAAAACTTTAATATTTGTACACCAAGCTATTGTGTACAGAAATTTGAAAAAGAATGAACTTAATGAAAATTTTAAAATTTGTGGTTGGACTTGAGCCAATTTGCTCAGATAATTATATACAAATACTACACTGAAAAAAATCAATGTTTATGCTTAGTCTACACCTCCACAAAGGAACTGCCAAGAGAAAAATAAATAATTTCATATTTTACAGCCAGTTTCAAAAATTGGTTGAAGTTCCACGGTGTTTTGTAACTTGCTTTGAAAATTGCGTTCAAACATTGATGGGAAAATGATTGAAATTCCAGCCGAATGGTAAATTTTTTTGTATCGACAATGTGCGATACCTTTTGAAATAATTAAAATTCATTGTTTCTTGAGCTATCGATAAAAACACACAAATACGAATCTAGTTTTTTTGCGGTATTTACTTGAGGCCTTTTGTGGCAAGAGTGTATTACCAGCCTGGGAAAAAGACATTGAAATACCTTGAAATGGGACTACAAATCTCAGAAACAAGATTTATCATCTCTCAACTTATAAACCTTCCTACAGTGCTCTGTAAAGTTTTAGATAAAAAATCGTATGCTATTTTTGGCCAATGCTTAACTTACTCGTTTGTTCAAAGATTTATTTTAAAAGATTTTCTTAATATGCCACAAATATAAAAAAGACTTACGGCCTCGTCTTTTTAAGACAAAGTCTTAGTCGGGATTTACACAGTGTAGCAAACTTCATCAAGTTTTTGAATCATCAAGTTTTTGTAGGAAAGAAGTTTAGTGAAAGAAGTGAGTGAATGTGATGTATACATTTCTTCCACTTGGAAAATTACAACTTCCATAGTGTCAAAACTCCAAACATTTGTGAACCGTTGCCTGCGCCGCATATTCTGCATTTTCTGGCCTGACAGAATACGGAATTCCGAGCTACTCAGGCGAACGAATATGGAGACTGTCGACACAATAATACGCAAAATGAAATGGATCTGGATAGGACACACATTGCGGAAAAATAACAACAACATCGCAAGGAAGGCAATGGAATGGAACCCGTTGGACGGAGTCGGGCGGACACCAGGCAAAAGAAACTTGGAGGAGGACTGTCGATAGAGAGACGGAACGCATCGGGAAAAGTTGGGGAGAACTCATGGCTGGAGAGAAGTAGTTGAAGCCCTATGTCCCACTCGGGATTGGAACTAGAAGAAGAAGATATAACCTTGCGATTGAGATTTTCTCGTCTCTGTTGACTTTTGACACCGTTTTGGTCTCGGCTTCAAGATTATAATATTGGTTTAATGATATGAAAAGTTGTTTATGAGTCATGTACCTGATTCTGACTGCCAACCACGTGTTTTAATATCGACACATTATCTGAATTGTTATGTATTTTGTGATATTCAAACAAATATTGTTTAAGTTTTTGATGGAGATGTCGACGATAGCTTTATGTCACCTTACAGTTTATTATAATCAAGGCTGCAAACTGGTCCTGGACCAAACCCCAAAGAACCGGTTCGGTTTGGGTTTTCCGGGT
This sequence comes from Lordiphosa magnipectinata, assembly GCA_037044535.1. NCBI lineage: Eukaryota > Metazoa > Arthropoda > Insecta > Diptera > Drosophilidae > Lordiphosa > Lordiphosa magnipectinata. Next base: position 351,275 of record JBAMBO010001605.1, read on the forward strand.
TCCTCGAATCGGACCATGAACCGAACTCTTCAAATATTTGAGCCCCCAAACCTGAACCTGAACCGAAATCTCTGTACACAATAAAAAGGGTGCGGTTCAAACAATCATTTAAGTCAATTTCTTAAGATCTTTTCTAGTTTTCTCAATATTATGACCGAAAAATTGTATTCTATTTTATAGTATACCACAGAATCGCTTGAGTTGAAAATTAAAAATTCCTTTTAGAAAGCCAATCCATATTGCGATGCATTTGGAAGATCATTTTAACAAAGAATTGCTCTGATGAGTCCTTTTTAAGGTCTTCTGAAGGTTGAAGAGATTAATTTTATGTCCGATTTAAAGTCTCACGACTCAAATGACACATGGATATGCTCAAAACGTGATTTATTGAAATACGACTAGAAAAGGACTCGCAAATGATTTGAAATATGACTCGAAATTGAGTCAAAACTGATGAGAAAAACGGGCTATAAACGACTCTTTAAGAAGATTCTCGGCTTGGGCACCATATTCTCCCGACAAAAGTATAATTGATGACTCTTTTAATCAGACAGAGGACTCAATAACCCCTCAAATGTGATGAGAAATTTCATAAAATGCTGGCTGGGTATCCTCACCGGCTTGCCAAATTCAAAGACCAGGAACTTTTGAAAGACTTTTTAGAACACCTATGAGTGATAACAATAAGGAATGTGGTCAAGTCGACTTGACGACTCACATATATAACTTGGTAATCTGGACACGTTCTCCTGATCAAATATATGTCTAAATTTTGACCGAATGTTGAGGCAAAAATCGGTCAACTATTTAACAATCTATGAACCCAGACTCGAACCAAAACCTTGGGTTCGATTAGTACAGGAACCGATCCGCGAACCGAACATTACACTTTACCACAGGTTTGAACCTCCGGACCGAACCTTCACAAAAATTTTACAGGTTTGCCTTGATTATAATAACATTACTTATCTGTATATGGGGTTTAGTGACCTGATTTGATTGTTGTGAACAGCAAAACAAGTCCGCTGATGAAAGAATTTGGTTATTCTTGAAACAGCAATCGTTGTACGGATATACCCAATTGCTATTCCAAAATGTTGTAATTAATATCTGTTGATTTGTGTTGTTTACATAGAATTATACTCAACAATAGACCTTGAGCCAGCCAGATGTAAGACTTTAACAACATTATTTATCATTTTTCTAGCTCATTCTTCGGCTGAATATAAAAGTCCCAGAATTTGTAACTTCTGCTCTAAATTACGTTAAGCTGGCCCAGTGTGCATCGTAGAAACCCAATGCTCCAGTCAAGTCAGCAACGGAAGTTGACTTGAATGCACTTTCAAATGCTGTTAAATTATTTTAAAATGTTGCAGCTTGGTTCCTGCTGCTCAACACAATGGCCGCTGCTTCTTAAGTGTGCTCAATTATTTCTAAGTGCAGCAGAAGAGTTCACAAAAGCCATTGCTGATTTAGCAATTTTACTCAAAAAAATTAAAAGAATAATTGTTGTGCCCTTTTTTTTCGGGAAGAGCCATAAATAAAAAAGTACATTTCGCCGCACACGATTGGCTTGTCATGTCATGTCAATCTGTGAACTTCCTTCCCTGGCTCCCGATTCAGCTTCAACTTCAGCTCCACAAAGCTACGCGTTGGGCATCATAAATAAAGCATGATTTCAATGTGACCCCCAGGATTGGAATTTTTTTTTTTTGATATATTTCATTTTATCGACAAATCCATATGCAGGAAGCCAACTGTAGTCTGTGGTTCACTTAAATCCATCAAGCCCGGATAACCCATTCTCATGATTTTTGTTGCCCTTTTTGGCCCAGCTAGCTAGCAATGTGAAAAATTTATATTGTATTTTGTATTTTTATGTGTGCTGGCGGCAGAAGCATTGTGTAGCTTCAGTTTATTTTATGTTTTAATACCCCGTACCAAAGGTACAAGCTTTGGTGTATCAAGTTTGTGTAAATGTAGGCATCATCTGTGGATGCATTTAGTCTTGATTGCTATCAACAGCCGGGTGGATATAGTGAAGTTCGTCATAGTTTCATTTAGGAAGTAATTTTGTTTAAAGTTTATGAACAAAAGGTGGGCTCTGGATAAGAATTATGATACCGATTTTGATCCTGCCTGCACCGATTGTGATTTTTTCACATCTACCTAAACTTATAGAAGCAGCAAGTGAATCTCAACTTTGTCAGGTACAGGATATACAAATAGTCGGGCTGTTACAACTTTTTAACTGGAATTTATAAAAAAGGCATAACCCACCTGGCGTATGCGTAATTAGTCAGACTCACCAGGATGCCTAATCAAATGGTTACTTCAACAATTCCAGGTGAACAGTTTAAACATTTTTTTGTTTGGTCGACCTGTACAGCATACACAAACCGTATTAATTTCAATTTGTATTTTAAATGTAATGAATAATGTTTAATGTGCCAGTGTGTATGTGTATGTGTGTGTGTACATGTGGCACTTGAGTTTGAGTTTTGTATGCAAATTGAGCTGCCTGAATTTGCATAAAACCAGCAATTGAGTATCGCTTCAGGTTTTTATGTTGGGATAATTTAATGCCTAAAATGTAATTGGTATATGTCTATATGTCTATTTGATTAAATGATACGACACAAACACGCACACACTTTGGTGTACATGTAAATATGTATATACTATATATAGAAAGGTACATACTTACCAACAGCTGCATAAATCTATGAAAATACGATATGCAAATCAAATTGTTTGAATAAAGCATATAAATTCACTTTTTAAATGTGTCTCTGGTTTTTTGTTGTTGTTTCTTTGTCACGCATCATTCGCACATTAAGGCGATTAACACGTGAATTGGTTTGTCATAATTTAATGTTTAAAAGCATTTTTTGTTCGTGTATCTTGTTAGCTAGCATTAATTCGATTTGTTTTAATTTCCATGCAATTTTAATAGATTTATGTAAATTAAGTTGCATTTCATTTTGGTTGGCTGTTGGATTTGGTTAGGGCAAAAAACAAGGCTGCAAACCGGTTCTGAACTAAAGCTTCTAAATTGTTAACCTACCGAACTAGGACCCAATCTGGACCTCATTTGCTTGGAAAAAGGTATAGTTCAATGAATCACTTTCGTTCGTTTTTTTTAGAACTCTTAAAACAATCACAATATCGGAATTGGGGCATTTTCATTTAAAAATCGTATCCAAACTCGGCATATTACGACTCCTAGAATAAATTAAAGCATAAGACCAGTTGTTAAATGTTTTTTTTTTTTTAACTTTATTAAAATATTTCTTTATTCATTTAGAAACCTTAAGTCTAAATGATTACAATTTACTGTTACTGATTAATAATTTTCATTTCATTTGTAAGTCAGTTCTTGTGATGTGTTTGTTTTCGAGTAGTTCTAGTTGTAAGGATTTTAACTCCTAGTTTTATGTTTTTCTAGTTTGTTAACTTTAGCGTGATTGTATTTTGTAGTTGTGAATTAACTTAGTTTTAAAATTAGTCCTAATTAAAGTAAGTATTTACATTTATATTTACAGATGGGTGTAAGTTTGTGGTTTATAATAGGTGGATATGTTATAGCTATTTCCTTCGTTCAGCCAGATCGTTTGAGTGAATCCTAAAAAGTCTTCTTCTAGCCCTGATTCCATCGATCCTTCGTCTTCTGAGGAGTCTTCTTGCAAGGCTGTTTGGGTGGCATGCGACTTTATCCAAGTATCGCGCAGCCTGTTTGTTTATGGTGTCGCCAACCATATGGACCTCACAATCTCGCTCTATGTCCCCATTCTGCACCTGTGATACGTCTGAGTATTCTAGCCTGAAAAACCCTTATTTTGTTCAGGTGGTTTTTTGCCGCGATGCCATAAACTTGAATGTCGTATCTCCAAATTGGCGCAAGGATAACCTTATAATTAAGGACCTTATTTCGGAGCGACAGTTTGTTGTTGGCGTTAAGAAGCCAGCCCATCCTTGTAGCCTTGGTTCGCTGTTTTGCAGCTACTTCAGCGATGTGTTGTTTGATAGTGAGTCGCACCTAGGTATTTATGCCCTGTGTTGTGCGAAAGGACTTCACCGTGTAGAAATACTTTAGGATTAATGGCTCTACTAAGCGTATGGGTGACGCAGTCGCACTTTTTCCGAGTTTACAGAAATGTTCCACCGGCATGCCCAGTTCTCAAACTTCTTGAGGTACTCCTCAGAGTATCAGTTGCCCTGTAAATACACCCGTCTCTTGCCATGATAGCGGTGTCGTCAGCAAAGGTGGCGATTAGAAGGTCCTGCGCGTCTTCAATTGGTTTGTCATGCGATGTGGGCACGTCCGAGGTAAAAAGGCTGAACAGGGTTGGACCTAACACGCTGCCTTGAGGTACTTCTTTTCGAATCCTCTTCTTCTGGGATGCAAGGCCATCCTGGAGTTAAATGACAAAACAAATCCTTATATTCATGTACAAGTTTGGGAATGATCAAATGGACGATAGTCTATTTATAAGCAGCATCGTGTAAATAGACTATGCTCATCAGCCTAAGGCCTAAGTTGCTATGACATTTAAATTGGACACAATTTGCAATTGTGTACCAATTATTTCAAATAATAATAATAATAATAGACTATGCTCAGCAACAGCCGCAACCGTGATGCGCAGCACTTCAGTTCAGTTCGTGTGAGGTTTCACTTAAAAGCTATCCTCGTAGACTCTTAGTGGTTGCTTTCATCTCGAAGTGAACAGCGCAGAATAGCAGAATGGTACTTCAAACCAAGTCTACGCCAACTACTTAAAAATGAAAAATGTAATCAAGGGCAACAGTACGTATGAGTGATAAGCTTTGAATCCAATTCGCAGACACTAACACCCATAAAAAAAATTTTTTTTGTTATGCCTTTTTTACCTCAAAACGCATTGTGTAAGGAGGTTTTACTATGACCTTACAATTTTCCATAGATCAAATGTACCCTCTTATGTACATTAGGGGAATTTTTTAAAGCAATAATGGAAATTTGTAGAGGGCGCCCCACTTACGGACTCCTTTTGTATTATAGATAATAAAATTTCTACCAAAAAAATAACAATTTTAAGTTTTCATTGGCGCGACGAGGCCACAAAGTTGAAGCTCAAAATTACCCATTCGCCTTAAGCTTCATCAAAATTTCAACAATGAAACCTGTGCTACATCCCAGCCAGCAATTTATAAAATTTTTGATCACAGACTCGAGTCTTTTTCGAGTCCTCTGTCTGATTAAAATAGTCATAATTGCGCTCGTTTTCTGATCATAAATGATACTTTGGAAGGGAGAAAATTGTACCCTTGCCGCGACTCTTCTTGAAGAGTCGTTTATAACCCGATTTTTTGATCAGTTTCGAATCATTTTCGAGTCATACAAGGTGGGGCAACATAACTCTCGCATCTGAAATGAGCGTCATTCCGCTCAACGATAACCTGGAGGGCTGGCCGTGGTCTCATTCGAAAGGTGGGGTCTTAAAGTTTTGTTACCTCACAGTCAGGCGTGATCATGCGTTGGAGCAACGTGCAAAGAGGCCTATTTATCCAACGGTCACTCAACGATCGCAACGCAGCGGGCCTTCCGAAATCATTTTCATCTCGCGCCCTTGGCCGCTGTTCCAGACGGGAAATCAATTGTTAATTGGGTTAACTGTTTTCGTGTAATCGGCAGTGTGGTGAAAAAAAAAACCTGATGGCGCCCGACCCATCAAATCACCAGAAAACGTCGAGGCTGTGAGACAATCAATTCTCCAATCACCGCAGCGTTCTGCAGCGGCCCTTGGATTGTCTGCGCTTACTCTAAGGCGAATTTTTCACGATGACCTTCATCTTCATCCGTACAAGTTGGCCATGGCAGCGTAACTTTCAGAACGAGACTTTAATTCTCGAAGAAATGGATGTGAAGCGCTTCTTGAAAACGTCCCTGAGGATGCAATTGTGTTTTTCAGTGATGAAGCACACTTTCACCTGAGCGGATGTGTCAATAAACTAAACATGCGATACTGGGCTGATACAAACCCCCGACAACTCCATCAGAGGCCTTTTGCACACGCCAAAGGTCACTGTTTGATTGCGCTGCGTTGCGATCACTGAGCGACCGTAGGATAAATAGGCCTCTACGGCAAATGCTCTTTGCACGTTGCTCCAACGCATGATCGCGCCTGACTGTGAGGTAACAAAACTTTAAGACAGGTTATCGTTGAGCGGAATGACGCTCATTTTAGATACGGGAGTTATGTTGCCCCACCCTGTATATCCAATCATTTGAGAGTCTTTTTCGTCGTATTTTAACAAATCACATTTTGAGCACACGTATGACTTAATCTCGAGACTCCCTTAGATCGCACATGAAATGAATCTCTTTTTAAAAGGGCTCGAAAAAGACTCAGCAAGGTGATTCATGTTAAAATGATCTTCCAAAAGCTAGGTGGGATGCGTCGGGTCGTCAATTTTTCAAATATGTCAATCTATTGCGATTGTGAAAGATATATTTCCCAATTTTGAACAAAAATTGAAAATTTATCAAAAACTTTGGAGCCTCTTCGCGCCCATTAAAACATAACTTTTTCAACTAATTTTTTTTTCACTTATTTTTTTGTACACCATAAACTTACGAATCAAGGGGCGCCCGTATGAGCTTACATTTTTCTACAAATAAAAAGCAGTCTAATCTACAAAGATGGTGATGCTTTAAAGTCCAGAAACTTGTGCCATTGTAGAAAACGTATGAATGATAATTATAGCAAATGAGGTCCATTCGGGTATTTATTAACAACAACTAACTGAGGGTAAGATGTTTCGATTTCCGATTCGATTTTATTCGATTTAACTAAACTCTCGTAGGCGACATAATTTACGAAGGATTTGCACATCAGGTAGGCAATATGGCAGATTTTTAGTGTTCTATACTTTATGTTACCCCGAACCGATCATTTTGGTTCGGTTCATTCAGGTTCAGTAATTTTTCTCACATAGTTCGGCTTAAGGTTCGGTTCGCACTGCGAACGTCGCAGTAAATAAAAAGTGGGAATTCAGGGTTCGAACCGATTCAATTCAAACCCGGCTTGCAGCCTTTTTTTAATATAGCTTCTTAACAGAGAACTGCAACGAGCTATCACGAGTAAGCTCGTTCACCCTTGCTACAAATGCTATAATAGTAAACTCAACGCTCGTAGCCCGCTGAGCTCATTCAAGAAGTATACACAAAAGAAAAAATGCAAAAGCACTCGTGTATTTACTGATGATTGTACACGCAAGCTTGTGTATTTGCAAGTACAAATACCCGTCGTTGACTCGTAGCTGCGTCCACAAGTCGCCGCGAGTTCGTTTTGCCGAAACCAAAGATCCACAAAAGCTAACCCGTTCTGACTCAATGTGCTTGCTATCATATCGTGTGTGTCAAACTAAAGCGGCGAGCACAAACCAGCCGTGTAAATGCGTGACTGTACTCGAAAATAAAGTGCTCGTTGCAGGTCTCTGCTTCGTAAGCTGGACGCTTCCTTCTCAACAATAATATGTCTTATTTATTTACCAAAAAATGTTTCAACGATCTAGGAATTCATGAACCAAGCTTCCAACCAAAACTTTTGGTTGAATAAGTAAAGAAACCGGTCCGAGAACAGAACCTTAGACTTTCCAACGAACGAATCTTCTCCAGAATATCAGAGAGAGCAGCCTTGATATAACATCTTTAGCTTGAAAAGTATTATAAAATATATTAATCTTTCTAAATTTAGTAATAAATTATACAAGTCACCTGTAATCTAACGAACATGAAACTTTATCACCAACAAACACCTTTTATAAGTTCTATTTAAAACCAATAAAAATGCCTATTGTATTCTCCCAACCTTGTCTTCGGTTTACAGCGTTTTCCCTGTTTTCCTCCAAGTCATTTCTCTGTATATAATAACATGGCTTCAAATATACTCTCAGTGATTTTCTTTCACACAAGTCCATCAACATAATACCTTTTATATTCTAAGAAACTGACTTCCATTTCAATCGTTTCCGATACGAACAACTGCAGAATATCCAGAATAATGTCACTTCTTTTAATCTACAACTTCCGAGAATGGCCTGCAATTCTACTCCAAATTTACTCATCCCATCACTACCTTTTCAGCATTTCTTTGCTGATTAACGACTGTGCAGTCAAAGTCATTGTCTAAGCTCAACCTGTATCAATTTAAACTCAAAGTTTCATTATTAAGTGCAGTTTTCTTTTCCTATCCACACTTTTACACCTCATTTTCGCTGTAACAAAAACTTTTGAATGCCTGCGAAAAAAAAAGAAGGTAATTCGTTAGAGAAAAAAATGGCACACGCTATTCTTAGATTTTTGCACAATTTACCGTTCAATTAAAACTCACTTCCGCCTTGGCCGAAGACAAAGACAGCCAGCGGACAAGTAAATCCGCTGCAGTTTCAAGTAGCTACGGAAATTGCACTTGAGAACACATTTTTCTTCTTTTTTTTTTTGAAAAATTTAATTGCTTTCATTATCGTCACAGAGCAGCGGCATCATCATCATCATCATCATCATCACCACCACCATCATGGTCCAGCTCTTGCTGGGGCTAAAATTTAAATATTCATTGAGTATCCGCAACACTCCATGCCACTCCACGCCTCTCTTCCATGCAAATAAGTTTGGGCATACAAATTGGCCATTGGTAAAAGGGCATTCTGGTACTCCTTCGGCTGCTACGTGACCTTGCTCAGCCATGCCAATTGAGCGGTCTAAAGTTTTGCTATTGATTTCCATTTGCTTTGTTTTTGTACTTTATCCTGTGTCCCCTTGGCAAACAACTCAATTTCATTTGCGTTTGCTTTTCCGTTTAGTTTTGTGCAATGAATAAAGTACAGTTAGTGCTAAGGCACAACTGTACCTAAGTGCTTCATAATAATTTAACACGCTTGTCTCCAATGCTCCGGCTCTGGCTGCTGCTACTGCTGCTGCTGCTGCTGCTGCTTCTACTCTGGTCCTCTCGCCCGTTCAGGTGTTTAAGTTTCAAAACTTTTCGCCAACTTTCTCGCTGTCTCATGTTCACAGGTAAGCGACAAGAAGGCGGCCAGCTTCTTTCTATATTTTTGCTCTTTGTCTTTGGTATTTTAATTAAAAAACTGTCGTTAGTTGCGTTCCAAGTTTAAATTAAACAAGTGGAGTAACTCTCAGAGGAGTTGCCAATACCCCGATTCGCTGGTGGTTTAGTCGTAAAAACTTCAAAACGTCTCATTCAAGAGAAAGTTGTTATCGCGGTTATTTGTTGGCGCATAAAAAATGCGAAAGTTGTTGTCTAAAAAGATTTAACAAAAGAATTCCCACCTTTTTAGTCTAGTTAGAGTTTTGTCTAAGTTGTGATGGTGCGCAGATTACTGCTAAATTGCAAGAAGGCTTTGGTTAGACCATATATCTCTTGTGAGACTAAGTTGCCTAAGTTGTGATGATGCGCAGATTCCTGCTTAGTTGCAAAAAGGCTTTGGCTAGACAATATCTCTTATCGTCAATGGCCAGATAAAAGACTTGAGAATTCTAAGGTAAATAACTTTCATTATCCAAAGTGAAGTTTGCAATTTTGGTGAAGTACGTTCGAGATTATTTAGGCTATGACTGCTTAAAAGAATCTCCACAAAGTGACTGTAAGTAAAACGCTTATTTTTGGTATCGCTTTTTGGACTACATTGTGCTGACCAAGCACAAGCAAAAAACTTTGGCGAAGAAATGAAAAGAAAGGAAAAGTGGTATCGGTACAGTTTCTAAAGCCCTCAACAAAGGCTCAAATCATCTTGTTCCTCACACTTAGAAAGTCATACGCTGGCCCTGTCTCTTGGAGACCGATAACCCTTCCAGCTTGATTTTCGAAGGAGCCAAGAAACCCCGGAGCAGCTTGATAACTTCATACAGGAAGGAGTCGAAATTTGGAAGTACGCAGTTGTTGTGTTTCTAGATATGAAACAGGCCTTTGACAGAGTCTATTATGAAGGCAGATTGGAAGGATCTCTGCTATAATCCAGGAGGGAGTGGTGTCAGAGACAAGGCCAATCATAGCTGGTGTCCTTTCAGGGCCCAAACACTACACTCTCTTTACCTACGATATGCCATTCGATCGAAATCCTTAAATTGTCGACACAAACCTCTTTGCAGACGACTAACAAAACTGGCTAAGAATTCCTGCATATATCTCGCTTCAGACAGGATGCACACAGAGGAAAAAAAAGTGTGGGTGTCATGGGACGGCTGTTCTGATCTGATAGTAAATTTAAATGCTGGCGAAAAAAACATTTTTTGCATTCGTTTGGAAAACTAAATCTTAAAATAGAACTAATTTTGAACAAATTTTGAACTTTGATTTCCGAAATATAGGAAATATGTTCAATCAAATTTCGTAATCTTGAGTGTTCTGGAACGTCAAAAAAAAACCCAAAAAATATATTATGTATTAATTAGTTACTGTAGCCATTACATGTTAAAATTGAGATTTTAATACCCTTGGCTTCCTCGGGCTTATTTCTATATTGTGTCAAAATTTCAAAACAATCGGATGAGTGGTTACAAAGATACAACGGAAATGCAAAACAACGTAAGTCTTAAGAAGTCCGAATAAATACTGGTCTGTAAGTCAAAATACTAAAATAACAACTTGATCTTATCACAATGACTTATATGAGTATACTTAAATTTACAGATTGGAAATCTGTAAAAATTTTCCACTTTACGATCAAATACTTTTTTCACTCTTTAAGGGACGATTTCTCATCTCCTATATATGTAGATGCTATTTGCCAGATAAACATCGAAATTACTTTGTAGCGTGTTAGACAGACATGTATTCAAAATGGTATATCTTCGTTCAAAAAAAATCGTAGAATTGTTTGAGATACTTTATTTGAAAGTTAAAGAGTTCTACTTTCCGATAATATTATATAGAGTCAAAACAAAATATCGGACTCCAAACTAAATGAGCCTAAACAGCTAACGCGCCTTAAGCTTAAGTAACTAAAAATCTAGACTTGATGGACCATTTCCGAAAACAGATTCGTGTTTAGCAGATGTAAATAATCTAGAACCACTACCAACCATTCAATTTTCTGAATAAAGTCAATTTTTGGTGTCTTGTGTTGATTTTAAAGAAGATTCTAGTCTCGATCTGATTGAAATTCCGTATTCAAATCTTTAATAAACTTTAATTTCAAGAATACAATTTAAATAACTTTTGATTTCTGGTTTATTCATTAAATTGACTATTTCTTTTGGCTTAAATTGTAGACTTGTAGAGAGCTCAATCAAGATCGCGCAACCATCTTGTCATGGCTATTCCCAAAATTATGTGTGGTCTTACTTCGCCGTATTTTTGAAACTCTTTTAATTTCTGCGTCTTTTTCGGGCTCCATGCAAAAGAGCCAATTCCAATAAAAAAGTGCCAGTGCACAAACGAAAAAAAACACCATTTTTGGTGCAAACTTTCACTTTCACCAACCCTCTTCCACTGTTCCCCCACTGTTCAGTCGCTGTTATTTCACTGTTAAGTCACTATTAACCCACTGTTAAGTCATTGTTAAGTTACAGTTAACTCACTATTAAGTAACTTTGAAGTCACTGTTAAGTCACTGTTATGTCACTCTTAAGTCACTGTTAAGTCAATGCTTAGTCATCGTTAAGTTACTGTTAACCCACTATTAAGTAACCGTCAAGTACTGTTAAGTCACTGTTAAGCCATTGTTAAGTCACTCTTAAGCCACTGTTAAGTCACTGTGAAGCCACTGTTAAGTCACTGTTAACCCATCTTCTCACTCTCCCAGCCTCTCACTTCACTCACCCACAAACACTCAACCCACACTCAGAATAAAAATAATAAGAACTTTGTACTTGAATCAAGTACAAAAGGTGTCAATAGTAGGGTAAGTACGAAAATACTTGATTCAAGTACAAAAGTCTTATATCATGTACGATTTTTTCAATCCCGAAATACTTCTTTTAAGACTGTTTCGGGATATTTTAAGTATATTTCGAACTATTATAAAATCTTTCTTCATACTATTAGTTTGTTATGGTCTTCAGTACAACCCGATTTACTCTCAAAATAAGTGCAAAATCATACTTTATCGAATTATTATAAATTCTAAAGTCAACCCCAAAATATTCTTAAAACAAAATAATGCTTCATAGAATAACTACAAAATGTTCTTGGTTTAAGCCTGTAAAATTCAAGGCTATTCCCAATTTGTTCTTGAAACTAGGTCTCTGTATTATATCACAATCCAAAGGAAATGAATTAACCAAAGACCAAGAGGGAATTTTAAGAACAGATTCGACTTACACTTATTCGCATTTTGCGTAGCACAGTTTTTGGGGATTGCGTTGTAAGTTCATTGTTTTCTCAATCCAAGAAATTTTGAACTTGAGCTAAGAACGATTCTTTCTTCATAAATTTTTTGGCTAATTGAGAAATGTTCTTGATTCAAGAACGTTTGTTTTCATTTTAATAATATTAACAGTCGTTTTTCTATTCTAGAATGTTTCATACTTAATTTAAGTACGTCCAAAAACAAAACATACTTGAAATTTTAAGTACAAAACGGTATAAATTATATCTCGATCGATCTAGAACTCTGCTGGTCGTTTTTTCTGAGTGCACCTGCTGCTACGGAAAATGGTAAAAGCGGTGGACATTGCAAAGACAAAAGCGTAGCCAAAGAAATTTGTCACAAAGACAAAATTTTTATACTGTTCCGGTTTTCACATATTTTTTCGATTTCAAATGAAAACAAAATCAAACGATTTGATTTAAGTTGTTCTGGTATTCGAACGATTTTCATTCGATATGCAATTCGAATGCTTCATTTCCAAAATGTTCCCTTTGACTACAAAAAACACTCGGAAAAGTCAAAGAAGTTGATGGTATTATAATTTAGCTGTTAAAGATGTCGTTTTTATTTCTAATGGAAGCTTATTCGAATGTTTCAAGCGATTCATAAAAAAGTGAAAACCGGAAAATATGTAAATTCGATTTGGCTGGAACGGAAAAAATTAAAGCTTTTCATAAAAATTATTTATTTTTATATAACAACTTTTTTTTAAAAGAATGTGAGATTGCAGAAAGTATCTAAATACACTAAACATTGCTACAATAATAATTGTAAGCCATTATTTTGACACCATTAAATAAAAAATCGCATTTACTTTTGAATTCACCGACTCCGAGCAATGTGAATTTAAAACGAGTAAATCTATCGAATTGTGAAAACCGGAACAGGTAACCAAATCGAATTCGAGCAAATTAAGTGAAAGTGCAAACCGGAACAGGCCTGATAGTTTTAGTCCTCCAGTCGAACGTCCGTAAAAGAGCTTCGCTCTAAAAAACCGAGAACATTGGACTCAAGATGAGCACTACAAGAACGGGTTTTCTCATTTTTCAAAGAACAACGTTTTGAGTACGCCAAAACTTGATTTGAGTTGATATATGATGATGATGACAAAATATCAAACTCAACTGAAAAAAACATTTGATTAATTTTGCATAAGGTTTTAAGTGGATGCTTACATTGTGGGGCTACGAATATCTTTAGGCTAGAAGGGAGGCAACAATTATTAACAAGCGCTGGATGTGCCTTTGCTCCGACCATATTCCATAGGAACGGGGAGACATTAAAGCACAGTAAATTCAACGTCCCACCCCCACTCGACGATCTAACCAAATTGCATAATATTTTAATGTACTTTTAAAATCAAGCATATTTTTAGTATATTCAATCGTAAAACGTGCACTAACAGCGTTTGTTCAATGTGCAATGGTATATAAGTTATTACTGGGATTTTAGAATGCTTTAGGAAATAACATAGAACTTTTTAGCAGGCTCTAGGTCAATAAGTTATGAATTGTTGATGACATTTCTAAAACAAGACATGCACAACACCAAAAAGAAGGCTGATTGATCGTATAGCTATTTTATGAATTTCCTCAATTCAATCATCAGTGAGCTGGCAGAGGCTACCTCATGCCAGAACTGCTATAAACGCTTTGGAATCCCAAATAACAATTTATAGATTTCCAATGTGAATTACTATTTTCAAAATTATCGATTTTGATATTTTGGAAACGAAATACAATTCGTTTTGATTTATCTGCCTAACATGTACAGTTCGTTTTCTTAGGCCAGGTATCAGGATAAAATGTCATTCTTAGCTTTTATTCTAGTACCACTAAGTAAACACCTTTTCCAATCCATGGGGCAATCAAACTGCTTTTTATTGACTTCCTTTTCTTGATGAACCTTTTGGCTTTAATTTCTTGGGCGGGCTGTAACTTTGCTGTCTGACTGACTTAATGACTACTAATTATGGAAAATATTGCTAATCACTGAGCACTAATCGCTTTATTAATCAGATTATGTGCTGCACACACGCACCACCGGCTGTTGGCAGTGGGTGTATGGTGGTGGTTACTACTTGGCGCTTGATTGGCCATCCAAGGACTAATTTGCACATTGATGGCGTCTTTTATTCAAGCATTGGAAGCTAAGCCAGGACAGTGGAGGTGATGTGGATGAGATGGGAAGAGCATGCTGATTGGCATAATTAGAGCCCGTGTGCGTGTTCCATTAGTTGTGCAGCTGATGCTGCTGCTTGGTCTGCATTATTTTCCAGCCTCGCACAACACATGTGCAGTTAAAGTTGAGACCATCTTAATGAAAACAAGGTAATAAAAGATAAGCTCCCCATGTGCTAGTGCTGGTCCATTGTGCTCTCACACAGATAGGAAACTTGACTCATTTGGGTAAAGTGCCTAGCGCAAAATGTATCGAGTTTATCCCCTATTCGTGCTGCTGCTGCTGATGCTGTTGGCTGTTACCTGCTCGAGCATAAATGAAGCGTTGCATATTAACTGAATTTCAGTTCGAAACTAAACTCATTAAATGGAAAAGCTAGGATGCGCAGGAATAGCTTGTTGTACACGATTGTAATCACACCTGCCGCTATAAATTTGCTAGCGGGGATTTACATGGTAACAATTAAATGAATGGAAAACTTCACTTCAGTTTGAGAGCCGAGAGATGCTTTTGTTTTATTTTGTTTTTGTTGAGCTGCCTGCAGGAATTTGACTGATTAGCTATTTTGAAATGGCTTTGCTGCAAATGGAGCACGTGATGAAGTAAGGGGAGAGCTGGAGCAGGAGAGTTGATGCTGTGCATGCCAAGTGCACGTTTTGTAACGAATTGAAAACATTGTCGTCGCCCAATGCGAGCAGCTTCTGCATTCACATTCCCCTTTGGCAGCCACTCCTCATTCATTTGCAGCAACATTGTTGTGAGCTATCCAACAACGACAACAACATAAACAACAACAACAACAATGATGATGTCGTCTAATGAATGTGGCAACAATTTCGACATCTCGAACAAAAAACACGCTTTTAAGCTTCCCTCTGACCATCCAATGAAAGTTGACTCTATAAAATGACAATTTCTATCAATTATATTGTGATTTTATACTCAAACAGCAGTCAAAACTTTGCAAAACTCTAAGGACTAAAATGAATATCCAATATGGCAGTTCGAACTATTGGAAAACAATCAAAAACCCTGACCGGCTTTGATATACCCCTTACTTTATGTAAATGAATAAACAGTACCTATATGTTCAGATTGTTAAACTCATATTTCTGCTAAATATTATCCGATTATAATGAAAGTCGATTAGAAGCACGAACTTAGCCCTTTACTGTCTAAGTAGCAAGTTGCAGACAAGTACAAAATGTACGAAAAACACAAAAATGTATCCCAAATAGCACAAAGTTCAAACAAAATGTAGCCCAGAATACGGAAACGAAACAGCAAACTATGCTCAAAGCCAGGCAGCAAGTTTTGCTGATGTTGGGTTTGATGTGGGGATCCTTCACCCCATCCTTCTTCCTCACATTCGTCTGTCCACTGTGCTGATTATGCCCTTTTTTTCGCTTTTATTTCTCTTTTTTGTTAATTTAGCATAAGTGACGAGTGAGTGACTTTTAGCAAACGCTTTTAGCTACAAAAAAAAAAAAAAATAAATCAAAAGTTAAGATTGATTAGAGCGTGAAAATTGTTGGCATTTCACAATTTCGTTTCACAGCTGCTCTCGCAAATTGATGACTGTCAATAATATGTAATTAATGCACATATTACTATGAAAGCCCGCTTTATTATTAATAAATATGCAAGAGAATATATTGAGAATAAAAAAACACACATATTATGTATAATTAATTCATAATTATGTTTTATACTGGTCCCCCGTGGATTATTATAGCCAGGACAGTCAACTCGGTTGCAAAAGTCAATATTATGAGATGGTTGTGAAACTGATGTCAGCATTAATAATATATTTTAGCATTAAAAAAATAAATAAAAATTAATTCAATATAAAATGTGACACTCTAAAGTATTTCCCTTTGTAAAGTAAGTCTGACTTTGTGCAAAGGAAGATGTGAAGTATTATCCCAAGTGCGACTTGAATGCAACCTAGAGTCCAAGCTGGGATCCTCGGTGGAAACCAGACGATCCTGTAGACTGTGTCAGAGATCAGTGAACCTTGTCGGGGCTAGAACTTAGAAACAGAGATTAGAACTTAAGAACCTAGCTAGGGAACCTCGGTGATACTTGACCTAGAGACTAACGAGCCTAAGCGGGGATTCACGGTAAATTACGGAGAATTAACGAAACCTAAAGTCCAGGGATACTAAGGTCCGTTGTAGGTTGTAGGTTGGCAGCACCGCTGCATACGGCTGTTTCTTGTTATGTTTAAAGCGCTCCAGTTTTAAAAAAAATAGCATTTCCCAGAGGAGGAGGTTTTTCTGGTGGATCAGAAGCAGTCATTTGGCGAGAGTAATAGCAGTTCAGAGACAAGTTTTTTCATATTGCACCGCGAGTCAAAGTCTAAGCTTGCAAGGCAGATGGGTTAATTGCCAAACTGGAGGTGGGCCATCTCCAAATGCAAAGTTATCATCCTTGTCGGAATGATTTGTTACCATGATGGAAGGTTAAGGAACAGGTTTCAAATTCATGTACCTTTTACCTTACCTAATCTTAAGGTAATTTTCATTTACCTTGTCAATAGGTGAGAGTCTAGGTACTTTTCGTACGAGATTTTTTTCGCGCCGATTATATTATAGCCAAGATTTTGCCGCTATGCCATGTTGAAGAAAAAATGTTTCAGGGACCTGTTTGTGGCTATCACTGGACGTCCAGTAAACATTCCCTGTTCAAAAACTATACGATCCTAGCTAGATAAGAGGAATTAGGACTATTAGCCGTGCTCCCATTTTCACTTTTCCCAAAATTTTGCAATTTTAAGACCAATTTTGTACTGAAACCTGGTTTTAAACCGAGAAATTTTTACGAAAGTGAAAATTGAATAGTATAAAAAAATATCGCTGAAATTTTTCAAAACACTCATTTTATTTGTACGACTGCCGATATCTGGAGTTGCAATGGCCACTATATAGATAGCAATCTAAATCGTCATTCTCTCGTGGTCGCATATAAGCGTGTGCGATTTTCCCACACACATGAAATACTTGCTACTATATTAGCTGAAGTTTATAGCAAATACGGACTACGAAATACCAATATATGTGGAACAGTTACAGATAAATCATCCAACTTCTGTAAAGCATTATTGGTGTACAGTTTTTAGAAGAGTCTGATTTAAAAATAGTAGACCTGGATAGTTCAGCTGTTGCTGAAATTATTTTGCCAAGGCACTTTAGATGCGCATCACACACAAAGATGCTTAACAGGCTCTAGAATTCTTCCTTAGACTTTGGTTTTGTCCACTTCATAGTGGTACTTCTAAAATTTTAATTGACGTGAATTCCATATCACCATATGTGAAGTGTTTTAAAGATTGGCTTGTTAAAGAAATTACGGAAAATTTGGAAACTGTTGTTAATGAGAGTTCAAATATAAAGGATTCTGAAGTCTTTTAAGCTACCAGTAATGGAAGATTGGATGATACTATGAAATGTGATGAAAATTCCAATATTGAAATGGAAACCTTAACTTATCTTGCCGATTAAAGCAAATCTTTTGAATTTTTACTTAAGTATAAAAATATTTGAAATGTTCTATTGAAAGAATTTTTAGCTGTGGAGGCCAAATACACAAAAACGAAACAGACAAGGTGACGAAATTTTCGAAGCTGATGTTACTTTAAAAAATCGAGATAGCATATAAGAGAATAAGCGCAATATTCCATTTTTAAACCATCCTTTTAAATATAAAAGTTCCTTTTTTTTTACCTTTACTCTTACCTTTACCCAGGTAATGGAAATTACGTATATCTTTTACCTTCCCTAGGTATGTATATTTTTTGACATTTACCTTGTACCTTACCTAGGTAAGAAAATTGAGTACCTTTCTAATCACTGGTAATAGTCTAATATTCCGGCCTTCTCTCAGAAAATTTAAAAAAAATTTCTTTCGACGGACAGCGAACTATTACGAATTTTCCACACATGAAATGGATCTGGCTGGATGTAAAGACCGAACTGCCACAGAGCAGTATTTCGAATATTTACACAAATTCAGTTTCCACAAGCGAATTTAAAATTACAAACCGCAATCATCAAATTTTTCAACGATGCTTAAGAATACTTAGTATGCATTGACATGTACATTGTTTTCAAATCAATGAGGATCAAGAGGATCCACCTAGATGGTTAGCCTTGAACATGAGCAAACCAAATGCAGTGGATCCACCTAGATTTGCAAAAATCGCAATATGACAAAACGGACCTAAGTGGGGATCTTCGGTAAAGAATAAATCTATTTAGGGAATCCTTGGTGAAAGCCAGAGGCCTGCGAATGGTTTCTAGGGGCATAAGATTCTACCATGAGAAACTATATAGTGAATTATGGTTGGTGGGCACAGCAAATTATTTAGAAAATTCGCATTCTTTTTCTTTAAAGTAATTCTTTTCATAGCTAATTTTACGAAACCAAGCCCTAAGCACCCACATGTCTAAACCGGTGATTTTTCACAATCTGCTCTGTCTAACGTGTTTCTCCATGTCTTCCTTGTTACACCCTGACCATATAAATCACTCTGCATGTTTTGATCGCTGAAACTAGAGTACTCTTTACTTTCCTTTGCATTACCCTGAAATCTTTTTTCTACTCTTAAACTTACATCTGATGGGAAAGAGTGCTGAAATTAAATTAATTATTAAATTAAATCATAAATTATCTTATTATTGTCCGCTTCTTGCGGCATTTCAGTTGGCTCTTAACTAATCTTGTGATGTTGCCAAAGGGTGACGTCTCGTTTCCGAACTCGATTGATTGTCATTGGTATGAGTTGTGATTTCTAAGAATCGATTAATGAATTCGGTCGAAACGTTTGCCATAATGAGGCAATGCGGTTTTTAAGTAAAAAGCTATGCACTTATCTGCATAACTTATTGAAGGTCTTTGTAAAATCTTAGATCTCGAGGTAAGTCGGTTTGGCTGTGAGCTGATATATCAGTCTGACCAAGAGTATATGAAAATTGTGTATACATATAAAAGCACATACAGGTTAACCCATTTCAATGAATATTTCCTTGAAAACTTTTCCAGCATCTGCCTTGTTTATTCTTTGGGTCATTATAAACGAGCACTTTTTCATTTCGACTTTTCGTACTAAATGTTGCTAAATGGCCCAACAATCTGACAACCCTGAGGACAACACTAGCAACAACAACAACAACATTACCAGCAGCCCGAGCGTATCCAAAGAGGCATCAATCATACGCCACGTAAACCGCAAGCCGAAAGCCGCCAGTCGAAAGCCATTTTAAGCTGCATATTTATGGCTAAGCAGGGGCAGGAGGACCAAAAAAAAAAAAGGAGAAAAATTAAGGAGCAGAGGCAAAAAGGCAGAAACATGCAAAAACGTGGCAAACTGCGTGTGCAGCAGGCGATAAGCGAGTGAGAGAATGAGAGAAACGGCAGCTGGAGCTGCTGCAGCTGCAACATCCCCCAGAGCTCCGCCGCCTCCAACGAGATATGCATGTTAAGTTGCATAAAGCAAAGTTATGCCCGGTCTGGGTGCTCTGGTGTGCTCTGCTGTAACTGTAACTGCGGTTAAGTCAACAAATTAAAACTTTTTCTACCCTTCATGAGGAAAATGAGCTGTGAGTAGGAGGAGGAGGAGGAGGAGGGGGTCAGAACTTATGCAAGAGTTATGCGCATAAGCGAGGGAGACAGGCAAAAATAAATAAAAATACTATTTAATTAAACTTTTGCACGTGGTTTTGTTTGTCTTCGAGTGTGTGTGTGTGTGTGTGTCTGTGTGTGTGTGAATCCAAATCCAAATTTTAATTCAATTTGCAGGCACTTTAGCAAGCATAAATAACAAATTTAAAATTAAGTCATACCAAATTCTGTTCGGCATAAATAACCGTTTTGTGGTCCGAGCAAGTTGCTCATTTGTATCCCCATTCGCAAAGGGTTCTTCTCTCTTATATAAATTGCTTGTGAAATTGAATCTTTATGGTTCAGCTGGAATATTTTGGCAGATAGTCTATAAATTATGGCCACAAAGGGCATACACGCAAAAAAAGTTGTTGGGATTTTTCTCATTTTGTTGCTGTCTGTCCTGGGAATGGCTCGCATATGTTGTTGTCTGTCCTTTGTTATTGTTGTAAATGATTATCCTTGGGGGTCGTCTGCCCAGCCAGCTCATTGGGTTGCTGAAGTGCCACATTTTGCGGCTTGGCAATGGAAAACGTTTCGAAATAGTTTCTAAATTAGTTTGCAAATGTTTTTGATGGCTGTTTATGTGTTTGGATAAGAGATTGCTTAATGGGGAGCAGGATGGTATATTTATTTTTGTCACATATTTTCGAGGGGAATGAAAAAGAGATGGTTAGGTGAGAGACAAGTGTATGAATTGTATACTGATATAAATTTGATTTAGATATTAATTTGTCAACGATTAAGTGAAAAGTTAATTAAGAGAATTTAATTTTAGTCCTTTTGCTTCGCAAAACAAAAAAACTGATTTTGGAACGACCAAATGAAATGCTGTAGAATAAATATACGGTTGGGTTAAGCTGAAATTCCATATTTAAGTTCATTTCGAACAATGAACTACTATTTTCGCTTGGCTTGTGCCTTGCACACTCTCTCTCCCTTCACTACGTATACGCAATATGCTAATAAAGTTTTCATTGCATACTTTTCAGCGCATTTGCATAGATTCCACCATACACTTTCGTGTGTGTGTGTGTGCGAGACACCTATGTATATAGTGAGGCAATTTAAGCAGTTTCACATTTACCAAAAAAATTTCTACCATGCAGCATAAATTGAACTCATTTCGTCAAAGTTTTCTGTCACGTTGGAATAAAATGATGTACGACAAATTGCACGAGCCAACAATTTGACAGCCACTAAGTTGAAATTTAATAAATTATTGTACCCATTTCGCATTTGGCACCTTTGGGGCCTGTTGGTTAGGTGTACTTTCGCTTTTGCAATATTCATTCAGCTTAACTGAAACGAACGAGCTCCGTTAAAGTCAAATTGAGCCTTGGGCCTGGCCCTCGCTTACATTTGTGAGTGTAATAAGTAAAGCAACAAACACCCAGACAGCATTAAAAGCTTGTGCTTGTGTTTGCTCCTTTCCTTTGGATGCTATACAATCTGCCTGCCATTTTCATTGAAGAGTTTACGAAACGTAGGTAAATTGTTTGCGGCCATAAAATTGTGTGCAACCGAAAGTCCAAGCCCCCCAAGAGTTGAAACTGCAAAGTAGTATGTGTGCCACCAGATATTCCCAATGGACATACTGTTGGTTCTTTGGCTTCTTCCTGCTTTTGGGCGGGGGTTTATCTTTTCGGCCATCAAGTTATTAAGTTTATGTAATTGTTGTGTGCATTTGCCAAAATGGCCACATTCTCTGTATTTGATTTCAAATCGTTTGTGGCAGCTTATGTAGGCGTTGGCCAGTATCAAATCGATGCACAGTGGACAGGTGGCAAAAAAAGGTGTTTGGTGAAGCACACAAGCTTTTTAAACAACAACATTTCATTAGATAAATGTTAACTTTTGTGTTTACAATGTAACTGTTTTAGTGACCTTTGGATTATTAATCTTAGAACTTTTTAGCAGGTGTTTATGTAACTAAAAAGTAAATAAATATATTTCGTTTCAATTACGTTGTGCTTTTAGAAAAAGAAGCTTTAATTACAAAACTAGCTGTATACCCAGCGTCGCACAGTGGTCCATCCGCGCCCCGCCTTGGACAAAACCCTTATTTCATTTTTGTTGAAAAGTTAAACGTTTTTTTTTTTAGATAAATCGACAGTTTAAATCACAACAATAACTAGTATAGTCAAGGATATTCGGAAACAGCTGGACGATAGCTGACGATTCTGACGCTACTTGACAACAGTACAGCATTCGATGACGTCAATCACGAAATTCTCTGCACGAAACTGAAGAACTTATACCACTTTTCAAGAACTGCTGTTTCTCTGCCTAAGTCATATCTGAATAACAGAATGCAGGCCGTGGCATCAGGCTCTTACATTTCTAACTTTTGCACAGTCTATTGTTGGGACCATTGTTGTTTTCTGTATGCGTGAATGATCTTCCTAATGTCCTGTCTAATTGTAATGTCCACATGTATGCTGACGATGTCCAAATCTATGTTAGTAGGCCCCTTATAAATATTAATAAATCTGTATGTGTTACCAATAATGTGCTTGCTAAAATCGATACTTGGGCTAAAGAGAACGGACTAGGGCTTAACCCGCCAAAAACCAAGTGCATAGTCATATATAAGAAATCCCTAGACACAAGCCAGTTGCCAAAAGTTGTCATTAATGGCACTTCAATTAACTATGTAGAACATGCAGCCAATCTCGGCATAACATTTAGCAACCACCTAACATGGACTAATCACTAGACATCGGATTTTGCATATTTGCATATTTTGAACCGCATGTCCGATTTAAGTACTGATTTCACACATCTTATTTTTCTTGATCAATGATCTAAGTCCACTAAAAACAATTTTGCGTAAATTGCATATTTGCATAAAAAAATATGAAAAATATGTAAAAAAACAGTTTCTATGAAATTACATTGTTTCAGTGCTAACAGTTTTCTGATTTTGTTGCAAATATGTTTGAACTTGTAAATCAACGTCACCAATTCAACTTGTAATCAATTTAAATGCCGAAAATATGCGATAAAAACGCATTTTAATTCAAAAATGGCTAAGAGATTAGCCATCAAACTGTTATGCAATACATATTTACATACCAGGCACCCGGAGTGCGTTGCTGCGCCCCCTTTAGAATTTTAAACACAATACGAAGAAGTGAAGCTTAATATACGATTGCCATCTATCAAATCTTCATGATAATTTAAACTCGTAAAATTTTTTTTTCTAATATCACGAGTTTTTGGTTCGTATGATCTTCACCTCCTATTTACCCTTCGATATACCCGTTTCGTGTCAATCTAAACTCATATAAGAATTTCGCAAATGTTAAAATTTCTTACCCGACTTTAATTGCCAACTTTAAATCTTCATGATAATCTGAACTATTCATAAAATTTTGTAGTTTGGATTTTTGGTCCGCTTGATCTTGACCCATCAATTTACCTGTCTACATTATAAATTTCGCATCTTTTTGGACCGTTGGATTGAACCATTTACGCGTCAAAAATTGTCATTTATAACATCTTCAAAACTCATACAATTTTGCAAATTTCGCGAAAAAGCAAAACTCAAATAATAATTTTGAAAATTTCGCGATTTTTTTAACAGTTCGATATGCACTTCCTATATTTACCCTACTATTGCCGTCTATAAAGTCTTCGTATAATCTTTGGGCATATAAAAAATTGGCAAATTTTGACCTGTCCAATCGACGCCTGCGCTTTCGTAAATACTCAAATGAAAATTTGACAAATTTGGCGGTTTTTGGTCTAAGCCTCTTATATACGCGTCTTCAATTGCCATCTATCCAATCTTCATAGTTATCTTAGGTCCTTTGAAAATTTGTCAAATTTTGAAAATTCGCGTATTTTTGACCATTTGTTCCACATCTCCTTTATTTATCCGTGTACTCTAGCCGCCCATAAGATCTTCATAAAAATCTGAAATTAATGAAAAATTCAAAAATTTCCCAATATTGTAGATCTTTATGGTACACCTTTCATTATTATATTCTTTATAATAATCTAAGCTGAAGAATGATAATTTTTATAAATTTCGCCATTTTTATACATTTTTTATACAATTATATATTTTGCATATTTATTGCATATTTGTTTGCATATATTGAATATGCAGTTTCCAATGGAAAGTGGGTTATTAAATTAGCATAATTCCAAATTTTCACCTCAATCAACCTTCATTTAAAAAAGTGCATAAAATCCGATGTCTACTAGGCACATATCAAAAGCAAAAGGTAAAACATACGGAATGCTGCGCCAGCTCGCAAAGACAAAGTCGGTATTACCCGTTCATCTTAAAATGGCTATAGCAAAATAAATTCTCGTACCTACACTTTTTTATGGAGTAGAAGTTTTTGGCCACTGCGATTTTAGACACTTTCAGAAGCTTAATGTGTCACTTAACTCAATAGCTAGATATGTATTTAATAGTAATCGATTCGACCACATATCACACCTAGCTCGGAAGATTTTTGACTTTGGCCTCAAATCGTGGATTAGTCTCAGAACTCTTACTTTCATTCATTAGATTTTTACAAGCAAAGAACTAACTTACCTTCACAATATGCTAAGACCTGCAGCATCGCAGCGCACAAACAATTTTATATGCCCGAGATGGAAGCTATTATGCTCTGAGAGGCAGTTTATGATAATGCTTCATTTGAATTTACCGCGGCACTTGTGTAAGTAGACACACGTGATTATGAAAAATATAGTTTTCATATATTTCACACCTTCGAAATAATCACTCATCCATAGACTGTCGCGTGACATCGATGTGACTATTTCGCTCTTGAACCCCAGACCAACTCACAAAACTACAACCTGCGAGATCCGTGACTTTAGATTTGACGGGTATTTCGCGGGTATCTCCGTACAAAGCTTAACGTAGAAGTATCGGCGAATTCCAATATGGTGTTTATCATAGCGTTGCTAGAAACAGTACATGAGTACAAATACCTAGGTGTGTTACTGACTTCAAATATAATATGTCATTTAAGAAACATTTGGCACAGAAATTGACAGACGCCAAAGTCGCTATTAATAGCATCTGGAAGCATCTGCTTGGGCAGAAGAAAGTCAACAACAGCACCAAATATAAACTGTTTTTAGCCACATCCAGGGCAGTTTGGGAATTTAGCCGATTCGAGGATGTAGAGCGATGGCTTCGTTTCTACCTTAAAAAGATCTTTTACCTGCCTCTAAACAATCGCAAACAAACAAAAATCATAGTTGAACAACTTCTGGTAGACCGATCACAGTTTTTCCATGAATGGGATATTATGGCAGGATCCCACAACATAAGGTACATACTCAAATGACAGCGGAACTTGGGAAGCGTGGCAAACAGAGTTCGAGCTGCAGGCAAGGCAGAGTGATACACGATTCACATACAAGCGCCTAGAGTACAAACTATGTGAACGGAATGTTTTTAGGGATGATGTGGACACATATGCAATATCGCTTATTTTTCGTGCAAGAACTGAAGTGCTCAGACTAAATTATATGCCACACAGAACGACGGAAAGCCGATGCACCCTATGCAATATGGATGAAAGAGAAGATGTAGCACATTTCATATCGCGATGTCCAATTCTAGGTGAGCACCGTGTACTGCACCTCGTCAAATGGACTCTAGAGAGAAGGGAAATGCTTGAATTAATGAACGGGCCCATCTGACCCTCTCTAATCTCATATTTCAGGGAGGCCACATAATATTTAGAAATTTGTTTTCTTAAATTTAGGGCCTTACGACAGATTTTATAGGGCGGGTTTTTGTCCTTTTCTATTACTTTGCCAAACACAAACTTGTCTTCTTCTCAATTGTTCTTGCTCATTGTAAGCTTCGCTGATCTCTTCTGCCGGTCGGGTACGATTTTCAATCATGCTGAGTTAAGCTGATTCCCTTTCAATAGCACGTTCCTATTCCGTTCGAAGTGCTAAGACATTTCAGTGTCTCGTTGCATTCTGAGAACGCCGACCAATGTTACCCAGGCCTCTTGTTGGTGTTCTAGCAAATATCGAACTGTAAATGATCATCATTGTGTATAAATCGCACATAAAGTTTTCACAAAATAAAGAGAGCAGGCGAATGAAAATGTTGCAATTGAAATTTGGAAAACAACTTAATCGTGACTAGCGCATTAAGTTATAAGTAAAAGTGTACTTGTTGCGCTATGATAGAAAGAAAGAAACTTAAATAAAAAACCAGAAAGCAAAGCTAACTTCCTCTCTTTCGAAGTTTTAATACACTCGAAAAAGCTCGTTCCAACGGACAGCGATTTGGATCAAATACATATAATTTTAATAATGACCGAGTTTAAGAACGCTAACATGGAAAACATAAAAGATTTTCTCACTAAGACCCATTTTCCTACCGATCGTTTCTATGGCAGCTACAAGAAGTAGTCATCATACATATTAGCGTCGTGCAGCTAAAAGAAGACTCTGTGCAAAGTTTCAGCTCGATAGCTTCAAAACTGGGGGACTAGTTCACGTAGAAACAGACAGACGTACAAAGCTCAATCGACTCAGTTCGTCATGATAATCAAAAATATATATACTTTATGTGTCGGAGATGACTCCTTCTGTGCGTTACAAACATCTGGACAATTTTAAGGGTATAAAAATACAAGGGTATAAAAATTTCAAAAAAAAAAAAATGATTTTTGTTCTTTCGACTTAAGAATCGTACTTCTACAAAGATAATAAGGTATTAACTGAGGGACTAGTTTGACAGACGGACAAACGGACGGACAGACAGACGGACGGACAAAGCTCAATCGATTCAGCTCGTCATGCTGATTAAGAATATATAATTACCTTATATGGTCGGAGATGATTCCTACTATGCGTTGCAAACTTCTGGGCAAAATTATAATCAGGGCTGCAAAACCAATAAATTTTTTCGGAGCTCCGCTTCGCGGGTTCGAACCGAAATTTACCAATGGTTAATGTTCGGAAATTTTAGGTTCGAGGTTTTTGGGCGAAGGTTTTGGTTGGAACTTTGGTTCGGCCCAAGTTTTACGCAAAATTTAACAGAAATCCAATTTATGTGATAAATATTCAAAATAAAGTCTAACTTCCATATAGCGAGTCTCAACGGGACCAATAAAAACTTCGCTGTAAGGAAAAAATCGTAATATAGAGAAAGATATACGAAATTGCAGTGATCAGGAAACGAACTCGTTATATAGAGAACTTCATTGCAAAATTTCTGTACTTTTGACCAGACAAAAAAAAATTTAAGACCTGAGCAACTGTGACATCATGTTACTGATAAGACAGTTAGCGCAATAGCATTAAGTTGTTAACATTAATCAGCTGTACAAATTTTTAAAAGGTTTGATTTAATCGGTTCTCTATATGTGCCAGGTTCAGGTTCAGCAAATCTCTGAACTTTGGTTTAGTTTAAGGTTCGGTTCACAATTAAAAAAAAAGTCGGAATTCCGGGTTCAAACCGGTTCGATTCATAACCGGTTTGCAGACCTGATTATAATACACTTTTCAAGTGTATAACTAGACAATCAAAACAAATCAGAAAGAACATTGGCTGAGCTATCAAATGGAATGACCGCCTATTGCGCCACAAGCTGAACTGTAATTGAATTGAACTGAAAAACGAACTGTTCATCTAATAGAAAAAGTTTTTTCTTTCTTTAGAAAAAAAATCTTTTACACACCCGGTCACCTTTACCAGCTACTGGCGCCAGCTGTGAAGTAACTAGCCATGAAAAAGCAAAAATTCTCTAAATATGGCAGTTCGGATTCGGCGTTAAACTGTAGGTCCCTTTCTCTTGTGCGAAAAATTATAAGCACACACGCCAAGAGATTGAGAGAAGCTTGGCCCTGGCTCTCCTGGACGTGCTGTTTGAGCCAATTTTACATTTTTTACATTTTTACAAACAGCGATAAATATATAATATGATTTGCCACACTGTGCCTCAATTCAAGTTCAAAGTTTTATGTTGTTCGTAATCAGACTCAGCTGTGCATTGCACTGCAAAATAAAGTGTCAATGTGTTGACTGTTTGTTATTTGTAATGCAGCAGACATACTCGAATGAAGTATATACCCCGGAGTACATGGCAAAACACTCATGCCCAATGCTCAACAAATTGCTCACATTCCTTTTGGCTTTGTCGATTCACTTGCCTTGCCGGCAGTTGATTAATGATGACAAAAGTGGAGAAGCACCAGCAGCAGCAGCCGCAGCAGGAGCGTTCCTAATCAACAGATGTGACAACAAGTTCAACCTCCCTTGTCAACCAACTCACCTCCCCTCCATGAAACTCCTCCTCTTTCACATCAACCTCTTTGGCGGTTGCTTCGAGCATGAAATGGGGGACGACGGACCGCCAACGCTGGGTTACTTTGATGTACCTCACGTAATCGCCCCCTCCCCCTCCCCCAAAAAACAGCTCTTAACCCGTCAACATAAAAATGCTAGCTCATAAATTCAAAACATGCTTTAAATTAGTCGCCGTAACTGAAGCCTTTTACAATCAACAAAAATTTATATCAAATTTCGACCATAAAAACATGGTTCTGTTAGGGGCTTTGGAGTAAAATCAAGGGTTGGCATTTCAAGAAACGGAACCG
This sequence comes from Lordiphosa magnipectinata, assembly GCA_037044535.1. NCBI lineage: Eukaryota > Metazoa > Arthropoda > Insecta > Diptera > Drosophilidae > Lordiphosa > Lordiphosa magnipectinata. The sequence continues at coordinate 380,093 of JBAMBO010001605.1, forward strand.
AGTCAAAACATTATTTGAAATTGCTTTCCTTTGAAGCGGCCTGCAACTTATCAGCGATTGCTCATAAATATAAATGGCATTAGTCTCAATTTTAAACGGGTGAAGAAAGCTTACAGGATCAGAGACATTCATTCCATTTTCATGTATCGCCATCAATCTGTTGGCTCATTTTGAAGATTACCTTTTAGCTTATTTAATATGTGAAAATGTTTTCTCTTTACTTAACACCAAACTTTTGATGCCTGTGTGTCAGTTGTTCGATCATGTATCTCATTTGCCAGCCCTGCCAAATAATCAGCTCGACATCAATGTCAAAAATTGTGATAGAAATGCCAATCAATACTCGCATACATAAATAAACATACAAACATTTTGCATTTCGTGTATTTAATTTCATTTTATGGCATTTTATGGGGCATAAGTCAAAAGAGGCTATAAAAACCCATCCGGGGCCTGGTTGTCTTGTGTTACGCATACGCCGCGTTGAACACGCAATAAAAATACCAATTGCAGTTTGTACGCCTTCCGCACCCCCGCGGCAGGTGAAGGGACAGGACAGGACAGGGCCATTGTTTCGTAATGTGGATGCATGCAAAATTTATTGTTGATTTTATTTTTTTACACAACGCACACATTTTCCGCTTCCTTTTTGCACAATTTTTCTGGACATAAATTTACAAGCAGCCACCGGTGGCGGGTGGGTGGCGGTGGGGGGGTGGGTACATCAGGTGCGTTAGTTTGTCAGCCTTGACCGCCAGTTGCAAGAAATCTGAGTCCTCGCCGGTCTCACAAAAGTTGAAAAGTTAAAAATATGTATACACTTGACGAAGTGCGGGTCTAAGAACCCCAGATGCTTGTCTGACTCGTACTTTAGCCTTGCGTGCGTGGCGCCCATTAGACGAGGACAACGACTCCCCAAGCACGTGGCTCTAGTCTCTATGTATGTATACCCATATATATCCTGCCCTCAATGTTGCTACCTTGAAACGAGCGTGAAAGTATTTCCAGCATTTTTGGCGTATCGCTGAAATGGCCAATTAATATGCCACTTCTTCCATGTATTTTGGAGGCCTATTGATTTTTTTATTTTTTTTTTGCCCCTGTAAACTTGTTGAGAAGCGTTTTGACTGGAGCGGCACGGGGGTGAGGGCGTGTGCACAACAATTAAGCCATTCCGGCGGTTGGGTGGCTTGTTTGTACAGTGTATGCTGTCTGTCCCGAATTTATATCGCCTGAATGCCTCCGCCTTCGCAGTCGCTCCGTGTAATTGCCATGTGCACTCGTAATTCTGTGATTGAACGGGCGCGATTCGGTTTATGAAGCGTTATAATGCGCTTATGTCGTGCCATGTCAGGCAAAGCGGAGCCAGTCGACTAATACAATTAGGCAGATAAGGCGTCCAGGCATATCCCAAGCATGTTAAGTTCCCAATGAAATGAGCCAAATTAATGCATAAATCTTACAGGATATGAGTGTGAGCCAGTGTGTGTGTGTGTGTGTGTGCCGGTAAGACATATAGCCATAATTGCAGCAGCAGGCAAAGGTGAATGAGATTTGCTTATCTATTTGAAACAGTTAATTGGGCAGAAATTTTACTCTGAATTGGTTTAAAATTGAGAAATTTGCGAAAATGGATTTCGTTAATATTATGGCGTAGCCAAGCGAGGGAATTCTTATTTAAAGCTTCCTATTTTGTAGGCTGAAAAACAGAGACGTTCACCTGTTTAATAATGTACGTAAAGCTACAAGTGCACCCAAAAAATTTGTATTAATATCATTTTGATACGCTTTATCTCGCATTGAAACTTGAAGCAGTATCACATTTATTTTTGTATATAAAAATAGAGAGTATCAAATTAATATTTTGGTATTAAATTGATCCTTAGAATTTTAATTTGAATAGCAAAAGTATTAATTTGAAATTTGAAACTAAACTTTCTCATAAAAAGGTGCCCACATCTGACAATTTCATTTCATTAATGTAAATAAAATAGCTCGAAATAAAAGTAAACTGTTTTTTTAAAGAAAGAGAAAGAAAGTAAAGAATTGAATTGTTGCCATAAATTTGATAAGACAAAATATTAAATTGATAAAAATTAGTATCAAAATGATAGTAAAAGTTTGACAATTTAAATATCAAATAGATAAAAACTAGTATCAAATAGATACTTAAAAATTTAAACAACACTTTGTCAACCCGATACAAGTAAGTATCAATTTGATATCTTCAAAATATCATTTTAATACTTTCCACAATATTGATACTCAATAGTTTCAAATTGATCACCAAATAGTGTCATTTTGATGATAATTTTTTTTGGTTGTAAAGATGACATATGAGAAAATTTCAACAACAATGCGCACATCTTTGATATGATAATTTAATGCATGGCCTTTTTATACTCTTCCAGATGCTATAAAGATGATGGTAACGCATTGAAGGAAGCATCATCGACCACATAATGTAAATATATTCTTAATCAGCATGACGAGGTGAGTTGATCTTATAGCCATGTCCATCTATTTCAATACTATCTCTTCATGAAATGTTTACTGCTCAGGAATGTCTGATGTTGAACCCTAAGCAGGGTTCGGAATAGCAAAAAATAGTTACATTCAAAAACTTTAATGCCCATCAAGTGAAAAAAGATGGCAAGATTAACGCATAAGCGCAATTCGCAACTAAAGAATCTCCATTGTAAAAGGACCGCTAAGTGCTTAAGAAAGGGCTTTTAAAGGCCACCAATGACTACAATTCATAACCATTATGATGACAATACTGAACCGCGATAAATACCATTCATGACCAATACTAAAATATAAAGTCAAAATCATAAAGAATGTTTCGAACCACTTTCCGTGACTGACAAATCATAAAATAGCGGAAAAATACCAAAAAGGATCAAAAATAGTAACAATGCCAAACAAACTTTACTCCCAATCAAATGAAAAATCATGCCAGGATAAGCGCAATTTTCAGCTAAGGGATCTCCATGGTAATAATACCTCTAAATTCTTAAGAAACTGCTTTTCAACACCACAAATGACCACATATAGCTACATAGCCATGATTTTGACAATACTGAACGCCGAACCATGGATGACCCATGATGAGCATACAGAATGTATCAGTTACGCCATTTTTTTCTTTGGTTTCTCCACAAAAGACAATTTTAATTGAAATTTTACTTTTTCTTGGTGGCAATGACGAATTTCACTCATAAAATTAATTACATAATTTTGGGGAAGCCTGTGATACCCAAATGGTCAATGTTGCTCAGAGGGAATTGCTGGTACAAAATTGCCTATAGTCCGCGAACCAAAGGTTCCTTTGTGAATATGAAAACACAGTTGGATCTATTTTTACGTCTGGCTCATTGGTATTCCAATTCGCGGTTCTTTGGATGTCGAGTACCATCTCTTAGGGACATGCAGTAGCTCATTATAACATCATAAAAAATTATTTAAATAAAAATCTACCGTGCGCTTTTAAAGATATTCAAGAGTTAAGGTTTAACTCCTTCTGAAGGTACCCAAACCAATTGCCCCATTGATGTGAATGACCCTGTACACATTTGCTGAATTTTCCAGATTTTTATCTTAAGACCATAAAATCTAAGATAAAATTGTACAAAAGTACCCATAAAACGCGAACCGAGGCTTAATTTGAAAAACTGGGTATGAGGTGATGCTTACAGAAGTCCCTTTTATCATAATTTAAGGGTCCCATGCCGGAGTTTTTTTAGTGTTGTACTGTGTTATGAGAGGCCAATTAAGACACTTTCTGCTATACTTTTATACCGCCTTTGATATGTGCTCATGGATCATCCATGGTATTTATTGCGGTTCAGAATTGTCATAATCATGGTAATGTAGTTACGTGAGCTCAATTGTGGTCTTGAAAAGCAGTTTCTTAAGTATTTAACGGAATTATTACCATGGAGATCCCTTAGCTTCCAATTGCGTATATGCATTGATCCTGGCATGATTTTCCACTTGATCGGCATTAACTTTTTTCATTATTATTATTTTCGATCCTTTTTGGTATTTTTTCGCGATTTAATGAGTCGTCAGTTACGGTAAAAATGTACAATTGGCTCAAACAGCACCTCCAAAGGAGGGCCAGGGCCAAGCTTCTCTCAATCTCGTCAGTCACGGTAAACAGGTTTCAATAACTCAGGTACTACAAAGTCTGTGGCTCCCAGCTTAGAGCCGTATGGTGTGGCTCACGAGCCGAGAGCCGTTTCATGGCTCACGGCTCACGAGGAAAAAGGTAGAAAGTGGTAAAGAATTGGAGAGAGATGGAGAGAGAGGGAAAGAGGGGGAAAGAGAGGGAAAAAGGGGAAAAAAGGTGTGGGAACTGTGTGAGTAGAGTGTGGGAACTGTGGGGGAAGTGTGTGGGAGCAGTCTGGGAACAGTGCGAGAATAGTGTGGAAATAGTGTGGAAACAGTATGGGAACAGTGTGAGTAGAGTGTGGGAAGAGGGGGGGAACAGTGTGAGAATAGAGTGGGAACAGTGTGGGAACAGGTTGAGTAGAGAGTTTAGAAAGTTTTGGAACAGTGGTGGAACAGTGTGGGAATAGTGTGGGAAGAGTTTGGGAACAATGTGGAAACAGTAGAGAAATAGTGTGGGAATAGTTTGGAAACAGTGTGGAAACAGTAGGAGAGCAGTGGTGGAAGAGGGGAAGAGAAGGTTTAAAATTATTTCAATTTTATAGGTAAAGACTGGGATTATAATTTCTTTTATCGATGAGCTGCACAATAAACAAGAGTTAGGCTGCCTTCACACTGTTTGTTACATGAGACATGACCCAGCCTGCCATATGCGGAGCGCTCCAAAGCAGGAGTGAAAAGGGACTCCCAAAGCAGCACCTCGAAGGAGCGTTTCCGGATCACTCCGAAGCAGGAGTGAAAGGTAATCCCAAAGCAGCACCTCAAAGAAGCGTTTCTGGAGCACTCCGAAGCAGGAGTGAAAAGCGACTCCCAAAGAAGCACCTCGAAGGAGCGTTTTTTGGAGCGCTCTAAAAGAATATAAAAAAAAAAGAAAAAATGCTGCTGAGGTGACTTGATCCCAGGCCTCGACCAACTGCGTACTTTCTTAACTATGGTTTTGATGCTAGGTCTTGCTTAAGGCTAATAGCCGAGTGGGCTAAGACGTCCGTCCGTGTGTTCAGCATTTGTGAGAGGTTCCGAGTTCAAGTCCCCCAAAAAAAGAGGAAAGCAAAAAAAAAAGTATATAAAAATATAACCAACAACCACACAACGGTTCGCGTTGGTCCGGTGCTGGTCCCCTAGTCTCCACCCCCAAACCGCCCATTTAAAAAAAAAAAAAACCAAAAAAATTTCGCTGTTAATGCCACTTTTTAGGGCGAGTTGTTTTTGAGTGTAGAGACTCCTCTTCGGACCATTATCGGATCACCGAAACCAATCTCGAAACACTCCGTCTAGGTTATCTTTTGATTACTTAAGGAGTCCTTTTCAAAAAACCATAGGCTAATAGAGGAGTCCGCACGGATCCTTTGCGGGTTATCTGAGTGAGCATTCTGGGACGCCGAAATCACTCATTTGAGGATACCTTTAGGCACCCTTTTTTCATATATATTGAAAAGGCACTTTTCTCCGGCGGATATGCTCCTTTGGGACACTTTTCGGAGCCTCCCTAGGAGACTAAGCGCACCATACAGGGAGTCCTAGTGGAGCACCTTGCGGACTCCGCTGGTTGGCTGGACGATAGTCTATTAGTTCTGCTTTTTGTTATGATTTCAATGTGAATAAGCTTTCCAAATTCATACAAGAATCAAAGTGAAATGCAGGCCTAGACTAGACTATCATGTCTTTTGTATCAAACAGTGTGAAGGCAGCCTTACAGAAAAAAAGAAGGGAACACAGCGGCAAGTGATCTTGTTGTTGGTGTTTCTTTTCCCTCTTAGTTTTCTTCTTTTGAAAAATTTCCATTGCTGATTTAAATACCATTTCACATCCAAGCCTCGTGAGTGTTAACGACACTCACACATTATTTTTGTGTATAAAAATCAGTCAATTCAATTTTATTCTCATCGTGTCCCAGAAAAAGTGCATGGAAAATTTCGTACTTAAGAGGCCTTTCCATTTCGAACTATTAAAAACGAATAAATCAGTTTGTTTGTTTAGAAGTTAATTGAATAAGTGGAATTGTGGTAATTTTGCTGTCAATCCAGAACCAGTTCTTCCCTTTACTCTTCCATCATAAATACCAATCTAGTTTATGACCCACATATGTTGGACTCTAAATGGACTATCGCACACACACACACACACACACTTTAACGAGCTAACTTATGTCTGCATATACATATATCTATAAATATGTTAAACTACTTGTTGATGGTTGGCCCTGGGCATTTGTTCCGTCAGCCAAAAAAACAATTCCCCTTCTGTATGCCCCCCTTTTAGTCACAAAGTGTTCGCACAATTATTTTAAATGACTCGACACAAAAATTAAAAATGCAATAATTGCATAATGAGAGCATGTGCCAAGGAGCCGCCCCGTCGTATTGTCGCCAGGAACCGGGCAAATGGCCAAAACGGATAAGGCTTGGCCTTTAAGTTGGGCATAATTGAGGGATGAAGCGCGAAATCTCACGCAAAGAGGAGAGCAATGTGTGAGATGGGGATGGGTAAAAGAGGCGACAACAAAACCAAAAGCCGCTTAAATGCGTGCTAAGTGGTGTTGAGCTTATAATGAAACACACAACAACTAACAACTGCACACACACACACACACACACATAAACACTTTGATATAGCCGGGCAACCGAGTTTAGTTCCCACGCAGCAGCCAAGCCCACTTCCGGCATTTTGTAAGTGTGTGTGTGTATGTGTGTTGTGACCAGGTAAAGCTCACGGTCAGATCTAAAAGCAAAACCACAAAAACCACCAACACCAACTTCCACACACACATCGCCAAACTAGGCACAGCATCAACATCAACCATGTCGTGAGAGCTTACCTCTGGGCATTTTGTTGTTTCAATTTTTTGTATGATTTATTTACTACTAACAAAATTTTGTCACAATTTCTATGATTGATGGCCCCGAGCAGTTAGTTCAGGATATTAATTTGAGTGCCTAATTAATGTAATTATTTCGCGCATCATAAAAGTATGCTATGTTTTTTTTCTTCTCGCTTCAATCAAAAGTTGTACGGCCACGCAAGTGGCTCGGGGATATGCTGTCGCATCCTCAATTTTGTGTCACATCAAAGTGCTTTATCACACCACCACACCTCCCCTTCAATGCCATGTGCATTCCCCTTGGGGCTGTCAATGTGGGCGTTGTTGATCACAAAAATTGAATTGTATTCGCAATTGAATTGCATTGTTCTTCTGGCTGTTTTTTCGTTTTTTGCCAAGCGGCAATGCATAATGCGGCAAACTGAAAGTGACAGAACCAGCACGGGCAGCATTGCATTTTGAGTTATGATACTCACTCGTTCGGTCAGTGGAGCCAACCAGCAGATGTGTCTGATGGCTGGGGAAAAGTGAGCTTGGACAGTTTCATGCATTGCAAATGACAGTTTGAGGTGTTTTGAGGATTTTCCTAGCTCTCAAGTGCAATGATGCGGCAATTACAGTTTTGGTCAAGTTGAAATGGATGAGGGTGGGGTGACATAACTAAATTTAATGCTTTAAATGCGAGAAATGTAAGTATAAACATTATTTGCAATTACTTAGAGGTGTATGAGTGATGGAGAGTGATGGATGACAAAAGAGTTTGAATTGAATTTATTCTTTTGGTTTTGGGCGTAAATATATATGGTCGGTTTCGAGGTGCACAAAAAAGACCGTTTTTTCAGCCGACCAAAAAGTGGTTTATTTTCTTCTTCGATCGCATAAATACATTAACCAGCTTCCTATCAAGGTATCGATGGATAAACGACTAAGTAACAACAATTTCAGAAATTGAAAATCGAATTTATTACAATTTGACAAAACGACTTTATGCCGTTTTGTACTTAAAATTTGAAGCAAGTTCTTTTCTTGAATGTACTTAAATTAAGTACGAAATATACTATAATCTAAACACGGCTGTTAATGTTATTAAAATGAGAGAAACTTTTCGAGAGCTTTTCGTAGTAAGCCGAAAAGTTTGAGAAAAGCGCGTTCTTAATTCAAGTACAAAATATCTTGGACAAAATAGACTTAAGCTAAATTCACACAGGCAAATAGTTTGACAAGTTTTGATGAAATGTTGATAAAAATTTGGCTAAATTGGCGAACTTGGAAGTGAGTGGAACCATAGTTTATGCTTTTAATCCTTCAAAATCTGCTATAATAGCTTTTTAGCCAAAATGCCACCAAATATTTGTCAAATTATTTGCCTGTGTGAACTTAGCTTTACAATGCAAGCTCCAAAAAGTGTGCAACAACAAACGCAAATTATTTATTTCGAATCTGTTCTTAAATTTTCCTCCGAATACTAACACTTTGCTTATGGAGTGATTACAGTAATACCAACTTGGTTTTTTATTTAATTCATTTCATAAGGCATTTTTCCACCCTTAATTGATACAGAGACCTAGTTTCAAGAACGAATTTGGTATAGCATTAGAATTCCAAGGGCTTTAATCAAAAGCAAGTGTTTTAGGATTGAAAAGAATTATGTACTTATAACTCAAGGTACATTTGGGGTCGAAATACGGTCGACACAAATCATTGATCCGCACGGACTGAATCATGACACATACCTAAAGATTTTTTATGTATTCATTCAGTTCTTCATACTCGAATTTAGCTTGATTTGTACACCTACCATCGATGGATTCTATTTCATGAAGGGCCAAGTCCATTTTTCGCTTAATCAGTGCTTGTTGTACACTTTGTCTGGGCATATTTATTTTGTGTGTATTTCGGTTATTTTATGTGAGTTTTTTTAGCTTACTTGCAGGTTTTATTTGGCCGTTTTGGTGCAGCCACAATAAAAATAAATTTTTTTTAATTGGAATTTTCCTCCTACGCGTTTCGGTGTCATTTTGCGCCTTCTTCAGGGAGTCTGGATTTATAAATTTGTTCTTCATTAAAAACAATACAAAAACATTAACTCTTTTTTGTCATACATACATTACTTTGTCGTTATTCTAATTAACTACCCTTATCGCTTTATATCGCTATATTAGTAAGTTTGTCTATGTAGGGTACGCTTATGTATCGTGTATTCTTTTCTTCTTTGATTTTGTCATCTTTTTGTTTATTAGTGGCGTCTTTTATTAGGTTTTCGATCAGCTGTTCTGGATAGCTATTCTTCCTAAGCATTTTCTTTAGTTTTATATACATATATATTGGGCCTATATATTTATTTCACTTAAAATATATGCTTTGTTAATGATATTTTTCGCCGTATTTATCTTCTGGTTCCTGGGTTGATGTGAGTGGAAATTAATGATTCTCCCTGATGAGATGTCTTTTGTGTACCATTTGAATTTAATTTTTCCCTGTTCTTTCTTTATCTCCGTGTCTAAGTAAGCTATTTTGTCATGTTGTTCCACTTCTAAAGTAAATTGTATCCTATGATGTTGTTTGCTTAGTGTATTTAATATTATATTTGCATTCTTTTCTTTTATTATGCAAAAAATGTCATCGACATATTTTGCTATGTGTTTTATGTGAACGATTTGTTTCCCTAGGTCTTCAAATTGCGTTATCCAGTATCTTGTCTAGTACCACATTCGCTATGGTTGGTGACACCGGGTTCCCCATGGGCATGCCAAATATTTGATTGTATATTGTAGAGTCATGAATTAGATAATTGTTGTCTATTAGAATGAAGTGCAAAATTTCCCTAAATTTATTTTTTGGTATTTCAGTGTGTATTGAGATTTCTGTCCATTTTTCCATAATAATATTCCGAATTGCCAGGTGTATTGGGATATTTGTAAACAATGATACAACATAAAAAGATATTAGGATTTCATCCTCTACGATGTGTATATCCTTAATTCTGTTTTTTAACTGTAGTGAAATTTTTATGTTGTATGTTTTTGATGTTATGTTTTTGATCAGGTTTTATTTTGATTTACATTCATGCATTAAGCTTTGACTCTCAAGTAACAGCAACATTTACAGCCTCTCAAAAACAGCTGGCTTTACCTTACCTTACCTTTACCTTAACAATTGTTAACTGGCCGTTTTTTGTTCATATCTTGAGTATCGTTCATCCGATCTTTATCATTCCTTCAGATAGCTATTTTGATTACTAGATATCTTTAGAAGGTACGAACAATCTATCATCAAAACTGTGGGAGATATGACGTTTTTTCCAAATGGCGGGGGCGGGAGGGGGCGTAGCAAAAATTGAAAATAAACTTGATCTGCCTGCAAGTATTAGAACTATATGTCCCATACATGTCAAACCTCTATCTCTTACCATTTCTGAGATCTTTTTGTTCATACGGATGGACGGACGGACAGACAGACATGGCTATAACTACACGCCTGTTGATGCTGATCAAGAATAAATATACTTTATAGGGTCGGAGATGATTCCTTCTGGCTGTTACATACTTTTGCACAAACTTAATATACTCTGTGTACCTTTGGTACAGAGTATAAAAAGGTTGGATGAATAAACTAACTCTTAAGACTTTGATTTGAAACATGTTTCACAATGCTTAATAGTACCTTCGAGAATTGAGCACCCAATATAAAAAATGGATTCAAAGAAGACCAAAAAATAATTATTTGTAATTTGTATATATAAAAAAATATTATTTGCTGAACTTGGCAGAGGGCTAACATGATTTGCAGATAATCGATAAAAACGATTTGGATTCTACACGGTATCTACTCCTCCAGTGTCGGAAAAATCTTTTTTGGTCTTAAATATGGCTGGTATGCTATTTCCCCAATATGATACAGACAGCCCAATATAGTAGCGGCTCTGGCTATGATAACGACAATGATTGTGTTGCGTCAGCCTATAAAAGGACTCTGCCTCATCTTCACAAAATAATCCCATGAATGAAACTATGGCTTTGCCTATGCCTAATTGCATTCCAAATAGTGCCTTCTATTTTCTATTGAAAATACTTTTTTAATTTTCAAAAACTTAAGACACAAAATCAAATCGGGACTCCTCTGTCTCCATATCCATTTATTCTTCCTCTTGCGGTTCTTCCTCCTTAGCCCTAGCATGGGCGGGGCAATTTTAAAGGTATCGTCCTCTGTACGCCTCACATACGTTTTCTAACAGCGCAGTATACTCTGTGGTCTTATTCTTTTCACTGGTGCTTGAGCATTTCCCCATAAATTGTGCAGTTGGTGGTCACACCCTTTTAGAAAGCAGCCTCTCTGACTTGTCAGAACCGGTTCTTAAAGTGCCAACTAAGTATGCGAAATATTTGTGTCCCATTTTTGTTGAAAATTGGGAAATATTTTTTAAAAATCTAAATAATTAGACAAATTTTCAAAAAATTCACTACCCGACGTTTGAAGCACAGATTTTATTGTTAAAATTTTCATTAAGCTTACGGAGCGTATGGTTAATTTGTAGTTGAAACTTTGTGGCCTTATCGCATCCATTAAAACTTAAATTTTTGTTTGTTTTGTTTAAAATTTAAATGTTATAGACATAACATTTACATACAAAAAGAATCCTTTCAGGGGGGAGCACTCTAAATTTTTATTTTCGCTTTTAAAAGTGCACCCCTGTGTACATACTTCTTTGAGCTTGCAAAGGGGAGCATACCACATTTTATGATTTTATTTTTCTAAAGCTTTTTAGCAGAGGTGCCTACATGCTATACGCACGCCACGTATTCGTTTTTGATTTGCGCATAGAGACAGTTGCGCAAAATGCACTCACACAGGGCAATAATCGGGTTTCTCATCAAATTTCTTGTGGTTGTGGTTGCTTGAGAAATAGTTTCTTCATTTGTATAGGTGTCTACGCGGCCGTAAGCTAGCTGTGGGCACACCTGTTTTACAGTGAGCTTGGGGCAGGCCTGCTCTAATCTCTATAGCTTGGCCGTTTATTCGTTGATTTCTACAAAAAAAAGCTTGTTTGACGTCTAATTAAAGAATTTTGTTATGGAAATAGTAAAAAACTTAGCAGAACAATTTTTTTTCGAATTTTTCGAATTTTTAAAGTAAAATATTAGAAAAATTATAGAAATTTATTTTCTTTAGATATTTCTTTTAAATATACTTTTTGACTAATTTATCTTCAAGTGTAATTTAAAAGTTCACTGATCTTTGCTTTCTGTATACAAATTAATGTACTTAAACCAGCAATTGGTTAACAAATCAATTGCAATGTACCCATGTCATGACAACTCTCTCAATCTCTCTTGTGGCCTGAATTACCAAACAAGGGAAAACCACACAGCATTGCAACATTTGCCATCTCATCGAAGATGCCTCTCTAAATATTTAGACAATCAAACAAGATTTGAGGCAACACAAGGTATTTAGCTTGTGGCAAAGCTGGAAGCTGGACAATCGATTTGTGAGTCCGCCACAAACTGAGCGTGTGGTTTAGGTGCAAAGTGGACTCTATACATACACAGATTGGCTCTGCCACTTGCGGTTCAGTTAATGTTCCATGGATTTGATTGGATGCTGCTGAATGTTGGGGCCATCGAGTTTTTAATGAGATTCTATTAACTGCTAGTTGCACCAGGTCGGCTTAAAGCGTATTTAAAGCTGGGTCAATTATAAAACTCTGCTGCAACGGCAATTAACAACGCAATACAAATACAGAAAAACCAACAGACAACATTTGCACATGCGGCGAGTTTTTTATGCTCAACTGTTGCCACTGAATTATTGGCGGTCGTTCTTCTTCTTCTTCTTCGCAGGCAGCTGCCTGGCGGCATTAATCCAACACGGTCAGGACCAGAACACGCACTCAGTGTCCGACATCTAACCGATGTGCCTCGTAAAGCAACCCAACCAAACAATGCCGCGAGCCGGATGCGCGTTGGCCGCTCGTTTGGCCAATGTACATTTTCGTAGTGATTTGCGTGCATCGGCATATCCTGAGAGGATTTGGACCACTATTTTTTTCCATCCCCCCCCTCCTCAATTGAACCGAAACGTGAATGGCCCATGGGGTAGGTACATGCAGACGCATCTCTCTCTGATTGCATCAAGTTGAAATAATGTAATTAGTTTTTGTGTCCCGGTCGAGAGGATAAGAGTGGGATGCAATTTGGTAGAGTGTGCTTTTTGGGTCAGATATTTGTGTTGTATTGGTAGTTTGATGCTTAGCGTTTCGATTTTCCGAATGGTGGAAGACAGCTCATCCGCAGTGTTGGCCGTTTTTTTCCCACGGCCCATGCCAGATTTTCATAAATCTTTACTCCCCAACTCTGCTTCATTTCCACTTCGTTAAATTCCTTGCCCATTTAGCGCTCCCTTCAATTCGCGGGCCCCACATATTTAAGTATCTCTTACATCAACTGGCTAAAACATATTTTCTGGCCAAATTCCATTGCAAGAGCGTCCCAAAAGTGGCTACGTATTTAATGGCGCCCATTACGCGCCATATCCAATGGCCAATTGTGCCCAAAATTATCGCGCCATGGCCATTGGCGTTCTGCTTTCTGCGCGCCGGGCTGTCAAATAATTAATTAGAAAATAATTGCATGTAATAATTCATTCGACCCAGTGGGGCATTCAAATAGAGATAGCCAGGATAGAGAGAAGAAAGCAAATAGCCTCTGGCCGTACACGCCGTCACTGATTTCTTTTGGCACGAGGATGGGGCAGTCATTTGGTATGCATTCGATTGGGTGCGTTGCGTCGGGTTGTCAAGTTGTACACATCTAAAATTAATCATTGTCCATGCAGCATAATTTATTGTGACCGCCCGGCATAGACGTTTACTTCCTGCGGTTGGCGATTTGTCAGGGCCCATTTAAAAACTGAGTCATGTGTCATGTGTGTGTGTGTTGTGCTGCGGCTCTTCAATCAAATGTGCAAATTTGTTTAATTACAGGCCGCGTTGTAGTCAGAAACCATTTGATTTAATCAGGTTAATAGCGTTTGCATGTCACCAAGTGCGTTGTGTGTGTGTGCGGTCTTAGGTGTTAAATGTTCGGGACTGCATTGCATGCAAATGACCCGCCATCAACTTTAATTACGCTGTCAAAGTCAGAAAAAGGAGGAAACAATAAAGCACAACTACCGAGGGAATTTGATGATTGATGAAGCTTTTGTGTGGGTGAAAGAAAAACAAAAGTTATGGCAAAAATTTAGGTGTGAACTAAACACAACAGATTTCAATTACAGTTTTGTTAAAGTTTTCATAATACACTTCGCAGAAAGGGTATATTTGTTTATATAATATTTTTCAGTAAAGTATCTTGGCAGTTTTTTGATAGTGGATGTTTTTCCCAACTATTTTACAGTGACTGACGAATCATTAAATAACTAAAACCGACTAAAGATGATGGCAAATTGTAAAAAGTCCAAGCGGTACTTTCTTTTTTCGGTCGGTACATTACGGTGCAGTCAACATACATGAACTAAGTATATGTGCATAGACTAAACTTAAAAAAAAGGACTTAATTTTTCAAAAGTTTTATTTGTTATACAGTACTCAACAGCAGTAAGGCTGGAATGACACATTCAATTTCTAGAAACACTTATTGTTGAGCGAAACCGACGAATTCGCCGCATACTTTAAAAAGTTATCAAAGAAAATCCCCAAAACGCGAAAAAATGTAACAAATCTAGTATTTTGGGTAATTTTTTTTGGTATTTTGAAATGCCTGGGTCACAGTCAATGTATGTAACAGCTAGTTTTAATGGCCTTTTTGACACTGTTAGAAACGGTTGCTTTGTCTGGAACTCTTTTGTTGTACCATCAACTGCGCCAACACAACTTGCGAATCCCCTCATACTGAAAAAATAGCTTGCTATGCTCTCCCAGTCTTGAGTGTTAGAGATCTTTGGCGGCTGGACCCTAGTATGCAACTGCAAACTATTCACCTAATATGAGTGGGACAGTCATCCATACCTGTGGATAGGTAGCGTAGGCGTGATCCGCACTCATTCTTTAAGATGTTTGTGGCTGAAACCTTCCAGATAATTTCTCTATCACCAAAATGCAATATGCCTTGCCTTAATTTAAATATACCGTCTGCTTCTCTTTGAAGAAAACTTCTTTTTTTTTCTTTTTTTGCGATTTTATTTGGAGTATTGAAATAATTATTATATTTAATAACAATGTGGAAATCTCCTAGTTTTTCCAAATCCATTAAATGTCATCCGTGTTGTTACAAATATTGAATCTAGTAGAATCAATTCTCTCTACAGCGCTGCGGGCAGCAGCAATACCTCTGTCACTCATCAACAATATTGTGAGGCGAATTCAATAACACTTTGTCTCGCTCACACCAACGACGTTTTCCTATTAACAAAAAATTGTGACAATAATTGTTCGTAAAAATTGAATGTGTCCCAGCCTAACAAAAAAAAATATACAAATTAATTGTTGTGTTAACTTACTTTCAAAAATATTCAACCAAATCTTTCGTCTTCTTATGATTTGATTTTCAAAATTATTCTTATTGAACTAATAACAATTGCTTTTTAATAGATTATATGTTTTCCTTTTAACTTAAGAACCTGAATTAATCTAACAGGCATAGAGTCTACCAGGAGGCTAATCGTCTTCCATTCTGCGACCAAAGCTTCTTTTAGCTGCATTATGGTAACAAACTGACGGCCACTTTTATAAACTTTGTCTGAAAGGATTTCCCATAGGTCCTCAATTAGATTTAGATCAGGGCTGACCGCTGGCCACTCCAAATCTGGTATATTTCTTGAAGAAAAGAAGTCTTTTGTGAAACGGGAGTTGGGGCATTGTCTTATTGAAATGTCCAACTATTTCTATACAAAACTCCAGCAAAATCAACTAGGACATCATCTAACAATTAAACATAGATCTCTGCATTTGTTTTAGTTGGTATAAATGAGAGCGGAGACTTTCCTGCATGTCCAATAATGGTCCAAACCATCAGTGCACCACCACCGAAATTTATCTTATGGCATGTTTCCCGTGGTTGACTTAAATTGCGCCAATATTTATTACTGCAGTCAGGGCCATCCAGGTTGAACTTGTAACTCGTCGGTTCAAAATTTATATTTTTCAGCAAATGTCAAACGGACAAAAAAGCAGTACCTTTGGTACGCGCTCGCGTGAGCATATTTAACGGTTTCATTTTCTGCCAAAACTTGATATACTCGACTTTTGGATACCTTAAGACTTAATTGACGGTTGATCTGCA
Organism: Lordiphosa magnipectinata; assembly: GCA_037044535.1. Classification (NCBI taxonomy): domain Eukaryota; kingdom Metazoa; phylum Arthropoda; class Insecta; order Diptera; family Drosophilidae; genus Lordiphosa; species Lordiphosa magnipectinata. The sequence continues at coordinate 396,362 of JBAMBO010001605.1, forward strand.
TGCAAGACATAGATTCTTGGACCGCGAGACTCCAAATTTGCCGTTTACACCTTTTGTCTATGGTGGTCGGGCTGCCGAAGCGTCTAATTTTACCATAACTATACGACATATTTAAGAATTTGGAGATTGTATTTCGATGTCGATTGACTCTGGTAGCGATATTCTCAGTTTTGGTTCCAGCTTCTCTGTTCCTCTTCTTCAGACGGGTGGGTCCCACGTGGCATTCTTTTGGAAAAATTCAATGAGCACGAGCGATCCTGCTTTTATTTCTAAATTTCTCATCCCTTCATTTCTATTCTTAACTAAGGCAGCATTTGTAAAACAATTGCGTGTATGTATATATAGGAATGCGTTCGTGAAAGGAATACATATTGCCTCACACAATGCATATTAAGTGGCGCCCACAGGATGACCTGTTCAAGTGGTTCCCATGGTTGGTGCTTTTCAAGTGGTGTTTCCGACCCTTGTCACTGCCGCTATTAATATTAATTGTATTACAAAGAATGATAGGTTCATGATATGTAACGCAATGTTAGTATCGTGGTCGAGTCTCATGTTTAAGTGTGAACACAACTGTTGTTGGAAAATCCTTCTCAAGAGTTTTTTTTTAATGCACTTACGTTTTTTCTTTATAATAAGTATTCCACCTTAATTTACTAATCCAAATCTTATGGGGTTGCAAGATGCCGAGGTTTTAAATGGCCCACCCTGCATCTGGAATTCTCTGGTACATAAACAGATAAGTTAAGAGATTATCTACACAATCTAAATAAAGTTTCCAAATTTACACAAGGTGACAGAAAATTTAGAAACAAAATAAAAAATTTTAAAAAAATCTGGTACGCGAGAAGTAAAGTATCTGGACTGGGTTAGCGAAGCTGTAGGTGATCTTTCCCTATCATACCTTCTATGTTTCGGTTGATACCACTTTGAGATACGGTCTGAGATCCCTTCAAAAAAATCTAGTCTAATATTCAGATTCCCAGTGAATCGAAGGTACGTGCGATACATTACTCTGTACCGGTACTTGGGATTGACAACGAGATGGTTTTAGTCCTAGGCTCGTTGAATACGCACTCTCTGATACCTAACTAATCAGTAAAGTGAGGCATGACTACGACAAACCTTCGTCGCGTATTTATGTGATTCTTAAAGACAAACATTCGAATTTTCACATTAATACAATAAAAGCAGCATAAGAAATCATAAAAAATGGTTTAAATTAAAAATCTCAAAGCACGACTTTTAAAAGATTCGTGCCAGTCCAGTTGCTGCCGTTAAGTAGTGCAGAACATTTCTCCTCAGAAGTCGTGGCGTTTGCTAACATGCCTGTGCTGATTTCCTTAACGTCAAGGCAGGTGGCCACAAAATGCTCAGCATCCTCTCGTTCTCGCAAATTACATAAATTGCAAACGATGTCTTCATTCTGATGGTGCGGTCAATATCATCAATGACCCAAATCTATGTTGAAAGCAATTGTTTTCTGCCATATGGTAGTTTAGCCTCAACTACGAATTAAAGCTGTATTTTAGTTTACGACGGTGTTGAGTGCTTGGTTGACGAGTTCTGGCTGGTGTACTATTTTATGATAATAATAACTATTTTATTTTAGTTTTCCGTTTAAAATGCTTTTGAGTTCAAACTCGTTTAAAGTGATGCGACGGAAGTGGAGATATTGCACCTCTCTAAGGATTGAACAAGTGCCGATAAAGTGTTCCACATTTTCTTTCTCACGCATATTACAAAGGCTGCAGGTTGTACCCAAGTCCCTTCTGTGTGGAATAAAGTTTAGTCATTTCGCACCTCGCCTTAAAAATATTTCTAATGCAGTTTGTTCCTAGGCTATCTTGAAAATAGTTTGATGGACCCAGCTTGTGAGTCAGTTTTTTATAAGTGAACCTTGCAGTGCTCTGTCTAGCTCGGTTTATAAAGATTTGACGCTCTTCTTCGCAAAGCTTTCTTATGACTTCAGCTTGTGTATGACGCCATCCTTGAATTTTTTCCCAATCAAAGTGTAGCCCGCAGTTGTTTGATGGTGGTCATGTCATGTCATGTCATTTTCTCAAGAAGCAGTTGACTCATTATTTGCTTCGGCAGTCTTTTCTGCGGCATGTTTATGGCCTTGGCTACATAGTTGAAATGCAGTTGCAGTGTATACGTATACAGAGTTGGAAGGCCAGTTTCTATACACATTTTTTTTACTTATTTATAATAATAATAATAATTTAATAAATCAAAATGTTTTCAAATACATATAACAATAATAAAACTAAAAAAACTGAATAACGTGAATAAATAAATAAAATAATAAAAATAAAACTAAGAATATCATAACCGACTTGGTTGCACGAACCGACTGTCGGCCAAGTACATTTTGCCTCATACTGCACCCGCTTACTACGCCTGACTTCCCTGGTCTTCCCAAAATATCAGACCGTTCAGCAGTACAGGGCTTTGACTAATGTGCCTGCTGTTCGGCGTTTGTTCTAGTTCATTTGTAATATTGTACATTATAGTATTTCCAAAATCTCTTTTCTATAAAGCATAGCTTTTTTAATGTAGGATACCAGTCCCTCCCAATTCTCGTTAGTTTTATCGTCTAGGATATCATGTAGCTCCTCCTTCGTAAAATTTGGTTCGCCGAGGGTCGTCCATCTGTGATCTTTAAGGCTTGGACATCTTCCTAAAAAGTGCGTCAAATCCTCATTTTCTCCGGTATTACAGAATGGGCAAGGCATGTTTACCGGCCGGTTGTACGTATTTGATGACAACGTGATAAGGTCAAGACGCGCTTACATCACCCATGAGATTTTGCTGGTTACGAGGTGTTGCAATTTAAAGGCAGCTGTATGGTAGAGATATCTGTATATTCTTGTTTGGCTGGATCCTTTCCGCGTCATCCGTTCCGCATGCGTCTTCTGTCTAAGAGCATTATGCTGATTCTCATTGAATTCCAATCCTTCACGGAGCCTAGACCAACTTTCCAGTTGAGGGTGAGAGGAGCGCATTCCTTATCAAGCTCTTGTGCCCAAAAAACCTTTTTTTGATATTATCTCGGATGTAAGAAAATGCGGCAGTCTACTCTCCTCATAGAAAAAAGGGTTTCCCTATGTACCCAAAGTGTAAGTCTAAGATATAGCAGTGCGCATCATCCACGCAAGTCTCCAAGGCTAGAGCGTATCCAGGGGCATTCGGAGGTAACCTTAGAATTTGTTCAAAAAATATGTTTGCAGACTATCCACCTCCTCAAAATAGCAATATCCCCATACCTGTGCGGCATAAGTCTGTATTGCTCTGCATACTGCTGTACTGCTCTGCATACACTAGGTTTTGCCAAAAAGCAATTCCAAATGCAGTTGATACTGGCTTTTGCTTCAGCGTTTCTTCTCACTACATGTTCTTTGAAAGTACTTACTTACTTACATACTTATACTCTGTGGCAATTTTTATGGCATCTCCTTTAAAGGTCCAGTTTTCTGCTGCTGCCAGTCTTCCAGTTTCTATATAAATGGCGTAATTTGGCGTATTCTGCGGTAGCTTGAAAACTTTTTTCATGAAAAACGTCAACAAGCGTTCTAAGAAATCCCCAAATTTCTCAGAGTTTATATAGTTTTCAAAATAACACTTACCTTCTGTAACTGGTTGCTGCTTTTTCAACAATAGGTAAATGTTTCTGTCAATTAAGCAACTCGTAACTCCATCAACACCTTGCTTACCAAATGAAAACACAGTTTGTCATATTATTTTGCATTTTTTAAAGTTATTTTTATTGCATTTCTTTGTTGTTTTTGGTTTTTGTTTTTGTTTTTTTTGTTCTTTGTTGTATGAATGTCAAATGTTTTCTTTTGCTATTTTATTTGCATTTTGCATACATTAATACAATTTCACTGGAAGTTTTTGTTTGTTGTTGCTTTTGTTTTAAAGTGATTTGCCATGTATTTTTATTTTTCATGTTTGTTTACAATTTGTCACAACCTTACAAATTGAAAATGGAGAAATGTATAAACCAAATACACAAATTGTCCATTCAGTGTGTGAGTGAGTGAATGTGTTTGTGTGTGTGTCTATGTGTGTATAATATTGAGCTGGGGTTTTTATATATATATGTATGTAATACTTGTCATCAATTTGCTTGGTAAGGTTTTCACGTTCTCGACTAAGGGCTAAATTTCAAAAATACTTTCCATTACCTTCTAAATGTTTGAAAATGAAATGAAAAAATGATAACTCTCTATGTAGGTTTATTTGTTTTTTTTTTTTCGTTTAATGTTTATTTCAATTTGTGTTTTGCATTTGCTTTGCCCATTCATAAAAAAAATAATAATAAATGGTACAACTTACAATTTGGCACATCATTAAAGATTAGAGTTTTCATATATATCATAGTTTTTATATATATATGTGTATATATATTTTTAATTTATTATTATATATATAGCGCGCATTTTGCGCTCGTTCTATGTGAAAGTAAACAAAAGCGGCGCTGGCTTATGGCTTAAAGACTACACAGATAAAAGTGGTTAAAGGGAAGAGGATGATTGGGTTGGTAGGGGCAGGTGCATGTTGTAATAACAAGGTGAGGCCTCTATATAGGTAACTCGATGCAATTGTGACGAAATGATGTTGTGGCTTTTTAAGTCGTCTACGAAAGTTCAGCTTTGATGTTTAAAGCTGTGAACCTTAGTAGAGATTTTGACCAATTTAGAATCTGAGAATGGGAATTGGTTGGCAAAGTTTGTATGAGTTGAATTTCATTTCGCATTTCACTGAGTTGGCGTTTTTATGAAACGTTCTTGCATACGAATAATGTACGATTGAGAAAAAAGTAGTCTTCAGCGACTATTGAATTATAGAAAAGATTTTGGGTCACAAACATATGCAAACTAGAGACCTGCATGAATTGAATTAAAGTTTCAATTGACTTTGATTCTGATTTTACCTAATTTTGAACTTCTTTACCAGCATACATCAAAAATCATACATCATCCATCAAAAAAAAATTGATTGGCGTATGCTGAACGGCTTGGATGGAATTTTTAATGAAAACTTGTATGCGGAAAAGTTATCGCTTTCATTTTCAATGACAGCTTGAATTTTTCTGATTTTTTTCATAAAAACCAGAAATCATGATTGCACTTCACATTCGTTCACCACACCAAACGAACTAGATCCATCGATTTTTTGTCATCGATTTGTGCTGGCGAACACGGCCAATGATTCATTAAATAAAAGCTAATGACATGAGCCATGATCTGTTTGAAATGATTCAGATCAGCTCAACAAAGCAACTAGACTAATCATGCTTAACTTAAATAGCTCATGGGGTTCGTAGCACTGACGAAGTAAGCTTAGCCTTGAGTGCCAACAATGTGGCGTCAGCTGCTCAAATCAAAATTAGGTCCAGAGCCTACTTACATAGATTCCACAAATGTGCAGTTAAGCGTAACATTAATTCTGCGAAAATACAATTTGTGAAGTAGGGCCACAGACTAGAATATCTAGACCAGACCCGGCCAGCCATAGCTATCACGAGCCGAAGTCAGTCGTGTTTTTACACAAGCGCGAGCCGAACTCATGATTGTGTGAATCGGTGAACATTGAATTGCAATTAAACCGGCTGTAGTCTAGAGAGAAATCTCTTGCTCACCAACACAAGCACACTTCCATTTGGCCGGCACTGATCTAGACTTAAAAATTGCTTAGTCGACACCGCTTCTGTCAGAAATTTGTCAGCTGTTTGCTCTCACTTATGCTGTCTGGATACATTTGGGAATATGTCCGTCTCGTTTTAGCCTCAGTGATTTCCTACTGGCACTATAAAGTAATTTTTTGGGCACTATCGTTCAGCACCCGAAAAATTGAGAGGCAGCTCAAATTTTATCTCTAAAAATTTCTCATATAAGTTCACAATATTAAGAAGATTGGAAAAATATCAATTGTAGACGGGTAAATGGGAAATGAAAGTCAATCGGTAAATTGTATAATAAGTTAAGATTATAGTGAAGATTTAATAGTTGGCAATTGCCGACGGGTAAATAGGAGGTGTAGGCCAATCGGACACACAAAATTGCGAAAATTTGCCAAAATTGAGTTTAGCTTCTCATGAAGACGGGTAAATAGATAGATAGTGAAAATCGAAAGGTTTGATAGATGCCATCTATTAAATGGCAATTGTAAAGTAAGCTGCACTTCTTAGTTTTGTGTTAAAAACACTCATGGGAGTGTAGCAAAGCAGACCGGGAACCTGTTATTTTTTAAGTAAAATGTAACTGTTAGAGCGTATTCAGTGAAGATGCGCCAAAAAATGGTGAGGAACCAATAAAGATCCATTTCTTCTTCCATATGAAGCATTGTTCTTTTTCCCGATATTAATAACTGAGCCGCTTAACGGTCTTGACCGCTTTGATAAGTGCTCGCCAATCCTTTCTGTTTTGCATGAGGAGGCTTCAGTTATGCACACCATGCTGGGCAATGTCTTGTCATACCATCTTTCTTAAAGTATTTCGCAGAGGTTGGTCCTCCGTTTGCCTTTTTTGATGGACGTTGACGTACAATGCGCAGTACGTTCAAGTGGATCATGCGACACCCAGCCGAGGCTTGTTACGCGCAAACCCCAGGCAAAATAGTAGCCCACCTCCCGCCTAACCGACCGAGAGGCGCAGCCACTGACGTGTGACACGAAATCGCGTAGGAAAAACATAAAGTAATGTTAACTACTAGCTAAATAACTTATAATTGTAATTATTAAGGCAGGAAGAGAAGCATCCGAGTTAATTATACGGCAAAGTTTATGTTAATCAGCACAGAGAACACGAAACGGTTCATGCAAGGCATAGTTAGTAGCCATAACATTTTTCGACCGGCACATTGAATAGACGTACCAAAACACTGCATCTCTTTGGTTGTGAGAGAAAAGAAACACATTTTTTTGTATTTTTTCCTCTCAAGTCTGTCTGGGCCTTTTTGGCAAAATACACGCACTCAAAAGTTCTTCTTTGTATGTATGCATTGGTGTTGAATGCTCGGCTAACATTAAGTAAATATATGTCACAGATGAGAGAAGGGTAGATAGTACCTTTGCGCAGTCCCTCTTCTCTGTTTGCTGCGCTGCTACGGCGCTCAATTTCGATCCTCGCCCTGTCTTGCTCTGCCGCAGTTGCACCATATCAGGGCTGATGGGTGAAAGCGAAGCAGATTCAGTTTGAGACGAAGACGTTTCGAGTTCGTGACGAAGACGGTTGCAGTTGCAAACAGAACTTGGTTCGATAGAGCAAACGTATAGTCTAGATTTTGATGGTCGTTGTATATGTATGCGACATACTATATGCTCTCTCTCTCTCTGCTTATGCCAGAGCACGCTAAAGTCTGCCACCTTTTCAACCAATATTTTGACAGAGAAGCACACATTTTCTGACCGATTGACTGACTTGGGCCTGTTAAGTGACCGAAAAGTGCTGTGTGTTCAACCACAGCCGCTTAACAGTGCGCGCGATAACAGAGCACATTCGATTAAGGGAAGCCCGAGCCCGTTTTTTCTTTGGTTTTTCGGACAGTGACGTGAGCGGGGCGAACTGAAAATAGGGTTGAGAGCTATTTACGACCTATGGGTTTTTGGTTCCGATTTTTCACTGATTTTTTAGTTGACTTGATCTTGATCTAATGAACCACATGAGCTTGATCTGTTTGGGGCTTGATCTATGTGAGCTTCTTCTGTTTGGAGTGACTGGAAATTTGAGCTGACTAACTAAAATCAAAACAAATTCTGACGTGATTTACTTGAACCTTTTTCTTAAAACATGAATCATTCATGCAGGGCTCTAACACAAACCACTGAAGCGAACTGAATCCGCGGTTTAAACTCTTGCAAAAACCATTTTGTAAGCTGAATCGAAGGTTTTAAACTACTGAACCGAACAGGTTCTATAAACTGTTTTTGTAATTAAGTTCTCAACGCACTTTGCCTACAGCCCAAGCAAAATCCAATCCGCTCGCTTACACACCCTTAGCTCTCAGTTAACCAGTTTTCAGTCTCACCTTGTTATTGCATCATGGGCAGGAGCACTGAATTTGTTAAATATTTGTAGAGTGTTTGATTGAGTTTGCATTTGCATTTAATAAATATATATATATATATGTTTTATATATATTATATTTTTTTTTTTGTTTTTGTTCATTTAAAAATTTGCGGTGGAAGTTTGAGTTTATAATTTAAATGTAGTTATTCATATAGAACTAGAGTTGGTTTACATTGTTTTTTTCAAACCCAAATGTGTATGTGTGTTGTGTGTTTGTATGTGAGGCCAAAAAGTAAACTATAGTTGTTGTGGTTTTTGTTTTGTATTTTTAAAAGTTGTTTTTATTATTATTATTTTTAAATGTATTTTACGTGTCTATTTGAATTCACTTGAAAGCTACATTTAATTTGGCAATTGTTGGGTTTGATTTTGTGTGTGTGTTTTTTTTTGTTTTTGTTTTTGTCTGTCATCTTTATAGAAACTAAATCTAACTAAAATATAAACTTTGGCTTTAAAAATGTCAACGTAATAATTAAACAATTTAATGTTGTATAAGTTCTGAGTAAGACATAAATTGCTTTGAGTGTGTGTGTGTGTGTGTGTTCTCATAATTATGTACAATGTGAGATTTGTTTATATAAAACATCAAAATTGAAGCTCTTTGGAGTTGATGATGAATATTTTCTTTTTTTTCCATTTTTTGTTTAGAGTTTTGAAAGAACACTTAAAAAATGTTGCACAATTACACACACACAATATTTATAATTAATTCACTTCTTTTTTTTTGTTGTTTTGTTTCGTTTTTTAACAACTAGCATTAATAATTTTGTTGATGACAGTAGCTGCCTAAGAATCAAGAATATAGAGAACAACATCGTTTGAGCATTTCAAAAGTTTTTGCATCCACCTCATCAATTAATCAATCAATCAATCGAGTGGGTTTTTGGTTAATTTTGTGTTTATGTGGTGCAGTTTTAAGAGAGATTCGAAATTTATTTTGTTGTGTGTCCAAAAAATATATATATAAATTCAACATCGAAACGACGCCACACACAGAGTAAGAGCTAAAAATTTGTTTTGTTGTTTTCCATTTTCGTCACTGGAAGCTTTGACTTTAAAAACTAGTTTTCTTTTTTTTTGTTTTCTTCTTATTTTCTTCTTGCTGCGGCATTTAAAGTAATTAATTTTTATTGTATATTCCAAGGATATGTCTACGTGTTGATCTTACTTTTTTTTGTTTTTTTTTTTTGCATTTACTTATGCGCTATATATATATATGTGTATATATTTTATTGAGCAATGTTTGTATGGTTTTTAGCTGCCAAAACTGAACAAAAGAAAATACTAGGAACAACCAAACAAACCACAACTTGAGATAGCAAATCGGTTTACTAGAGACTTTGAGCTGACAACACCTCAGTATTAGGATCTTGAACTATGTTCAAAGCAAATGTAAATTGTACAAAATTAATGAGTTTTAAGAGAATTTCTTTGGTGAAAATTGAGTGGTTTAGGTCTGTTTTATAACTTGTATAGAATGTATATGGGTCAGAGAGCGACTTTGTGTGATTGCAAAACGTTCGTAGATTAATCAACATCCGAATAAACTTGCTTTGCGCTCAACCGAACAAATTGGCTTGCATACAACATGTTCGCTAATGATTTTTATGCAATCAAACCAATCAAACCTTGTTGGGTGAGTTTTAAAAGAATTTCTTTGGTGCCTTAAGCCTGTTTTTTAGCTTGTATAAAATGTATATGGATCAGTGATCGACTTTGTGTGATTGCAAAACGTTCGTACATTGATCAACATCCGAATAAACTTGCTGTGCGCTCAACCCATCAAATTTGCTTACACACATGTTCGCTGCTGATTTTAATGCAATCAAACATGTTTCCTGCTGATTTTTATGCAATCAAACATGTTCGCTGCTGATCTTTATGCAATCAAACCAATTAAACCTTGTTGGGTGTAAATTTATATGGATCAAAGAACAACTTTGTGAAATTGGAAACGTTCGTACATTAATCAACAGCCGAATAAATTTGCTTTGCGCTCAATCGATCAAATTTTTCATACACACAACATGGTTGCTGCTGATCTTTATGCAATTAAACCTTGTTGTAATCAAATTCCACTTCATTTCTTTCAATTGGGACTGAGCGAAAATCTCCTCGTGTGAGTTTTTGCATGAGTTGATACAGCGCTGCTGACAGAGATGAAAGAAAGAGAGCCAGAAAGAGAGAGAGAGAGCTTATTTCGGTATTTTAAGCAGCGTTAGGCAAATGGAGAGAACAAAAAGTCAAAATCCATTTTACTTGCAAACATGCTCAATCTGCGGACTTTGCGGAGTTTTGTTGTACACAAACATGTTCGATCAGACGACTCACACTTAACCGCTCGATGAATTTGTAGGTTGTGAAGTTGATTTTATTCAATGCAGAGTTTTGTAGATTGATTAAAAAGTGATGTTTGCAATTTTCTAAGAGCAGAGTTTTGTTCGCTGTTTAAATCACACTTAACCGCTCGATGAATTTGTAGGTGTGAAGCTGATTTTATTCAATGCAGAGTTTAGTAGATGGATTAAAAAGTGATGTTTGCAGTTCTCTTAAAGCAGAGTTTTGTTCGCTGTTTAAATGTACACAAACATGTTCGATCAGACGACTCACACTTAACCGCTCGATGAAATTGTAGGTGTCAAGTTGATTTTATTCAATGCAGAGTTTTGTAGATTGATTAAAAAGTGATGTTTGCAGTTCTCTTAAAGCAGAGTTTTGTTCGCTGTTTAAATGTACACAAATATGTTCGATCAGACGAATCACACTTAACCGCTCGATGTATTTGTAGGTGTGAAGCTGATTTTTTCAATGCAGAGTTTTGTAGATTGATTGAAAAGTGATGTTTGCAATTCTCTAAGAGCAGAGTTTTGTTCGCTGTTTAAATGTACACAAATATGTTCGATCAGACGACTCAAACTTAACCGCTCGATGAATTTGTAGGTATGAAGTTGATTTTATTCAATGCAGAGTTTTGTAGATTGATTAAAAAGTGATGTTTGCAGTTCTCTTAAAGCAGAGTTTTGTTCGCTGATTAAATGTACGTTCGATGAAATTGTAGGTGTGAAGCTGATTTTATTCAATGCAGAGTTTAGTAGATTGATTAAAAAGTGATGTTTCCCATTCTCTAATATGGATACATTCAAGGCTGGTTGCCAATTTCAACTCCTAAATCTCCGTTTCAACCAGACCTAAAAACTTCTACTGAAAATTTGTTTAGGCTTCTGTGATGCATATAATTTAGCTGCCAAGTTGTCTCAAGTTTCATTTGTACAATTTGAAGTGGTTTTGCAATGACAAACTGATAAATCTGCAGGTGTTGCCAACTTGTGTAATCCTCTAGTTTCGCCTCAAGTGTTAATTTATACAATTTTAAAAATAAATTCGTTTGATAATACAAATTAAAAAAAAAGAAATTGAGTATTCTTTGGGCATGTAAGAGACACGAAATGTTAATTAAAAATATCATATCTAGTATATATATATTTTTTTGTTTTTGTGCTTCATAAATTTGATCTTCTTTTGGCAACAATCTTGTTTTGTTTTGAAAAAACTAATATACAATTTGACATGTGGGGGGCTTTTGTTTTCTTACTAATCTTACTACAGGAGGATTTTACAGACTACATGAAACAGAATAAGTGTAATAATAATAATAATAATCATAATTAATTAATATAACATAAGCCTAACTTAGTTAAACAAAAAAAAGTAAATGTGAGTTTTTGTTCATTTCTGTTACTTCGAGTATGCTGAATACATAAAAAATTGCTCATTTTGTTGATATACAATATATGTAGGTATATATATAAGTGTGTGTGTGTGTGTGTGTTTGTGTGTGTGTGTATAAATTCTGATCTGCCGCACAAAGTTTCAGCTTGTAAAAATCTACGCATGAAGCACTTTTTCTTATATAAACTCCATTGAATTGCATTTAGCGGCGTTTTCTTTTTGTTTTTTTTTTTTTTTACTGGACGACATTGATTTGTTTACTTTTGTTTTCTTTTTGTCTTAAGTTTGATTTTCAACTCTCCAACGAAGAGGGGAGAAGGAGGATTTCGTGTTCATCTTCTTGTTTGAGCGTCTCTTGTGTTGTATTGTGTTTGTGTGTATGTTGAGTATCTAAAATTGTAACTGCTACTTACTGCACTGCACTTACTGGAGAAGGAGCAGGAGCAGGAGGAGGAGGAGGAGTATTTACGTCTAATTTTTTGTTGAGCATTTTTTTGAGAGTAGTTCAAGTGCATTATTTGGCTGACTTGCGTAGAGATTTTATTCTTTTGTTTGTTTAATATGGCGTGAAACGATTGAAGCCACCGCGGTACATGGTTGCCTGTGAATTGAATTGAGATGAAAAAGATATGCACAGGTTTATTAAGTAATTAGGAAACACAATAATGATTGTTTTAATAATGCTTACCCCATAGCCGGGCACGGGTCCAATGCCATGTCCTAAATAAGGATCCGCATATTCGCGCGCATAACTAGAAATATTTGTGTATTTATAGCTCATTAGTTGCTATAGTCTCAAGTGGGTTTAGTTATAATATGTTGGTGATTGTTTGGTTGGTTGATTGATGATTCCATGTTAGGATTAATTTTGATGTTTAGTTTTTGATTTTGGCTCTTCATCATCACAGCATCTTTTTGGCCTTTCTTCTCTTTTTGGTTTAATAAAAATTATTTAGCTTTGATATCGCTTTGCAAAAATGTTCAAATGTTAGTTGTAAGTCTTCAGTTTTCGGTGTTAGATTTCTGTTTTAGTATTTTAGTTTAAGGAAAAAATAATACAAAAAAGAAGAGAAATAATTCAAATGAAATTGGTTAGTTAAGAGTAAAACCAGAAATTTAACCCTCCTTTTGACTAAAAGTTCGATTTTATTTCGCTGACAAATTTTGTCCATATTTTTAAGTGTCCAAAAGACTAAACTGTCAGTACTTGGATAGCTGAAAGTTTGATGGTAGTTTCTATGAGCAATATAACAAAATTTTGGAAAATTCAAAAAAGAAATTGAGTTTTCAGCAACGTTTAGATATTCAAAGCTTCGATAAGATTCAACGTGCTCAGCTCTGATAATTTCTTGCAAAGCAGGAAATCACGAGCATGTCCGTGCCCATCAATGATGCACAAACTTTTGTTCCCATAACTTAGTCAATGGAAAACAGGATTTTCCGTCCTATAAGCCAAACCTTCCAGATTTGGGACCTCATCAAACTGAACTCTAACCGGAAACTTTAAGAAATAAGCTTCTATTCTGAAGCATCCATTATTCCCATAGATTATTCGAGGGAAAAATTATTGTTTTCGGTCCGTCCAGGCGGTCTGTAAAGCGAACCTTTCAAATTTGGGAACTCCCGAAACTGAACTCTAGTCGGAACCGTTAAGAAATAGGCTTCTATCCTGAAGCAGCACACATTTTTAGACCTTTAAGTTTGTTTTTCCAAAACTCATATGGCTGGGACTTTAGATCAGTAGTGGGACTTACCAACAATCTAAAACTCTGGTTCTCCAACGGGTGAGACTAAACTGAAAGATGCCTTCAATAGAGGCTACATAAAGTTACTGGCCTTCGCTACAAACTGAATGATCTGCAAGAACAAGAAGTCCAAGACCAAGAAGGTCCTAAATAAAGCTTAATTTTTATGCCAATTTGTTTTCAAGTGTAAATGTTTTGACACCTCACGCGTAATACGTAACATGTGGCAACGCCTAAAATGGTTTGCCATTTAACCATAAATAGACTAACAATTAAACAGCGCTTGCTCGATGACAAAAAATTGATGCATCTAGTTCGATTGTTGTGGTGAACGAATGTGATGTGCAATCATGATGGCTAATTCTGTGATTCTGATGGATAAAAAAATCAGAAAAATTCAAGCTGTCGTTTAAAATGAAAACGATAACTTTTGCGCATACAAATTTTTACTAAAAATTCCATCAAAGACGTTCAGCATAAGCCAATCAACTTTTTTTTTGGATAAATGATGTTTGATGTATGATTTTTGATGTTTGATGTATGCTGGTGAGCACGGTCATTGATTTCATTATCAAAAACGGGCCTTAGAAAAGTTACATTAAGATTCCAGTTTTTTTTATCGAAAAGTTGTCTTCAGCGACGAAGGTCATTTTCGGTTCAATGGGTACGTCAACAAACAGAGATCCCAAAATTTGGTCTGAAGAGCAGCCAGAGGCAATTAAAAAACTGCCCATGCATCCTGAAAAATGCACTTTTTGGTGCGGAGTGTCGACTTTTTTTTTGCCCAAAATGAAGGAATTGGACTTGGTTGGCATGTGGTTTCAACAAGACGGTGCCACATGCCACACGGCAAGCGAAACCATGGACCAATTGAGGGAGTAGTTTGTGTGAGCAATTAGTTTCACGTTTTGGACCGGTCCATTCGCCATAAAGATCATGTGATTTCACCCCACTAGACTATTTTTTGTGGGGCTACGTGAAGTCTCTCGTATAAAACGACAAGCCAACTACAGTTGCAGCCCTAGAAGACTACATTACAGCTGTTATGGGTGAAATACCGACCGAAATGCTGGAAAAAGTATGCCAAAATTGGAGCTTATAAACATTTACATGAAATAGTTTATAAAAAGTAAATGCCAGTCATTGATATATCGCTCCAAATAAATTTTTCATTCCATGATAAAAAAAATTGAAGGTAGTGCAATGCCAAAGAAGATTTAACATAGAAACACATTTTGACTTATTTGTCAAATGACATCACAGACTCACAGAGTTATGCAGATGTGAAATGAAGCAAGGTGTTTGCACTACCTTGTATACATTCCATCATGATTTCATTCACTATTGCAAATTTTCTGTGATACCCTTTGCAATGTATCAGCTAAGGGGCCGTCAAAGTTCACCTAAACTAATCTTAGCTTTCCCGATATTGGAAATCGCCTACCCTAGTACTGAAAATGGATATCAAAGGTTGCTTCTTTCATGTAAATAAATATATTCGATATAAAATCAATAACGTTGATAGTTAGCGACCTTTCTAAATTGTAGAAATTTGAGTATTGCCGGCTCAAGGTCAAGTGAAACACACAAAAATGTATGATGTTTTCTCAAATTTCTAAAATCAATAACTATTTTGACTTGAGTCTCGTGACATCCAACTCAAAGGTCTGAAAATTTAAGCTTCCAGTTCGAAGTTTATTTTTTTCGGTCCAACTTCTTCTTTTGGCCCAAACATATTCATAACACAACTGTTTAATGGTCTCGGCAGCTGCTAGTATTGCTCGCCAATTGTTTCTGTTGGGTTTAAGCTGGCTCCAGTTGTTCACACTCAGCTTGGCAATGTCTTGCCGCAACTCATTTCCGTCATCAGAGCGACATACGACAGCGTTCAGTGTAGAGTGCTTCATGGTGTTAAGCTCTCGCAGCCATTTCCAGTGCAGTGAGTGGCGTTCGACATGGATGTGCATTGTATTTCATACTGTTTATAATGGTGGTGCGACCAGCATCCAGCAACAGCGGCCTCAGGTGGTAAATGACAACAACACTGCGGCAACTGGACTAGGCAGACAACATATGCCACAAAATTAACACGTCCAAAACCAAATTGCTTAGCATCCGTCACGGACAATCACAGGCGTTGGTTTTGGATGAGCAGCCGATAGAAGAAGACCACCAATTCAGCTATTTAGGCTGCCTAGTCGCTGTGGATGGAGATGATATCGCGCCTCACAGTAAGGAAAAATGTGCCTTTGGAATGCTATGAGCCATTTGACGATGCTCCTGGCTCAAAATCAGGCCTGTCCTTCTATACGGTTCTTCTAGATTAAATATAATAATTTCAATTATGTGAACCGATGAATGCGACGCATATTCTAAGTATACTTTCTGGCCTGACAGAATACGAAATTCCGAAGGATTGGCAAAAACTGAGAAGAGCTTAAAGCAGTGGTGGGCAAGCCCTGGCTCCCATTGCTACGAGTTTTTATTCGGCAATTCGCTTCAAATTGTGAACAACAACAAATTTAATGCGAATCAGGCGGCGCAGCAGCTGCATTTCGGGCGACCGAGACTCTCTGATAACGGTTAATTTTTCTGTTGTTGTTGTTGGGCTGCTCCTAAACTCAAATTTCATGCCCACCGCTGGCTTAAAGCGACGGCTTACAACAGAATTCGTTGAAAGAGGGGAGTGGTTGATGATCCCACAGAATATTGGAACTAGAAAAGTTCATAGTCCGGCTCGAAGGACCGAAAAATAAACCCAAATAAACCCTCTCTGAGGGGTGCTAGTCTTCCATTGAATAAAAAATGGGCATGAGAGTTTTGTGAACCTATGAATATTCGAAAAACTTAACTTTATTAGAATTTGCTTACAAAAAAATATAGAAAAATTCGAAAACGTTGAAAACAGATCAGTTAGTCAAATGAAGGGTTAAACAAATGATACAATATAAATGGGATCAATAAATAACAACTAGCCATGCTCCCATTTTCGCTTTCACAAAACTTTTGCGATTTCAAACCGGTTTTCTGACTCAAAATCGCGTAGTTTTTGCGAAAGCGAAAGTGGACGCATGGCTGAATATAACAAACAATACATAAATGGTAAATAATAATACATAAATTACCAAAGTGAATATCTAATCATAAAATACCTACATAAATACCCTAAGCTACCTTCCATACCGAGTTAGACCCATGTTAGACTTAAGACTAAGAGTTAACAAGTGATGGGGGTGAGTGTAAATTTGAGTGGGTGCAGAAGCTATGCAATTCGCACTCTTTCTTATATGAAGAACTTACCCCGCTACGGTGGCATAGCCAGCGAGTGCCGGTTGGGCGGCTGCAGCAGCAGCTGCCCCATATGCAGCACGTGCAGCGACCGCCGTGTAGGTCGTGGCCGCTGTGGCATACGCCTGCTGCTGAGCCTGAGACAGGGGTGTCTTTAACAGCGGAGCAGTGGCCTGGAATAGTGTTAAGCAAATTGTGTGTTAAATAGTACAGAGGCAGTTACAAAATGGTTTGAGTGCGACAACGGCAAACGTCAAGACGGGGGGGAGGGGGGCGAGATAAGTGGTAATTAGTGAGTGAAAGAAAACCTAAACCGGTGAACCAAAAGAAAAACGAGTGCAAACAAACAAGTTGTGGGGTAGGTACTGGGGGGAGGGAATGTACAATACATAGTTTTAAGAGTACTACAAACCCAAGATGCCAAGGTTCTACCAAAACAAATCAAGAACTTAGCTTAACTAGGGTTAACTTAAGTAAGCCTTAAATCTATATCAAAAATAGTTCCAGAGAGTGCATGAACCAAAAACTCAACAAAAACAGTGGGCACACAACAAACAGATATACTCTAAGTGCAGTTTCGGGCATTTTTCAATTAAGTATTTTTTACCAAAACATTCTGTGGTACCGGAATGCGGTTGATCGTATGTGGGGTACTGTTTAGCGTAGTCACAGTGCGGCGCTGTAATTTTTTTTGTACGATATTTGTATAATATTTGGTTTTTTTTTTTTTGTTTTTTTGTTTTTTATACGATTTTGATAGTTGTGGTGTGGTGGTAGTTGTAGTTGGTAATCGTGAAAAGTATAACCAAAAAGAAGAAATACAAAGTAGTTACATAGAATATTTATATGTATAGAAAAGATATATTGCAAAAGCAAAAACTTTGTGTAACACAAAACTCAAAAATAAACTTGCAACAAATTCAAAACCGAAAAGTATTCAGAAATAGAGAGAGATAGAGATAGAGAGAGAGAGCGGCATTTAAAGCATCTGGTGTTCACTACGCTCGTCCATAAACCATAAAATAAGAAAAATGCTTCAACAAAAATGTAGGAGATGCAATGACATATAAGTTAAGTTAAGTTTAGTTTTGATATACGCTTTTTGTATATGACAAAAATTTTACAGACGCATTTGCACGACCAGTTACCAAACAAAGCAAAATCAAGGCGCGTCGTTAGTTTGACACACAAAAAAAAAGAAAAAAACTAAAATATAAATATATAAAACTAGTAGAACAAGTCAACTTCGACTTGACCGAAGCTTGTATACCCTTGCAAGTTCACGAAAACGTACCAATTGAACGATATCTTATTTAATAGAAGAATGGTTAAGAATGGCTGTATTCAGCAGACACACTTGAGCACTGAAAAGTTTTACTTTTTATACTTTAGGATTCGTAAAAGAACTTTCCACCGTAAAAGTGATGTAAGATATACAATAAGTAAAACATTAATGTTCAGTGATCAATCATTTGTGCTGAACATATCCATGAATTCTCAGCGAAATACTGAAAAGTTTTACTTTTTATACTTTAGGATTCGTATAAAAAGAACTTTCCACCGTTAAAGTAATGTTAGATATACAATAAGTAAAACATTAATGTTCAGTGATCAATCATTTGTGCTGAACATATCCATGAATTCTTAACGAAATACTTCTTTTGGAATTGACTTTATTTCAGCAATTATGATTTCAATTATTTATTGTTGGGGAAATAGCGCACCGCGACCAATCCTGGTCTATTGTGCCCACCCTACTGAGTTTATAACTCTCCTCTAGCAGCCCTTTTTCCTGTACAAAGGTCAGGATTTCCGTGGTTTCTAGGTTACTGATATGGTTTGGGTGTAGAATGTGTTTCCCAAATCTGCTGAGTGTGCTAGTAGATGCTCAGATGACTCCTCCTTCTCTTCACAATATCTGCATAGTTGAGTGTTTGTTATTCCCAACTTGTACAAGTGGTTCCGCAGTCTGCAGTGGCCCGTTTAGAGCCCTGTCAGAATCCTGAGGGCATTCTTTCCTTGTTGGATTAACTTTTGGAACCTTTTGAGGTTATGGTTCACTATTTATGCTTTAGCTTGTCTCATCCCCCTGGTGTTTACCCAGGAGGCTGGTCAAAGCGTATTCTCTTCCTCTCTAAGGAGACTTTATTATGCCGCACTAGGGTTCCGGGCCTTCCATTGCGGTGGCTGCACCCTTGCGTGCCAATTCGTTTCCGGGGATATTGTTATGTCCCGGTATCCATCGTAGGTTCAGGTTGTTCCTGCTGCCTAGTTGGTCCAATTTGTTCTTTGTCTCTAAAACTTAGAAATTAATGAAGAAATGAACTTGTTGCTGCTGAAAGAATAGCTATTTATCTATTATGGTAGGTCTTTCCCATATTAAGGTCTGCACAACGGGAGATGGCACATACTTCGATCGGTCATTGCCTCAAACTTTGTCGTTTCCGGTCCTGCTACCCCAAGTACAGTTCCTTGGGGTGTCAGGGACCCGTCTGTGTACCACTGAATTGAGTGTGGTTGCGTTATATATGTTTTTTCTAGTGAGATCTATTCTCTTTTATTACTTTTGAATACAGTGAAGTTCCTGTCAAAGTGGTACTCTGCCACCGTTACGTCTCTGGGTTGGAGGATTAAAGGGAATTCCTTCTCCAGCTTTTCAGCGTCCCTTAGGCTTACTATGTTCATTTTTTCTTCAGGCAGATGGTATGGTGGAGTGATGTTAACTCCATCAGTCATTTCTTCCCTTCACAATATCTGCATATTGGGTGAAGAATGATCACTGAAAAGTTTTACTTTCCATACTTTTAGGAGTTGTATAAAAAGACCGTAAAAGTGATGTTAAATATACAATAAGTAAAACATTAATGATCAGTGATCAATCAGTTCAGTGCTGAACGTGCCCATTAATGCTTGGCGAAATTCTTGTTTTGAAATAATATAGATTTTATTTCAGCAACATCTAAAACCCTAGCGAAACCCTAGAAAAAAATATTTCAAAATTTCGCACGATTTTTGCTGATTTGTCTTGACTTAACTAGTAAAATTATCCATTTCACAGCGTTGCCACTTATTTCAATGGTTCGAAATATATGGCAGCAATATTTTTACAAACTAGTTGGTCAGGCACCTTTTAACACTTGCTATAAGTAAGTAAAGCTTTGTCATTTTATATAGAAATGTAAAAATTCCTTTAAAGGCTACTCTTTATCTCACTTAGACTTTACAGAATAGGCGTGCTCAGCATAGCGATGTCGGAATATGGATATTGAATTTTTTTCAACATATTTTTGGTGGACATTTTGGTTAGTTTCGGCCACAAAATGGGAGGTTTTGTCTCTGCTGAGCGGCATTGATAGCAGGCTTTAAAATATTTTGTGGCTTTAGTACTTTTTATCATAAAAAATCCCTGGGACAAATAAAATTCAATATTTACATACAATAATAGAAAATTGTATGCGAAAAATTGCACTAAGGCAGGTAACCAATCATACTTTTTCATGAATGTTAAATTTGGCAATCGCAATCGGCAATCACTGCATTCATCAGCAAATCCAAAATCGAAGTTATCTGTTGAATGGCCGAAATCATTGTAAATGATTGTAAACTTAAGGGCTTAATTTGAAAATAAATTTTCAACCGACTGTTTAGGTAATAACTTAATTCTGAGGCTTGTTTCCGTTTTCAATTTCGATTAAATAATGCGGAATCAGAACTGTAACGAGCTTCCAAAAACCGATTCATTTATTCGGCTTTTCTCTAAAAATTTCACTTCATGTTGGGTTAAAACGTTTTAACTACATTTTAGAAACGATTGTTGGGAATCAGATCTGATTTTCCACTGAGAACTGTCCTGTACAGCCATCCACCCATTTTCGCTTTGAAACAAATTTTTCGATTATTTAGAGTACAAATTTGTTCCAAAAACCAAATTTGAGAAAATCGATTGCTTTCGAAGACGCATTTACCGATTTATTTATAAAATTTGTCATTTGCATAAAGACCAAGTTTAATGACAATTTATCATAAAATGCTATTTCCGATAGGCCGTTCCAATGGCAGCTTAAAAGTATAGACCACGGTGTGTACAACACTCAAGGCATTTTTGTGCTTCGCGTAGAAGTGCGAATGATACCCGGCGGATTTCATATGGCATATAAGTTTGATACTCGTAAAAGCAGATAGCGGGTGTTGATGGAATCACCCCAATCAAGATGTTTTTATTTCTCTCCTGCTTTTCCTTGCTTTTCGAAGAGTACAGAAGAGAGCGAAAGCAATGAAAGCTATGCATATCCATGTATTATTTGATGTGTGCTGTATGTGTACGACTGGCAATCGCAGTCGAAATCAACGAGCGGGTACCTCTTGAAGCAGAAACAACCACTTTGACAGACGATCATTCAAGACACTCAGTCGCAGTGATTGCACTGCAAAATTTCGAGTGCCAGGTGGTTGTTGTGGCGCCCTTTCCTTAGATAAAGGGCTATTTTAGTCAAATTTGGTACATTTTTTGTCACCAAAATAACTTTATGGGCCGATTGTTTGAATGTAGACATTATAACACTTAAATTGGTGTAATTTTTATGGAACCTCTGCCGAGTCCTTTAAAATAAGATTGAGGTTGGTAAAGATTTACTTTGGGGACAAAATATTTAAAAACAATTCATATTCGACCAATCTGTTCTTGGTCGGCTTTACGATATAGACGTTCAAATCGTATATGCTTTAGCTCGATATCTGTAAAGCTAAGTCATCAGTTGGTGAAGAAATAGACACGCTAATTTGATTGGTGCCGGATGAATTAAATTGAATACATATTTTTCTGCCGAAACATCGTGGATTTGGTAAATGTGTGGAAATAACTGAACTTTACTTGAACAACTAGAATAAAATGATATTTTTCATATCAATTTTACTACGATATGAGCAAATATCAAATTGATATTTTTAACATATCATTATTACATTTTTAGTATCATTCTGAAACTATTTCGTATCAATTTGAGTAAGTGATATTATTTTGTATCAGAAAGATATTATTTTCTTGCCAAATGAAATGAAAAATTGATATTTTTGAAATGTTCTTTTTAATCAGGTGAATATCAAAATGCATTTGATCTTTTTTTCTGTCTGTATACATCTATCCCCTAACCTCCTTATCAACCTACTTGTTCCTGTACCATTGAAAATACCTTTTCCGTTACAATTGGTCCATATTTTTATGTACTTGCAAGGGTATATAAAAAATCTCTTTGTTTTTGTTCCGATAAATAAACCAAGTCAAATGTTTCAAAACTCAATTTTGGTGTCTCGTTTACAAGCTACCATTTCCAAAATTAATTCATAAATTAATCAAATGTTTGAAATTTGAAATTGTTTTTATTACATTTAAGATGGCGGCTGGCTGAGCGGCTGGAACTTCAGTGACCGGTTTGGCTGCCTGTAAAATTTATATATTAGTTAAGCTAGAGAGCATTAATCTAAAATTAAGAGTAAGCTTAATTTGGAATTACAAACTAGTTAAAGCGCTTAAAATAACTGTAAATATCAAAGAGATTTGGCTTACCTGGAAGCGTAGATTTGGATCAGCGGAAGCAGCGGCGGCTAAGAAGGGATCATAGTATACACTGTGTGTTGGGGATAAGATGATAAAACAAATTGTAGAATTAATAAAGGATGTGGTTTGCAATTGGCCCAGCCAGTTCAGAATTTGAGCTGCCTGGGCCAACATTTTTCGGGGTGAAAGCACTTAAAAGCAAAATTCAAAAATTTCCTTCATTTTGATTTCCATATGTTTTTGTTTTTTTTTTTAACGCACTTGTGTGGTTTTATTTTGAAAAAGGGAGCTGTGAGAAAACAGATAAGGGGATAGAAGAAATAACGAGTGTGTGTGTCTCCCTATCGAACCTTTAAACTAATACTGCCTCTTCTAGTTTCCTACTTTTTCACCCCACTAAATGAGTCCAAGCTGCCTGCCTAAATGTTACCCTCTTTCCCCACTAGTAGATGACGAGAGCTCAGGGTAATGTCAAAGAAAAAAATCAAAACAAAAAGTTACATAGAGATACATATACATCATCATGTGGCATCAGCATTCCATTTCCCGATACTACAAAAAAGTTTCTTCATTGACTTGAAGACAGACACTCATGCAACCACACTTGAATGTAGATCAATGTATACACAGCCAGAAGATAATAATTAAATGTTAACTTATATGTAGTATAAATATTTCTGTTGATGTGGCAAGAAACCAAAGACTTTGTTTTTTGAATGGGTTGCATATTTTGAATATTAGTTAGATCTATAGTTAAGTTTAAGCCCCAAAGCACAAAAGAGATGTCATAATTGCTTTTAGCTTTGCTTTCTTTTGATTTGTGTTTGTAAGCAATAAGAAAAGTTAGTGGCTCGATGAATTTGCAGAGTTAATGCTGAGAGGGCGAGAGCATAACAGAAGCAAAGCTCACGCCAAATCCCAAATAAAAGGTAACTTTTGCAGCTCTCTAAAATATACAATAACATAGACTTTTTATAATATCGCAGTTCGTAGATCGATGGTTTCGTAAAATGAAGCATAAAACAACATTCCCTGGTGACAGGGAACTATTTTCTGCCATCTGGCAACCAATTTAAATTATCATGTATACGAATTTCCAGATTTTCCGAACCATTAGTCCAAGCTTGCCGATGAAATTAACGGAAACGATTTATTTTGCGGTTTGAGAAACACAATGTTTGATTTACTACCACAAATTAAAGGCTAGGTAGGGTTTGTAGCAACCGGATACGGTCACACTATTTTATTTTTACTTTGTCAATATCTTTAAATTCTAGATGTATGTTTCCTGCTCGAGGTCAGGATGATAGAAAATTATACATTAAATAATTTTATGAAAAGGGAAAAAAGAAACAAAATTATTTAATGTTTAATTTTCTATCATCCTGACCTCGAGCCGGAAACATACATCTACAATTAGAAAGGTCGCTAACTTACATTTGTATCTTTAAATTCGGTATAAAATTTAAAAAAAAAGACAAATATTTAAAAAACTCTTTATTTTTTACATACTTTAAGGACTTTTTTCTCGTTTTTGCTTTTTTTTCTCAAAAGCTTGGTCATGGTAAGACCATTCTGATACCAAATATTCCTTATTATAGCCAATCGTGGTTCCTTCCGGCTCAACCATTGTGAGTTCAGTATAAACTTCAGTAAAGACGGGAACTCTATCTTGGTTACTTTTGAGAGAATGAGTGGAAAACTATGATCAAATGTTTTCAGAGTCCTTCTAATGACTTCTTCTGAACAGTGGCAGTGTCTCTTCAGCTTTACTTCATTTACAGCAGGTTGCTTGTGAGTGTTTACGCTCATTTAGCACTTCGTTGTGGTTGCGAAAGAGCGCAGTATAAGCTCGTATAATGTCGGTCAGTCGACGTCAGTGTCGCAGAGCAGTATTGTATACACAGAAGATAGGGACGCGCCGGAATCTGATTTACAGCTACGACAGAAGTAGGTGAGAGTGACGCCTATGTCGTCCAATGAGGCAGTGACCGGTAAATGTTACGACCAGAAGTGGAATGTTCTCTCTACTTTGGCGTAGAAGAATGTTGTTACGATTTAGGTAAAACGTGGTTACCCTTCCGTAATGAATCAGTGTTAAACCATCTTAGATTTGGAAGGCCTGGTACTAAAATCTGTGGCAATAATTACATCACAAATGTGTTTCCCATTTTTCAGGAAAGCAATTATTTACTTTTAATGAATTAGTGAAAAAAGTGTTTGGCCGTAAAGTGGCAAGTTTTTACAGATTGGAAGCGTTGTTTCTTTAAGTATACTAACGTTTTTGACAAAATCAAATTGTTATTTTAATATTTTATTTAGACTTCTCAAAACTTTCGTTGTTTTGTTTAACCACTAATCTGATTGGTGTAAATTTTGACACAATATAGAATTGAAACCGAGGAAGTCATTCGTATCAAAACCTCAATTTTGACATAACTCGAGTTGTGCTGTAATTCCTCATTGCCACCGCAATCATGTCTGCCTTTATGTGGCCTTCGGATAAGACGTTCGCTTGTTTAAGGCTTAGACTTCAGAACTGATTTCGGGGTTCAGTTTTATGGGCAGTACTGAAATTAGTCATGAATTGGAACAATTTATTACACTCAGGTCAGAATTCATCACTGTGAAGCTCCATCCATGCGAACAGGCCAAGAGCCATTCCCCTACATTTGGTCCTTCGAGCCAGATATTAGCCAGCGACCTTTGAATAATCATGATTAAAAACCTTACTTTAGAATTTGCAACAGTAGAGTAGATCGAGTAGATCGTATTGCAGAACAGGCTCAGGATCAGAGAACTGCAAAATCACTTTTTCCTTGATTGGCTCATACACAAAAATTCTAACTCACATTTAATCAATCAACACAACTCAGAGCTGAATATATTCAACTCACAACGCAATCGCATCGAGCGGCTGAGCTAGAGTTATGTGATCCAACGTGTATGTTCATATTTATTCATCGAACAAAACTCAGTATTGAATATAATCAGACGCATTGTGTGTTCGATCGAACAAAATTCAGAACTGACTGAATTGAGAATGCCAGAGCATTGCTCTCTCTCTCTCTTTCCATATCTGCCAGCAGCGCCTATGCGTCTTTGCAAGAGTTTATTCATACGAGGTGATTTTCGCTCACTCCAAACAATCGTCGTTGAGCCAAACGAACAATCAGCCGAACTGATTCGAATGAAGTCGAACATGATTATAATCAAAGTGACAACAATTGGTTCGAACAAAACTCAACTGCGAACATGTTGAATATGCAAGTTTGATGAATAGAGCGCGAAGCCTGTATATTCGGGTGCTGAAGAATGTGTGAGCGTTTTACAATCGAACGAAACCGTTCTCTCCTCAGGATGTAGAACGTTATTCAGCCAACTGGAATAAACAAGTTAAAAAATGTTACTTTAGAACTTGCAACGTCAGATCGTATTGCAGATAATACCATTGAACTGCAACGAGCACTTAATTTTTGTTCTCACTCGCGCATTTACTCGGCTTGTTTGTGCTCGCCACTAAGCCACTTCTCCACTATGCGTATTCCAGCAAGCTTTACGGCTGCCATGGGCAAGTATCAAGCGAGCTACACTCTTAAACACTCAGCCCGCAGTAGATCTTTGATTTCGGCAACTTGTGGCCGAAGCTATGAGTCAACGCGGGTATTTGTACTTACAAATACAGGAGCTCGCATATACAATGATCCGCAAATACACGAGTGCTTTTGCATTTTTCTTTTGTGTATAACGAGCTCAGCGAGCTACGAGCCTTTAGTTTACTTGTATCGCACAGCTCGTGACAGCTCGTTGCAGTTCTCTGGACAATGCAATGCGTACCTTTGTAGTGGTACTTTCGCTTAAAGGACCCAAGTACAAATAATCCTGGATTACCGAATTGTACTGCTTGTTTGAAGCAACATTTCGCTTCGAATGAGTTTTGCTTTTTAGGTACAGAGCCAGTGCGATTGATCAAGAACACATATACATTTTGTCGCCATCAACTTAGATCGGTTTGTTTGCAAAATGGCGGCTTTTGACCGCATTTTGGTTATTTTTCTAAAACCGTTAACATAAATCTGACAAATTTGTATTCAGACTTTGTAAAACTATTTTCTGATTTCTGATCATTTTTGTGAATTCAAAAATATGCAAAATTTCCCTCAAACAAAGTCTGAATAATTACATGCAACTCAAACAGACATATTTGAGATTAAAGTTAACATTTTTATTGATATTTTTCCATTTTTGGCTGTACGCAGAGTTACCTTCAAGAGTAGCTAATTAGTTGTTTTTATTTCTTGGGTATTCTTATTTAAAGCATTCATTCATACGCTAACAAGTGTGATATGTTGGATATAGAGTTGGTTTTTTTTTTAAATTTTTATTATGTAATTAGCAGCCACAAATAATTGAAAAAGAAAATATCACAAATCAAATCATAATGTTGTTTAAACGTTCTTATAGAGAGTATTTCGTTGTTGGAAACATGCACGCAAGGCGCCACGTTTAGTAGCCAAAAAAGAGAGCAGCGCAAATTCAAATTTCAAAACTCCACATACGCCTAAAGATGGTATACAATATAATATACAGGGTGTTTAAGAGTAGGTCCCTTTAACCAAAACCAACAAATAATAATAATAATAATAATAATAATGGCAAGAACTCGACTGTCAGTCCAGAGTATATACGAGTATGTAATTAGGCATTCGATTGTAGGTAGTATGTGTATGTAGCGTGCGTTAATTATTGGGGGTTGCTGCTGTTTGTTTTTTATTTGAATTTGTTTTTATACAAGAAGAGAAATTCAAATTCAAATTCAAATTCAAGTCTAGACTTGCACTTAAAAATGTTGTGAGAGATCAAAAAACTTTACACACACACAGCACAAGGTAGCTCTATAGTTATTAAAAGATCACCAACAATAGAGAGAGAGAGAGATAGAGAGAGCGAGACAAAAGACAGTATGGGGTTAAAGCTATAAACAATTTTAAGCTCGGGGGGTTACAAATCTGTATGAAGTGTGTGGGTGGGTGGGTGAGTGTGTGTGTGTGTGTGTGTGTGAAACAGAAAATGAATTTAGAAATAGTTTGAAGTGCGCTAAAACTACATACAAAATGTTACTAAATTACGGCTACGGCAACTACTTTCTTTTTTTTTTGGCAACGACGACGACGACGCTCCTGGTCTCTACTTACGGCGCAAATCCATGCAAAGCGGCAGCACTGTTGGCCGCATTGGCCGACGCTGCCATGGCAGCAGCAGACGCAGCAGCAGCGGCCGCCGGCGATTGTTGTGCGGCGGCTGTGGCCGCCGATAGACGTGCCGCATAAGCGGCTGCAGCAGCATTCTGATTAGTGGCCACTCCGGCTGAATTTTGGGCAGCCGCAGCAGCGACCAGTGATTGCTGCAGGGCGGAGGCAGCGGCTGCTGAGCCGGCTGCACCGGGGCCCCCGGCAGCCACGGCCTGCAATTGAGCCAACTGGGCATGGGCGGCCACAGCGGCGGCGTGTTGCTGCTGTTGTTGCTGATGTTGCTGCTGTTGCTGCTGCTGTTGGTGATGCTGTTGCTGTTGGTGTTGCTGCTGCTGCTGTTGGTGTTGCTGCTGCTGCTGCTGTTGCTGCTGCTGATGGTGCTGCTGCTGCTGCTGTTGCTGTTGAGCTGCTGCTGCGGCCACAGCGGCGGCGGCCACCTGACGTTGCTGTTGCTGTTGAGCGGCGGCTGCGGAGGCTGCCAGCAGCGCTGGATGATGATGCGGATGATGGGGATGATGATAGGGTGAGGCACCGACCACGCCCACATGTCCACGTTGTATGGCAACTCCACGCATGGCAGCGGCGGCAGCAACGGCGGCTGTTTGCGGCATTACATGGGAATGGGGCGGTGGGGCGTAGGGGGCGGGTCACCAAAGACAAGTTTGGTATTTTTGCAACGATTTTACACAACATTTTTACCAGTGTGTGTGTGTCAGTGTATGTGTGTGTATGTGTTTGTTTGTATTCGTGTGCAAAAAGTAGAAAAAGGAAAAGAAAAGAACATAAAACGCATGCGGTTAGTTTTCTCTCTTTTTTTTTTTTGTTTATATATCAGATATATAAATATATATAGCAAATTCTAGGCTTTATGTATAGTAAATGTTTATATATAGATTTAGCGCTGGATGATTCTTTTTTTTATGTTTTTTTGGTATATACATATAACAGTACATAAGACATACGTGTGGTTCATAGAATAAATATATATATATATAGTTTATATGGTTGTTGATGGGGATTCATTTCGAAACATACTTAAACATTAGAAACATTGAATTACCAAGAAAATGCTACGCAGCAGTTGCATTTTTACACAAAAAAAAAAAGATAAATATAACATTAGACCGCTTGTTTTAGTATGCATACACACATATATGGTGTATATATGCAGCAAGACCTTAGATTTTGATTTAAAAACAAAAACAAAATTACAAAAACTCATTGCCGTTCGCTCGGGGTTGATGTTGTTGTTGTTTTGTGGGGGGAGGGTTAGAAAATAGTGTGTAAAAAGCTCTAGGAAAAAAACTATTTAACATTTAACTAATTATGCACCTTCACCTTTAACTACGAAATGCACACATTATTTCATAATTTTTTAAATATACGTGTGTGTGTGTGTGAGAGTGTGTGTGTGTGTGTGGTTGAGTATGTACATTCCATTAAATACACGCGGTTTCTCATTCCATTTATCCACAGATTCATATGCCTCCTCATAATTAACAATTTGTCGACGACAAAAGCCACAAAAGCCAAATGAGAAACAAAAATGCTGGCCATAATTGGCCAACCCGTCGCGATGTGCAGGTGGTTTGTCACATAGTTTTGATTGAAAAATGTACTCACAAAATTATAATTGAAATGTATAAAACCAAACTAATTTGTATCCTTTTTTCCCAGCGTCCCGCACATTACCACATATTTGAAATTTGTTTGGCCAAAGTGCAATTAACATTTCGATTTGCCATAGTTGTGATATTCAAACCAAATTATGTACACTATGCAACCTTGATTTTAATGTTATTGATTGAAAATATTAAGAAATTGTGGGAAAAATTTTCAAAGATTTTTTATGTATTCAACTAAAGTTATTCGATATCAAGATATACATATGTTCAAACATGAACATGAGACAAGAATTCAAACCACCTGTAGCAGCATTAGATATCGCATTCACATCACACAACCTATCATAACTCAGCATCATAAACTATGTCATTTGTAACATTAAATTTAATTACGGTTGCTTTCAAGGATTAGACAATCCACTTGATAATGGTCATCCGGTACCCACCACTTAAAATGCATCGTGTGAGGCTATGTGTATTCCTCACACGAATACATATCTCACGCAGCTATCTTACAAATATTGCCTTAGTTAAGAATAGATATTAAGGGATTATAAATTCTTAATAAAAGATAGCTCGCTCACACTGAGCAGGTCAGTACAAATGAAATCTTACAACCGTGCTCAACTAAAAGTATATAAGTCTGTAAATAAGCGTGGTTAAACTTAGTATTTAGACAAACTAAATCGATTTCGACAGGTAAAAAACGATAAGGCCAAGCTAACTTCGTCTGTGCCGAAGTTTTTATTACCCCTGCAAGTGCTATTTTTGAAATGTCAGAGTTTAAGAACGCTTTCATAAAAATCGAACATTTTTCTAACTACAACCCATTTTCCGATAGATAAACATCTGATTTCGACCAAATTTCGCGAATCTTTTTGAAAACATATCAAATTCACAATCGCCGAGTTTAAAAAAGATTAAATTTAAAACAAAAAAGTTTTTCTCACTAAGACTCATTTTTCGACCGATCGGTACTATGGCAGCCTTAAGATATTGTCATCCGATTTCGACCAAATTTTGCGAATGTATTGGAAAGCTTATAGAATTAGTAATCAGTGAGTTTAAGGACGCTAACATTAAAAATAAAAAAAAAATTCTTACTAAGATCCATTTTCGACCGATAAGTTATAGTCACCCGATGTCGATCAACTTTTTCAAATTAGTTTGAAGGCGTTTAATATTAAGAATCACCGACCTTAAGAACGATTTACTTGAAAACAAAAAAGTTTTTTTCACTAAGACCCATTTTCCGACCGATCGGTCTTTTGGCAGCTATAAGATACAGACATCCGATTTTGACCAAAGTTTGCAAATCTGTTTGAAAGCATATAATATTAATAATGGACGAGTTTGAGGACGCTAATATTGAAAACAAAAAAGTTTTTCTCACTAAGACCCATTTTTTGACCGATGGTTCCTATGGCAGCTATAAGATATGGTTATCCGATCCGGTCGGTTCCGTCATATTAGCAGTGTGCAAAATTTCAGCTCAATAGCTTTAGAACTGAGAGACTAGTTTGCGTAGAAACAGACAGACGGACAGACAGACAGACGGACGGACAAAGCTCAATCAACACAGCTCATCGCCCTGATCAGAATATATTATATATAGTTAATGGGATCGGAAATAAATATTTCTATGCGTTGAAAACTTCTGGGAAACTTATAATACGTTTTGCAAGGGTATAAAAAGGTGTCGGAAAGATTTCGTAAAATTTTGACTGGCCTCTAACGCTCAGTCAATCTTAGACAAACTACAAGTCGGAAAGACCACGGCACCGCTAACTTGACGGGCACAGGCGTTAACTTACTGACTGGCAGACACAACTGATTCAATTCCTACGTTCAGAAGCAGAAAAAAATAGTTTATAATTTTTCCGTCAACTCGGAATGTCAGCAGCAAAAGTTCGACTTAAATTATCGATTGGCGTAGTTTGAAACCAACTGTAAGATTTGGCTTTGACCATGACTTCATCATTCCTAACTTCATCAGTTCACCAGTGCAGTGTGACCGTTTTATATTTGGTGGTATTTTGATGTTGAAGGGTGGTATTTGGGCGTTGAGCAGTCGCACTGCACCGTACGCTACCGCTACCCCAATCAATTTTTTGATTTTGTTGCCGTGTATCTCATCAGTTAATGATCGCGCTCCAAGTCAAGGCGGAACTGACAGTGTGCTTTTCAAATTCGTACCTGTGGGATTCCGGTTTAATAGAGGCGCTGAAGTCACCACCCAGACTTATTGTACCATATGCACTTTCAGTGCGTAGAGAATAGTTTTAGTCCTGCCCTGTTAAGCAAACCCGGATAGATTTAAATATTCTGTATTTCGCTCCTATGAGAGGGTCTATGCAAGCGATGTACATGCCAGGACTTCGGGGGCCGAACACAGTTCGCTATTCACAAGAACACGAGCCCGAGGTAATACCGAATTTACACTGCGGTCGTTCGACTTTTTCTGGGGCAACGACATTTTAGGTGTTAATGTTGAGCGAACAACAGTCGCAAATAGTCGGAAACGGTAATCAGCTGTTTTTTGTTTACTTTAAATTAAATTGGAATTTCGGGGTTAAATTTGGAACTTTTTTCAACAAAACGGAAAAAAACCTGATGCAGATGGTTGTGAACATAATTGAAAACTTGGCTAGTGAGAATAAAATGCTTTTAGAAAATTGGCTTAATCGCCTTTTAAATGTAATGGAAACCATTGCAAAGGCCATCTAATCAGACCTATAATGCGTGAGTTCCATAGAACCGTTGAGGAGGACATCAATCTGCTGCCCCAGCAATGAATCCGCAATCCACACCATGATGCAATACTTGGGCTGGACCAAGCACCCTACAATCAATCGCCACAAAGATGTGAGTAGAGACATACCCATCACCTTACATTTACGGCTCTCGCTCTTGTATCGACTGCTTTTCGGACGAGATGTTGACGCCTTTGCAGCTAGTCCGTGAGACCACCGAGTCGGATGTGGAGCATGGCCCGGTATTACCTACAGCCAGATCCGTGGAGATTAAGCCGAAGGCGGTGACAACGGTTACGGTCACGGCTACGACGAGTACTCAGGGCGGCGAACCGAAGTCTGGGATTGCATCACATTAGCCACCAGTATTAATCAGAGCCAATTCTAAGAGCTTTGTGGATGCATGTAATATCAATAATTCAATTTGATTGAATCATTAACTAATCCATTGTATATTTCATTTGAAGTAAAGTTTCGGGTGTTTTTGGGAGGCTGAGGTGCCCAAGGCAACAACTGTCCAATTGAAAGAATTTTTTCGCATTCCAATACAATCTAATTTTTTGGCATCGCTCTTCTTACCCAACCCTGGGTCTATACCAACGATGGTCATAAGAACCCCCTAGGGGGCGAAGACATTTCGCTATTTACACGGATACGAGCCGAGCGCATGCCGAAGCTGAGGAGAAGAGAGCAAAGAGAAGAGAGCCTTTCAGTCGCCTTTCAGTCAGCCTTTGATGCTGTCTGGTCGAAGTAAATTCACGGCGCTTTTTTTCACACACCGATACACTCCCACTTTTTGGCCTCGCTCTCGTTGACCAATGCTGGTCTATACAAAAAACGGGACGTTCTTAGAGACTGAGAAACTGTATACTATACATAGAGAGGCAAGGTTCAGCCCTGACAATTGTCTGGGAGATATCACCCAGAGTCAAGTAATTTCTATCTTCGTCGGCTCAGGACGGTACACGAATAGAAAAACCGTGAGACAAGACTTAATTTCTTCTGCAGAAGGTCGTGCCACCAAATCCACCAGTCGGCGCGACGCATGAATGCGTCCATATCGGCCTAGTAAGTCGTGCAGTCTGCAGAAAGTAATTGATTGATATTTTTAAGTAGCTTTTGGTTTCTATTTGACACAGCTCTGCCATTTCTGGAAGAGATTTGCGGCAGTTGCTTACCGATACCGAAGGAGTATCAGTATGAGCTGAGGTACTGTGCATATGTTTCTTGGTCGCAAGTAGTTCTTTAGACTATACACCGCCAACCACCACCGGTTTTCAAGTTTTAAACCATCAGAATGGATTTTTATTAAGTAGCGGATCTGGATTCCACTTTCCTCTAGACGGTTTGAAGTTATGTAAGTGAGGGGTGAGATATTCTTGACTGTAGTTAGTAGGTTGTTTCACTAGAGTGCCCAGATTTTGTTGTGTGCACTTGTTTCGAGTCTTTCAAACGTAGAGCTGATGGGGTCGCCACTCTACAGAGACGGGCAATGCTTTAAACTGCCCGGGCCCCACGTTGGGCGCCAATTGTTGTGTTGGAGCATGATGAGCATGAGCGCTCCAGTGTGGAAAACGAGAATGCTACAACAACAACAACGGGCACTGCTGTGTGTTAATAAAGGATTGCGAGCCATCACCGCTTTTTGGCCCCATTTGTTTGATATGTCAAAGTCATTCCATAGATCACAGACAAAATTCGTACAAATTGGTTGCATAGTGTTAGCCCATTTGTTGAAAATTGATTTAGCTCAACTTTTTATTCGATTTTAATTTAAATTTAGCTAATTTATACACCAAATTGAAGAGCAGGAGAACGATACAGCGAAACAGTAAAATAAAGTGAAAAAGTATTGCACATTTTCGGGGCGTGTTTGTAACATGCAACAAATTGAAAATTTTGGCAATTCAAATGGGCGAATTAATTTCACTTTTCCAGGTGGCGGAGGTGGTGGTGATGGCAGAAGAAGACGAAACACAAAACGAAAAACGTGCAAAATAACAAGAGATATTTGAGTATATAGAGAGGACAGAGAGAGAGAGAGAGAGAGAAGGAATTGAGTAAAAGTTACGGTTGCTCTAAGAGAAAAAGGCCTTACAAAAATGCTGGCTTGCTGCGCAAAATGTGGGCTACCGAAATACGTTTCAAATATATATATGTAAACTAAGGTTAAAGCTAAGACCTTTCCATATATATATATATATGTATATAAATATGTATATACTCGTACTTAACAGCTAGTTACAGTTACAGTTTCAGGGATGTGTTTGTGTATATGTGTGTGTGTGTGTGTGTGCCTAGCCGATGGAACAATGCAAATCTCAAGGGCACCAAAATTTATGCAATATGTTTTATATATTTGTATATTTTTTTGATATAGTCAAACCCAAATGCGTAAAACCAAACTAGCAAGACAACAAACATTGATTATGGTACAGAGAATCTCAGAGCTAAAAGTTTTTGGAGTGACTGTTGCTGATGTTGTTGTTGGTTGGTTGGTTGCTGTGGTGTCAATTTTTGAATTCTGCTTTTTTTTTTTTGTTTTTTTTTTTACAAATTTGCGTTTCAAATAGTACCTCCGCCGTGGCGTTGCTGCTGTGGGCGCTGTCGTTGGTACAGCGCTATGTGTTGGGCGTGGTGCTAGCATAATGGGCGTGGCAGCGGCAGCAGCCGCTGGGCTGGTTGCTGCCGCAGCGGGCGCTGCTTGGGCCATGGGCATGGATAGTTGAACAGGCGTCAAGGTGGGCGCTCCAGCACCAACAGGTGCACCCAAAAACGGCCAGGCGGCGGCCATCGGCAGACGATAACCTTTAGTTTCATATTATGTTTAATTTTTGTTGTTTGGTTTTTTTTTTTATATATATATATATAAATTTTTTTCGTTAGCTCATAAGATAGGGTATGCGAGGGCAGTTCGATAAGTGAGTGGCTTTATGATTTTTGTCAAGCTTGCTTAAGCTTGATTGCTTGATTTAATGTGTTTTTGACAACCTCGTAAATTTTGATGAAAATTAAAAAAATTGTGAAAATAGTAGACGGCCGACAGTTAGAGCCGATAAAGTATATTAAAGGGTATATTAAGGGTACCTTCAACATTTTAAGCATCATTTAATTTGTTTTTGACAACCTCGTGAATTTCGATGCAAATAGAAATATGTGAAGATGGGAGAAATACTACCGCTAGAACCGATAAAATATATGAAAAGGGTACCTTCAAAATATTCAACATCATTGCAACATTTAAATTTCGAAAATAGAAGAAAGTCGACCGTTGGAGTCAATAAAATATCTGGAATGATATTGAACGAGCGCAGAAAGATATTTCGTGATTGGTCTTAGGCTGTTGGCGTCTCCACTGATCGAGTGTATCACACATTTCACATGAAAAATCGCGCTTGCTGACACTAGACTGTAAGGGCGCACGCACACATGCAGCTGAAAGATGAACTGAGGGCTGACCGTGATATTTTAGTACGTCAGCAAGCCGAAAAAAACAAACATGCTTGATTGATTCTGCAAAGCTGAGCTAACAACTGAATTTTAAAGATCAAGCCAATGCTTGCTGTGCACACTAGCATGCACGGAGCGTGGTTATTTGTCAAGATCAGCCTTAAGTTCTGCTGTCAGTTCTTATTTCAGCCGTAAGTGTACGCGAAACGAAATTTTTCGCTGTTTTGTAAGCGTGGACGCCACAGGGATCCTTCAGTGATCCGGAGAGCAAGATGTTGTCAAAGTGCACCAAGGAAGACCCCAAGGTGATCCTAATTTTAAGAAACACAAGCTGTCATTCATTTCGATTGCCTTAAAAAGTATCAAAATATTAGCGGCAATTACACTGTGATACATTTTTGAACTCAAAAAAGTTGATCGCGTCGAGACCAAAAAATTGTAAAAGGGTGTGATGGTAGTATAAAAAACCTGTCGGGGTTTGATCTGATTAGCTGCCGTTTTCATTTTTACGATTTACGATTCCATATCTTGTAAGCTATTTAAAATTTTGCTTTTATATCATTAGCAAAGTTGTAGCTCTTGGCTTGGCCTACAAAACATTTCTTAGTAGCAAATCAAAAAAATTACTTCTTCATACTTCAGATTACAAAAGTTGTAAGTTTAAGTCGGTCCTGCCCGAGTTCGGTATACCTGTATACACAGAGAAAAAAAATATACAAAAGCTACACGAAAATGTGTGATTTCTACACGTTTTGACCGGGATTTTCAACCCATAACGTTTGTGTAGCTTCTCAGCACGGCGCGTTTAGAAATGAGAAAGCTGTTGAAAAGCTACACGAAACGTGTAGTATTTCAAACGCACCGTGCAGAAAAGCTACACAAACGTTATGGGTTGGAAATCCCGGTCAAGACGTGTAGAATTCCTACATTTTCAAAAAAAAAAAAAAATGACTGCGCACTTTTTATTTGTTTATTTTTGTTTATATGCGCGAGCGCGCTGCTGCTGCTATCTTGAAAGCTCTGTTATTTCGCTATGCGCATTATCTCAGGGCAGAAGAGGACCACCAACGGGTGATCTGAAAGGGGTCTGAAATTTGCACACGTTTCGTGTAGATTTCCAACATGTAGCATTTAGCATTTGTAATTCTAAACGTTTGTGAAGAAAAAAGCTACACGCCACGTGTTGAAATGAGAACGCTACACGTTTCGTACACTACAACTGTGGAGATCAGTTTTCTTAACGAAAAATGTAAGAATTCAGTACTGATTTAGAGCTACATTTTTCGTTTCGAATTTACACACTCTCATGTAGGTTTTCAATATCCACACGTCACGTGTAGAAAACCTACACGTTCTTGTGGTATTCAGATTACTGCATGAAAAATGTAGAAGTTATTTGGAAATAAGCTGATTTTCTTGTAGATTGTTTTGTTGTAGATTTTGCATTTGCCCACGCAGCATTTAGCTTTTCAACACGAGGCGCTTAGATATTAAAATCCTACACGTTACGTGTAGGATTTCTGCACGTCGCGTGTAGCTTTCTGAATTCTACATTTTGCGTGTGCAGTTTAGCAGGGCGCAGCACGTTTCGTTTAGCTTTGACGTTTCTACACGCGCCGTGCAGCCAATTTTGTTTTCTCTATGTACCTGTGAGATTGGATTACAATTCTACATGCTTAAGGGGCCGTAACTATATGAAGGACCAATCGATAGAAGTTGGTATGTTCCAATTGTTTGTTTATTTTAGTCTAACCTACGTTTTTGTCCTGTATTGCTTAAGCTAAGGTCCCACAGGCAAATAATTTGCCCAAATTTTGATGAAAATTGGGATAAAGAGGCCAAATTGGTGAACTTTTCGGCCATATTTGATTAAAGCATTTACGTATGGAACGATAGTGTAAGCTTCAGATCCTGTCAAATCTGCAATCATGGCTATTTATCAAAATGTTCATAATAATCTGTGGGAAATAATTTGGGCAAATTATTTACCTGTGGGACCTTATCTTTAGTCAAATTCGTTACAGTTTTAAAGAGAAAGTTGAAAAACAGTTCAAAATGAGGGGAAAACATGATAATTTTACGACATTTTTGTAATTTTGAGTATGTATATGGGGTTTAGTGACCTGTTTTTGATTTTAGTCAAACAAACACCTTCAAACAAAAAACCATAGCCAAAACTCGGGCTGCGAATTTACAACATTGGAATTCCTATGTCTTTATTCGCCGATTGAAAGAGGCTTAAATACTAACTGGATGGTTGTTTGAAAAGTGAACAGCAAAACAAGTCCGCTGATGAGAGAATTTGGCTATTCTTGAAACAGCGATCGTTGTACGGACATAACGAATTGCTATTCCAAAATATTGTAATTTATGTCTATTGATTTGTGTTGGTTATAAAGAATTTTACTCAACCATAGACCTTGAGCTAGCCAGATGTAATTTTGAGTATAAAGATGTGACTTTTTTGACTTGCTACTTTAGAATGTTTTGTAAGCCAAGCCAAGAGCAACAACTTCCTCTAAGGCGTCAAAGCGATATACAGAACAGTTTACGAAGTATGGAGAGGGAGTTGCAAGTCCCAATAATAAGCTGAAAACGTCAAAGTGCAATAAGAAGAAAACGGCAGCTAACCTGACCAAAACCCAGCGAATGTTTTTGTACCACCCTTTCAGAATTTTCAACTTTTTAGTGTTATTATTCATAGCTTTTGAGACAAAGTAACATGAATCTGAAGCAAAATTGAAGTATTGACAATGCACGGTCGCCACGTCAGAAATCTACAAGTTGGCCTAGAAGCTAAATTTTTTCGAATTTTGTGATTTTGATAAGCTAAAGATTGTTTAAAAAGCATTATAATAAGACAAAATTTTGTTAAAAGAATGCCCAAACATATCCAACTGCCTTCGCAGGTGTGTAAGTGAAAATGTGTGTTGTGTGTGAGTGTGTATATACATAACGAAATGGATGCAGTGTATTTGCTGTAGTTGTTGTTTCTTTTTTTTTTTTTTTTTAATTTTGTCTTAAATCTAGTGCTAAGTTAAACTGCTTGAATCGCGCCGAGAGTTACCAGTTACAGTTACAAATACGACTAGGGAGCATTTCAGACCAAGAAAGAAACGTAAAACGAAAAAAAAAACAATATATGTGGAAAGAACAAAACGCACATACAACAAAAACTTTTAATAAAAAAAAAAATATAATGTTTTAGGTATATATATATATATATATAAAATAGGGATTATGCATCAGACAACACAGCCGCAATATGCTAAATTCATCGTAAGATTATCTCATTATCAATTATCATCATCATCATTTTGTATAATAAATATCCAGGCTAGTAAGAAAACGTTCACGCGTTGTCTTTCAAATCGGGGAAATTTCGGGCGGATGTTACGGAATTTGTTTTGTTCTTTGCTTGAACATTGGTTATATGCATAAAAAAAGTAAATGACGCACAAAAACAATTACCAAAAAACAGTTCAATTTAAAGTATATTATATTATTATTATGTAGATATTTTAAGTAGTTTTATGCACAGGACCTACCAGTAAACTAAAAAAATATGAAACACAAAATTTGAAATGCATTAAACAGATGACCTAATAGGAACGACGACGACCCTCAGAACCTGCCTAACCATATATGTCATTTCGGCTTACATACTAAACAAAAATTCTTTTAATGGCTTACATTTACATTTGTTTTAAGCTTATCTGTGTGTTTTTATTTTAGATTTATATAACAAAATACGGCAGGCAATAAATACATAATGAAAACATGTAGTTAGAAACATTGACAAAACGCTTACCTTCTGGCCATTGTACGCAAACTGCAGACCAAAGTGATTTATGCGATGATTTTTTGTTGTTGTTGTTGTTGTTTTGGTGGGCATGGAAAAGGCAAGAGAAAATATTTTCATTAGTTGTTTACATCACTGAAAGGGGGAGGAGGTTTTTCTTTTGATTACATGTCTTAGGCTTAACATAAACAGGCAGCTCTATATAACAATTACAAGTTTTTATAGTGCTTACATAGATATATGTATATATGGTTAAAGGACATGCTTCCTAGGGACCACTTAAAAGAAAACAGACAGCTGACAGATTTGACTTGACAAAACATCATGCAAAGCTTAATTCTTTGAGCTTGTTTTTAAATTGTGGAAAATGGGCGAATCATCATGGATTAAGAATAAATCAAATTTTGTTAATTGGTAGGTGACATTTTGCGCGTTTGTCAGTTGATCTTGAAAAGTCTAAATATCCAAAATTTTATGAATTATCTTTCCGATTTGTTAAAAAAAGGGGGAACCTATATCTTTGTTTTGACTCTCTTGGCTATTATCGCAAAGTTCTACTTTCTCAAATTTAAAATAAACTGTCACAAACAGTTCTACGATCTTTTGAAGCGAACAAATACCATTTTGAATACATGTGCTCAAAATGAAATGATTAAAATTGACTAGCCTTTTGTATGATTTTTGCATTGCATACCTTTGGGCAGTATACCAATTTGTCCTTTCCGACACATGTATTCAAAATGTCATATATTCGCTTAAAAAAAACATAGGATTGTTTGAGATACGTTGTCTTAAAGCTTAGAAATGGTACAATCGGGTGTGTTCCAGAAATCTCTAGAGATTTTGGTATAAGCGGCTGCATTTCAAATTAAAACTGCTTGCCTTTATATGTGATGTGCTATTTAAAACCGACTGCTCAAGGCCAAGTAGATTTAATGCGTACGGTTTTACCGACCTATGCTCTAGTAGCCGACCTTATTCTTATTATTTCACATATAAAGTCCTCCTAGTTTAGTTTCAAATCAAATCGTTTGTACCAAAATCTCTAGAGATTTCTGAAACACACCCGTATATGATGGTTTCATGAAAGATTAAATCAAATATGCCACAAAACGCTCCTAAAAAGGGTCAAAATTTACATTTTAAGCAACTTTAACCTAAAATTACCAAAAATCTAGAAGTGATGCACCATCCCACCTAGCATTTGGAAGGTCATTTTAACAAGAATCACCTTGTTGAGTATTTTTCGAGCACTTTGATGATCAAAAAGAGATTTATTTCATGAGCGATCTAAGAAAGACTCGAAAATGAGTCACGCATATGCTCAAAATGTGATTTGCTATGATGAGTCACGCATATGCTCAAAATGTGATTTGCTAAAATACGACGAAAAAGACTCGCAAATGATTGGAAATACGACTCGAAAATGTGTCAAAACTGATCAGAAAAACAGGTTATAAACGACACTTCAAGAAGAGTCGCGGCTAGGGTACCTTTTTTGTCCCGACCAAAGTATCATTTATGATCAGAAAACGAGCGCAATTATGACTACAGAGGATTCGAAAAAGATTCGAATGTGATCAAAAATTTCTTCAAATGCTGGCTGGGATATTCCAAAACAGATTCGTGTTCAGCACACGGAAATCATTTAAATTCGACACCATCCCTCATATAAACTGCACCTGGTTGCCTAGTGTTATGGAAAAAACTCCAAATTAATGAAATAAATTACGCTTTCTTCAACTTCAGTTTAATACTTCGTGAACCGTGTCCATTATATCATAGTATGTTTAAGAACCTAAGAACCGAGTAATTCTCAGATTTTTGGAGTTTGTAGAATCAGTCCAAGTGTGTGACCTTACCCAACCCTTATCGAGACCAGTATAGCTGCATATGAATGGCTTCGTTCATAAGAACTTGGTGGAATCAAACTTGCACAAGAGTAGAAAGCAACTACTTTGAACAGTTGAATCCACATTGAAGCCACTTAATGTCACGTCGACCATCTTGTGCTTTCAAAACATCAGCGATCAAATGAAATTAATTTGGAAACGGAATACATATATGGGAGAGAAGCTTGGCCCTGGCCATCCTGGAGGTGCTGTTTGAGCCAACTTACTTTACTTTTACATATATGGGTTTTTAGTAACCTGTTTTGATTTTAGTCAAAGTTTTTTTGCTTTTTTAAGTTTGGTTCAAGGTCAAATGGTAAATTATATTTCAATACAATAAACACAATTCAACAGAAATAACTCACAACATTATTGGGATAGCATTAGTACATCTGGACAATCCTGTTTCGAAATTGACCAAAATTCACTAATCAGCAGACTTGTTGCTTTCACACTTTAACCACTTGCAAATAGCGCTATATGTAATCAAAGAGATTGCCGAATAAAGGCTTGAGAATTCAACTTATGTGAAAACCAGCCTAAAATCCATCTTGTTGCTATGGGTTGAAGGTGTTACCAATTTTTGTTGTGAGTTAAGCGTTACTGTTGTTTAGCTTTTTGGCTGATGCTAGATTCTAAACATTCTGTTTAGGGATCATTCTAGCGGGGTCGGGACACAAGGTATTTCTGATTTTTGTTTTTAATAGAGAAACCGTTTCCGGTTTTATAACAAACATCAATGGCGTGCCTTCCATTATTTTATACATATATGGAGTTTTAAACCCATTTTAAGCTAGCATGGTTTGACCGATATTTAGTACAGTTGCGCTTGCTCCTTTTGAATTCCTTTATACAAATAGCAAAAACACAAAAAATAAATGATATTTGTACAGTGTGTAGTCGAAGTCTGACTTCAGTTTTCATATCGAGTCGAAGTCTGAATTTAGTTTTTATATCGTGTAGTGTGACCTACCCCCTGTTAATTTAAATATATATAGAGCTTTACATTTCAGTGTAATTTGTTGTTAAGTCTGGTCACACTAGATTTATGTTACACGCTGACGAAATATTTGACAAAGTAAGCCAAATAACTTACATCGCATGTTTGTAGAGGGCTTAAAGTCCAACTGGTAAGTACTTTTCTGATCTTCCAAAGATACGACAAGTATAAAAACTCTGTTATAAGCTCAGAATGCCTATAGCTCCGCTAAATTTTCAGCTAGATTAATAAACTTGAAGATTACACATGTTTTTGTAGGTCTTTAAAACCTAAAACTATGTTAAAAACCCATTTCTTACAGCAATCGTGCAACATTATTATTGAACTGTAATATTTCGAAATAAAATAAGGGTTACGCTTTAGACCAGAGGACCTGGTCTAGCTTTCCCAAAGATTTTGTGATTGATAGTCCAAATCTAGAAATGAAAGAACGGCTGATGGTCAATTCTTATGAATTTAAAATGCATCTGGCTTTAGTTTCGCTGATTTAAAGATTTTTTTTTTTTTACGCTGCAGGTAGTCTACACTTTTCAAACATAAGACACTTTTTGTTCTGTTTCTATTTTTCTGTTGCACCGTTCCAAAAAATTTAATTGTTCGCTATATTTTTGCCTGAACTAGTATGCTAACCACTTTTTCGATCACAAGCTGCACAAATTGGACTCTTGTGCAGCGTCTGTGCGTGCACCTCAGTCCACTAATTTCACCGCATGTAAGTATGTAGCAAATGTTATGCTCCCTCCTTCCGTCCACGCGACACTAACCTAAAAAGGCATTCCAATTTATTCATTTCGCTCTTTATCATGTTCGTATTGATTTTAAGTTCGACCAACCGCGATCGCAGCGCCTACATATTGTTTTTGCTTCATTTTTTTCTGTCTTTGATGTGTGCTGTCCTTGGTGAAAATGTGTTATTTGCAATGATTTACACTTCCAAGTTCTTGCAACTTATTTGCACCATTTCTAACAAACTCTATTTAAATGTTCTCTATAATTTTTAAGTTTTTACAGAGGATTTTTGGTTTTAAATCTTCCCTTATAGTAAAACTATATATAGGTTAACAAGAGCGATAAGTAGCTAGTTCACTGAAGCTCCGTAACACTGCTCAAAAAGCAATAAACAAAATGTTTTCTTCCTCATCTCGGCTTCTAAAGTAAAGAAACACACAATTCAAATATCGCAAAATAGCTGTTTTAAAATTTGTGTTTTCTATTTGTTGCTGCGCCATCCGTTAGACTCCACTGCCCACCGCTGTACAATATTCAACATCTTCATTTTGATCTTTAATTTCGAATCTCAAGCCATATTTCTTGCCAAAAAGTGTCATAAAAACTCCATGACAATCAATGACGATTTTGGAAGGGCTTTTGCCACATGGCCAATTGCTGTCACTTGGCACCGGCGCACAAAAGCATGTAACAGAAATTGCTGAACATTCCACACAAATAAGAAATAAGCCAAAAGTTTTCTTCCTTCCTTCGATCTAATGCCATGGAAATTCTCTCATAGAAAATGGTAAAATAAATACCCGAAATACTATCACAAAAAAGTAAAAAAAATGACAGACAGACATTCAGTTGATGGCGTGGCATCGCTGGCTATGTCAGAAGGCGCATTAAGTTTAACATGTCAAAGGATCAGGGCGAGAGAAGAAAAGAGTGTTCAGTGCAGCGTGGAAATTAAGTTACGTATACGGTACAAACTTTCTTGTGTGAGATAGAGCGGGGTGCAAGGGGGGGGGAAACACATTTGCATAAGATATAACAACACACAGTAAAATAAAACGTTTCATCCTCTGGGGTGCCCCTGAGCCAAACTTTATTTTTTTTTTTTTTTTTTTTGCAAGTTATGTGCTCGCGTGTGTGTGTGTGTGTGTGTGTGAGTGCAACATGCTTGCAACTTTGTGGTTTATTTGTAATTATCCCCCAACTGTCTGCCTCGTAACGAGCAGTACAACAACGTGAGTCCAGACATTTGACTTGCAAAAGAAGCCTGTTCGAAACGTGATAAAGTGTCTGCCTGGCCACTTCTCTACTTCTCTACTTACTCCTCATACTGACGACAGTTCCGCATAAATAGTGCAACGCAAATGAAGCGCATTACGTGTCCAACCCCAAGAAGTTGGTCAGGGGAAAAAGGCCAAAGACGCTTTGCTCGCATTACCTTCAAGTTTTTGTTGGCAATACAAAAGCATTTTGCATCCGACCACTGGGAAAACTTCATCTGGAGCGAGCAGCTGGAGCTTTTGAGCCGCTTTCAGCTTCCCTTCGTTTGGGTTTTTCGGTTTGGTTTGTAAGCGGCTTATCGTCGTATTGAGCGAAACTAAAGTATAGATTTTGTGCTGTGAACACTTTTTAATGGCAAAACAGAAAAGGGCGATTTAATCAGCAGTATTATTTATTATACTCCTCCAACTACTTACTCCTAGGGCAGGGCAAAAGAAAAACTTTGTCAGTTTCTTCTTTTGGTGTGTAGGGGAAAACTTTCAGCAACCGCAACTTCAAATGAAATTGTGCAAAAAACTGTAAAAATTGTGCCTTAAATATCTTAGAACTTCTAACTGCACAAACTTTAAAGAAGACCACAATAAGGAGAAAGAAAAGAGATTTGATAAAGTTAGTTAAAGCAATGTAAGTACTGACCAACTGTGTGT
This sequence comes from Lordiphosa magnipectinata, assembly GCA_037044535.1. NCBI lineage: Eukaryota > Metazoa > Arthropoda > Insecta > Diptera > Drosophilidae > Lordiphosa > Lordiphosa magnipectinata. Next base: position 441,181 of record JBAMBO010001605.1, read on the forward strand.
TTGAGATGTTTGTCGTAATCTGGACAAGCATATATGTCATATAATGTTCCTTATACTTGAGCTGGATGCGGATTCAAGATGTAGAGGAAACTTAAATAGTCCATACCAGCAGTATGCATTAACATCCAACGGTTAGAGCATTTCAACACGCGTGGCTGAGACACGATTGACTCACAGAAAAGGTTTATCCTTGAATCCTTGATTTCCTACCTTTGAAATATATTTGCCGAAATTGGTGGACCATTTTGTCAACTTAAAATAATCCAATGGCTATATTCTATTCACAACTGCGAAATCTCGGAGGGTATAATCAAACCAAAATGCTATAGACGCCACTTTAAACTTTGCTGAAGAGGCAGTAACAGTATGAAAAGAATGTGTGTTGTCACACCCCCAGTTCATAGTCGTCCTCTGTACTGTCAGCGGAGAATAAGAAAAACTTCCTGATCTGATAAATGTCTTAGTAAAATCGAAATCAATCTATCGAAAACTAAACTGTTGCTAGTACAAACCCACATAATATCTACATAGTTTAATCTTGGGTATTCTTGCAAGAAGCCGATTTCGAGATCAAATCAAGTACGAAATTCGAGCTGAAATCAATGTCGGACCTTCTTGGCACCAGGGATCAAATCGAGCTCGATTAACAAGACAAAATGTGTTGTTGAAATAAGCTTATACTGAGCTAAGGGCAAGCTCTCCCGAGCTAAAATTGGAATTAAGACAATAACTCCGGGATTACAAAATCCGTGCTCAAATCAAGCCTCTCGTACCTGGTTTAAGAAAATCCGTGATTAACCGACTTCTGACATCGTTTGGGATTGATTTTAGCACGGATATCTCGAATTTTTTCAGAGTGTAGGAGTTAAGGTCAGAATTGGAAGCTCACAATCCATGCACAAACGCGCAGAAGTTAGAGCAAACTGGATCATCGCGTCTTTGGAGGAATTAGTTTTTCGCCTCACACTTCCCTAAAGCAGGGCATAAACACACGAATTTGTTCGACGAAATAGTTTGTCAAACGAATTCATTTGCCCACTAAAAAGGCGAACATTTCTCACGAACATCATTTGCTAGAAAATCTCAACGAGTAAACATGAAAATAAGGAAGCGAAAACTAACACAATCATGGCCTAGATGGCGTTACAAATTAGCTTAAAGCATTGTTTCATCTTTTGGGGACATTCAATAAGTTCCAGCCATTTGGACATGTGTTCACTCTACAAATATTTTTGACAAATGATGTTCGTGCACTTGTTCCCATCTATTGACGAATAAGTTCGCTCGAAAACACGCAAGATAGAAACGTTTCTATTCTCTGCGAACAAAAAGTCGAAAACAAAAATCTGTCACGAACACCTCCACTAACGACGAACATTTCGTCGAGCACAACAAATTCGTCGAACAAATTCGTGTGTGGATGCCCTTCTTAAGGGGCGATATTTGCGCAATGGAAACAGTTAGACAGAAAAATCCAAATCAATCTCGAGATTGATTTTGTTTTGCTTTTGCTTGACAGTTTTAATTTGACATTTTTTGCAGGTATTTGGTCACACCGAAATGAACATAATCAGAATCAAAATCACTTGCAAGAATACACTTATTATGCATGATACAATAACAACAAGGTAGCGCAGCTTCGATATTCTAAGTCGGCCTTGTATCGGTGACTTCAATTTATAATCCTTTGATTTCCTGATGTAGTGCAAAAGCAATGATGTAGCCCTGTAGGTTCGATAAATTCTCGCGCATGGAAAAAATCACTTCCTGTTGCGCTACCTTGTACCTATTTTATCATGCCTCTTTTGGAAGTACTTAAACATTGAATAACTTGGACATTTATCAACCAAACCATGTTACGCTGTACATTGAAAAAGGTGGTTCAGTTGTTTTAACTCAAGGAAAGCTATTACGATCATGAGAAATGTAAAACAAAATTTTCGCTTTAAAAAGAGCTCAGTATTGAAAAGTACAGTCTCAATTTCAGCTTTCTAGATTTTAGAAAATATTTCTGAAACAACAAGAACCGCAAGAAATAGAAAACCGCATATTGTGTGCACACGTGGCTGTCCGATGCCAACAGCAAAATCTACGGCGAAGTCCACCAATACATATTTGTTGTTGGGTTCGATTTTGCCAGAGTTATAGAAAAAAAAAGAAGAAACAAAACATACAATATCTTTTGTATGGCAGCTATTCTATATAGTTGTCCGATTTTCATAGAACTTGGTGGAATCATGTAAAAGCATAGAAAACTTGGAAACACGAGAATTGGGGACGTTTGCGTTGAAGACAAAAAGTTTTTTCTCACTAAAACTACTTTTTCGACCGATGGTTCCTATGGCAGCTATATGATATAATCATCCAATTTTAATATACCCTCTACAAGGGTATAAAAATGCGCGCTAAGAGCATACGCGTTGGACACCCCTGCATTAGGCGAATGAACATAAAATTAGTACGTCAGTCAGAAATAGGATTCCTTACAGCAAAGATTTCTCATTGATTTTGCTATAAGCCTGCTTTTGGAATTTCCAAGCGGTTAAAACAATGCGGGCATGAGGTAGCTTCTGCCAACCCGCAGAATATGGGCAAATACTGATGATTGAATCGTGGTGATTCATGAAATAGCTATATAGACAACTAGCCTCCTTTGTGGTGTGTGTGTGTCGTGTTTTTGGAAAAGTTATGAACAAAATCACAACTTATCGGGGGTGACACAGAAATCACTAGTTATTTGCGTATAAACGCTGGTATTTCAAATTGAAACTGCTTGAATTTATATGTGAAGTGGCACAAAACAGCTCGGTTACTCGAACAGATGTTGAAAGTAAAGCGAATTGAAACCGACTGTTTAAAGCCAAGTAGATTTGAGCAGTTGGTTCCAAATCGCTCAAATTCACCATCTGATCTAGCAATCGAAGATATACTTTTAACTTTACATATGATGTTAAATTGAAATTGGAAATGCAAACGTTTATAACAAAATTTCTAGTGATTTCTGTGTCACCCCCGTATAGATCGTATTTGATTTAAAGAGTATTATATTTCTGTATTAGTTTCAAAATGCAAACTACAAATTGGATGAGTACGGGCGTGGAAAAACAAGCACAAAACTGAATATTTTCTTAAAAGGCCTTAAATTCGCTTTCTCCCTCAATAACAAATCTCCGACTTCCTACTAAGTGGCACGAAAAACTCGAAACGTATAAATGGTGCTTTGGAAATCTTGAACACTTTGGTAGCCATATTCTCTTCATCTGTACACTGAAAAAAAACTGTAATTTTTAAACATAAAATATATGTTTTCATCCCGACTGTAGAATTACATAAATGTTCGTAATGAAACATCCTCACTTAATCCGAAACGGATTGTCTTAGTTACGGATCGTACTTAATAACCGAGTGAGAGAGCAAACATACTGGGAGCCAAAGGCAAAAGAGTGGCTGCACTCTTAACTATGGTTTAGGCTCTATCTCTCGTGTGTGCTATATAGTTGTGTGAGCTAAGATGTCGCTATGAGATGAGCTAAGGTGTCGTCCGTGTGTTCAGTTTTCGAGGTCCCAGACAAGGTAAAGTAATTTTTGGATTAAGTTGTACTTCTGCTGCCAAGGCACCTAAAAATGTTCTTTAGCTTTTTTAAACGTTCATCAAAATTGATTTTCATTAAAAGCATGTTCCATGCTGAGGCATTACGCTCTCTACAGTGTAATTTTGCGAAGTGTATTTAGTTGCATTACCTGACTAAAACCCACCCATCAGGATTGACTATTAATTATAAATTACATCTTGCTGGAAATTTTTTAAACAACTTATGCTGCATGCTAGAATTTGCGTAAGTTTTCATTGTTACAAGGTGGAAAATTTGTAAAACACATTCAGCCAAATTGGGTATGGGACCGGAGTACATTTCACAGTTAGCAACATTTAACGTGCAACATGCCAAGGCATTTTGATTGGTGGGGATTGGATGGTAAGTTGGGGGTGTGGGGGGGTTGGATAATTCATTACATTTATGGTGCCTCATTTAATTTTATTGTGGGTGGGTGGGTGTAGCGAGCAGGCGGGTTATAAAACAATCAAATCATCAGATGCATTTTCTTTATTTTGAAATGTTTCAACTGATTTGCTCACCTAGAGCTGGAGCCGGTATGGCACCGTCTTTGGTCAGTACAACTGTGTGGGGTGTTTGAGAGAGAGCAAAATAAAAAAAATAAAGGTGTTTTTTCGTCAATCATCGTCATCATCATCATTATCAAACATTAAACATTACTTAAAACTTGGTGTGTTTTTTTTTTTATTTTTTTTTGGTTAGCAGCCGCAAACCCCGAAAATAATACAAAAACTATACGAAACGAATTAAAAAAAAAGGAAGTTAGTGGCAATGGCAACCCAGTTAACAAGTTTTTGATTGCTTCACGCCTTGGCATACTCTATTAACAAACAAACAAAAATTTCTAGCGAAGCAAAAAGGAAACATTTTCATTAAGAAACATTCGCTGGCAACTCAATTTCTTCTCTTTTGGTTTTATTTTTGGCCACCAAAGAAGTTGATGTGAAAAGTTAAACAAAAAGAAAGAACCAAACAACAACAACAACAACAACAACATTGGCCAGTCAAATGTTATGGCAGTTTTTGTTAGTTTTATTGTTGTTGTTCTTGTTGTAGCTGCTTCTGGGCCAGTCGTAATTGCATTTCTTTGCTCAACATTTAAACTTGTTTCCTTACGTAGCTTAAACTTAGCTTCCCGGTGAGTGTGTATGGGTGTGTAGGTGTGTGTGTGAGAGAGGTGTATGTGTTTGTGTTAGAGTAACTTACCGTTGGGTACTGCTGTCACTTTTTTGGTTTGTACACGTGCAGTGGCGTTATTCACCTTCACATTTGTTGGTTATTTGGTTGGTCAAGTTGGTTGCAGCGAGCGTGGTGGTGGTGGTTGTGGTTTTTTTTTTTGATAGTTTTGATATGCACACACACATATACAGATATGAAATAGTTTAGATCGCATATAGAGAATATAGAGAATAAATTATGTGTTAGTTAACAATTATCAAACTTAATTAAAATGTGTTTTGTAGTTGATGTCTGTGTGCGGTAGGGGGGGGTTTTTTTTTTTTTTGGTGGGGAAAAGTTGTGAATTGTCAAACGGAAACTATAGATTTTGCATTTATTTAGCCAAATGATTTATCATATTACGCAATTTATCGAATTAAATTTTTGTTATTTGCATTTTATAATTGAAAATAAGCAACTTAAATGGTAAAAATAACATAGCCTTCACTTCTGCAAAGATTATATGATTTCTGATTTCTTTCTATGACTCTGAAGTCGAGAGTCTCAATTTACTAGGCTTGGGTAAGTCAGTGGTGCCCAAAGCCTATGCCCTAGGTGCACAATTGTATTTGTTAAACTCGCAGCATCAACTTGAGGTGGTTGTTTTTCTTTACATATATTGGCCTTTGGTTTGCCGTAAGCAGGGCAAGTTGTATATTGTCTTAAGTCGCCTTAGCCCGTGCAGAAGTATGTGCTATTTTCAGTCTTGAAGTAGTAACCATCCTAGCTTAACAACTGTGTTCCCTAATTGACTGGATCGTCTGTATCCACACAAGTAACATGCCCTATACAGCGTTCTATTCCTAGAGCTCATACAGATCGTGATTCCAAATGGAGCGAACAACTGTGCCAACTTTTATGAGTCTGTATATCCTGTATAGCTTTTTTGCATTCATTACCATCTCATTCTATGATATTATTACCCATGCAGGTCTTGGAATGATAAACGACTTGAAAAGCTTAAGTTTTGTCTTAGTATTTGCAAATTTTTCATTGTTCCTACACTCAAAAAATTTGTATCAATATCAATTTGATAAGCGTTGTCTCAAATTGAAACTAGGACTATCATTTTTTTGTATCAATATCAGCCTAGATGGTATCAACTTGATATTTTGGGTATTAATTTGATACTTAGAATATTAATTTAATACTCAAAAGTTCGAAAAGTTCGAATAGTCATGCTCTTAAGTGAAACAAAGCATGCCAAATGTCGCCTCACTCAGAGACTCTGCAAAGGCGTAAAGATTTACATGTATGGGTCCCAGCATAAGGCACACACCTTTTACAGTGACTTCTGATTAAACAAAATCCGCGTGGACACGGAGCATGCAGAGTGAGAGAACAATGTTTATCAAAGTCACCTGTCCTAGCCTGACGTGTCAAAATTTCAATAGTGTAAAAAAAACACATTTTGTAAGAGTTCATAATTAATTAAAACAGTTTAGAATGTTATGTTTTAATTTTAATGACAGTTTGTAGAGAACTGAATTTATACTACAAAATTTGATAAGCAAAATGTATTAAATTGATAAAATCGCGGATCAAAATGACTACAAATTTGACAATTGAAATAACAAATTTATAAGACCTAGTATCATATTGATACTAAAAAAATTAATACATATTAATAAAAAATATGCATTCCACATTAGTTTTACCAGGTTTCTTATATCTGGAAGTTGAGCCCTGCTTATCACAGGTTCGATTTGGTCAATAATATCAATATCAGTAGAACTGACACTACCTGTCGTTGAGACGTTTCACTTTGAACTTCCCCATCGCCGTTATAGTCTTTCTGTGCATTTTTAGCGAAGGTGCGTATTCGGAATCATATCCTAATTCAGTCTTAAAGAGTTCAAGAAATAAAGCACAGCAAAAGTTGACTAGTGACAGTGCAATTAGAACGTCGTATAGTAATGTGCAAAAAAGTCTTGCGGTATTTCCGCAAGCTTGTCTTTGCAAGCGCGTAGTTCTAGTTGTATTCGTCGCATCGGTTCACGCTAGAGCTTTTTGGAAAGCTCTTTTCACGCGCTAACACGTGTTTGATTTATTGTTGTTTGTTTTTAGTCGTTCGTGAGTTATAGCGTCGCAAACATGGAGCAAAATAAAGAGAAAATACGGCATATTTTACAGTACTACTACGATAAAGGCAAAAATGCATCTCATGCTGCCAATAAAATTTGTGCAGTTTATGGACCCGATACAGTTTCCATTTCCACCGCACAACGATGGTTTCAACGTTTTCGTTCTGGTGCAGAGGTGATCGAAGATGCGCCACGGTCCGGAAGGCCTGTCGTCGAAAATTGCGATAAAATCGCTGAATTTATCGAAAGAGACCGGCATAGTAGCAGCCGTAGCATCGGCCAAGAGCTGGGCATGAGTCATCAAACCGTTATAAACCATTTGAAGAAGCTTGGATTCAAAAAGAAGCTCGATGTATGGGTGCCACACGACTTGACGCAAAGAAACATTTTTGCCCGTATGGATGCATGCGAATCGCTTCTGAATCGCAACAAAATCGACCCGTTTTTGAAGCGGATGGTGACTGGCGATGAAAAGTGGGTCACTTACGACAACGTGAAGCGCAAACGGTCGTGGTCGAAAAGCGGTGAAGCTGCCCAGACGGTGGCCAAGCCTGGATTGACGGCCAGGAAGGTTCTTCTGTGTGTTTGGTGGGATTGGCAGGGAATCATCCACTATGAGCTGCTCCCCTATGGCCAAACGCTCAATTCGGACCTGTACTGCCAACAACTGGACCGCTTGAATGCAGCACTCATGCAGAAGAGGCCATCTTTGATCAACAGAGGCCGAATTGTCTTCCATCAGGACAACGCCAGGCCACACACATCTTTGGTGACGCACCAGAAGCTCCGGGAGCTCGGATGGGAGGTTCTTTTGCATCCACCGTATGGTCCGGATCTCGCACCAAGTGATTACCACCTATTTCTGTCCATGGCGAACGAGCTTGGTAGTCTGAAGTTGGCCACAAGAGAGTCCTGTGAAAATTGGCTCTCCGAGTTTTTTGCCAATAGGGAAGCGAGCTTCTATAAGAGGGGCATTATGAAGTTGGCATTTCGTTGGGAACTCGTCATCGAACAAAACGGCGCATATTTGACTTAAATCGCATTATTATAACCAATTTTATGAACAATTGAAAATTCAATAAAAATACCGCAAGACTTTTTTTACAACCTTATATATACTTAAGCTAATGTAGTTTGCCAAAATTTGTATGAAAATTTGACTTTATAGCAATGATTACTTATTTAGCAGGAATTAAACCAAAAACTATAGTTCCATTCGTAAATAGTTTGATCAAATATGGCCGAAAAGTTTCCTAATTTGGCCTATTTAGCCAAATATTCATCGAAATTTGGGAAAATTATTTGCCTGAGAGACTAAGCTTTGGACTTTACGATGTTTCGAAACTCCAGACCGAATCTTCTGCAGTATTTAAAAGTAAGCTGTAAGTAAAGCTGAAAAAACAGTTAAGTTCTTCACCTCAATATGTACTGAATGTTTACGGGTCTAAACAAACAATTTAATTTAAACAATTTTTCCCAAAACTAACTCAAAAGTCACATTTTGAGAAAAACAAAGCAATCATGTAAGAGTGCTGCAAAATACCCTGTACCAAGTAATGTTGTTCCTATGACTTTGATTTCCCAAGTTAATATAGAGTTAACTTTTTAGACTGAATATATTTTCGTGTGGGTTGATATGTTTTTCATAATTTTTAATTTACTGTTTTTGAGCTTGCATAAATATGCTCTTTCACTAGATCAGAAGACGAAATTTAAGCGGCTGTTCAAAACCAAGTATATGTATTTCGTATGAATCTAATAAGTGAACCTTTTCTTATCACCTTACAAATAAATTCATCAAAGTTTATTTTAAAATGCAATAGCACACCCCCTGACACGGAAATCTTAAAGTCGATGTCACAGAGGTTCGAGAGCAAGCAAAGTTTAGTTTCTCACTTCTATATTATGAGTTAATTTATGAATGATTTTGATGTCACGCATCATCCATCGTTTATGCTGAACGCTTTGGTGTAATGGCGAGTGCCCTGACTGCAAAATAGCCTTTACCAAGTAATGTTGTTCCTATGGCTTTGATTGACACAAGGTTCTAACTTCAAAATTGTGACTCTGACAGTTTTTCGCTGTTAAGAGGAGGGATTTTTCAAGTCTGAAAAAAAATTGATCTGGGTATACATCTACATTCATGCAAAAATTTATGGCGCTATCTTTCATAGTCTCTGAGAACGACGCATTCATACAGACAGTCGGAGGGACAGACGTACATGGCTAAATCGACCAGGCTGCTGATGCTGGTTAAGAATATATGTACTTTCTAAGGTCGGAGATGCTTCCTTCTGGCTGTTACATACATTTGCAAAACTTCATGATGACCTTTTACCCATTTCTAATGGGTACAGGATATAAAAACTATAATATTATTATAATGTTTCATATCGGACATATGTAAAGCAAAAGCTCAGATAATACAGCATATTGTGTAATTTGAGCGCTCGATAGGAATCGCTTAATTTTATTGCCATATGTAAAATATTGCAGGAGAGCGGAAGCTTTTATTAGCATCAAGTAAAGTTAAATCTAAGCTAGATTATCAGAATCCCAAATGGAGAAATCTGGGACAAGTTTATTCTCAGAAGACTTTTTATTGTTTCATTTTTCATTGTTTAAAAGTAAGCATCTGAAACTTGTTATATATATTTCACTTAAGCAGCTGAAAGTCCCTCTTGATGAGCGGGGATGTGTGTGTAGTAGAGCTGCAAAAACATCGATAGCACCCTCCTGGAAGTGCTGTTTGAGCCAATTTTACTTTACTTTCGATATATCGAATCAAACTATCGATAATAATTTTTCACTATCGATTTTTATCATTCTTCAATATTCTTCGCTAGCGTTGAGAAAGCAGATCGGTTGTTAGACTTGGGTAAAAAATTTCATATATTTTTCAAAATATGAAGATAAAGTAATACATAGTTAACATTGCGCTGAAATGGATAAATACATGGTAACATCAAATGTCAAGGGTTAGTATTCTGCTAGCTATCATACTATATCAATTTGTTCGCAAAAAGCGTCCATCAGAATCGGAATCTATGAAGAATTCTAAGAAAATTTCACCATAAATTCAATTCCTAGCACCCACTGAGAATCATAAAGATTTCAGATTGAGGTATTCTAAAGAATTTTGAGGTATTTAAGGTATTTACAATATGACCATATAGAGCGGAGGCACCCACCAATGAATTTAGATGATTGACAAAGCTCGTCTGGTACAATAGTGTCTTTTATAAGTCAACTTAACAAAGATCACTTAATTCGCCAAAAAAAACTTGACTCTTTTAATAAGTTTGAAGCTTCTGCCCAATAGTGAATCCAGAATTTTATTGCTTTTGTTCTAGAGCTTACTAGCCGGTACAAATTACCATCACGTATCACGTTGCAAAATATGCATTTGGCTTAACCGATATTATCGATAATATCGACTTTTTGTCTAAAAATCATCGAAAACATCGATTAGCGTGTCACTATCGATGGTTTTGCAGCTCTAGTGTGTAGTACATTGGCCAGGATCTTTCTTCTTTTATAGCCCTTTATTGTTAAATAATCTGAATCAAACTACTTCATCTACTATAATGTAATAGGCACTTCTGTAACTGCCCAAGTTTTGACAGCCGCTTAAATTTGCTAACTAAATTTTAAGGCCATTTCCTAAGCCTCCCGAATACTTTCTAAGACCGTTTGCTTATATTAAGTTTAAATTAAGATTGCTTTTAAAATTTAATATATCACTCATACGCAGTGTAACCCTTCTAAATTGTAAACTCAAGAGGCGAACGAAATATACATTTATCTGGTCTTCCATATTTGAAATTTTACAACGATGAGTAATTTTTGTTAAAATCTGCCTAGTTTTTACTTAAAAGAAATTCTTTATTTTAAAATCTATTAAAAGAAAAATAAACTATAAAACTGTGGATGAGATCTCTGCATTCATGCATTTGCCCCTCGTGAGGTCCGCCCTAATTCGATAAATTTTGCCATCATGATAAACCCTTTTGGTACATAGAAACATGTATGTATATAGTAACAAATATTTATTTTTTGGGGATTTAATTTATTTTGAAAACGAGAGAAATCTCCTTTTGTGAGCGGAAATCCGTTTCCTGTTGCATTCAAATGAAACTGTAGCAGCCTTTTGTGCGCTGGGCTTTAATTAGACTGGCGATTTCCGTTGCGAAATGTTCAAATAATATTGGGAGGCTTTTTGTGCGCGGCTCGGTTAATTTGTTGTGCATTTTCAGCATATTTTAAATGCCAATTATTTGCGGCTGACCATTTAACATTAATACAGAGAAACAAAATGGGAGTTAAAAGGCAAGAGTTGTAATTAATTTTTAATGAAAGGCAAATAAAATGCGCGTACAATTACAACAGAAAAATCAATCAGCGGATCTGATTAAAATGAGAAACCCAAGAAATGCGCTGACAATGCGTGAAAAAGAAATTGGGGATTAAATAAATTATTATAATTAAAGCACAAGGACTACTAGGAAGGGATGTGTGTGTGAGTGTGTGTGTGTGTGTGTGCAAGTGTTGGGTTGCTCTGTATTGTTCAATTGTAAAAACTGAGCAAGTAAGCTTCACCAACACTTACATGAGTGTATGTATATGATTTTTGGCATGCACCCACCTCGATTTTGCGTCCCTCAACCACGGTGCCGTGTAGACGTTCGCGTGCTCGTTCTGCATCGTTGCTGTTAGCGAATGTTACAAAACCGAATCCCTGCCATTCGCAATCAAACATGCAATTAAAGAAACATATAGAGTATATATATATATATGTATATTGCGATTTGGAACAAAAGTTTTGTTTTCATATATCTAAAAGCTACAAGAAAAAATAAGGCGACGTTGGCCAAGGACATGCTTTTTTTTTGGGGGGGGGGTACAATGAGCCATTGGTACACTTCGGAGGGGGCAGCCGGTGGCGTTTTGGTTGGGTAGGAGTTGGCGGCAACATGCACGTGCTGTCCTGCTTCCAAGTGTCGTCATATTTAAATTATGCCCCCGTAACTATGCAATTATTTTTATGCGCTTCAGCTCTTTGGATAAAATTATGTTAAGAGATTGCCCAGGCAACAACGACAGCGACAGCGGACACAAAAAAAAGCATCCCTTGAGTGCATAATTTAAATGAATTGTGCGAGCCAAGCTAAGGAACTAGAACACCTACCTTGCTGCCGCGTTCGTTGAAGATGATTTCCACATCCAGAATGGTGCCAAATTGCTGCAGGAATTTCAGTTAGTTTCTGCCAAGCTTCAAGTTTTATTTTTCATTTCTCAACTCACCCCAAACATGGCGCGCAGATCTGGATCACGGAAGCGAAACGGTATATTGGACACGTGCAGACGTTTCGGTTGACTTTTGGCATCCAAGGAGGCAGCCGCTGCTACAGCTGCGGCCACCGATGACACTGGCTGGGCCGGTACCAGAGCACTGGTCAGACTAGTTACCACATTGGGTGACTGCACCGAGGCGGTCATAATGCCGCTGGCCGCTGCAGCTGCTGCATTAAGATGGGCAATGACCTGCGATGTGCTAGCCGGCACCACCATGCCACCTCCATTGGCAGTCGTATCGAGTCCAGCTGTGGGTAATAAACCCACCACGCCACTGCTACTGGTGGCGGCCAAGGCACCGGCAGCTATAGAGCTGGCCGTAACCGAAGTGGCTGCTTGTGGACTGCTGCAGATATTGAGCGATTGCTGTTGCACGGCGGGTGGCGTTTGCAGCAACGGCTCGCCGCTGGCTATCGGTGATGTGTTGCCCGATATGTTGCCATCATTGTTGGCACTGCCATTAAGAGTGGCGATTGCTGTGGCTTGCGATGCGGTTACGCTGGACGGTGAGCAGCTGAGTGGTGATCCGGGTCCGCCGCCACCAGTGCCGCCGCCTCCTCCTGCTCCGGTGGAGTTCTGTTGTGAGTCCGTTGCCTCGCTGGCAAGCAATACTGTGGACTGTAGGGAAGAGAGAGAGAGAGAAAAAGCAAATTGAAAATTTAGATAAGTGCAATGCTTCCTTTGCGGCAGTTAGGGAAAATTTAACTAAAAATTTTAAGAACTTATCAAGTAATGTCATATCCAGTTCGTTAACACTTAATTTGTGTTTAACAGCAGTCTTACATGTTAACTTAACAGACCGCTAGAATGCATAAACTTATTTTGTACCCTGGCAAGTGCTCAATCTAGGATAAGATTCTAGTAAGCACGGTGTTAATATTAGTACGACTAAAGACTATAGAAACACATAGATGAGTAACCTCAGGCAGCATTTTAAGCGTGCAGCCACGATTTTACTCTTAGCGGATCTTTGTGTAGCGACACAGACAGCACACAAATGTAAAATCTTGGGTCCATGCTCAAAATTCTTCCTTGCATTCACTTGATTTGCTAGAGTACGTCAATATATTTGAGATAAGATCTTTAAAGTTTACTTCGCAGCGTTGGGGAAAACAAAATCTTAGCAAAGGGCTCAGCCACAACATCAAAACCAAACCATTTTTTGTCTTCATTTTGAAAGTTAACTACTTTGTAAGATTGCCTTGTCGCTTAGACGCGTTGAAAATTTAGCTAAATTGTTTCTGAGGACTTGAGGTTCTCGTCCTTCACTAAAAATATTGTATAACGTAACAAGGGCTGCAGTTCTATTAAAAGTCGGAAGGGGTTTACTAGGTTAACTTTTTGGTTTAAGCTTCACGGAGCTGGTGTAAAAGATGGGTGAAGCTTGGTTGAGTTTTGCACCTTTTTTTTGCTAATCAAAATTTTTCAATTGTGAATCGCTGCGAGTGCACAAGAAGAAAAAACAGCTGTAAAATTCCCAGAGGGAAAAGAGACTTAAACATCACTGAGGGAATGGCCTGATATAACTTCCTTAAGATGGCAGATAATACTTGTAAAATTGAGTCCAATAATCTCTAACGCCTATATGAAACTTGCCGATATTGGTGACCAAAAAAGAGAAAAGGCTTGCGAAAACTTAAAGATACATAAGTGTTGGTAGTATGATTGTTCAACTAGTCTCTTCACAAGAAACGTTTACCAGCACAGAATGCTTGTTGCCAATACGCTCTTTAAAATTCATCTATACTGAATCTTTAACAAATTTTAAAGTTATAATGAGCGTTAAACTGATATCAAATGCTTCTAAACTCATTTCCATACTTTAAAAACTTAACATCTTTAATGTATTCCAACTTCTTAACATTTTCTTAAGGCCTTTACCCAGCTTAGATAAAAATTTACCTCTGCACAATACTTCACATGAATAGAAACCCTTTTTAAAAGTATTCAAATCTGACTGCTGTCGAAAAGCAGTTTCATTTAAATGAACTAAATTCTTAACTCAACTGAGTGCGGACCTTTATCCTGATAAAGGAACTTAAAAAATAAATGTTCTAATCAGAGTTTTCACTTCAATTTCGAGAACGCTTGTAGTATATCCACAAGAGAAATAAAGAGATTATTGCTTTACCATAATTGTATATGAAAAATGTATGTATAACATTATATTTAGGATGATGAAAATTTTCATGTTTGAAATTTAAAATATTTTTTTGCGGTAAACCTTTTTCAGATTTTTTCGTGAGTTTACGTATTTTTCTATATTTAAGAAAATAAGAAAAAAGAATTGAATTCGCCCTAAAATTACGAAATAACTTCTATATTTAAAACATTTTTTTTTGATAATGGCGATATAAATATATCGTTCATTTCGTGGAAGGTAAAGGGCAATTGAATGATTTTAAAACTATTCCGAGGCGGTTTCCTGCCATTTAGGTCGTAGTTTAAATTTTCATAAAATTAGTCATTTTAGAGTAAGGATGCGCTTACATACAACGAGAGGCTGCCATATTTTTAGGTGTCAGTTACTGTCATACATGTGTGAACCACTGCAAGAGGCAGTGCCAGTTGACTGATGCCATATATAATATGTTCAGAGAAATTTGTCAATATTCCCTTGAATTTTACTTAGCATGTAGCAGACTGTCAGAAAACTGTCTTAAAAAAATATGTCAACGTGCCAGAGTGTGTGAAAGCATACTTGGAAAGAAAGAAAGTGTAATTTTAGTTAATTTATATCTATTAAGGACTTTTGATGGGCTAGAGGTGGGCTGCTATGTTGTCTGCAAAATGCTCTTTGCAGGCACTGTACTGATGCATTTTACGTAAACGCTTAGAGAGATGATCCTCTACTTATTCGCTTAAGTTTTATTGCTTTCTGTGCCGAATAGAGGGTATACGAGAAGGCCAAGCTAACTTAACAAGTTTTTATCAGCATGCAAATGCCGTTTTTGAACTATCAGGGTTTTTAGAATGCCAGCATTAAAATCACAAATTTTTCTAACTAAAACCTATTTTCCTACTGATAGTCATCTGATTTCGACCAAATTTTGAGAATCTTTTTAAAAACATATCAAATTAACAAATGCCGAATTTAAGAACGATAAAATTTAAAACAAAAAAGTTTTTTTCACTAAGACTCATTTTCCGATCGATGGTTCCTATGGCAGCTATAGGCAGATATAGTCATCCGATTTTGACCAAAATTATCAAATCTGTGTTAAAGCATAAAATATTAAAAATGGCTGATTTTCGGGACGCTAACATTGAAAAAAAAACAAGTGTTTTTCGCTAAGACCCCTTTCCAACCGATGGTTCCTATGGCAGCTATAAGATATAGTCATCCGATTTTAATCAAAATTGGCAAATCTGTGTGAAAGCATTTAATATTAATCATGGCTGAGTTTTGAAACGTTAACATTGAAAACAAAAAAGTTTTTCTCACTAATACCCATTTTTCGACCGATGTTCCTATGACAGCTATAAGATACGGTCTTCCGATCCGGTCGATTCCGACATATTAACAGCGTGCAGTAAGAATAAGACTCTGTACAAAGTTTTAGCTCGATAGCTTCAAAACTGAGAGACTAATTTGCGTAGAAACAGACAGACAGACAGTCGACTCAGCTCGTCACCCTGATCAAGAATATATATAGTTTATGGGTTCGAAAATGAATATATCTATGCGTTGCAAGCTTCTGAGCCAAACGCTAATACCCTTTGCAAGGGGTATAAAAACACTACCAGGCCATTTCAGACTATTTTAAGATCTTTTATACGTTTTTTAAGGTCAAAAAGTTTTAATATAATCTGCAAATTTAAAATATGTACAAAATATTCTTCAATAAAGTTCACAAATTCTTAAATATTTAAATTAGCTGAAAATATTCTTAGCTTAATCTTGTAAATTTCTTAAATATGTTCAGATTTTTGAAAATAAGACTGAATTGGACAAAAGATTATAATCAGGCTTGTAAGCAAGCGGAATCGGAATTGTTATTTACTTCCACTGCCAAAAAAACCGATGTTTTTGTTCGACTTTTATCTTAAAAATTATATTTATTTTCATCCGACTGCCATGATGGCAAAACGTTTCAGTCGAATTGTAAAAGCGATTATTGGAAATTGGAACTGTTTCCAATTCCGATCGATTGAATTCGGAAATGAGACAACTTATTTAAACAGTACTACAATTTATCCAAAAACTAGGTGGTGCCTACCCAGCAATTGGTAATCGCTTTCACCCTTCATACCTTATGTTTGACTCCTGTTGGCAATCATAAAACACACAAATCGCATGTTCAAAGATATTTTTGAACAATGCACTTGAGTCGAAAAAGAGACACATCTGTAAGCAATAATAAGACCCAAGGCAATGCAAGTTTATGTGATGCGAAATTCAAACAAAGTTTGTTTCTGAAACTAGAGCGAATCACTCGCAAACATACTTGCTTTTTATTCATCGCAAATTGAAATTATCCATGTTCAGATTTGTATCGATCATTAACTCAGCGCCTAAAAGTATGCCATATAAACCGAGTTGTAGTGGGTGAGTAGAAAACGTTTTAGAAACCTGCTGTTGTTATTGCTGTTGTAGTTGTTGTCTTTTTATTTTTTTTGCACTGCATGGCAAATCGAATGCGAACAAGTGCCGCAATAAATAAACAATTGAAATGAAAATACAATTTTCAAGTGGTTTACAGTCCCACACACAAGCATACCTTAGTGAGTGCGTGCGTGTGTGCGCGGTGACCCAATAAAAGAAAAAAAATATTACAGAGACGACAGAAGCAGCAGAGGCAGCCTGCATTTGTGGCACAAACTTTTGTTGACTTATGCAATAAAACTGTCGCACAACTGTTGCAAATATTCCAAATCCCAATGCTGCACCCCCTCCACCAGCCACCACAAAAACCGACAACGACCCTGCGGATATGTTTGCATTTGTATTTTTGCATTATTAAAACTGAAAATGCAGTCGCATTGTTATTGCTCATATATCGAATGCATTGACAATAAATACAATGTACAATATCCGTGAACCCCCCCCACCAACCTATCCCCATAAAGTAGGCAATAGAAATAACGCTTAAGTTAACTTAATTTTGCTGCGCATTGTTGACACATAAATCTAAAACAAATTTTTTCCATTTGGTTTGCATGTTTACCGAACATTTCGAGCTCAAAGTGAAATGGCGTGAAAAACTTTTGGGCCATATAAAATGCCAATGGATGGCAGGGATTGGGTTACTCGTAAATGACATTTAACGCTTTTTAAGTTTATAAAATGCTTTTGTGCGACACGCGACTTGACTTCATAGCTCCCACATTGGGCAGGGAAAAGGTTATCGCCATATTTGGTTTTTTGCATTTACATTTTGGTTGGTGGAAAAGTTTAAGTGAGGTGTGGGTAAAAAGAACAACCAAGGAATTTGTCCTAAATGTTTTGATTTGAATGTGAAAGGTGTTGGCATTTTTAGATTGAAGTTTGGTTAAGTATTTTGTGGGAGGGGGGCATATTTAAGTTGAACTTTGTTTAGAGTTGAGGAACAGAAATGTTGGGATTTGGAAGGGAATTTGCATTTCTGAACGATCACGACAATTGAGGTCAAAGTTTGGAAATTCCTTTTATAATTTATGAATCTACTATAAAAATAGCTTCTTCTATAAACTTTGTGGCACTTTTTGTGTTGGCAAAATTAATTATACGAAAATTTGTAAACAAAAAAAAAAAACCCAAGGACAACAAAAACTTAAAATATGGTTCTTAATGATGATGACATTGCATAGAGAATGCTTATACAAGGACTTGCAGTAAGCAGCTTAAACAACAAAACAGAAAATTATAAAAAAAAAAGACAAAACCAAGAAACCGAAACCAAGTCCAAACTGTGGCACGTAAAATTTCAATTGTTTTTTGTCTTCTGGAGTGGTTTTTTTTTGTTTTTTTTTCGTTGTCTCCCAATGCTTTTTATTTTATTATAATTTTGTATGCTCTGTTTTTTGGGCCAAACTCACTATGCTGAGCACATTTTGTGGGTGCGGCGCTGATTGCTGTGGCAGTTGCTGCTGCTGCTGCTGCTGCATTTGCTCCATGGCATGTCCATTTGTCAGGGATGCCTGCGTGACCAGCGTGGTTCCATTGACTGTTGTTGCTGAGGATGCGGCGATTCCATTGTACTGTGACTGTGTTTGTGTTGACAGATTTGTCTGTGATAAATTTACAGATAACAACAAGGATTTTGCGTTTTAGTTGGCTTTATGTATGCGAGCGATTGTATGTGTGTGTGTGTGTGCAAGAGAGAGAGATTAAGCACAGGCAGGCGACCAACACCAACATAATTTTTTTTGTTTTCGTTCATTTATAAAATTTTTTTGACAATCCGTTTAGTTTGCTTTTGAAACATGCCTCATTAATGATAACAAAATGCAAAAAGATTTGAAAACTAAAACTAGCTTAGGGTTTTACATCTCAATTCTTAAGCTAAAGTACCAATACAAAATCCATCATAGAAATCTTAAAGTTAAATATTGAGGTATACTAATTAGAAGCAAGATATAGAATGATTGGGAGAGAGGGAGAGAGGGAGAGAGAGTCGTATATAGATAACATGCTAACAACTGGACAAGGGGCGTATACGTTATTTGCCAACAATTTGCATTCGAAGACATAAAAAAACTAATTTTTGAAACAAACTATTCTAGCAGGTTTATTATTTATATTCCACAAATTACTTTTGACTTTGTTGACCTCAAAAAGATGATTAATTATTTTAACAATTATTTGGTTTATATTCCTTTTACAACCCGAATTTAGCAAGGATGGACTTATAAAATTTAAATTAAACTTGAACCAGTGTTTTTACGACCTTGAAGTAGATTAGTTTTAAATAAGAATTTAGTAGTTAATTTTAAAATTGACAAAATACAGGCAAAGAGACTGCTGATGATTGAATCGGAAGGTTCATGAAACAGATGTACTCCTTTGTGGTGTGTGTGTTTGTCTGACTTTAAAAAGATATGAACAAACATAGCTCATTGACCTGGAGCCTGCTAAAAGTTCTACGATTTTCTAAAACAAGACACGCACACAGCACAAAGAAGGCTGGTTGATTATATAGCTACTTTATGAATCACCACAATTCAATCATCGGCAGTCTTTGCCTATCGTCAGCGAGTTAGCAGAAGCTACCTCCCAAAGGCTGCCAAATCTGACATCAGCAACAAATGCCAAGCCGCAAAAGCTTTGAGTGTGTGTGTTTTTTTTTATAAAAGTTATGGACCTGGAGCTTGCTAAAAGTTTTATAATTGATATTCACAGAGGTCACTAAAATAGTCACATTGTTCTATGATTGATTTTCAAAAAGGTTAAGCTCTATTTTCACGACCTGAACACTAAGCTGAGTTTTCGTCAGACCTGAGTGTCAATAACTCATCTGAGCAACTCTGTTTTGCGTTTACACATGCCTGAGAAGATCAGATCAGTCAGTTACAGAACCATTGGTTCTGTGAAATCATCTGGTTCATATGAACATTGTGACGTTAATAATTGTAGTAAAGTTGTAAAGTTGTTGCTAAAGTTGTACAAATCATAATCATAACTTCTTATTTGGTTGGGTCTTGACGATCTAATTTGTCTGAGTTTGTGTGCAGTTAAATGTTAAATTTTAAATGTATATCGTTTGTACGAAAAGCCAGAAAGTGGCAACGCCAGCACACTGCAATAAGGCAACCCTATAATTTGACAGATGCCAGCTCAGCTGAGTGGTCAGACCAAATAGAACCGGTTCTATTTCACCTCATTGCTCAGCTGAGTAGCCTCATATCTACGCAGTGGCCTGTTTACACGGACTGACAGCAACTCTGACTACTACTCAGTCACAGTTTTGGACAAAAATAAAGTAACAGCTCGAACCCACCATTACCATTATCATAACTTGAAGAAAGGATTTTCCCATAATGGAATATACTTTTTCCGTTGTTCGCACAGAGAGCTTCCAAAGTAAACACAATTTCCGACTTTTTTCCATTTATACGAAACCGAATTTTATAAACATCGGCCCAAAACGTATGCCTTAAGCTGTCTTTGAACTTGTCATATATCTCAAAAGAGACTCTCTAACGATAGTGTAATAGCAAATCAAATATCTCTAAATATTTAGAAAATTTAGCTTTCTTTGATGAAATAGAACATTTGATAAGAGATTCTTTTTAGAAAAGTTTACAAGTGTAAAGACAGTTTTAAGTTCCCCATTTTTAGACCTTCAGAACGTATTTTTCAAAACTAAAAAATTATTTTACAATTTATTTGCACAGTTTAAGATGGGCTTTAAAAAGATTTTACCATGAACTTTGGGGGTTGATTTTCCCAGGTTAGAAAATTATTTTTTCATATATGTAGCTGATGGAGCTTACAAACCGAATTTCAATTTAATACAAATACAGAAGAATTAGAGAATTTCATACTTCGATCAAAAATGTTGAAAATCTAAAGCAGCGGAGGGCAGAGCCTTGCTCTCATAAGAAATTGCTTCGTTTTGATTGACCAACATGCACAAGCCGAGGTTGCAGCATGGTCAACTGTATTACAACAACAAAATCCATGCGAATCGGCACACGGCGTCAACTGGAGGCACACGCATACTATGCAAAAGGTGCAGTGTGCGCTATCGAGACTAGCTGATAAGGGTTATTTTATTGTTTTTGTTATTGGACTGCAGCCAAACTCAAATTTCGTGCCCACCGTTGTTCTTTAATATGCTAAGAACGAAAATACTTGTTCTAATAGCGAATTTCTTGATACAACTCTCACTCACACACACTCTATTACTTAGGCCTGTAATGACACTTTCAATTTGGGATCATTTTAGTCACAATCTTTCGTCTATGGGGGAAAAAATCGTTGATGTAAGCAAGTCTAAGGAAGCTTGAATGCAAGGCACAATGTATTTGAAAAGTCTGAGATGATACACAACAGTGACTTTTGTATATTAACGAAATATTGCGATAATAATTGTCCCAAAATATTGAATGTTTCATGCCTTATGCTACCTTATGCTCACTACTACTTATCCTCAATTCGCACACCTATAAAACCCAGATCGAAAAAATGCATTCCTAAGCTGATTTTTCACTTGTGTGAGTTCTTATATGATAAAACTGAAGAATACCTAAGCTTACAGTGAGTTGGCTGTCAAAAAGCTCATATGACAGATGGACTTTTACTCTATTTGAGCAACTTATATGAGAAACTCAAGTGAAAATATAGTTCTACCCCCATTTTTTGAACTTAAAGGTGAATTTTGAAAATCCGGAATGCAAATTATTCGCGTACTAAAATGATAAATCGGATGAAGAGCAACCATTTCAACATAAAGACTTTTCAACAGACAGTCCAAGTTTCATCTTTTTAAGTTTAATCGTTTGGGTTGTGCGTAAATTACCTATCAGTCAGTCAGTTGCAAGTTGTTCGGATGAGGAGTAACCATTTCACCATACAGACTTTTCAACAGACAGTCCAAGTTTCAGCTTTTTAAGTGTTATCGTTTGGGTTGTGCGTAGATTACCCATCAGAGTCAGTACAAACTGTTTTAGGGCCGATTTCATAGCTATATGTCACATAACCTTACAAATAGCAGAGTAAATTGTGAGCTTATCTGACACATATCAGCCATCTGGAAGAAGAGAAATCGGCCCATAAACTAACAAATAACAGAGTAAATTGCAAGTTATCTGCAAAAAGAGAAATCAGCATTTATAGTAATAGATTCTGCTAGTATTTTATTTATTTAACTTATTATTGAACTCAACTTTTTGTTTGATGCATTTATTTATGTGTTCAGAGTTGGTTTTCTTCTCAGTTGAAGCATGATTTATGCAATTTCTATGACATTTATCAAGCTTGTAAATCATTTTGTTTGTTTTTAGCTTCAATTAATATTCATTATGTTTGTAATCCCCAATTGAAGTAATTGGTTATGTAATTGTTTGATAGAAAATAAATTTCATAAAATCAAAGTTTATAGATTTTCCCTTTCGTAATCCTCAAATTAAAACTAAAGCTTAAAATATCACTGCCCACTCAACAGTTAATTTTAATTTTCAAGAGAAGAGCACTTCAATGTTGTTGAAAGCGATTCACAATTATTAACTTAATCATTTTTCTCTTAATAGCATGCAATGAAAATGAAGAGGTGGCTCTTATTATGTTCAATAGACATAAACTAAAGCTGGGAACGGTATATAAAAATAATAAAAAGTAAAGCGAGTCAATAACACAAAACAGTTTTTAGTCAAAATTTAGCAAGAATTTGTTAATTGAAATTGAAGATTTGTGTATTTTTTCTCAGCTCATGGCAAGTCTTTTCTTATAGAGTTTAGCAAAGTTTTTTAACAGAACTTTGATTTATTTTATATTTTATAGAATTCCTTAACAAATTTTAGATTGTAAGGGAAGTGAGATTTTGGCGAGTTTCTTAACCGATTTCTTATTTTCTGTCACTTAAACTACCAAATAAGAGAGTAAATTGTAAGTTATTCAGGCACATAGCAGCTATTAAGAAGATTAGAAATTGTCCCTTAATGTTCTTCAAAATTCCCAAAATTCAAAAACAAATTTAATTTCACTAAAAATCGAGCGATTTCAAGAATGCCTAACAATCAGAGACTTAAGCCGAAACGAATGATTAGGGTTATGAAATGTGTGGTATGCTACAACATCTTTAGGAGAATAAAACGTTGAACAACACATGAGATGGTCTTAATTAACATTAACTCCCATTCAGTTGGATATTAGTTAATTTCATGTCCAAATTCTCATTACCATTCACAAAAGTTTTAATTTATGCAAAATAAACTCAACTCAACTAAACTAAATAAAACTTTAATGCACAAATTTTTAGTTTTTCCCATTTCGCGATAGTTTCAAAAACAAGGCTGTATATATAATTTCATTTTGTTTTCATTTTTTTTTTTTTGCTGCAGGTTAGCAACAACAACAACAACAACAACATACAGATAGGAACCAAACACCATTAAAAAAATATTGTATGCGTACGCATATTTAGTTTTTAATACTATATATTTATCAAAGGTCAACTATATGTACATATAATAAAATAGTAACAACATAGAGCGAGCATATCAATTTCTATGGCAAATAATTATAATTAAATATATGAATATTTATAACACCTGCCAGGCAAAATTTCACCTAAAACTAAATGCAAACAAAATATTAAACGTTACACAAAAGCTTAGTTGAAAATTGTTCCAAGCGCCAGAGCCATTAAATTATTCAAATGCACGAATCGAATTTCGAAACAAAGGCCAAACCCAAACACGAACCTATTTGTATTTGTTTTGTTGGCAAAATTTAACAATTTCGATAGAGTCTGGTTGTTTTACAGTAAAGATTAATTTAATTTGATACACAACGAGGGCAGGTTGAAGTTTTACAATATTTTTATGGGTGTCAGATTGACGCTTCAAGTAACAAGTGGAAAAGGTCTTAAAGTCTTCTTTTAGTTTGTTCAGCGTTTTTCAATGTTTTTATTCCTTCTAAATTTTTAGTTTATTTAAGCTCCTCCAAATAGGCGCTTCTTTCAGAAGTCCAAGATATCTAGTACCGAATTCACCTTGTGGTCGTACGACTTTCTCTGAGGCTGCGACTTTTTAGGTGCCTACATTGAGCGAACTGTCGCAGAATCAGCCGTTTTTGGTTTAAATTGTTATTTCGGTGTTTTTGAAAGCGGGCGATTGATGAAACCAATGTATTTCAAGCCAACTTAAGATACATAGATGACATGCAATTTCCCGTAATTACATTAGCATTTTAGCAAACTTTGATAAAGCCCTATCCATTTTCCAACGGAGAGCAAAAGGGAATTAGTTTACAATATACTTGTGCCAACGTTTTTTCCCATTTTCAAAACATTCAGAGATATCTTTCTTAATCGTCATCTTCTGAAAGTTAAATGGAAGTCATATTTAATCTATGTAATCTGTCGTACATTATTTGTGAACGTCTAAAGCCGCTTATTAGCACACTGATTGGAACTTATCAGTGTGTCTTCAGACTTGGTAAATCCACCACAGACCAGATATTCACATTACCACAAACGCTGGAGAAGACCTATGAGAGAAATATCAAAACCAACCATCTTTTTGTTGATTATAAATCAGCCTTAGACACACCGATAAGGTCAAGGTTCTTTGACGCCCTGTCTACCTTTGGTATACCAGCAAAGTACGTTCGACTTTGCATGATGACGTTGAGAAGCACTCGAAACTCCGTCAAAATTGGAAAGTACCTCTCCGAACCATTTGATACCAAGAGAGGTTTTAGGTTCACCCTATCGTGTGACTTCTTGGAGTATATACTGCGCCAGTGCCCAAATGCCAACAGATCGGGCTCATTTCTTTATAAAGATCTAATGCTACTCGCATACGCCGATGATATTGACATTATCGGCAAAAACGAACGGGCGGTAAGCAGGGCGTTTTCAGAGATTGAGAAGCAGTCTTAACTGATGGGCTTAGCGGTAAACGAGGACAAGACAAAGTACCTAGTATCCACGGACAAGAAGTCTACGCGTCTTGGACAATTTGTTACTATGGGGGAGTACAACTTTGAGGTTGCAGAGGATTTTGTCTACCTCGGGATAATGATTACCGGCGACAACAACATCAGCCTGGAGATCCAAAGAAGAATTACTCTTGGAAACCGATGCTACTACGGGCTCAGTAGGGAGTGCAAGAGCGGAGACTTTTCTCAAAGATCAAAAAGTCGCTCATTATCCCAGTCCTGCCATACGGCGCAGAAGCATGAACAAAGACAGCAGCGGATGAGAAGGCGATTGGCGTGTTCGAGCGAAAAATCCTTTGGAGGATCTATGGACCTTTAAAAGTTGGCGATGGACACCGCATTCGAATGCATCACGAACTGTATGAGCTCTATAAGGACATCAGTCTAGTCAAGCGCATAAAGCAACAGCGGCTGCGCTGGTTAGGACATGTAATCCGGATGGATGAAGAAGCTTCAGTAAAAAAAACGTACAAAGCGAATGCGGCTGACTTTGGAGGACAAGGCTGGAGGGGTCGCCCACCACTAAGATGGGATGATCAAGTGCGGAAAGAGATTTCCAACCTTGGTGTGAAAAACTGGTGCCAGCTCGCACAATGCAGAAGCGAGTGGAGGGCATTCATAGCAGAGGCCAAGACCGTCAAGCGGTTGTGATGCAACATCGGGCCAATAAAGAAGAAGAAGAATCTAAGAAAAATATTATCTATGTGTCGTTACGAATCACTAAAACTTACAAAACAGTTTTGCGATTTGTGACCAAATTTGGTCCAAAAATCGGTTTCAAAACACAAAATTTTTGCGAAAGCGAAAATGGCAGCAAGAACCGTTCACTTGGGTTCGGAACAGCTTCAGGTTGAAATATTTAGAAGCACTTAATTGGGTTTAGGGTTT
Source organism: Lordiphosa magnipectinata (assembly GCA_037044535.1). NCBI lineage: Eukaryota > Metazoa > Arthropoda > Insecta > Diptera > Drosophilidae > Lordiphosa > Lordiphosa magnipectinata. The sequence goes on from JBAMBO010001605.1 coordinate 466,926, forward strand.
ACTTCGCTGTCGAAATTTCCGGTTCGAACCGTTTCGGATCCCCTGCTTGAAATACATATGTATGGCCGGATCATTTAACGGAACCGTTTAGAACGAATGACTAGAATAAATAAAGTAGCTGTCAAAGAAGGAATGGTCAGAAAACTTATTCTTAGGAAACAAACTTGTTGGTTGGTTGTAGCAGCTATTAAACATCGAGGGATACTTCTCAAATAGAGTTGCTGTGGAGCAGCTAACTCCGAATAGCTTTACTTTACGGATTTAAAAACTGTTGACTCAAGAATCACAAATTGTCTCCGTTAGATGGAAGATACACAATATTCTAATGAGCGAAAAACAGGGTCTTAGCCACATTGAATTAAAAGCAGCAAAAGAATCTTAAAGCTGCATCAAACGCATAGAATTTGACTAAAAATTGACAACAACAATAACAGAGGGGAACCCACAAAATCAACTGATAGCAAGAGAAATGCCTAGCCAGACAATAAATAATCAACATCATCTTGCGGTGTACTTTTTTGTATTGCCATCTAATCAGAATGTAAAGCACCGATCCGGTCTGAGTCTGAGCTATATAAGCCCAAGCTAAACTGTGATTTGGTATCAGTTATTGACTTAACGCTTCAACATGCATTTGCTCGCACTCTGCAGTCTTCTGTTGGCTATACTAGGCTTTAGCCTGGCCTCAGCATCACGTAACAGTGGATTTGCACCAGGAGGAGCAGGAGGCAATCCATTTCGACCACCACCACCACCAAGAAAACCTTTCTATTACGATTCGCCAGTGCCCAGACATGGTCCACCGAAAACTATGTACGCTTAGGATGAAATTTTTAGCAAAATAAAACAAAAACAACCTTCCGGTATGGCCTTTAATTCCTTTTTCGTTTCGGTTTCTATCTTTTCTATCGATTCCAAACTGTGTCCACGGAGCGGTCATGTGAGTTTAGCGAATAGCCAGAAGCAAAGATTTATAGATATTATAGATGACGCATGTGAAACAAAAAACGAATTTCTTGGAAGCTGACATTGGACCCCAATTTTTGCTTCTAAAGGCATTACGAAGAATATATGTATTGAAATGTAGCTATTCGTTTTAATAAATGGGTGTTGATTAATAGCAAAGATTTATAGATATTATAGATCACGCATGTGAAAGAAAAATCGATTGTTCTTGGGAGCTGACATTGGAAAAAAATAAAAAAGTATGAGATGCGGTATCTATATATGTAGTGTCTTTGCTAGAAGTCACTTGGCGCTAAGTTAGGCGAATACGTTGGTTGCGGAACGATATGGGTCGAGTTTTTGGCGAAATGATCGCGAATTACGGTTTCGATTTTTTTCATGAAATGGAGGTTTCACTTTTCTGAGGCCCACAATGGTCACTCAAAATGGTTTTCACTGAAACTAGCGATATTCCAACAAGGCCAGTAAGGTCTCTCATTGCTAATCGACGATTTTGGAGCACAAATTTTTGAATTTTGTTGATGTATAGCTCAACAGTCCTGGCCGTGCCTTGACTTCAATGCTTTCACGAACCTCTTTAAACATTTTATACCACTCAAAACTCTTCTTTTCGATAGAGTTTGCTCACCAAACACCTTCTGTAACATTTTCAACACAAAATTTAATGGAGTTGCGTTGTTGAATAGTTTCTGACATTAAAAAAAACTAAAAAATTGACTTTTAGCTTTTTACAAATGGACGCGTATCTCAAAAACGAATGAATATTTTGACGTGTAATTTGGCACAGATGTCACTGACAGTGTTGCCAGCTTGAAAAACATTTGCCGCTGTTGGAATCCCAAAAAATTTGAATTCAAATTTTCCGGAATTTTTGGCCCCAGTACCACATAGCTCAAAATGTTGAAAAGAAGCAACTCAACACCAATACCTTACTAATAGAAGGGAGTTTTCCAAACGAGTTGCGATATGTCTTACTTTAACTAAAACGAATCTGTTCAATTATAAATAAATATTGTTGATTAAACTATTAATTAAAATTTTCAACATCTTTTCCTGGTTTATAGACATCCGCTCTAAAAGTCGCTCTTGTGGGGAATCCTCTAGATGGGAGTTTAAGGCCTCGCTGGGCAATGAATCTAATTTCTTCTTCATTTTTATTGTTAAAGAATCAAGGTCATAATTTTTGATCTCTATGACCATCTTCGCAACAATGTGGCGCCTTAGCTGTTCGATCCGGAATGACCACATCTCTAAATTTATAGATTCGCTCGTATCTGTCTATATTTTTCGTTTTATAGTATGCATTTCCATGTTTAAACTAACTTTGAACTTGACGCTTGATTACACTAGGCAACAAGGTCCAGTATATTGAAGGATTGGGGGTGATTCTAGATGATTATCGTGTGCTGAACACGAATCTGTTTTCAGAAATGGTCCATCACGTTGAGATTTTTAGTAATTTGAGCTTAAAGCTGCAACAAGAGCCTATTTTGACCCTTTTCAGACACCTTTACAGGGGGAAATTTCCTTTTGTTTTGACTTTTTTTGATATTTTCGTAAATTACTATTTCTTAACTATAAAATAAACAGTCCCAAAGAATTGTACGATTTTTTTAAGCGAAGATATACCATTTTGAATACATAGTCTCGATAATAATAAAAAACTAAAACTGTCTACTGCACAAAAGTATGCCTTGCAGAAACAATACAACCGGTTAATAATTTGTATAGAATTTCAATGAAAATTTTCAACAAAACAGATTGCATACATTGGGGCAGCAACAATATATTGGATTGTAGTGAACTCGGATACAATTACTAAAAATGGTATATGTTCATTGGAAAAAATCGTAGAATTGTTTTGGATAGTTTATTTCAAAGTTAAGGAGTAGTTCTTTCCGATATTATCAAAGAAAGTCAAAACAGAAGTATAGCTTCTTCACAAAACGCGTATAAAAAGAGTCAAATTTTGTATTTTTAAGCTCAAATTACTAAAAATCTCGACGTGAGGTCATACGACCTCAGCTATTTTTTCGGATTTATAAACAAGAAATAGTCGCTTGAAGGTAAATCTGGAGAATACGCTGTAAGGAATCGTTCGGATTTGCGTTGAAAGTTGTGAAAAACTCTTTCGAAGTGGTCGAGTGTCGTCAACCAAACAAGTTCAAGTAAAATCAAACAAGTTGTTAAACAAGTCTAGTAAAATTCCTTTCATTTTCAATCCTACCATGAAAACTTCATGAAGTTTGCTTCAACGTGTATATCCCGTCTAAGTTCGAAATCCCATAAAGTCACACACAGACTTATCAAGCTGCCCTAAAATTATACCTAACATGATTTGCATTTGTATTTATGTGTGTGGAAGTATACAAAAACTTTATGTTCTGTTTCAATTTTATAGTTTATTTTTTTTGTTTGTGTAAATTTTTAATTAGAGAAAAACACAACTACAAGAACAACAACAACAGCAGCAGCAGCAGCAGCAACACCATAAACTACATCAAAGCAAGGTGAAATGTGAAAATGTCCCTGGAGCGAAATGAGTAGCAGCAGCAGCAACGAACGCCAGCTGAAAAGTATGCTACAAAAATTGAACTAAGAATGTAGTCCTTTTGCCGTTCGTACTGAAACGCATGCGATTAAAAATGTAAAAGCAAATGTGGCCTACTACAAATGTGTTTGAGTGTGTGTGTGTGTGTGTAAACCAAACCAAATCAAAACATAGCGAAAACCGTAACCAAACATTTGCTAAAAATGCATACCAAACACACACATAGAGAGTGAGAGAGAGAGTGAACGAGAGACGTGTATCGAGTGCCAAACTCACCTTCTTCTGTTGCATATACAACGCTGCATTTACAACACCGCCTTCGGACACACTGGTGACCACCGCTGATGTAGCTCCTGTATTGCCAGCGGCTGTTACGCCTGTGTTGTTGTTGCTGCTGTTCGTATTGCCTGCTCCCTGCTCAATGGTCGCTTTTAGCTGGTTGACTGGTTCTGCTTTGGCCGCAGCCGCAGCCACCGCCAACGATAGACTATCCGCAGCTTGGGATGCACCTACAGCGGCTGCAGCAGCTCCAGCCTGTTGGGCCGCAGCAGCAGCAGCTGCCGCCGCCGCTGCAGCTGGACCCGGACCGGTGGCATAGCCAGCCGGGGCGCCTGGAAAGGGGCGCCACGCCTGCCTGCACCATGTGCTGTAAGAGAGAAAAAACAGACAGAGATTAGTTGGTGGGGGGGGAGGCAGTCATAAAAATATTTTAAAAGCCACAAAAGTGCAAAATGAAATCCAGGTACAGTTTATTTTAGAGTTGGCATTAAGCTGCCACACACAGAGAGAGACACACGGACACATTGCCAGTTTTATTTGTATAAATTCTTGCCATTATTTGGCGTCTCTAAAATATGCTGAATTTGCATATAAATCCTCACCCACACCCTAACCAACACCCAAGCATTTTGTCAACAAAAACTTTCTCCCTGGCTTTGGGGTAGTGGCTAGAAAATGGCTAAACGGGATTATCGTGTGAGTGGCATTTTAATATGTTTTGTTGTTGTGGAAATTGTTGCTGCGCCGCAACGGTTGGCTGTGTTGCCATTGTCAACTAATGCTTTGCAGCTTAGAGATGAAATGGTTATTAATTTTTGGATTTAATGCAACTGTCTGAAATGCTGTCATTTTCAGTTAAAGTACGGGGACAACATTTGCAAAGAATTGTTGAGCCCATTTAGCAGATTTTCGATTGTTGAAGAGTCGCTCTGATAATCACGCTTAGAGAAAAGTTTAATGTGGAATAAAAACGAGTAGGCTAAGCTAACTTTGCTGATTTTTAAGTATAAGAGATTAAGAACATTTCAAACAAAAATTTTACGTAATTCCGACCTACTGTTATCAGATTTTCAGCAAGTTGTGCGAATTGGTTTGAAAGCATATGAAATTAACAATTAGAGGGTTTAAGAACCATATAATGGAAAAAAATTTCACACATACAGAGGCTACTGGCAACTTAGTGCTGTCTAGTAGTGCCGGTTTTTGCTGTTAAGTCGCTTTGGAATTCTCAAGCGGTTATATTTAGCAGCGCTAGCATGAGGAGGCAGCTGCTGGCTAGCAGTAAGCAGGGAAAGACCGCTGAAAATTGAGCAGGGGTGCTTATGAAACAGCTGTACGGTCAACCCGCCTCCTTTGTGGTGTGGTGTGTTCCTGTTTTAAAGTTGCGTGCAAAAGCTTAATGCCGGCAAAAACTTAAAGGTGTGATTACACAGTTCGACAAAATCCAACTTTTTTTAAAAACCCGGCATAAGACCCTAAAATTATGATAAAAAGGACCTCTGTAAGGCTGGGATGACACATTCAATTTTTACGAACAATTACTGTCACAATTTTTTGTTAATAGGGAAACGTCGTTGGCGTGAGCGAGACAAAGTGTTGTTGAATTCGCCTTACAATATTGTTGATGAGTGACAAGGGCATTGCTGCTGACGGCAGCGCAGTGCAAAATTGATTCTACTAGATTCAATATTTGTAACAACTCGGTTGACATTTAATGGATTTGGTAAATCTAGGAGATTTCTATTGTTATTAAATATTATAGTTATTTCAATACTCAAAATGAAATCGCAGGAAGAAAAGAAAAAGTTTTCTTCAAGGAGAAGCAGACCGTATATTTAAATTAAATATCCAAGGCATATTGCATTTTGGTGATAGAGAAATTATACGGAAGTTTCAGCCACAAACATCTTAAAAAAACGAGAGCGTAAGTTAAAGTCGGCTCTAACCGACTTCGATATACCCGTTACTCATGGAAACAAATGTTTAATAGCCTTTCTGTATGCCTGAGGTGAGGTGACACAACGCAGTGCGCTCTTTAAGTCTCTCTCTCTCTCTCTCTCTCTCTCTCTCTCTCACTAAGATTGCTGCTGAACGCAATGCTTAGGTTATGGGTGGGGTGGGTGGTAGGTGTTAACTGACCGTTTTTTGCTCATAACTTGAGTATCGTTCATCCGATCTTTATCATTCCTTCAGCAAATCGATAAATAATTTTGAGTACTAGATATCTCTAGAAAGTACGAACCATCTATCATCAAAACTGTAGGAGATATGACGTTTTGACCAAATTGCGGGGGCGTGAGGGGGCGTGGCAAAAATTGAAAATAAACTTGATCTGCGTGCAGACAATAGGAGTCTACATTTCAAATTTGGTTGCTCTAGCTCTTCTAGTCTCTGAGATCTAGGTGTTCATACAGACAGACGGACAGACGGACATGGCTATATCGAATCGGCTGTTGATGCTGATCAAGAATATATATACTTTATATGGTCGGAAATGATTCCTTCTGGCTGTTACATACATTTGCACGACTTTAGTATACCCTTTTACTCTACGAGTAACGGGTATAATGAGTCCAGATCACGCCTACGCTACCTATCCACAGGTATGGATGACTGTCTCAATCATATAAGGTGAATCTCAATATAGTTTGCAGTTGCATGTTAGGGTCCAGCAGCCAAAGATCTCTAGCCCTATATAATGCCCAAGACTGGGAGAGAAATGAAAGCGATTTCTGTATGTGGGGATTCGCAAGTTGTATTGGCGCAGTTGATGGTACAACAAAAGAAAGTTGTTTGAAAAAATAAATGTTATGTTCACAAATAGTTTTAGGCAAACATTTCAAATTCGGTCAATGAAAAATGCAGAATCCACATATTCAGAATTGATGTTGTCTGCAGCGGATGTCCAGAAGAGATATATTTGTTGATTATTCTTATAATCAGCTGATGATGAGTCCCAGAAAAAGCAACCGTTTCTAACAGTGTCAAAAAGACAAAACTAGCTGTTACGTACATTGAGTGTGACCCTGGCATTTCAAAAAACCGAAAAAATTACCCAAAACACTAGATTTGTAACATTTTTTTGCGTTTTGGGGATTTTCTTTGATAACTTTTTAAGTTATGCGGCGAATTCGTCGGTTTCGCTCAACAATAAGTTGTGTATAGAAATTGAATGTGTCATCTCAGCCTAAGAGCATCACCTCATACCCAGTTTTACGAATAAAGCCTCGATTCGCATTTTATGGGCACTTTTGTATTTGATAAAAGTCTGGAAAAATCAGCATTAATAATTATCATCAAGGTCGTAAGAACATACACATCAATTGATTATTATTAATAAATTATCCATTGACTAAATGTTTGGTAGACAGACTGACAGTTGCATAAATGCACATGCCTAACGACAGATGGAACGACTTTGAAAAAGGTCAAGTAAAAGGATATGTCGAATATGGCCTAAAGCAGCGTGAAATCGCTAAAAAGATTGGACGAAGACAAAATGTTGTTGGTAATTTGATTCAAAATGAAACAAATTATGGAAATAATATGAAATCAAGAGTTCAGTACGTGACCACATCAGCATCTGGAAGACTTATCATCATTCTGCTGCCAAAATCAAGTGTGGCAACTATAAAACGCATTATTCGTTGTGCCAAACATTTGAAAAGACTGAAAGTAAAACAACAACAAAAAAATAGAGGAAAGCTAACTTCGGCTCGACCGAAGATTATATACCCTTCTAGCTTGTATAATTTATATAAATTAAGGATTTAAATGATTTTCGTCAAACATTCTTAGCTGAGCTATTTCCCAAAATAAGCACTAGATGGCGCCACTACTTTGACCATTTGCCATATGACCATCCGATTTTGACCAAACTCCCCAAAATTGTGGAAACTGATAATATTCACAACTGGAAGGTATGAAAACGCTACCATTGAAAACAAAAAAGTTTTTCTAACTAAAACTACTTTTTCGACCGATAGTTCCTATGGCAGCTATATGCTATAGTCATCCGATTCGGATCATACTTGGCAGAATTGTGTAGTAACATATAATATTGATCATTAACAAGTTTTGGAGCGATAGCATTGAAAACAAAAAAGTTGTCCCCACTGTCTCTGAACTAACTTTTGTATGGCAGCTATACTATATAGTTGTCAGATTTTCATCAAACTCAGTGGAATTATGTAAAATAATAGTAAACCGAAAAATCCGAGGTTTGGGGGCGTTTGCATTGAAAACCAAAAAGTTTTTCTCACTAAAACTAGTTTTTTGACCGATCGTTCCTATGGCAGCTATATGCTATAAACATCCGATCCGGCCGGTTCCGACAAATGTGCAGCGTATTTGTACCAAAAGACTTCGTGCAAAGTTTGGTTAAGATAGCTTTTAAACTGAAGGAGTAGATAGCATAGAAACAGACGGACGGACAGACGGACATGGCTATATGAACTCAGCTCGTCATGCTGATCAAGAATATATATACTTTATGTGGCCGGAGATGCTTCCTTCTATGCGTTACAAACATCTGGACAATTTTAATATACCCTCTACAAGGGTATAAAAACCCTGAAAAGCTGCTCGGAATCGGCACACAATCATCTTATTCAATAGAAAGAAGTTCAACATAGATGTACAGGACGGCTATAGCTACATCTTTCATGACCTGCGAAGTCTTAAGTCGTCATCATACTTGTGCAGGAGGCGTAATGGTGTGGGGAAAATATTATATTATGGTAATTGGGAACTTTAGTTTGTTACGTAAGAAATGCCGGCAAATGTCCACAAAACTGTACTAAATAAGGCTTTTCCACAATTTTCGAACATTATTGGGAGGATTCAATGGATATACCAGCAACGCGTCCATTAATACTTCCAGAGTACTAGAATAGTCGCAGCCGTCTAAGGCGTGGTTCCAACCGTGATTCAGTCCAAGGGCAGAGTAAGTAAACATTTTTAATATGCAAAATTTGTTGTTTTTCGGAATAATAAAAATAAAAATCTTATTCTTCTTTTTATTTAGAAAGAAACGGTTTCTTTTCTCCTGAAGATACTTTTTATTATCTCCAGAAAAAATATGCTTTTTTATCCCTTAGAAGGGACTTTTTCTTATCCCTAGAATAAAACGCTTTCTTATCCCTGAGGAGAGACGTTTTCCGATCGCTGGAAACGCTGGCTTTCCTCCCAGAAGTGTCGCTCAGTGGACACTTCTTACCGGAGGGAGATGATAATGCGATTGCTATGCGATATCGCTAGAATGAAGCGATACATACTGGAAGAATCGCATTCTTATCTTCTGCGATACAAAATGTTTGCTGGGTAATCACGCGTGATTACGATGATTAGTATGGACAGAGCTGCCACAGTATAGGTACTCCCCCTCTAGTGACCAAGTGGGAACGAATGATTTTAAAAATTCTGAGTCTGTCTGGGATGGATGTCCGGTGGTGAACATCTCGAGGATTTGTACAAGTTCCAATATGGAGGAAACCCTGTGAATAACGAACAGTTTCGTTAAGTGTAGCAACCGATGAATCTGTAGCATGATACAATGAATTCATGGTAGTGCAAACACTTGAGCCATTTCGCTTGAGCATAACTTTGCGAGTCTGCCTTTACACATACATCATACATACATCATACATCTCTAAAAAGAAGGTTGTCAAACTTTTTCTAAAGAGAATCTCTTATAAAATGTTCTATTTCATCAAAGAATGCTTAATTTTCTAAATATTTAGAGATATTTGATTTGCTATTACACTATTCAGAGAGTCTCTTTAGAGATATATGACAAGTGTAAAGATAGCTTTAGGTTGGGAATTTGAATTCTTTGAATTGAGCATGTGCACCGAGTACAGATCTGCGTAGTTGCGTCGTTGGTTACCTTGGTTGAGGCCGTTGCTTCGATTGGGGGGTCGATAAACAAGTTCGCCCGAGCAGGGTTGAGTTTGTATGAGGTTGAGGTGGTTGTTTTGCCTCTAGTTGAGGAGTTTGAAGTTTATGTGATTCTATATGAGTGCGTTGAGGTGCCTTTAGTTGAGGGCGTTGAGTTAATAGTCAGAGTTGAGACTTTCGTGTGCCACTCGTTGTGGACTTTTGTTTGCCACTCGTAGTGAACTTCGTTTGCCATTCGTTGTGGACTTTGTTTGCCACTCGTTGTGGACTTTCGTTTGCCACACGTTGTGAACCTTCTTTTGCATCTCATAGTGGACTTCTCGTGTTGAGTATAAAAATATGCCCAATTTTAATAAAACCAAAAAAAAAAAAAAAAAATGCCAAACAACATTCCCCCCCAAAGTTAAAAATAAATTTTCATCAAAATATTTTATCTTTTCTTTACAGTTCATCTAGCTTCCTAAGCAAACCACAAATCAACTCTTTCAACGCGCTACAAATATCTATCACACATTGCCTCAGATTTTTGGCAATGCCCATCACCCATTGCCGGCGTCATCTGCAGTCCCCATGCCCCCCTCCTACGCCCTCTACTCAGGTAGAAGCTGATTCCAACTTTCTCTGTTTTATGTTTTGCAATGTACAGAAGCGATTTGTGCTTTGAAAAATTAGCTTGTTAATTAAGTGCAAGCCATATGACATGACGAGATGTTTTTCCTTACACATCCACACAGACAGAAGCGATGTGGCGGTGTGATGTAATGCACCCAGTGCAAATTGGCGTTCATGTTGAGTTCACAAATGTATAAACTAGTGCATCTTCAACGAAAATTGTCATTTTAAATTTTGCATAGAAATTCTGTTAGAATTTAATTTGATGTGTGCCAATGACAATGTTTTTCACAATTTTTCACCACAAATCGCGCACGACAAAAGAAAAGAGCTTGGGGAAATGGTCCGTGGGTATTTTCTATTGTTCTTTTCCTCCCACTTTAAACAATTAATGCCCTCCATAACTTTTATAATTTAATGTCAATTGTTTCAACTGGCACTTTTTCAAGCAGTTTTTGTCAAGGCAAATATTTTTCATTTAATTGCACTCGAACAGAGTAGAGAGAGAGACGCCCCCCTCTTTACAATTTTCGGCCATATTTACTTGGCCAACGCAGTGCAGGAGCTCACTGGAAAATTTGCATTTTGCAGTTACAGTTTTTACCCCGTTCCAAAAATTGTCGGCAGCTGGCAGCGTTGTTTTATTGACTGGGACTGCTGTTTACATTTGCCGGCTGCTGCTGCTGCCGTTGCGCCTCTCTTTGTGTTGTTTTTGGAACATTTTCAACAAAACACTTTACGTTTTCATTTTTGCAACACAATTTCGCTTGCCGCTTGCTGCGCTTTCAAGTGGCTTTTTCAAGTATCTTTTTTTTTTTTTGTTGCTCCAAAGTGTTTGGCGCACAATTTGGTTCAATGCGGCAGCATTGAGAGTCTAAAGAAGAGCAAAGACAATAATAAATACGTATTTATTTTGCATTAAGTGAAATGTATATTAGAGCAAGTGAATTTCCATTTTCATTTCATTTATTAGAGTTGTTTTTGTTTCTTGAAGATAAATGAACGCATCACACGCGCAGAGTATGTAAAATATTTAAAAGAGACACACATTCCGTCATGCCAGCTGATTAATGAACTCGCGGAATACCAAAATAAGATACAAGAAAAAGGATGCAGACGAGTGAATCGACTACAAAATACCCTGATGTTCTAGTATGCTGAAAAGCAAGCAAAATTGAGTTGTGTATCATTACGGTGTTTTTTGTCGGATTTGATTGTGCTCTAGATATAAATTCGGTGTTTTTTTTAGTATCTTAGATAGATCCGTTCATACATACCGACAGATAGATACAAACACGAGATGAAGAGATGTATGAAACCTAATCCAGTTACAATCTTGTAAATACCCTTCAGTACCGCTCAGTACTAGGGTTGGGTAAAGGTTGTTCTTTTCACTGAACATGTTCACTTGTTCATTTTTTCACTCAAATTGTTTACTTGTCAGTTGTTCCTGTTCACCTGTTCTAGGTCTATGGCGGAAAGTTGTCAGCGCACGAATTTTTGTTTCGTTTTTGTTTTGCCGACGGCATTTCTAAGGGGTTGGTTTCAGTTGCACTGATCGCCTTGTTGTTTTTGTTGTACAAACATACAAAATTTGTGTGTTTGTGTGTAACTCTCCCGCTTTCTCTCACACGATTAGTTCAAAATGTTGGCATTCTTGTTATAGTGGTACAGCCAAAGACACTATATATAGTAGATAACGCATCTCATACAAACTTTTTTATTTTTCGTTTTTGGGATCCAATGTCAGCTCCCAAGAAGAATCGTTTTTTGCGTCACATGCGTCATCTATAATATCCATAACTTTTTGGTACAGCCCACAGAAAACCACTTAGAGCAAGACAGAGCAAGCTCACAGAGCGAGACAGACAAAACAACTCACACAGCAAGAGAGACTGAGCAGCTAAAAGAACACAGAACAACACTTAGAGCAAGTCAGAGCAAGCTCACAGAGCGAGACAGACATAACAACTCTCGGAGCAAAAGAGACCGAACAGCTCTTAAAACAACTCAGAGCAAGAACCACTCAGAACAAGATAGATTGAACAAGACTCACTGAACAAATATGAAGAAGAACATGTTTACTTGTTCAGTTTAAAGCACAACTTAATTTTGTTCACTCACTTATAAACAACCCAACATTTCTTAGTACTGAATCAGTCCTGATTTGGAAAGGGCTGGTACTGAAATCATGGCTGCGTTTACATGCATTTCAGCCATGAATTTAACACAGACAGGGCATACTACGGCATTACCTTCTCTTCTGTCAGGCATGATTTCAGTACTGAACTCATAAGTTAGTTTCATGGGTGAAATCAGTCATGAATTGGAGAAATTCCTACTTCTCAAGTCTGAATCAGTACTTAAACTGCAGGGGGCAGGGTGCCACCGGGCTGAGAACAAGTTAAGACGCAGCTAACAAACATCTTTACCCTCCTCATCTTTCTTATATTTGTAATTACACTACGAATTTGTTTGTATGAAAACGTAAAAAATTTTGAGTTCCTCCAAGGAGACAGACTAATGAAAAAGAAAGACTTAAATATGCTTATGTATGTATATGTGTGAGAGAAAAAATGTTTCTGGCGCACCGTCATATTGACAGCTGGCGCCGGCAACTTGACAAGTTGCGCTGCGATCGTTTACATATGCACTGACAAAATTTAAGTTGAGTACTGTTAAAAGGGAATTAATTTCATATTGTTACACATATTTAAATTCTTATTCATTGAAGGCCGATCATCTTATAGAAAGCTTTTCTATGTCCGATAAACTAACAATTTACACTGTCATTTGCTAGTTTATGTGACAGATAATGCCTTCTAGAAGATGAGAAATATGACCTAAGTATTTATTCTAGTCAAATTTATAGAACGATTTCAATCGATGTTTTTCTAAAAAGTTGAAAAATAATATCGATGTTTTGCCACCTCTAGTTTAGGTGTACCACAAAACTTCAGTTATTTCATGCTTAATTCAGTGCGAAATTTGTTTTAATGAATTTTCGTTTGTTTTGTAAACAATTGCTCAGCCCTTGCACAAATATTGTAGAATATGTTTACATTTTTTCACTTTCAGTAATTTTGAGAAATTGAGTGACAGCATTTTAGCAGCAAAAATTTCATATTTCGTTTTTCTCAAAATATATATAAAAACTTACACTAACGGAATATTAATAAACAATGACGTGAACAGCGTGAAATTTTGTTATGCCAAAATTGTGTGTGCCGTTTTCAAGTTTGAACCTGACATAGTAGGAACAAAACAAAAGAAAAAAAGTATTTGACCAATTGCTCAACTAACTTGCTCCAAACTGCTGACGCAATTGGCAACGTCGATGCCAACTTTGGTCAATGCATTGACAAATTTGGGGCGAAGCTCGTGCCATAGCCAGGCCAAGAGCCATAGACACGTTGAAGGCAATGCGCTGCGCATGCCAATTAAACAGCAGCAGCCAATTGGAATTGGAAATTGAAATTTTGTTTAAAATTAAGTTGTTTCGTTGTTTTCATTTTGAGATTACTCAATTGGGGGTACTAGGTAGGTCGATGCAACTCACGTTTGGGGGCAGCCATTTGGAAAGTATTATGGCATTCACTTTTCATTTTCAATATGTCATTACAAGGTTAAAATCAAAATGCAAGGTTGTCAAATCGAATTTGCAAAGCAATTTCAAGCTTCTGCTAGATAAATTAGGACATAACCTCTTCAACAGCTGCTTGTGGCAGTTTTGTATTGAATTTCAGAAATTTCACAAGCCGGAAATTGTAGCGCAAAACGTGTTGAGGTGTAAAAGGATGTAACTAAAGTGGGCGTGGCAGCAAGCTGACATGTAATATGACTGCCTTCTGCCTGCTGCCTGATGCTGAAATTGCAGTATGCGGGTGTCAGATACAAGATACACACACCACCCACATGTCCGTATGGGTGCGGCACGGTGTATGTGTGTGTGTGTGTGCGCAAATCAACAGAACGGAAATTTATTTCAAAATACAAAATGCAATGTTTGCATCACATCCTTTTAATAAGACAAACATAACCTGAGCGCTTTAGTGAAATGAAAATTACGCCAACATTTTGTACATGTACTTTATGTCTATGTGATAGTGTGTAATACCATCAGCTTCAGCTTAGCTGTAATTAAAGTTGATTTTATGTGTTGGTAGAACAACAAACAACAATCTCACTTACTAAGAGCATAATAATTAATTCTGATTTTTAAATTGCTTTAAGTTTTTAAGTGGCTTATGTCCTTAGACAAGCTTGAAGTATAAAGAGCTTAAACCAAATGGAAGATGAGGGCATAGACTAGCCCTAATAAAGGCATACATTATAAATGATAATTTTGCAAAAGAAAGCTTAGACCAGAGGTGGGCAATGAGAGCAGACACTTTGGCAGAATACCAAACGCAGCAATTGTATTTGTGAGTGAGCAGAGAAAAGGTGTAAATGCTGCGGTGGGCAAGCCCTGAGCGCCAGTCAGTACTATAATAAACAATGTCGCAATTAACTCGCTTCAAATTGTGTACAACAACAAAGTCCACGCGTCCAATTTGGACGATAGAGACTCGCTTGCATATTCTGCGGTGTTGCAAAGATGGAAGATCGATTAATTTTGACCTTGACGGAGGAAAATGCCTTTTAGAGTCTCAATGCATATTTCGAAAATAAGAAATTGTTTCTGCACAGATTCCATTTACGATTGCTGCTCTTTATACTCTGGGCCCCATACACTAGAGCTGTATTCCAAAATAGGACGTGCTAAGGATTTGTACAGTGTTCTAGTTGTATAAGGTTCATCAAACTCTTTGGACCAACGCTTAATAAATGCCAGAACACCTTTGGTTTCTGGTCAAATAGTATACCAAGATCATTTACATGTGAAATACGGTCCAGGACATGATTTCGATTTCCTATAGAATAGGAGACAATGTGAGGTGAGCTAAGAGAAAAAGTCATCATTTGACATTTAGAATGGTATAAGAAGGTCTAGACGAAGCAAGAGCCAATCAGAGTATGGTAGACAGATTTTTATGTCATCTGCATACATAAATAAGGTTAAATACGATATGACTTGTGGGAGGTCTTTTACAATAAGTAAAAAAACGTTCACAACTGTTGACAATACATTGTTAAACAATACTCTGTGTACGAATTGATAAGTGAAACGACATCCAGACTAAGTTTACCTAACAGACTGCGGACATTCTGCTTAGTTTTTTTAAAGTTTTTTCAACTTGCAGGATTGGGACTCAGGGGTGATTCTGAGAAGTGATGAATCATGTGTATGAATTCATATACTATACTATTGTATACTTCGGATAGAGGGCAGGTTCAAGTGCTCTAGAAAGTAGAGTAGAAATTTTACGTAACCTATATTTCGATACCGAGATATCTTCGTAGTAGCTAGAGGTCGGTATGTTTTCCCCTGCAAACCATACTGTTGTGGCCAGTTCAAGACAGGGTTTGCTTCAACCTTTTATGTCTTTGATGTGTGCAGAGCTGAGTGAA
Source organism: Lordiphosa magnipectinata (assembly GCA_037044535.1). NCBI lineage: Eukaryota > Metazoa > Arthropoda > Insecta > Diptera > Drosophilidae > Lordiphosa > Lordiphosa magnipectinata. Next base: position 482,743 of record JBAMBO010001605.1, read on the forward strand.
AATATGTGTGAACGTGTACGATTCTGTTTTCTTTATAAACTTACAAAAACTGTAAGGGTAAATAAATTGCATTCAGACACATTCAGGGTATATGAAATTCGTTCTTGACCGACTTTCCTGATTATTATTTCTTTTTTGGGTTTTGGTTGGGTTGGGCTAACTCACCATTTGCATCATTTGTATGTGCGTGTACACTCAAGAAAAACAAACAAAAAAACCAACAACTTTGTACTTGAATCAAGAACAAACGATGTCAATAGTAAACGTAACAGTACGAAAGTTCTTGATTTAAGTACAAGATTATAATTTCAAGTTCGATACTTAATGTAAGCCTGTTTCCGGATCTATTAAGAACATTTCCAACTATTTTAAAAGTCTTTTTGATCATACTTTTTAGTTGCAATGGTCTTAAGTACAACCCGAATTATTCCATAAATAAGTGCAAAATATTCTATTTGATAAATTCTAAAATCAACCCCAATCATTTTTGAAACAAAGTAATGGTACTTAAAATAGAAAGTATTAAACCTCAGAAAATTGTAAAGCTATTTCCAATTGCTTCTGTGAAGTAGAATTCTGTATTAAATCAAATAAGGTTAGAAAACTCTGAAGGAAATGAATCAACCAAAGACCAAAATGGTATTACTCTAAGTCAGAAATCTACCCTCACTTCATAAGCAAAATAGATAATTTCACTCTAGAATCAAGAACATTCGTTCTCAAAAGTACGGTAAGAGTGAAAATACTTGATCCAAGAGCAAAATTCTTGATCCAAGAGTGCATTTTTGATCCCGACATTCTTAATTCAAGAGTTTCAGTACTTGATCCAAGTACGAATAATTCTCAATAAAAGCCTTAAAAGGAAAATTTGAAGGGGGTGGATGTGAGAGGACACGACCGACCCCACCGACGTGGTGTTGGTACTGGGACTTGAACTCGGTACCTCGAAGACTGAAACACACACAACAGGCAGCTTAGCCCACTCGACTATCATCCATAAGCTACACGTCGCGTCCAAGCCATACTTAAGAATGAACGCAGTTGGTATTTGTATTTTCTCTTAGTGTAGGAGGGAGTATTAAAAACAGCTGCGATTTCAAAAATTTCGGGTTTTAGTGGTACATTTTTTGGAAATTGCAAAATATCAGGTACTTCAATTTGAAAAAGGTTTTTCTCAAGTTTTTCGGCTTAATGTAAGTACAACAAATTCTTGATTCAAGAACGCTTGTTCTCATTTTAATAACATAAACAGTCGTTTATCGATTCTAGAATGTTTCGTACTTAACTTAAGTACATCCCAGAACAGCACATAAATGAAATTGAAAGTACAAAACGGTATAAGTTTCATTCCGATCGATCTATAACTCTGCCAGTACATTTTTTTGACACTGTTCGCTTTGGTTGCAAAGCAGCGCAGCGACAATATTAAACTGCTGCGGTTATGCCGCAGAGAATTTTTGTATAGCGTTGCGCTGAACTCTGGTCTATACAAATATTTTGTCAGTTGCCAGTGGCAACTTCTTTGCTCACATTGCCGATCCGTGGCTTAGACTCTCGAAGCAGGAAGCTGTGACTGTTTACCAAAATAAACCGATTAATACTTAGAACTAGAACTTATATTTCAAGATTTTTAAGAACCAGTATCTGAAAAGACCGTTTCACAGTTAAGTTTTGTTTGATCATTCTGCAGTTAGGAGTACATAGAAGAATTGACGAAACTTTATTTCTACAAAGAGGTCTTTTGAAACGAAACGAGCCATTTTTTGAGCTATCGGTTCAGCAATTTTAAAAGGACACAGCTTTGGTTCGCGGTCCATTGGTCCATTTAAAAACAGACTTTCTAAACCCTTGCTGCAGCAATTCCATTTCATGTTTAGTTTTAGAAATCAATGCAATTTCATATTTTGAAGCGCATGCCTTCACAGTTATTAAGCTTCCATCAAAAATTTTACTGAAAATTTAAGCAGAGCAGATTTTCTGCCATTGTCTTCTCTTTATGAATGGGGGGGAAAAATGGCAGCGGGCAATAACTGACCGGGGCAGCAGCGGAAAATAGCAAAACGGTAAACCCAAACGTCAACTGCAGGTGTACACAGCAGCAGCAGCAACAACGAGACGCAGCAAAACGTTTGCTAAACACAACGACAGAGGGAGACTCAGATAGATGGAAAGAGATAGCGAAAAAGAATTGTTGGCCCTAGGCAAACAGGCCTGAAACTTGGCTAAGTCATAAACCGGTTGGTTTAACGTCGGGGTGAAGTATTTGAGGGGGGCGATTCGGAAGTGACTGCCTGCGCATCTGCAAAAAAATATAAAAACAAACTTTAACTGAAGAGCGAACTGAGCCAGCATTTAAATGCGGTTTCTGTGCCTTTTCCTTTTTTTTCTTATTTTTTTTGCTAGCCTCTTCTTTGTTCAGTTAGTTGCCACTTTTGTGTGTCACTGGGCTGCCCACAATGCAGTTTTGTTAAAGATGATGATGATGATGCCAGGCAGCCTGCCTGCCTGCTTGCCAGGTTTTGCCATTTAAATGGAATGTAGGCAGCCGTACCCAAAACTCCAACTCCAACACTGACTGACTGGCTGACTCTCTGTCATCATCAATTGCCATCCATGCAGCTGCAGCAGCAGCACCAGTCAAGTTGCCACAAATGAAGCATAAAGCCCAAATAACCATTGAGTTTGTGGGGGCGATCAACTAAGCAAAACCTTAATGCCAATGAAAACGTGAGAATGTCGAGAGACTGAAGATGCACTTTGAGCTGTGGATTTTTATCGCGCACATTTTTGTTTTTTTTTTGTACTTGTCGCACACCATGAAGAGCTAGAAAGTTCAGTTGAACTAACAATGAACCGAAGTTGTTATACTCTTCAATGGAAAAACACATTTTTCTAATAAAAACTCAACTAGGCATCGATTGTTTTTACAATTCTATGGAGAATGTTTCCTATAAAATATTATATCAAGCTTAATATTTTTATGGTATTTTGTGTATAATTTTAGATATTTTCCATATTTTTTGTAATTTAATGATGTTCCCAATTTTTTTATATTTTTGATATTTGTTCCAAAGTTTGTTGTGTTTTTTATGGTTTTTAGAAAAAGGATATTTTTGAAATTTGTTCCAAAGTTGATGGTTTCGATGATGGTTTACACAGAGAAAACAAAATTGGCTGCACGCGCCGTATAGAAAAGTCAAAGCTAAACGAAACGTGTTGCGCCCTGCTAAATTGCCCACGCAAAATGTGGAATTCAGAAAGCTACACGCCTACCACGTGTAGGATTTCAATATCTAAGCGCGGCGTGCAGAAAAGCTACACAAACGTTATGGGTTGATAATCCTGGTCAAAACGTGTAGAAAAATCCCATATTTTCGTGTAGCTTTTGCATATTTTTTTTCTCTGTAAGTAAGATTGGCTCAAACAGCAGCCCTCCAGGAGGGCCAGGGCCAAGCTTCTCTCAATCTCTTGGCGTGTGTGCTTATAATTTTTCGCACAAGAGAAAGGGGGGACCTACAGTTTAACGCCGAGTCCGAACGGCAATAGAGAATTTGCTTTTTCATGGCTAGTTACTTCGCAGCTGGCGCCAGTAGCTGGTGAAGGTGATCGGGTGTGTAAAAGCTTTTTTCTAAAGAAAGAAAAAAACTTTTTCTATTAGATGGTCCGAGGCGGGATCGAACCCACAACCTCCCGCACGAGCCGCCACACATACGACTGGTACGCCACGCCCGTGCAGTCGTGTATGTATCTGTGCATGTATTTTAAAGAAATTTTTTAAGTTTTCGGGACTCCTGTGTATTTTTGATGGTGTATTGTAATTTTTTCACATTCTTACATTTTTTCCATTTTTTGACAATTTTTTTGAACATTTAGTAGGTAGGCCACACATAGACCTTACGGTCCTTAGTGATGCCGGGTGAGTTTATTTGGGTACCATTAGAAATTCAAGAGGATCTTTGACGTTTTGGCAAATGCCAATAGTTGTTTGGGAGACTTCCTTGCCGCCTCTTCAAGAGAGGTGAGACTTGGGGAATGCAGATGTCTTAAACTTGTCTTAGCGATCGCTGGGCAGCTGCAGATGAGGTGTTCCAGAGTTTCGACGACTCCAGGTTCCTTACATTTCCTGCAGATGTCCCTTGTCGTGATGCCTAGCTTTTTCGCGTGAGCAGCTGATAGGCAGTGACCAGTTAGTATGCCTATAAGCAGTCTACAGTCTCTTCTTTGGAGCTTGTCTTGCACATGATTTTTGAGATTCTGCAGCCGGTTGTGTTCTTCCACTTTTCCTCTGTTTCTTTCTCCGCTATCTCCTTCATTTTGCTGTATAGCGTTTGTACGGAAATAGATATGTTTAGTGTTGCTTCTTGGCTTAGTGCGGTTCCGGCTTTTGCAAGACTGTCAGCCATTTCGTTTCCATCAATGCCCCGGTGGCTGGGAATCCAATAGATTTGCACCTTTCTAGAGATGCTGAGGGAATCTATTGCCTCCCTGCTTGCAAGAACATTTTTGGAGTTAATAGTGTGTCTCTGCATTGCTTTGATTGCCGCTTGTCTGTCAACGTATATGTTTATTTGGTTGTTTGGTGCGTATTATTCTGCCAATTTCGCTGTTTTCCTTATTGCGAAGACTTCCGCCTTAAATATGGTGCAGTTCACTTAGTATCGTCATTTAGTATACCAGGTATATTTTTTTTTAAAGTATTTTTCTCTAATTTTTGGTATTTTCGAAATCGTATTTGCTTTACAATATCAACCCTAAAACGTCTATGGCTTTTTGTGTACAGTTTTAGATATTTTTAGAATTTTTAGATATTTAATGTTTGTCAGAATTTTTTGACTTTTTGGAAATTTTACTAAAATTTGTTGCGTTTTCAATGGTTTTGATATTTTTTAAGTTCATAATATTTTTTGGTAATTTTTCAGTATTTTCAAGAATTTTTTTTGAGTTTTCGGTATTCTTGTGTATTTTTTGGCGGTAATTTGAAATTTATTTTTCTTTTGTTCCATTTTTCGGCATTTTTTTTTTAAATTTTTAGTATTTCAGATATTTTTCGGGTTTTTTTAGTATTTTTTTCAAATTCTTGGGATTTTCAAAATCTCATTTCAAGTACGAAAAGCAAATTTGTTATAGAACTTTCTTCTGAAATTTGCAAATATCAAACTAGCACCCGATTTGATTTGTTTTGAGTACAAAATCCTTAATTTTACCGAATGTTCCGAGTCCTTTTGACCAAAACCAAAGCACCCTCTGACGTCGAGAGTGTAACAAAAACGTGAGTGGAAAATTAAATAATTGAAAAGTTCTGCTGCTTCGCTTCTGCTTCTTCCTTTGAATCGAAAGAAAATTGGCAAAATGAAAAATGCATTGTGATTACTCACTGGCTTAGCAAATGAAACTGAAATTCGCCATTGGCCACTCCCTTTTGAGCGTATAAATCAGAAACAACGAAAATCAATATAAACCAAAGTACACACAACAACCAAAAATCGTCTTTCAACTTGTCAATAAACAGAAAAAACAAAAAACGAAACTCGTGCAAATACCAAATTCATTTTTATTTAAAAGCAAATGTTTAGCTATGCAAACGGCGTACCAACCAACTTGAATTATGGCAGCCAAAAGATGCGTTGACAACGAAACGAAAACAGAAAAATTAAAGTCCCTGTCAATTGGCGCAACATCAAACACAAAGTTTACATTTTGCTTCTTTTTTTTTTTATGATTTTTTTATTTGACTTTCGTTCATGGGCTAACAAGCAGCAGCAGCATGAAAGCGTGTCCAAGCTGGCTGAAAGGGCTGCAAAGAGGAGAATCTCAACATTTTTGAAATGATGCGTGCAAAAGTATATGGGGAGGAAACAGGTCAACAAATATTGTGGTTATAGACAGACATAAATCTAAAGATTAAGGTAATTGGACAGCTATTAGAGAATTTGATTAGTTATCAAACAGCTGAAAACAGAAGCATTAGCAATTAGTGTTCACTTAAGCAGGAAAAAACATATTAGAACAACATTTTGGCTCAGTTGCTAAGATCAAAGCGCAATTAATTTTGTTTTTTTTTTGGGAGTATTTAAATTAAGTTCGAAACGGGCTTAAATTATAAAAAGTATTTCAAAAATTGAGATCAAAATTACTAGGCAATGCGACATGCATAGAGTGTGAAGAGTTAATAAGTGATTTACTAGAAATAATGTTGAATTTGGACCTGATAGATTTCAATGAACCACTTGTGAACTCGACAACTAGATTCAAGAATTCGGGATTTCTAAAATCGTACTTTAAATAAGTTTATTTTTAGGAATTTCAAACCTGTCAACAAAAACATTTTTCATCATTTGCCCCAATTGATGCCAATTTGCATATATTTTTAACACCTTCAAATCTTAAACTTTCCTTAGAAAAAGAAACACCCTTTATATCAAATTACTCAAGCGTAATCAATGACTTCCAGTCAGAGTTGCTCAGGCGATTTCGATTTTCCGTATTTCATTCTGCATCTATGCCAAATGCATTGAAGCCAAAAATATCACATTACATGTGAGTGTGTTCCAAAGACTTTGGGAGTTGACTTCACTTGTCTCTGTCTCAGCCATTTCGGGTTTGAAGGTGGTGGGAGGTGGGTGGGGAAAAGGGCGCAACTGTTTGCGCAACAAATAAATGTCTGCAATGATTGCAGCGATTTCGAAGCTGAAAGACATTTTTCTATTTCAGTGTGCTGGTCTCGTTGTTGATTGATTTGGCCAGGCATTAAATGCAATCAAAGCAACAATATTTATCCTTCCCTCGACAATCAAATCGAAACACCTTCTACTATTTCAAGCTTAAGCTTTAAGTTTATGGTGGAGCTAAACACGCAAAGCTAAAGTCATCGTTTGTTATGGCTTATTAAATTGGCCCTAAAACATACAAAAACAAGCAAGCAAGCAAACAAACAAACAAACAACGGAAGGAACTAACGGCTGAAAAACAAAAGCTTACTTCCTGTGGACCCTTAAATACACGCCTCGAAACGCGACGTTATGAAAAATAAATGAGCAAAAGGCGATGGATGAACGAAAATTACACGCAATTTATGAATATAACGATGTAGGTAGGTGGGCGTTGGTGGTGGTGGTGAAGGGGGTGAAGGCAATGGCAGCGGGGGCGTGGCTTAGTAACATAAAAGGGCACGCGACAACAGCAAATGGGGACTGGGACTGGGTCTGGGCATAACACAGTGGTTGAGAAATCGAAAATGTGGACCCGTTGTTGGGGTGGGATCTGTCAATTTTGTGAAAGGAAATTTCATTCTTAAAGCAATCAAGGTCAAAGGCCTAACAAGGCAAGGTTCTTGAAACAGCTTTAAAGACGAACATCTTACTTTGAGTGTGCTTTGCTTTGTAGCTATGAGCAAATATAACTTTGAGATTGACCATAATATTTTTCAGATTTTCTTTAACAATCTTAGAACTTTTTAGCAGGCTCTAGGTCAATCAGATATGATTTTCATTATTACGTTTCTAAAACAAGACACGCACAACACCACAAAGGAGGCTTGTTGGTCGTATAGCTATTTCATAAACTTCCAACAGTTCAATCATCAGCGATCTTTTGCCCAACTTCAATGAGTTGGCAGAGCCTACCTCATGACAGAACTGCTAAGACCGCTTGGGAATCCCAAGTCAGACTTGTAGCAAAAATTCTGACAAACAGTAGCAAACGCCAAGTCACAGAAGCTTTGTATATGTGTATGTGCATGCCCCGTAATCGGCCCTTTTATTGTTAGTGGGGGGAAATTCTCTCTCTGCAGTCATATCTTATTGACCTAGAGCCTGCTAAAAAGTTCTAAGATTAATAATCCAAGGGTCACTAAAACAGTCACATTGTGATTTTCTTTAACTTATATTTACAAGCGACGTTTTAGGAGGATTAGTGTGCCCAACCTCTTACGACTTAAATAATACCTCAGATACAAGTTCAGTATTATTGTTAGGGTGCTTATAACTAGTTCATTAAGATGCTTAAAGTTAGTTCGTGGAAATAAGGTGTGTATAACTTAAATCAAAACTTTTTACTTAAAACTCCAAGATTGTCTTGAGACACTTATTTCGTTTTTCTCAGCTCACACGTAAACAAAAACGTCTACGTATTAGAATTCAAGGGCTATTACTTTCACTAATTCCATTACTTTAAAGAGTACATAATATCAATGTGGTTTAGATTAAGAAATTTCCCACCACTGTGCGGTGTATGAGCAACCTGCCATTACCGTTTAAGCGGCTTGTATTTCACACTAAGTAAGCTAAAACTAAATGCCCTTTTTTTTTTGGTCTTGCTTGTGGCGCATTCTTGAAATCCCATTTCGTTTCGTTTCATTTCGTTTTGTATTATTGTTATGACCGGCCACCGATCCATGCTCCCTGCGCATTTTCACACTTGTAAATCAATTAGTTTTACAGCTTGCTTGTTGTTGTTGTTGTTGTTGTTGTTGTTGTTGTTGTTGTTGTTGTTGCCTTTGTTGTTGCTTTTCTTGTTGCCGGTCACCACCTGCTGTTGGTCATTTAGCCTAAGCGCCAGCTAAGCTCCAAATGCTCGAGCGGCAATGGGATTGTGAAGCCCTTGCAGTGTTGTGTGTGGGAACATTTGTTGGAAAGCAAATTGTTGGTTAGCTCTAGTGGTTTTTTGGGATGGTGTGTGTGTATGTGTGTAGGATTTTCTGATTTGCCTGAGCGAACGACTGTTGAAATGTTGGGTGAATGTAATTAATACGCACTAGATTGTTGCTTTTCATATTTGGGGTCAATTGTGTGTGTAAAGGAGGTTTAAATGGGATATTGGATTACAGTCCTTAGGGGACTTAATGATGTCTTAAGTTGAGTGTCTGTCTGTTAGCTATTAGTGACTGATAGGATTAGAAATGAAACTACATGTTAGACCTTGTAAATAACCGTCAACACTGCAAAGACTGAATTAAAGGAAGCAGAATCGTTTTTCCATTTGCAGAACTCTATATTCTGGCGTGCACGTAGAGTGTTAGAGAAGGTGCATGTCATTTTGGTACAAAGATATGGGCAAATACACTAAACATTTAAAAACATGTGCAAGAATTCAACGAATACCCTCTTTTGTTCCTTGAAACAGAAACAGAACTGAAAGTGTTTTTTGTTCTGCTTCTATTCATTGTTTTCGACAAAAACTGTTAGTGTTGCACGTGTACAAAGTGTGTTCAAAGACGACTTTTTAATTTTATTAAGAACTTTTTATTCATCCATTGATTTTCCTTTTGTCCTCCATAGGTGGAAATAGCAAATAATACCAAAAATTTGTAAATTAAAATGGCTTTGTGGTTTTTCAAAATATTCTCCATTAAAATGTATGTACTTTTGCATTCGCTTAAACCAATTTTCGAATCACTTTTTCCACTCCGATTGAGGCACCTCCAAAACATGGGTTTTAAACGCATCAACAGCTTTGTACGGCGTAGAAAAACGTTCACCACGCAGTTAATTTTTCATGTTTGGTAATAAAAAGAAATCATTGGGGTCTAAATAAGGCTGTACGGCGGATGACCCATCAAATCGACATTTTGGACGGTCAAAACGGCGCTTGTGTGACGTGATGAAGATGATGAGAATGATTCGTCTTCAGCGGTTGGTTTTGCGAATTTATCCGAAGACTTCCGTCAAACAAATTGTTGTGTACCACACAGAAAAAAATAATGATATGATCTGGGGCTCAGTATTATATTTTTTCATATCAATAAAAAGCCGATATGACACACTTGACATATATCAAAGTGAAATGTTCGACCATTTCAAAATAATATGTTTTAAGATCAAATTGATATTATATAATTTAATTATTAAACAAAGAAAACACAAGAAGGCCAAGCTAACTTCGTCTGTGCCGAAGTTTTTATACCCTTGCAAATGCTGTTTTTGAAATGTCAGAGTTTAAGAACGCTTATATAAAAATCTAAAAAAAATTTAACTAAAACCCATTTTCCGACAGATAAACATCTGATTTCGACCAAATTTCGCGAATCTTTTTGAAAACATATCAAATTAACAATCGCGGAGTTGAAGAAAGATAAAATTTAAAACAGAAAAGTTTTTCTCACTAAGACACATTTTCCGACCGATCGGTCCTATGGCAACCATAAGATATCGTCACCCGATGTCGATCAACTTTTTCAAATTAGTTTGAAAGCGTTTTATATTAAGAATCACCGACTTTAAGAACGATTTACTTGAAAACAAAAAAGTTTTTTTTACTAGGACCCATTTTCCGACCGATCGGTCCTATGGCAGCTATATGTTATAGTCACCCGATTTTGACCAAAATTTGCAAATCTGTTTGAAAACATATAATATTAATTATGGCCGAGTTTTATGACGCTAGCATTGAAAACAAAAAAGTTTTTTGTTGGCAAATGAAACGGCACTATTTATTATTTACCTAAGTACTATTATTTATTGTTTTATAGAAACAGAAAAAGAACGAATTTATAGTTTTTTGTTCCCGCCTTGATCAGGGATCGAACTCGGGACCATTTGCACGTTACAAATTGGCATGGCATCTTACCGCACTGCGCTATCGGGCATGCGTGTGGTCACATGGCTGAGGGCCTACCTATATATTTCTTTACATTGCTTGAAGTTTCGATGTGAAACACTATTTGTCACTTTCCTTTTTCTCATTTTCTATACATCCCATTCCCCTTTGTGAGAGTTTCGAAAATTAAATAGATATCCTTTTAACCTTTTCTAATATGGTTTAACAAATTGGTATTATTTATGGTTCAAAAGATACTTTATAGTTTAGAAATGATATGAAAAATGTGATATTTGATAAAATGTCAAATTAACCAGCCCATATCAAATTGATATGAATCTTATTTTTTTTTTTCAGTGTGCTCAGAATTGACCGATCTAAGTTGCTCAAGCGCAACAGTGGCCACATGACCCATTCGGCCAAAGAATCAGGCGACCATTTGCTTTGCAGTACGTTCGATTGCTGTTTTGTTTCTGGCGCATACGCACAGCAGGAAAAAAAATGTATATTTTATTATCTATTTAACTCCGATATGAAAGTATATCAAATTGATATGTTGAAAATTTCAAATCGATATTTTTTAGCATTTCATTATTACATTTTTAATATCATTCTGAAGATATTCAACATCAATTTAAGTAAATGATATTATTTTGGATCAGAATGATATTATTTTCTTGCCAAATGATAAGAAAAAATTGATATTTTTAAAAAGTTCATATTAATAAGGGTAACATAAAATTTATCTATATTTCTCTCTGTGCATATATCCATAATTCGTCACCTGTGACGATCTTATAAAAGTCTTTTGAAGCACCGCGATCGTATTTCTTTGCATCAACCACACTATCCATTTTGTGAGCGATTGTCAAATTATGCGGAGTTAAACTCGAACAAACCTTTTTTACGGCAAGGTGTCTCTAACTAATCTTACATATGCTGGTGGACATGTTTAGGGATTGGGAGGGAGATTGAGGCTCATGGTATGTCACATGACGATCTTGCATCATCAGTTTTCTGGCACAACAACCTATTTTAGACGACCTTCAAGGAATTCGTCGTTGAGCGAACTTCGACCACTATTGAATTCTCTATACCAGCGATATACAGTGGTTTTTGATGGTGCTTTATGGCCATACAAAGAACTGAGTTCATCGAAACACTCTTGTTGACGTGGATTACCACGTCGAAAGTTGTGAAAAATAATCTTACGAAACGAAACGAAATCCATGTTGATTTTTTCAACTCACTGTAAACAACACAAATAGCTCTAGTACATCAAAACGTTGTGAGACCGTTTATGCTAAGAAATATAGTGGAACTCAGTTTGGTATTACCCGATTTTAGCTATTGGCACTAGTGTTACGAGTTCCCGACATATAAATATTACACCACGTAGTCCACGAGAGTCCCAGAAACATTAGCACTTCGAAAACGCTGCGTATCTAACAGATACTATCTATGGTTTCCGGTGGGAACGAAATGTCTCAGTTCCATTTTGCTGATACAAATTCACAAAATGTACCTTGTCAAACTCGTCTATAAATAAACCGAGCCGAACCGTTTGCATTTTAAATTTACGGTTCGGTTTAGCAATTTTGAAAATACATAGGTTTAGCTCACGGTTCGGTTTCCGATCATGAATTAGCGGGTCGGTTACGGTTTGGTTAGGTTCAGCACCGGTTTGCCTCCCAGGCATATTTCGTGCAAAAGGTAGGACAGAAATGGAAATCGTCTTTGACTGCGTTTAGAAAAATGCACAACTTTACGATACGCAAAATAATATTTTAAGGCAGTAAACTCTTAACTAAAGCTAGGTACTCAGACGCTGATAATTTTGTCGGAGCCCATCTTGAAAATTGTCAGGACTCATTCCCACCTAGCATTGGGATGATCATTAGGTGATTCCTCACCTTGGTGAGTCTTTTTCGAGCCCATTTGATAATTAAAAAGAGATTAGTTTAATGTGCAATTTAAGGAAGACTCGAAAATGACTAATGCATTTGCTCCAAATGTGATTCATCAAAAAACGACTCGTAAAAGACTCTCAAATGAGTCAAAACTGATCAGAAAAACGGGTTAAAATCGACTCTTCATCAAGATTCGCGGCTAGAGTACCTTTTCTTTCGACAAAAGTATCATTTATGATCAGAAAACGAGCGCATTTATGACTATTTTAATCAGACTGAAGACTCGAAAAAGACTCGAGTGTGATCAGAAACTTCAAAAAATGCTTGCTGGGTTGCCAGAGCGAGTACTAAGCAACCAACAATTCGCCATGACAATGAGCACGGACCGGCCAACTCGTTTATTTGAAAACAGCTGAAAAATTGTCGAAGGGGGTCTTGAAATTATGAAACTTGTTTGATAATTGTCAGAGATACCTTTGAGAATTGAGCACTCAAAAAAGAGAACTTCAATTATTTGCAGTGCTGCGAGGTGGACAAACAAGTGGAGCTGATCAAAGTGGGCGAGTTGCAACCATTTTTATGAAATCTGATCAATAAAAAGCATTTGGATACCGGCAGCTGCATCATTTGTGGCGGGGAATTCTTTTTGGTAGGCTTCTCGCGTTGATATGGCTAGTATGCCATTTGCCCAATGTATGCACACCACCAGAATCTAAGCGTTCGTAGCCTCCACAGCCCATGGCCAAACAGCCTTAAGCCTTTGCAGTCTCCACAGCCCATTATAGTAGTGTCTCCTCCGGGTTATTGTGGTAGCTCCCGTTGCTACTGTTGTGGCCACCTACCAGCTACCTTTAAGTCTGTTTTCAACTAATACGTTCGGCGAGTATGATCCACCTCCAGTCCAGGGAGCTGGCTGTGGCTATAAACAATACCTCTGGTATAATGTGCTTATTGTAATCTTCTGATGCGTTAAGGGTTGTTGTTATAGCTGTAGCTGTGTCTCAGTGGTCAAGTTCTGCTCCCGCAGGCCAAATTTTTTCACTCTATGAAAAACTAAGAAAAGCTGCAAGTCCTTTTAAATTCTTCAATTTTACACTACGTTTTAATACAATGTACAACATCGGTCTTCTTCGGTCTTAGTGGACCATTCTGTGGAAATGTCCTTAACTCAAAATCGTTCATTTTCGATTTCAGCGTTCCAAAGTACACCAGAAAACAATAGTGACAAAAATGTGTTAGTTTTTTTCCCCCATAAATTTGTAATCCATTTAGCCTTGAAAATACTGTTTTATTATTAGAAAACAACATTTCCTCACTTAAATCAGTTCGACTAAATTTTCACAAGCCAATTTTTAATTTTCACAGCTATTTTTTTAAAGCAATATAAATATTGTTTCTATTCTTGTTGCTGTTCTTTTTGTATTCTTTGATACAAATACTTCGTTATGAAATCAGAATTATTGCGCATGGATCCAGCGGGTTCATTAAGCTTTTCAAAAAGTAACCCAACTGCATGTCTTAAGCTTTCCAATATAGCCGGTGTGCCGGTTACCTTTAAGGTAAGTAAAGTTTTTTGTTAACCCACATTATTGAAATTGACTTGCCTTGCCTTGCTTAGCTGGAAAGTCCCATGAATTCAAAACTGAGTATGTCTCCAAGCTGGGCCATACTTCAACCCGATGAGTATGCCTGTGTGCGCCTTACTCTCCGAGATGGTGTCAAACTTTCACGCGATCGCATTTTACTATTAGTTATGTTAGCACCAGAAAGTGAAGATGAAACGGAAGTGCATACCTCATTCTACAATCCAAATGTGGAAAGGCATCACATTCACTGCTATCAATCGGAAGAACCCAGAGATGTGCCACAAAAGCTGACTCGTATGCGTTTATATCCATGAAAGACGAAGCTTAAATAGAATTTTGGTTAACTTCTAAATGAGTGTTCTTTTCATTGGGAGAGCGGGGACAGGGTAAGGACACAAAAGTACCTCAATGACTCAACACTGTTGATGAGCCTTCATTAAAAAAAAATTGAAAGCACATGTGTCTGGGTTTGCCTTGTTACACTTGTAATGCATATCAAGTGCTTGTGGGATGCTCAAGTTGTTACCCAGCCGGGTGTGGATACATGAAGAGTGGCGTTTACACACAACTTGCAGCAGATAAAAAGCGTAATTTGTATGCATTTAACTGCGGCAGAAGGGGGGCGGTGTGGGTAGATTGCAGACTAACAATTAAGCAATGTTAACTGATATATTGACAACCCCCTCCAACGCAATGCAGCAAGTTGTCAGCAATTAAGCAACAACAGGCGTAATTTGAGACTTTGTGCAATTAAAAGGGGGAATTTGTGTATACGCTCGTTAAATGCCCTTAAAAGTATGCAAACTTAAATTTCATTAACATTAATTAAAGCTTCCCTTACCTGGCTTTGCCTCTTTGCCCATCATTAAGCAAAAAGTAAAGCTAAAACTTTTTTTGCCAGCATAATTTGCAAATTTTCAACATTATTGGGGGTCTGCCTTGCCCATTCCCAGAACATTTATCACCAAAGTTCTGGCCTGACTTTACACACCTTGCGAGTAGAGCCACCAGCTTAAAACTCTTTGGCCAGCCCTTCCATTTCAATGGTTGGAAATTTTAATTAAGGCAACAATGGGTTTGGTAGTCCAATCTCCCTAAATCTCAATTGTCAATGAGTTGAGGTCACAATTTTTGCCACCTGCTGCACTTAAACCATTAGTTATGGTCCGTAGCCAGGTGCAACAATTTTAAGCAAAGTTGTGAAAATTATGCATTAAATCATGTAGGATGAAAAAAAAAAGAGTTGTCAGTGGGGTTGCAAGTTGTAAAGTTTATGGCCGAGATTTTTAGAGATGCGTCGCAAGGGCAACAACAGTTTTATGGCAATTTTCTTTTTTGTTTGTTGGTCACGTTTTTTGTGGTCGTAAAATTTGGACACAAAACAAACAAATGTAACAAAAGGTAAGCCACCCATTCAGGGGCTTTTGGCTATTTTGTATTTTCATTATTATTACTACAACCAGTAGCCATGTTTGTTGGTGTGGTATACGTTTTCCTTTGACTGGCACATATTTCATGGCTATGATTTACTCGTTGTTCAGGGCTGTTGCCTTCCTCCCAACAAAAGCAACTCATGCAGAACAAGTGCCCAGTTTTGGCAACGCCCCCTTTTCACTGCTCCCTGATCTATGTTTGTTTTGGCCTGACTTGGGTCAACTAGTTGAGACATGAACCTAATTTACTGGCTGAGTGCCTTTCATGCTTTTCCACTCTGATGAGAAAATTTCCAAATGTCTTATTTAGTTTTGTTTGCTTTTGCAACTTTTAAGGGGTTTCCACAAACAAATAACAAAATGCCGAAATTAATGCACGTGTTAACAGGATTGACAGGTTAACAAGAAGAGGCAAAAATTTAACAACATTTTCGTTTCATTTGCATTATGCATGAAGGAATGGTTAATGGACATGTGTTGTTGTTCCAGGCAATTCTCAGACTAAAGAAATTCTGCTTAAATTAGTTTATTATTAAGAAATTTTTATCTTCCATTTGCCCTTAGGGCCCGCGCATACATGTAGCTGAAAGATGAACTGACTGTAGAACCGAAAGCTTTGCTGACAACAGAATTTGATTCAGCACACCTGAGCTTTTAGCTTATTCATTTTAATCTGACAAGCAATATGGTGTCGCCTTAATTGCGAAAAATTTTAATTGCGGAAAAGTGCAGACCAAATTTTAGCAAAGGAAAAAAAGAATATGGGGTGAATTTCATAATTTATACGGTCAATTAAGAACGTATCTAATAAACTTTTATGAACACGCCAGAATGGATATGGACACTTGTGACAATATTTAAAATAAAATTGGAAATTCAGAAGTAGGAAAGTCTTATTCATTTGCATCTATGTAAGTATTTATGTGTGCTTTTTAATTTTGTAATAAAAGAGCTTACATCAACTTCTTTTCCTATTGACGTTTTTTGATGTTGTCTCCCAAATATTATCCATCATAATTCTATAGGAATAGTTTTAGTTAATGATGAAATTTCACTTAATAATATGTTTTGTAGTCCATGACTGCTGTGTAATTGCCGCCGTTACTAAATACATCAGCGAGCTAAAATAAACAAGCATGTTTGTTCATTCAAACAAAGCTGAACTTACGGCTGAATTCAATGTTCAATTAAGCGCATAGTGTGCACACTTGCATGCATGTAGAGAGTTTGTTTTTCGAAATCTTAAAGCTCGGCCTAAAGTTTTGCCGTAAGATTATCTTTCAGCTGCATGTGTGCGCGGCCCCTTTCAGAGAGGGAGAAATGCGGGTTTTTGGCAGCAACACTTGTGCTTTTAGAGGCTTGTACATCTATATAAGGTTTCCCCAAGAAGAGAGCGCGAAAATGCGACTGTGTCTCTGTCTAACACACAGTGATGCATGACTTCGGCAAGCATTCGGTGTGAATTGGCGAGTAAGTTCGGCCCCCTTGTTGTTTGTTATTTCCATCTTCTACAGTTGGCTCTGCAAGTCTTGAGACTGATTTTTATACTCTGTACCGAAGGTACATAGAATATATTAAGTTTGTGCAAAAGTATGTAACAGGGAGAAGGAATCGTTTCCGACCCTATAAAGTATATATATTCTTGATCAGCATCAACAGCCGATTCGATATAGCCATGTCCGTCTGTCCGTCTGTCTGTCTGTCCGTCTGTCCGTCTGTCCGTCCGTCCGTCCGTATGAAGGAAGAGATCTCAGAGATGGTAAGAGATAGAGGTTTGACATGTATGGGGCATATATTTCTTATACTTGCAGGCAGATCAAGTTTATTTTCAATTTTTGCCACGCCCCCTCCCGCCCCCGCAATTTAGAAAAAACGTCATATCTCCTACAGTTTTGAATATAGATCGTTCCTACCTTCTAGAGATACCTTGTAAACAAAATTATTTATTTTGCTGAAGGAATGATAAAGATCGGATGAACGATACTCAAGTTATGAGCAAAAAACGGCCAGTAAACTCCCCCCATCCCCCATCCATCACCACAGCATTCTATTGAACGGCAATCTTAGTGAGAGAGAGAAAGAGAGAGAGAGAGAGAGTGAAACTTAGAGATGAGCGCCTATAACTCGTGAGCAAATGCGAGCTGCGACGTTAAGGGTACAGAGTATGTTATAGTCGGGCTTGACCGACTTTCTTTCTTGTTTCTTGTTGGATTAATTTTATGAACCTTTGGTTTGGTGTTCCCTGGTGCTTAACCAGTTAGTTGTTCTAAGCGTATAATATTAGTTTTTAAGGATCTTTCTGATTGTGTTCTGATCTTATCATTGCAGTTGCTGCATTCTTGCTCGCTAACTCATTGTCAGCTTAGGGACAGGTGGTTTCTGTTGTATAGTGGAGAACAGTTTCTTTTCTGTCTTATGCTCCATGCTCCAATTTTAACTTTATCTAAGTTTTGCGATGTACAACCGGTTTTTGGAACAAAATTTGTCTCAAAATTAAAAAATAGAGAAAAGCGAACTCGACAAAAGTTTGTATACCCTTGAAGCTTGATGGCGCCACTACTTTGAGCATTTGCTCCCAGTTTGATTCAAAACTTTAAGGTATAAAGACGCTACCATTGAAAACAAAAAAGTTTTTCTCACTAGAACTACTTTTTCGACCGATCATTCCTATGGCGGCTATATGCTATAGTCATCCGATTTGAATCAAACTTAGCAGAATCGTGTGGTAGCATATAATATTGATCAGTAACAAGTTTGAGAGCAATAGCTTTGAGAACAAAAAAGTTTTTCCTACTAAGAATTTTTTCAGAACTAACTTTTGTATGGCAGCTATACTAAATAGTTGTCCAATTTTCATAAAACTTGGTAGAATTATGTGAAAGCATAGAAAACTTAGAAACACTAGGTTTAGGCACGTTTGCGTTGAAGACAAAAAAGTTTTTCTAACTAAAACTACTTTTTTGAGCGATAGTTCCTATGGCAGCTATATGATATAGTGATCCGATCCCGCCGATTCCGACAAATGTGCAGCCTATTTGTAACAAAAGGCTTCGTGCAAAGTTTGGTTAAGATAGCTTCAAAACTGACGGAGGAGATAGCATAGAAACAGACGGACGGACAGACGGACATGGCTATATGCACTCAGCTCGTCATGTTGATCAAGAATATATATTCTTTATGTGGTGGGAGATGCTTCCTTCTGTGCGTTACAAATATCTGGACAATTAATATACCATCTACAAGGGTATAAAAAGGTAAAAAAGCAGCCCACCTCTCGTCCAATTTGACAACGTTCGATACAAAAGATCAACTACGAGCTTAAAACATTAAAATATAAGTTATGATAATAGAAAAAGAACATACAGAGCTGATTTATCGACAGAGTTAGATGTAAACAGTACAGAGGACATGCAGGATAATTGGGTAGTACAAAGTATCAGATATATAGGATTTTAGGAGGGTTAGGAACATTGAGACTCAAATAAGTCAAAGGTTAGAAGGCTAATTCAAAGAAGTCAACTAGAACAGGTGCAGAAGTCTACTGGGGGATGTTAAACGGACCACAGAATACCAATTAAACATAAGAATCAGGGAATCAAATTGGAACCCGAACCGGAATTGTATGCCGAATACATACTAGTAATTTATCAAATTTTTTTTGCGAATCGGTATTCGACAACCCATATTTTTGGAACTGAAACAAAAGAAATATTCAGGCATGACCTCAATTCCACTTCGTTTCTGAATTCTGAATGAAATTGCTTTCGTTTTACTTTTGCAAACCACCGGTCCAAACGAGATTGGCACTAGCGACGAACGAAACGAAACGATCGAACAAGGAACAGTTAAAAATGAGAGAGACTTTTTCGTTTTTGCTGGCACTTCCAAATTCTAAATAGATTAATCAAAAAAGTTCTTTGTAAATCAATTAAGGACATAAAGGCAAATCAAAATTCACTAACAATTTCCAAATTTATCACGAAATTGATGAAAATTCACTTGAAGTAATTTGGCAATTAAGTTTCATTTCACCGATGAACAAGCAATACTTTTACCGTGGAACTGAGAACTTGCCTGATTATTTTGATTTTAAGCCTTTAATCAAGGTTTTGCTCAGAGTAAAAGGTTTACAAAATGAAAGCAGATGTACTTAAATCCTGGTCGATAAAGTTCCAAGAAGTGCGTTCAAAGTTTGTCTTGCTTTTACAACTACACAAACAAGCTTAGTAAGTTTATTATATTTTATTCAGCTGCTTTGTAAAAGTTGAAATACCACCGTACACAAGTGTAAGTAAGTAGCCTTCCTATTCAGTAAAGTCTTTGGTTTTAAGAGATTTGAAAACTAGAGCCTAAACAGCAACATTTGGAGCAGTAATCGCCCGGTCTTTAAATAGACACAGAAATCTCTAGAGATTTGTAAATCTCTCGAAATATCAGTAGGTGTCACAGAACTGCGAATTTGAAAATCTAGTTTGTGTCCCAGATAATGATCCAACTCCTCAAACAGGATTGCATCTCTCAAAAATAATTTCCCATTTTCTAGTTATGAGTTAATTTTGATGTTTAATTGAAATTTTTTGATTGTGTTTTGTATTTTTTGATGCATTTTTAATCAAAGTTTTTGCTTTAGGCTGGCTCATATATGAAAAGTGTAAGCGCAGCTTTAGTATAATCAAAAGTATCTTATATTGCCTCACTGCTTTTTCCTCAAATAATTGGAATGTTACCTTCATGCATACGAAAACAAGATGGGGGGTGTTTTCTTTTTGATTCGTCCAAGCTCTGCTCTCGTGGAAAGCAATTAAAATTGTAATGCATATTTGGGTCTTTGATTTAAGTTCGTCTATCCTCCAACTCAATAGCATTCCTCTCATCTCTGACAAACTTTACTGCCATAGCACAAGTTGTGCCCCTTGGCCACTTTCTCTAGCCTCCTCCTTCTCCTCCTCCTCTCTTTCAATGCATAATTCAAGGCAATGGCAAAAACTATTTTTGGTATTTATGAAAATGTTTTCAATATGCATTTTCCCTCAACCAGATTCAAAGAGAAGAGGAGTAATTACACAAAATTATTTTGCAAGCAAGTTGGGTCTTTCCAAGATTGATTGATTTGCCATGAGGTCTAATTTAGTATCAGAAACAGGTGAGCCAAAGGTTTAGGGATTTTTTTTCTTGTATTTATCGGCTCATCTGATTCTGTTCTGAAGGGGAGGTGCTCCTACTTTTCGCTCTATTTTGGGCCATAACTCACACACTTTGAAATGCAACACTTGGCAGCGGACTGAGAGAGAAAGAGAGATTCCTTTTTCTGTCTGTTTTCGACTTTTCCCACATGACCGTTTGCACTTTCTTATGCTGATGGCTGCTGCTTCTGCATGCCCATTTGCTACAATATCCTTTCTGTCTATTTTTATCCCTCTTGTGCTGTTCTGGTTGGGCATTATCACCCAACTGTAGCAGCCAAGCGAAGTGGATTTGTCGTAATTGCGTATGGAGTAGCAGCAGTAGTGCTCAGCCATCGCTCTTTCTCTTTAATAAAGTTTTCTGTTTTCTTTTTGTCTTTTCTATCTATATGTGTGTCTTTGTGTCTGTGTGTGTGTTGAGTTTGTTTTTTTCCATTTCCCCCTTGGTGTGGTGTTGCTGCTGTTCAGATTTGAAGTGGGCACCCCATGCTGTGGCAGTCATCCAGACCCATTCCATCTAAAATTAGACTCCAGACGTTGTCGACGTCGTCGCTCATTACGTCGGGCAATGGCAATGGCAACGGGCATACGGCACAGCATTTTAATTTGCGGCCTTAATGCGTAGTAAATAAGACTTTGGCCGTTTCCATATCGCTACCAGAATGTTTTATAAATTGTATAAGGTATAAGGCATTATAAAGCGCTTATGGCAAAAGGAAAGACTCCGCCCCATTGGGGGATTAAAATAGGCCCTAGCTGTATTTGTGGGGAATTAGTGGGCAGAAATGAAAGGTTAAAGTTGTCAAGAAATACATTTACTTGTTACTAATTCCACTTTTCCAACAGTTAGTCAATTGGTACATACCTGAAAGCAGAAGAAGAAATTTGTCTTAATAAACAAAAATAAAATAAATTAATTTTGAATATATATACAAGGAGGGGCACCGCAAGAGGAATGAGTTTTGGTCTTAATTTTTCATTTTTATTTTACAAAAATAAACCATTTTTTTGTGGTGAATCAAGCCTTAAATCAAATGCACATGCATGTGTGCGCCAGATGTTGGTGTGCGACGAGCATTCACTTTCTTAAGATTTTGTCAATTTCTGCATTTAACACGAAAAGAGCAACAGCAAGGAATAAAATTGGTCACAGACAAAGACAACCATAAAGAACTAAAGTCTGCCCAACAAATGAACACACAGACAGCACACAAATGTAAAACGGTGGGTCCGTATACAAAATTCATGCTTAGGAATCGACCTGGCCTTTATCTTTGTGTTTCTAAAGCAGGGGTAGGGGAATCGAAATGCGCTCAGCAGCGCAGTCGACACACCGACAGTACAAGCTCGTCGCTGTGCTGCTTTTGCCCACAATGCCGTAGAGTAAAATGAACTTCATGTCAGTGGCTACACACACACACGCAATGCGTAAAAGGGAATGTGTTTTTTGCCGGCCCCTACTCGAAAGTCTTTAGTTTTACCTTCTAGGTGTTTGGAATTTCAAAACGAGAAGGCTTCGTCTATGCCGAAGTTTATATACCCTTGCAAATGCTGGTTTTGAAATATCAGAGTTTAAGCACCCTAACACTAAAATCCAAAATATATCTGACTACCGACCTATCGTTATCAGATTTCGAAAAAATTTTGCGATTCTGTTTGAAACCATATAAAATTAACAATCAGCGAGTTTAAGAACGGTGAAATGAACAAAGAGAAAAAATTTTCTTAGTAAGACTCGCTTATACCGACTTTTCGATCCTATGGCAGTCTTAAGATATAGTCATTCGATTTTGACCAAAAACACATATAAAATTAGTAATCAGCGAGTTTAAGGACGATAACATTAAAAACAAATCAAAATTTGTTACTAAGACCCATTTTCGACCGATATGGCAACCATAAGATATAGTCACCCGATGTCGATCAACTTTTAAAAATTAGTGAGAAAGCGTTTAATATTAATAATCACCGACCTTAAGAAGGATTTAGTTAAAAACAAAAAATTTTTATCACTAAGACCCATTTTCCGTACGATGATTCCTATAGCAGCTATAAGATATAGCCATCAGTTTTAGACCAAAAATTGCAATTCTGTTTGAAAGCAGATAATATTAATAATGGCCAAGTTTAAGAACGCTAACATCGAAAACAAAAAAGGTTTTCAAACTAAGATCCATTTTCCGACCGATGATTCCAATGGCAGCTATAAGATATAGTTATCCGATTTTTACCAAAATTTGCAAATCTGTTTGAAAGCAAATAATATATGTAATTGCCAAGTTTAGGGACGTTAGCATCGAAAACAAAAAAGTTTTTCTCACTAAGACCCATTTTTTGACCGATGGTTCCTATGGCAGCTATAAGATAATAGTCATCCGATCCGGTCGGATCCGACATATTAGCAGCATGCAGTAAAAAGAAGACTCTGTGCAAAATTTCAGCTCGATAGCTTTAAAACTGAGAGACTAGCTTGCGTAGAAACAGACAGACGGACGGTCAAAGCTAAGTCGACTCAGCTCGTCGCTCTGATCAAGAATATATATAGTTTATGGGGTCGGAAATTAATATATCTATGCGTTGCAAACTTGGCAAACTTATATATAATCTGTGTACCTATACGGTAAAGAGTATAAAAGATTGTGATTGGTTTAATGACTTGATCAAATCATACCTAGATGAAAGATTTTTAAACGTTAAATGCGGAGTCGATCATTAAATTAATACAGGCTGGAGTACCTCAGTGCAGGCGTTTGGGACCAGTCCGTACACTTCCGATCTTAGGTTTGAGAAAAACCATAAATTGATAGGGGCCTCTGCTTTGATAGTGATCCTGTGTTTGCATCTCAAACTCTTCAAGATCAGCTACTTCTCTTGGAGAGCAAGTTTAAGAGATGAAATAATGTCACATTCTCACTAAGATACAAAATGTCACCCAACTGTCAAGCTCAATGGAAACACAATACCCTATGTAACATCGGCAAAATTTCTAGGATTGAACCTCGAAAGCGGCTTGACTTAGTTTTTTTATGGGTAGTCAAGAGAAAAACAGCTGAATATTAAAGTTTATAAGATGAATTGGATCTTGAGGCAGAGTCCCTACATAAAATTTAAAAACAAGCTGCTCTATAAGTTCGTGTTTACACGATGAAATTTGTTTCATAAAGTTCTCTTCGATTTTGTTTTACACCACAAAATGTGCTTCATGAAGTTTTTCGTTTTGTTCGTACATTCAGATTACAATCGCATTGCAACCTTTTTTTGGGAAACTATCAATAGAGAGCAATCGGTAGTGTTGTTTTTCTTCTGCTATTTAACAATATTAACAAGCAAGAGCGCTGTAGTTGAGTGGCCCGACTACAAACTACCCCGTACAATTGAACAGACACCACGACGACAATCTACAAGACGGAGGTATACATGAGAGCACAGCAGAAATGGCAAGATCGGTGTCAAAGTTCAACCAAAGGACGATGGACGCACATGCTCATCCCTAATATGGGCCCCTGGCTAAATAAAGGACACGGACAGGTTACGTACTATCTGATACAACTTTGGACTGGACACGGGTGCTTGAGATCCTATCTTCATAGGTTCAAGCACGCTGACCATCCGTACTGCCCAGGCTACTATGGGCAGTCGGTCATTCAAGACGCAGAACATGTCTTCTTTGGGTGTCCGTTGGGGAGGACATCAGCCGTTGGAAACCTGGTGAATATTATGATCGAATCAGAACAAAATTGGTCAGCTGTTTGCGACATGGTCACAATCATTTTCCAAAAACTGCGATTCGCAGAGCGACTGCGAATCTAATTCATAGAAGAGAATCCTAGGTGAGCCTTGGAGAATTCCCCCCGGCGAAGTAATACCTAACAGTAGTGCCGCCGGGAATCGGGATGGGGGTGGATTGTTTATTGGATGCGGTAACTCTAGTCCCACACTTTGGTTGCTACTCTCTAGCTCCAAACCGGCTTTAAAGCTTTCAACCACCCCTACAAAAAAAAAAAAAAAACACATAAACAAACGCACACACACACACACGAGCGGGCACACACTCGCACGCGCCCTGGCTGCCTGCAGTAGGCACAGTGCTCCCCCCGCTCCCACAAGCTAAATTGTATCGGGTGTAACTTTGGTGTTTTTGCTCGGATTTTATTGTGCTTCTCAGAATAGATAGATATAAGGCCTAGGACAATATATTCAATGGGTACAGGTTATACAAATGAGTCAAAAATAAGTAAAATTAATTAAGGCTGCAATTGTTGTCACGAAAAATGCTATCGGAATCATGAACTTCGATGCTGCGAATGAAGTGCAAGTCATTTTAAATTTCTTGAACTGCTGTGAGACAATTCAAAAATTGCCGCGCTTGATCGATCAAATCGTGTTATTGATCGCCAAAAAACTCCACCTTGCATCGAATCTATCGGGATGAGTCAAAAGGGAAACTGTTTCGACTGCTCCTTTACACCGCCTCACAACAAACAAATACTTAATGAGCAACTTCAAATATACAAATATTTGTTGCTGCTTTAAAAAGTACCATTTGTACAATAGGGGCAAATGAATTTAAACATTTGAATCAAATGTTCTTTTGTTTAATTTATATTTTTCCACAAATTTAGCGTATTCTTTGCATAATTTTATCAGTCATTAGCAGCACATTTATGAATTTTCCAGCAGATTAGCTCCTAACATTGTGGGTTAAAAATTAGTTATCAAAAATTAGTTTTTGACTCATTATGGTTCTGTATGCCTAACCAAATTTATGTATAAATATTGATGCACATATTTAGTTGAACAAATACTTTTTAAATACAATTCAAACAACGCAAAAAAGAGGAAATACAACAAAAAAAAAAAAAATCACACACACACACGTACACAAATCGGCTTATTTCCACTTGATTTCAGTTCGCAGAGTCAATCAGACAAAATAAAAATTCACTGCACTGAGCAGATTCTAGCGTGACAAAAATTTGAAAACAAATATATATTTGTATACGTAACTGATCTGGAATTTTATATTAACAGAATGCTGTGTGTGTGCTTAGCTCAATGCAAAATATTTTAATTCGTAAACAAATTGAGAAACATAAAAATTGCTCGGCAAATGTTTCAATTACAAAAACAAAAGGCAGAATCTGTTGACAGAGCAGCTGCTTCCGCTTGGGCATGGGATGAGAGTGAGATGGAGGGAGTAGGCCTCTCCAGAACAGACGCTGGGGTCTGGCCATTTAATCAGTTTAAATTGACACTGGGGGTCAAATTCATTAAGATAGAAATTTTTGTGTTGCGTTATTTCGTCGCATTTTGTTTCTTCGCGACGACGACGACGCGACAGGGCGTTGTCTCTACGACAACGGCGCAGGAATTTCAAAATCATAAATTTACAACAAAAATAGATACGTTTTTTTTTTAGCCTGTAGGCATTTTCCATTAGCCACAAGTAATTACGACTTTACCGGAAATGTCTAAAGTGGCAGCTGAAACCAACGGGAAAATTTGATACAACATGAAATAAGCAGATTTATAAATAGCCTCAAAATAATGACAAGGTTTCTACTCCCCGCCAGGATATGCGTGACTGGCATTGAAATTAAACAAAATATTTTAGCGTTTGAGTGTCAAACGAGGCGAAAGCTTTTGCAGTCGACGTGGCAACCTATGAAAGTTAAGGGCGTCCCCATTTAAGGCAAAATAGAATCGTGCAAATACATAAATAAATGGAATGGCTTTTACAGCAACAGAGACAATAAATACAAACTAAATGAGCTAAGAAGTCGACTTTAATGATACCATTAAATGCGCTAAAATTAAGAAGAATAAATTGGTAAAATCATATATTGGAAATCTCAGTTTGGTTATGCAATAAGTATAATGGTTTTTGTAAAAGTTTTACACTCAGCCCTGGGCACTCACCAGTGCAAAATACACAAACCATTTCTTCTATGTTAGTTTGAAGCAACAACAATTTTGTATGCGCTGTTCTTCCACCAGTGATCAAATTATTTTTGTTAATAAATAAGTTCAAAAACTATTTCACAACTGATCAGGAAATCTATTTACGAAAAGTTAGAAAATAATTGGTAGCTATGAAGAATGGAATTCTCTGAAATTTCGGAGAAGTTTCGGTCCGGGAGGTCGATCCCGTTGGAAAGTCAGCGGTTGGGTTTTCAAACCGGTTGGTTTACTTCGAAGCTTGGTTCGTGGATTCTTAGATCATTGAGACATTTTGTTGGAAAAAGTATAAGCGTCCAGCTTAAGAATCAATTAAAAATTAATCATTACCCAAATGCTTCACATTCGATAGAGTTATCATTTATACGTTCTAAAGAACAGCTTTCAAAAGTGCCCGGAAAATGGAAAGCTAGCCTCACCTTCTAGTTTCATAAATATTAGGATTTGTTTTACTAGCTGTGGTGCAGCGGGTAGTGTGTGTGCGCAAGAGGTCGTGGTTTCGATGCCGCCTCAAAACATCAAATGAAAAAAGTTTTTTTTTAAAAACTTTTACACCACCGGTGTGCAACTTATTCTTCTAAGTTAAAGAGCCGCTCGTACAGCTCAGTCAATCAGTCGAAGTATCCGCACATTCGCCGAGTCCCTAACTAAATTACACAATCGCGTTATTTGTTAGGAACTGATTTTTATTAAGGTTCGGTTGTGGGTTTTTATAGTTTAAGCTTATGTACCTAGTACCTGAGACAACTGTAATTCTAAATCTACTTGTCCTTATCTAATACATGTGATACATTTGTGTCTTATATACTCAGTTGTTAGATTGTATTACATCTCTTTCTTGATTATCTTACTTGTCTATTTAAATATAGTGTGGTGTTGCTTTTGCTTACTAAGTACAATATGTGTTTATATTTATCCTTTCTTGTAATGTATTTCCCCTCTTGCACACATTTGCTTGTAGGCGTGGGAACGGCCGTGACCATCTGGTGTTACCTCGGATGTGGTCCCTTTTCATGGGATCATATTTTTGTAACGTCTTCTGATGTTGAGTGCGAGGGTCACATGTTTAGTTATGAACACATGTTCAGTTATGAACAACCGGTCACCTTCACCAACTATAGGCGACAGCTGTGAACAACTTTGCTGAAGTCGTATTATGATGTTTTTGGCTATGATTTTAAAATAACAATGCTACTATTCCGATACCTCTGAAACAACTAATTTAAGATTATCTGCGAACCGATTCTTTTTCAAAGCAGAGGTGGTCCGGTTCGGAAGGTTAACAATTTTGAAGGTTTAGTTCTGGGTCCCGTTTGATGGTTCTCCGGAGTTCGGTTCAGGAAAGGTTTGTATCCTTGTTAAATAAATGAAGAAGAAGATCTTTGAACTAATATTGAAAATGAAGAGCAGCAGCGAGGAATTTTCATACTGGAACGAAATGTACCATTCAGTACGGCTCAGTACTGAATATGGATCAGGCCTGATTTAGAAGGGCTGGTGGCTGCCTTTACATCAGTGGTGCCAAAACGCCAAAAGCCTATCCCATGGAATAGGAACTCATAATTCTGCCGGTGTCGCAGCCGACACACGTATAGAGAGAGAGAGAGAATACGTGTGTTCTATAAATCAGAGTTCCCCAGCGATAGCCCCTGGGGCACGAACATACTCGCCAATTCACACCGAATGCTTGCCGAAGTCATGCATCACTGTGTGTTAGAGAGAAACACAGTCACATTTTCGCGCTCGGCGGCTTGCATTCTTACGATGCGCGTGTTCGGCTTTTTGTTCTCTGACGAGGCATTTGTTCGTTTGCTTGTTGCTCATGTTGAATGTTAACATGTTTACTTCGTGTTTCGCTGCTACGGACACAAGCGCAATGCTTGAATGTGTGAGTTTGGACACTACTACTTTACATGCATTTCAGTCATGAATTCCACACAGACAGGGCCTACGTCGTCAAGACCTTCGTTTCTTTCAGGCATGATTTCAGAACTGAACTCATGAGTTTGTTTCATTTGTAGTATTGAAAACAGTAATGAAATCAGTCATGAATTGCAGCAATTCCTACTTCTCAGGACTGAATCAGCACTGATAAATGCTGTACTGAGGCGTAGAACTGCTGGGTAGAGTCTCGTCTGAATCTATCGCTATTTTCCATTTACTTTTTTTGAACCAACATGATACAATCTTTAAGTTTTTGGCTTTTCTTTTCATGTCTCCAATAAATTAGTAATAACTTTTCTTACTTTCTGATATCTCACTAATTAGCTATTTTCCAGTGCCGATGGCTTACAAAAACAATTGTGCTCCTAGGGCAAGGGATGTAAGCACCTCTGTTTTAGCCATTCACATTGTTCGTTTGTTTTCTGCACAATTAACTTTTTTTCCTTTTTGACATTTTTGGAATTTAAATCTTTACATGGTGAAGAGCAGTCGTAAAATGTTTCACCTGCTCACACGATGACTTTGGTTATTTTTTGGAAAACGTTCTGGAAAACCCGACAACCTAGTATTCGGAAGATCATTTTAACAAAAATCAACTTGATCAGTCCATTTCGGGCCCTTTTGATGATTAAAAAGAGATGTATTTCATGTGCTATTTAAGGAAAGATAAAAACAAGGAAAGGATAAAAATAAGGAAAAGCATATGATTTGAAATATGACTCGAAAGTGAGTCGAAACTGTTCAGAAAAAACGGTTATAAACGACTCTTTGAGAATACTCGCGGCTAGGGTACCATTTTATCTCGACAAAAGTATCATTTTCAGAAAACAGACAGATGATTCGAAAAATTTTGTCTTAGCGTTCGTATTTCATTAGTTTACAGCAAAAATAATTCATTCCACCCACCATTTGGAAGATCATTTTAACAAGATTCACCCTGATGAGTCTTTTTCGAGCGCTTTTGATTATCAAAAAGAGATTAATTTCTATGCGATTTATGGACGACTCCAAAATGATTCGCGCCTTTGCTCAAAATATGATTCTTTAAAAAATATTCTTTATTATTAAAAGATTCTTTATAAAATAAAATTTCACAAAATCCTGCCTGGGATTAAAGTCACAATTTTTTTTCTAGTGTTTCTTGAAAAGCCTAAATCAAGCTGAAGTCTGAATATTTTAAATTTTTTCTGATCGATGTAAGCCATATTTCGAGTTAAAAATGTTTGATAAGAACAAATTTAAGGCTCATGAAATTTTCATAAATCGTGTAGATCACAAATTTTTAATCAGTTTATTAGTTTAAAAGCTAAGATTGTCTTCATTGCCATATCAAAAAAAAAAAAAAAATGAGTCCGAGATAGTTCGAGCCCCAAATGCTGCTACACATTTCACAGGTTACATTACAGGGCACATCCAAACATGGGCTACATTTACTTTAGGTTTTAGCTAAGGGCGTTGGGGTGTGGCCAAAGCTATGTATTATTTTGATTTCCAAAGCGTTGACTTAACAAAGATGTATGGCAAGACATGACATGAAATGTGCGTGTAAGTGTGTGTGTTTGAGTGTGTTAGTTGGGGCATTGATTGAGTACACACATGTGTGCGTATAAATACATATAAAACCTAATGGCAAAACATCTGCCTCTAAGCAGGCACTCTACACAGATGCGGGAGACCTTCAATTGAGTTGGACCTTAATAAACTCTTCATAATTGCATTATAAGTTTCATTGTCATAACGAACGATCAAAATGTGAATTGCCCAAATTGCCCTTTATTAGTTTTTTCACACACAGTAAACAACAAAACGTGAAACTGCAACAATAACAAATTGGCTGGCAATCGTAGAAGTTTGCATGTTTGCTTGGCATTAAAAGGAAGGAGGTTTTTTCACCGATTCCTTTGGTACGTCAATTTTGTGCTTAATATTACCCTCATTATTATTTCGCTTTCGTTTCACACAAACACACACAAAACTCATACAAAGTAGCCTAGCCTGGGTAAAATCCTGGTGGTATGGAGGCCCTCATCAAATCGTTATTGATTGTGCTGCTGGAGCTGGGGCAGCTCCTGCCACTGGAAATTAAGTGCCCTGTTTTGGGCTATCATTAAAGCCTGTATCCTGCGGGCGCGCCTCATAAATATCGCCAAAGCATATTGATGGCTATCTGGCACGCAATCCAAAGAGAGAAGGCAACCAACTTGCAATATATTTTGGTTTTTTTTTTTTTACTTTTTTTTTGATGAAAAGAAAAATTGTAAAAATAATTTGATAAGTGTTTGAGTGCCTAAAGGATGTTGTGGGCTACTGGTTGAACTGAAACTGAAATTATTTTGGGAGAGGATTGCATTTTAAATTTTTCAAGTGTGACCAGGTCTGACTTTATGCATTCTTTAAAACGTTTAGCATATTTAAAAACAAACTAATTCAAAATTTTTGTCATACGGTCACTCTGTGTGGTGTTTATATTAAGCGAAAGCGAGTCTAGAGTCTAGGAATATTTGACAAATTAGGGATCCATTTGAATGTGGTCCTTTTATGCAAACAAAGCACGGGCTACCGATTTCTGCTCCAAAACTAGACCTGCAGCTACCATAATATTAAAGAAACGTAGGATGATCAATTTGGAATGGAATACAAACACTTGTTGAACAGAAGTTTGGGAGAAATAACAAAAACTGGATTGTCCTTCACTTTGATAAAGTTCGGTCTCGCGGTTCGAACCCCTTGTAAAGTCTAAGGTTCGGTTCGCAGATCGGTTCTTTTACTTATCAAACTTTAGGTTTCAGTTCAAGACTTGGTTCATAGTTTCTTAGATAGTTGCCAGAATATCAACTGTATTTTCGGTCAAAATATTAACATATTTTTGTTCAGGAGGACACATCCAGCTCAACAAGCTTTTCTCAATTTTAATGGCTTCTACAATGGCTTCCAAAAGTGCCTGGTTGGACGATAGCCTCAACTACGATGATTGTTTTGTTGTTTTTAAACACGACTTATGCTTTATTTCCTTCTCGATTACGCAATATGCCGATATCGGATAAGATTTCTAACACGCATCCGTTCTAATTTTGCGGAAGTTAAAAGTGATTGTGTTGAACGGAAGCTCTTTTTATTTAGAGTGGGATCCGGTTCGGGTTTAGGTTTGATAAGTTACAAACTTAGAAGAGACCCAAAAAAAACCCGAACTGAACCGGTTCTTCGAAGTTCGGTTTAGGACCGATTTGTAGCCTTGATTTAAACGCAGTCTTGTTAAAAATGCCTATCTGCGGGCATTTCATATCAACAAGTTTGTAGAGTTTGAAAGCTTTTTAGTCTACGCATAGCTTTTTACTAAACTTAAAGCTTTTTAGTATCTCAGAGCTTTAAAAACAAAGTTTATCGTGGTGTTATTTGTACAGGACTGTCTTAAACAATAATTTTCAATACAATAAAGCCATTCCTAAATTTAAATTATGTTTCTTTCACTACAATTCTACCAATTTAAGAGGCAACCCTCTTTTGGCAAGCTATCAACACACCCAAAGAGGTGCCTTGGCTGTCATTTGCATGCAGAAAGGGCTTATTAACAATTCTCAAAATCATAGAATCAACTGGCGAAGGGGAGGAAGCAAAGGATAGCCAATACCAAACAAGGTGGTTAAGCAATCACATACGTTTATTGAATACACAAAACATGAAAATGACAATAAGGTAGAACAAACAAAAGCCAAAGACCCAAAAAACAAGACAACGCACATACATACATATGTACTTTGTACATAATTAACATGCGAAACATACAACGATTATTGGAATTTATGTGGTGGAATGAAGGGGGGAAAAAAGTACAAAAACTGAAATTTAAGAGGAACATTTTCTGCGCACACAAAGGAGGGCGAAAGTGCATTCATAGCCTGCCAGTAGATACGAATAGTGGCCAAGTGTTGCGTGTGGTGGCTTGAAAAAAGCCAATTTTACGCTTGAATACAGTTTTCAATTTAAAGTTTTTGCACTTTTTTCGCCAGCTTTCTTATTTCTTCTTTACCTCCCTTTACGTTTTAGTTGCGTTTTTATACCAAAACGCACAATGTGTATGTGTCCTGATGGCAAGAGTATCAAAATCCATCAACGAAAAAAGCGCCTTAAAAATGTGTAGCCAAAGCGCATAAAAGTTTACTTTGATTAAAGTTCAACATACACACACACACACACACACACACACACACATACACAAACACTTTTAGCCAACTGAACAGGAAGCCAAAAGGCAAGTCAATGTAAGTGGGGGCTATAAGTGAAGCCAAAGCTGATTGAAATGATTGAGGCGAAATGGCGCGATATCGAATGCTGCCTGAATTGCTAAGAATCGGAAGGAGGGGCAAAGTAGTCGGGGTGGGAACGGCAAGAGCTGTGTTGTGTTGTGTCAACAGCCAAGGCAGACGCTGTTTATATTGCAACATCAAACTGATGGAAAGTGGAAATTTGTTTGAGAGATGAGATGGAAGCGAGGCTAAAAGTAGATAAAGTGCACTGGCCATTATATTGAACAGCGAACGAAGACTATGTCCACCCGGGAAGATTAACGGAAAGACACGACAAAGATAAACACACACACATAGCAGCAGAGGCTCTTCAAAGGAAAATTTGTTTTCCAAATTTAATTTTATGGTAGAAAAAATTTAAGCACAACAATTTAGATTTTAGTTAAGTTTTAGCAAAGATTATACAAGATCTAGATGCGGCAGCTTATACAAAGATTCTAAAGTGGCTTGCTAGTGATTGGGTACTAATTGAAGCTTTAAAGCAACGGTCGGTAATGGGAGCAGAGAAGTTACCACTGGCAACTGACAAAATATTTGTACACATAAAAAGAACGCTGACAAAAAGCTGCAGAAACAGCAATCAGAGGCAAAGAATGAAGAACGCATTATCAACTTTGCTCTGCTCAGTAATATAGCGGCGACTTAAATTCTGCTCACATTGCCGACCCCTGCTTTAAAGCTTCAAAAAATGCACATAATACTCTTGATTGAAGCTTCGAAACTTGACGTGTTCCGATTTGGATTCAGGCAAGGTTATTCAACTGTAGACGACATATACGTGCTCACATCCAAAGCAACCTCCCGCCTGCAAGCAAGTAAAAAGCTATATTGCTGTTTGGTGGACATTAAAGCAGCTTTTGATAATGTCAACAAAAGAAGCCTGTGGTACAAATTGAGCAACCTCAATATAACCTACAAAATTAGAAGAATATATAAGAATGGAGCCGAGGCAGCGGTATGGGATAAATCTAAGATTTTCAACTGGTTCGATAATAACACTGGCGTAAAACAACAGGGTTGTCTGCTAAACCTACTGTTATTCGCACTTTACATTGATGACAAAGTCAACCTCGATTAGAGGTGGCATTTCCGTAGGAGGTACACACATAAAAGTTCTTAAGTATGCGGATGGCTTGGTTCTGACGGCGGATTTCCCGGAAAAGCTGCAATAAATGCTGGATTACGTGTACAACTACTGCTGTATTTGGGGTCTTACAATTAATGATGAGAAATCCAAAGTTCCACCCATACGGAACAACAGAGGAAGGATCAGAAACGATGAAAAATTACACATCAACGGATCAAAAATAGTGAGAGAGTAAAATCCTTTAAGTATCTGGGGCTAACAATCTCTTCAAAAGTCACTCAGCAGAAATATCATGATGCCATCAGAGCCCTCAACAGCACCAGGAAAACCCTACTAAGCATCGCAAATGTGCTTCATAGCATAAAATATAGAATGTTCCAGGCTACTTCCCGTTCAATTCTAATGTACGCCTCCCAGGTCTGGGGATACAATGAGTATGATGAAGTGGAGAAGCCACTTCGCTTCTATGTGAAAAAGATGTTTAGGTTGCCCCGAAATACTCCAAATAACGCCATATTTATTGAAACTGGCCTCTCCCCTGTATACTGCCAAGCACTTAGCACACACTTTGCGTATATGAGAAAGATAATTTCTTTGCCCGTTTGGTAAAAACCATTGCCAAGGACTTCCAGTCAAAAGGAACGCAGTGTTTTTAAATCTGAAGCAGGCTTGCGGAGGTACACGGTGTTGGAGTCAGCATCAGCAACTCTGATTCGTGGGAAGAGGCACACTCTCAAATTGTAGAGAAAGTTGGCAACATATGCTACAACACCTCGACAGGCAAAGAGCGAGAGAACACAGAGTATTCTACAGGCAACTGATCTATTCCTTGGGAGAAAAAAACCACTGTGAACACATGCTGCTGCTTCGAGTTACGCCACTGAACAAAAGCAGAATCAAAATCAAAAATGATGAAGCGGCGACTGCTGCTGCTGTTCGCTTTTTTTCAATAATCGTTTTGTGCTGCACCCTTCTACAGCGGTTTCTGTTTTTTCCAAAGGACGAGCAGAAGCAAGAGTTTATATTGATCAATTGGAAAAAGGCGAACTGTGAAAAATTTTTGGGACTTTTTCTATTTCGACTGAAGCAATTTAAGCACTGATAAAAAGATTCATACAAAAATTGAGGAAAGAAGAAGCAGAAGTAATGTTTTCGCAAAGTAGAAGGAAATGATTCTGCAGACAAACTAGCCAGTAGAGGTACCACCATCGAGCTCCTTTCAGAGAAGAGCAAGTTAGGGATGCCTATGGCAACATACAAGCTTCACACAAAAGTTGAAGCACTTCGTCTCGCTATAGATCAGTGGAAACGCTTTTTACTATGCAATAGCGAGGCTTACGTGACCAAAATTCATTCAAAAACATACTTGCACGCTTCTACGTTGCAGAAGAGAGTACATGTCGCTTCTGATGGCCACCCTGTCAGTTCACTGTCTTATTGGCAGTCATAGTCATGCAGCATGCCTACCCAGCAAGCATTTTATGAAATTTCTGATCACATTCGAGTCTTTTTCGAGTCCTTTGTCTGATTAAAATAGTCATAAATGCGCTCGTTTTCTGATCATAAATGATACATTTGTCGGGAGAAAATGGTACCCTAGCCGCGACTCTTCATGAAGATTCGTTTTTAACCGGTTTTCCTGATCAGTTTCGACTCATTTTCAAGTCATTTTCGAGATTTTTTCGAGTCGATTTTAATGAATTACATTTTAAGCAAATGCATGAGTCATTTTCGTGTCTTCCTTAATAACATAAAATTAATCTCTTTTCAATCATCAAATGAGCTCGAAAAAGGCTCGCCAAGGTGAGGAATCACCTAATGATCTTCCAAATGCTAGTTGGGTAGGCGTCACTTACTATGACTTCTTTAGAAGTTGCAGGTACGATAAAGAGGAGGAAACGGTACGACACCTTCTCTGCCATAGATGTAGAAGGAGACTTAGGACACTTAATCAACCACTCCTACTCAAACTCTCGGAGACATCCGGGCTAGAGATCTCAGCCTTACTTAGGTTCATTCTGTCCACACAGTTGTTCAGGGATAACAGGGAATTCATATGGCATTGAAATGTGCCCAAAGAGGTTTGCAGCAAAGAATTAAAAGTTTATGTAAATAGGCTGTGGGCCTTATTTTGTTTTGAACAGCTGACGCCACATTAACAACTCACAATGTTGCGTCGTCCTTCTTGTACCTTCAAATCATCAGCCAAAAAATAAATGTTATTTACTACGAAGACAATAGACAGCTAACTTTTGACTATAATATCAAAACAGTTTTAATTTTCAAATACCAGAAACTTCAAAATTCGGCGTAATTTGTTGTTAAGTCTGGTCACATTAGACTTATGTTCTACGTTTCGGAAATATATGACGAAGTAAGCTAAATTACTTACTTCACAAGTCGGTAGAGACCTTAAAATAAAACGTTCGCGTTTAGTTACAAACATAAGCAATGCCAAATACAAAGAGTTAAGCCTTCCTTGGAATATATGCAGTTTCAAATTAGAGTGTACAATGCAAATATTAGAGTCTATGGTTAATGGTTGTACCAAAGACCCTGGAACACTAAGGGCCGTTTTCTCATGGTCATGTTTTTGCTCAAATCGAAATCCATCTAGTTTTTGCAACTAGGTGGTTTTTGTGCAATTGGTTGTCTTATGTAGGTTGATTATAAATTCGGGCATTTGCGCCACGGTCACACCGGGAGGGCTGAAATGGTGTAATACTAGGTTGGCAGCACCTCTCCACTCGGCATGAATTTTACAGAGAAGGAGAAGGTTTTTCTTTTGGAACGACTTGTTACTATTCACACAAGCAAATAATTTGAACATATTTTCATAAAAATTGGGCTATGTAATCCAAATTGTGGAACTTTCCGGCCATATTTGATCAAATTATTTGCGTATGGAACCATAGTTTAAGTTTTTAATCCTGTAAAATTTTTAATCATGGCTATTTTTATCAAAATTAAGCCAAATAATTTGGATGTGTAAACTTAGCTTAAGCAATGAACTAGGGGAATCAGAATGTGCATCTGTAATTTCAGCAATGTCTGCAGGTGTTCTTGTATATTAAAGGCACATCCAATATTTTCCATTTTTGGTTTACTTAATAACAATTTAGACTTTACTGTTTTTAGCAGCAGTTGTTTTTTGTTTTCAAATATTTTTCAGTGTGACCATATGCTCGGATACATAAAAATACTTAATTTGCATAAGCATGTAGATGGTCTTCAAATCAATGAGGGTCAAGTAGATTGCTACGAAATTCATCTAGATGGTTAGCATTGAACATGAGCAAAGCAAATGCAGCAAATCCACATAGATTTGCAAAAACAAAATTTTTAGAGAGGATTTTCGATGTGGATTTTCGATTTTCCATTGGTAAATCTATTCATTCATTATTCGTATTCGATTCAGTTCTACTTTGACGCAGTTTGCTCTCGTAATTTTTAGGGGTGGTTTTTTGTGTGCATTGTTTTGTGGTGACGGAGAGCAGCATCACTAAGAGCAAAAACGCCTTGCGCTCTCCTTTTTTGTTAAGAGAGAGAGCGAGTGTGTGCAAACGAAAAGAAGAGGAATGCAATGAATGGTAGCTAAAAAGCAGCTATTGAAATACTCTTGCAATCGTTAGTCAAGAATTGTAATTTAATGGTTGTATTTAAATGCAATTTTACTGTTTTAATATTACAAATATCATTGTACAATGCGAGGTTTGAACTTATTCGTAAACTATTTCATTAATATATCTTTAAACTTGGTTAAGTCTTCTGCATATATTGATAAGTATAAGGAAAGGAAATTGCATAAGGAATTGTGGAAGACGCGCGCCAATCTGATCGATAAATCGACACTGCGTTGATGTACGGTTACTAGAGCGGGCCCTCTCAATCTCTATCGTCTCGCTCCCACCATTTGCCTTCGTGTTTGTTAACGAACACCTGGCGCACCCATACAAATGCAAGTGTTTTTGACACGACGTGATAAAATCTCCACCGTGTGGCATTTTGATATACTGCGTTACGCATCTTTTGTGAGTTCTAGAGTCTTCGGTTGGACCTCAAGGATTCTTACTAAAATCATATTATTGCTGGGAAACTAAATCAAACTAAAGGTACAAAATAGTATTTAATAGTTTTTTGTCTGACCAGAAAGTATCACAAAATTTTTGAATTTCAACTGGAGACATATGCTAACAAATGCTAAAGTGCTGCGACAGATGTGTGTCGCATTTTCTCACAGTATATAACAAAATTAACACATACTTTGAGGACTACAAACTCGGCCTTCACACACACATCACTTGCCCATTTTTCCAGATTTTGTAAATGTTTTGCTATTTTTTCAGAAAAAAAAAACCCTTCTCCAATTTGGCTAACAACAACATAATTTATCATTCACCACACCCCCTCACAATTATCTAGATATGTTTTGATCGTTATAAACAACTTGTACTTAACACTTGCATCAATCTTACGGGCGAAATAAAGAAACCTTTTCATTCATTTTGGATTTCAGCTACATACCTGCAAATAGAAAGAAGACAAATTATGATGAATGCTTTGCATATTTAACCATCTATCAAAATATAACAAACATTTATATTTAATCAATTGTCTGTTGGGTCTATGTTCATGTTTTTCTTAACTAGAGTTGGGCAAATATTTGGCATTACCGAGCAGTTTTTTTTTTCTTTTTAACGCCTCTTTGACAAAACATGAGGCAAACAAATTAAATGTTGTTTTTGGGGCCTAAGCAGCAACGACTAATACAACAAGAAAGAAAGTCGGTCAAGCCCGACTATAACATACTCTGTACCCTTAACGTCGCAGCTCGCATTTGCTCACGAGTTATACGCGCTCATCTCTAAGTTTCACTCTCTCTCTCTCTCTCTCTCTCTCTCATTAAGATTGCCGTTCAATAGAATGCTGTGGTGATGGGTGGGGGGTGTTTACTGGCCGTTTTTTGCTCATAACTTGAGTATCGTTCATCCGATCTTTATCATTCCTTCAGCAAATCGATAAATAATTTTGTTTTCAAGGTATCTCCAGAAGGTACGAACGATCTATCTTCAAAACTGTAGGAGATATGACGTTTTTTCCAAATTGCGGGGGCGGGAGGGGGCGTGGCAAAAATTGAAAATAAACTTGATCTGCCTGCAAGTATAACAAATATATGTCCCATACATGTCAAACCTCTATCTCTTACCATCTCTGAGATCTCTTCGTTCATACGGACGGACAGACGGACGGACGGACGGACGGACGGACGGACGGACGGACAGACGGACATGGCTATATCGAATCGGCTGTTGATGCTGATCAAGAATATATATACTTTATAGGGTCGGAAACGATTCCTTCTCCCTGTTACATACTTTTGCACAAACTTAATATACTCTATGTACCTTCGGTACAGAGTATAAAAATACAAAAGAACCACTCGAAACTCGTTAGGCGCTTAGCTCTGATGGCGATGAGTTGTAGGTTTTTTTTTTTTTTTTGTTAATGAGCAACCTGGGGCCTCACATTATGATCTCTTTGGCCACGCACAAACAACCTTAGACATCGCATAATTAAAAACGCGCTGAGCCGAAAAAAAAAACGAAAACTAATGTTTTCTTTAGCCTGTGTATGAAGAAAAAAGTGCTTTATAATTTAATAACTGTTGCAACTTTGACTGGCCCATTGACCAACTGCTGGGGCGTCTTTTGCTGCTGATGAGGTAGTAGCCAGTATAGATAGAAGGTCATAGAGTAACATTTTAGCTCATCTCAGTTTGATTGCCTCCGAGAAAACATTACAAAAACAACAACTCTATTTTTTGTTTTCCTGGACTAAATGAGTTTTTCATACTCTTTCCATGTCACACACGCACAGCGGGCAAACAAACAATTGTCTCGTCTATGCACAATTTGATGTTGATTTTTTTGTTCTCTGTTCTTTCAAGTGGCAATCAATGCTAGAGCTGAGAGACAGGCAAAAGGCTTAAATTGATTTTCCTTTGAAATTCTAGAGAAAAAATAGAAGCTTCAAATTGAGATTTTGTTGCTTGACATTTTTAATTAAAAAATTGTTTTCCTTTTCATTTTTTTTTTCTAGTTCTTTAAAACGAAATTAAACTCGAGTAGCACGGGAGAAAAGTTGACGAAAATATTAGAGACAAGCAGACGAGAGGGTTGTTTTTTTTATTTATTTAGTTCAAGTGTCATCAGATTGGATTTGAGTCTTTTTTTGAACAGTTTGGTATATTTTAGCACCAAATTAGTCAGTTTTTGAAAAAGTGGTTTAAGCTCGTGATTTGTTAGGAAATTGTTTGTTTAAAAAATTTTCGGTTCGACTATAAAAGCCTTGAAGGCTTATTGATTTTTTTTTTGTTTTTCATAGCTTTTCGGTATTTTTTGAATCTTATCTTAATGAACTTAACAATAATTTTTCAAATCTAAGTCCAAATCTTAATCTACCTCCACTATTAGAGGTAGTTTATGTTCTGCGGCACTTTAATTCAGTCGCTGGGTTTATAGGTCTTTTCTGAGTGAGAGATTGTGCATTTGGCTTGGCAAGCTTCTCGAAATATTTGCGTTTGACATGCTGTATTTCAGTTTCGACAAATGCGATCCTCAGGTCATTGCGGGTACACTCGTTGCGAATGCACCATGGCGCTTCAGAGGGTGTTCTAAGAACTCTTGATTGTCATCTCCACACTGCTCGCACAGGCATTTCCCCATAGCTGCGAGCCATAAATCCAGACAGGCTTAATAATTCTTTTGTACAGTAAGACTTTATATTCCAGTTTTAGAGGAAGCCTTTAGCTTAATTTGAATTATTTTCATATCTATGTGTTTGCGCCATATAAGCCTTTTGTCGAGGTGTACACCAAGGTATACAATATTTTGCTCGGAACCCAAATTGATGTGAATAAAATATATTGTGTTCATGAGTAAGAGACAATGTGCATAAATTTTGCAACGTAAGATCTTCTCAAATACTTCTGATAAGCAAGGTAGCAGGCTAATGGATCCACACC
Organism: Lordiphosa magnipectinata; assembly: GCA_037044535.1. Taxonomy (NCBI): domain Eukaryota; kingdom Metazoa; phylum Arthropoda; class Insecta; order Diptera; family Drosophilidae; genus Lordiphosa; species Lordiphosa magnipectinata. The sequence goes on from JBAMBO010001605.1 coordinate 523,705, forward strand.
TGATCATATTAATAGGTACACACATCAACTCTGACTTTAAGGTAACAGAAAACAGTTTTATTTATTGTTTCAATCTTAAAATTTGTTCTCATTGGTTCTTAAACTATTTGTTTTTAATAAAATAAACTTAATTTTAACATAGAATAATAATATAACATAAAAGAGATCATTTTGTGTTTCAGATACGTTTTCAGTGTGATCATAATAATAGGTACACTTCATGTGTTGGTAAGAAAAAAAATTTTTATTTCCATTTTGTGTTCTTTTTTTAGGTAAATTATTATTTCCTAACTTAGTATCCAGTGTATCCACCTCTATTTTTGGCCACTACTGCTATTCTTTTTGGCATACTTTTAATAGGAGCCTGGCAGGTCTCTACTGGTGTCTCATACCACAGTTTTTGGACACCTTCCCATAATTTTTGTTTATTTGAAAATGAATGCTTTGCCAATTTCTTTTTTAAGTCTCCCCACAAGTTTTCAATGGGGTTAAGGTCGGGGGATTGGCTTGGTCACTTCAGAACGTCAACTTTTTGGTCCTCGAAAAATTTAGATAACAGCCTTGATGTGTGTTTAGTGTGTTTGTCATTATCTTGCTGAAATACCCAACGTAATGGCATATTTTCCTCAGCATACGAAACCATAACTGTTTCCAATATGAATTTGTACTCTTCAGCATTTATTTTGTTCGTAGTCTGATAAATTGAACCTACGCCGTACCAGGAGAAGCAACCCCATACCATTATATTGCCACCTCCATGTTTGACTGTTTTTTTTGTAAACCGTGGATGGAATTCCTTTCCATTAGAGCGTCGAACATTCCTTTTACAGTCATTCCCAAACAAATTAATCTTGGCTTCATCGCTCCATAATATATTTCTCCATTTTTTCTCCCCGGTGCATCCTACCCAGTCTTTGTGGTCCCTTGCAAAAGTTTGCCTCATGGTGATATTTTTTTTGCGCATAAGTGGAACTTTTCTGGCAATTCTTCCTGGTAGGTTGGCATCTTGTAGTCGTCTTCGGATAGTTGGAGCACTAACTGAATTCCCAATTTCGGCTGCAATAGACTTCGATGACTTAAATGGGTCCTTTTTGCTCAAAGTTACTATGTAGTGGTCAAGGGTTTCTGTTGTTTTTTGTGGCCTACCACGGGTTTCCTGTCTTGGTTTTCTTTCTAATGCGTTTTATGCAAAATTATAAGACCTGTTCATTGATTTGGCGATGGCTCGTAAAGATTTGCCTTCTTTTCTCAGACTAAGAACTAATCGAGCTTCTTCTTTAGTACAATGAGAGTGTCGACACATTTTTTCTGAAAAAAATAATTATTTAATTCTCTGTATTGACAGGAGCTATACTTAATTTACCTTTAGTTACCAAAAGATCACTGATTACAAAATTATTCACTTGATACTTGTGAGAAACGGAGACTGTACCTATTATTATGATCAGGCGAAATGTGTGAGATGGACTCGCAATTCATAGAAAAGCTTTGATATACGGGGCAGCTCCTCTTTCAACTCTTTGTCACAGTGTGGCCAGACATTGACAACAACAAAAAACCAAAAATTAAAAAGTTGTCAACACTAAAAGTACGAAAAAACCATCTATAATTAAAAAATTTCGGTGTGTACCTATTAATATGATCAGGTGTGTATATGTTGATGCTTGTGTTTTATCCTTTCCTGGTTTCTGAATCGTTATGATTGTCGATTACTTCCACTGAAATGGAAAGTATCCACATCGCATTCTTGAGATATATGTAATGGCAGGAATTGGAAGATCATGTCTTGATGCTTTTTTTGATTAAGTTCTCTGATAACAAATTTTTTATTTCAAGCGAATGAACTTTGATTGGGTAAGTCTGTGCGGCCGTGGGAATAAATGGCAGTGCATATGCATTGGTGGTGGATTCGGCTGAAAAACATTTCTAAGGTAAAGTGCAAGGACTTAATCTAACCTGTTTTAAAATAATTTTGAGGTTGGAGAAGTATGGAATACTGCACTCATTCAAACAGTCTGATCCTGGAATCTCAAATAATTTGCCCAAATTTTTATGAAAATTTAACTTTTTTAAAAAATTGTAAGCAAAAATGTTGTAAAAGTTTTTGAAATGAGCTCAATTCAACTCAACTCAACCACCACTCACAAAAGTATATGGAGCCGTTTAGACTTGTGGGTACAAAAGTGTGCAATGGCGCAATGTGCTAACACGATATTTCATACGTTGAACTGCGTTCGCTTCCCAGTTCCAAAAAAAAAAAAATTTCCTTTGTGTTTCTGAAAGACTTTAATGATCCTATAAATGATCTCTGATCCTATAAAATATGGGCTGAGCGGCAACACATCCAGCGCTTCGTTCTTCCAATCCAAAAAGGCAAGTCTTCTATTCCGAACCTGATTCAAAGTTAAACAAATTGTTTTCCCTGTTGGGTTTAAAATGTTCTTGAAAACGAGTTATATCAATTCAAATCAAGATTTTAAAAAATGCTTAAAAAATTGTTCTTATAGTGTGAACTTTGAACAATAAACGAGAATGTTTGTGCTCATCTTAAGAAGATGAAGACGTTTCATAATTTTTCGCTAAAGCGGATTTTGAGGTCTGATAACGACAAATAGAACCGCAGATTTATAGCTTATTTCGCGATATTCTTGAAGCATTGCTTCATAATGAGAGACTTCTTTTATGGTTTTAAAACAATACGAAAACAGAGCGGTAATTGTTAGTTAGACATCTCAACGTGGTCGAAAATTTCAATAATCATGGTTAAATGGAGGAATTTCCAGGCTAAAATAAATGATCATTTTTAAAATTTAAAATACCATTAAACCAAAATTTTTTGCTTGTTCCTGGATGATTTTTGAGAGCAGAACTTTCGATCAGAAAATTTCACAAAAGTTTTACATTTTGGAAAGATCGATTTTCAATTAGAAATATTGCTCCTTTCAACATACTGCTCGAACTATAAAAGTCAACCCTCGTAGTCACACACTACTCCTTTTGCCTTATTTTGCGAAATATACGCGACATTTTCATTTCAAATTTTATGCCCAGGAGCACCAGCAGCAGAGCAGTTCGTGCACCAAAAGCAACCAAAAGTCCCCTTTACCCCTCCCACTCCAACACACACACACACACACACATACACACACATCTTGTTTTCATTTCCGTCAGCTACAATTGACGCTGCTCAACTTAACCTCATTCGTCCTGCTGCTGCATTTCATTTGCATATTCAGAGTGACTTGGTAGCTGAATTCTTGTTTTGGGATTTCTTCATGGTTGTGCCCAAGTCTTGTCACCTTTGGATTGTGGTGAAAAGACGACACCATTAACTTACTTGTGGGGTTAGTGATGTAGAGTCAGAAGCAAAAAGTTATTAAGTTTGCAGAGCAAAAACAAAACAAATGGAAATGATTAATGATTTCACACATTTTACCAGTTTCGCAAATGTTAGGCCAAAGTTAAGTTAAATTTCAAAACTTTTTCAACATTTTTCATTATTTTAGTTTTTTTTAAGGAATAAATTGTGAAATAGTGAAATATATTATAAATAAATTTATTTTTTATGTGTGTTTTAGTTTTCACAGTCGCCTAATTTGTGCGGAAACTTTTCGCATATAATTCACCATTTTAAGTATTAGACTTTATTAGGCATTTATGATATAAGAGATTAAGAAATTAGTTTTTGGTATGTGTTTTAGTTTCCATAATCGCCAAATTTGTGCGGAAACTTTCCGCATACAATTCGCATTTTTAGGTAGTAGGCTTTATTAGACATTTATGAAATAAATGATTCATTAATTTGATTTTGGTGATTGTTTTAGTTTTCAGAATCGCAAAATTGGTGCGGAAACTTTCTGCATACAATTCGTAATTTTAGGTAGTAGACTTTATTAGACATTTATGAAATAAAAGATTTATTAATTTGTTTTTGATGTGTGTTTTAGTTTTCACAATCGCAAAATTTGTGCGGAAACTTTCCACAATTTTGAAATTAATTTCAATATTTGTTTATTATTGTTCCCTCACCTTTTTCTGCACATTTTCAAGCGTACATTTTAGAACAGGGCTGCTCAAACGTTGCTTATGGCAGTGCAAACACTAATTCATATGAAGTTCATTATTTTTTTTAGTGCTTCTAAAACTTTCGTCTATGTCTACTCGCTTAGGAAATTAGTGAAGCTCTGATATGCACAAAGAAAAAGTAGCATTAGGTATGCAATGGTCCGTTACGCCCCCGACGACCGACCCGTTATTGCTCTCAATGTGCAACAACAACCACAAACTACGATTTCTGCTTAAGATAAATAATTGTGTAGTCAGTTCTAGACCGTGTGGTCTCCATCTAGAAATGAGTTGTGTTCTCTACTCAGTTAAGGGAATTAATGAGAATTTAATTAAGCAAGAGCCTCACGAGTCTCGTTTCAGGGCAGGTAAGCATAATTTTCTAAAAGCAAGGTAGCTGCTAGGCTCAGTTTGCCATAGATTTTCATTCTCAGTTATGTATAATAATTTTGTAAAATTCTTTTTAGGGCATCCGGATATCCACAAACAAATTTTTTTGTTAGACATCCTTTTCGTTGCTGCTTCCTCTGTATTCTTTTACCCACGCTGGGCAAGTCACCTGGAATTAAAAATAACGTTCACCATTGCAACGCAGCCAAGGGAGCAGGAGGCTGTTCTGTACTGTTTTTGGGCTCTCTCTTTCTGTGTGTTTTACCATTTCAACATTTCCACTTTGCTAACTGACATGATAAAGTGTTGCCTTGACTTGGCTTGCGTTGCCTTGCAATGTTGCTGTCGGCATTGTCACGTTTCAGCTCCTCCCTCTAAGCCTTCTTGGGGTAATGCATTTAACCAGGACCAAGTCTGGGCCACTTGTTTCTTATCAAATGAAAGTATATAAATTGAGCTCCAGCATGTTCTCGCACTTTTACAATTCACAAACAATTTGCCTTTGCCCTCGGCTTTTGCTAATTGCAAAAAGCAAGAAGGAGATTGGAAAACTTCATGGAGATGGAGAGGATGAATTACAAAAGCAACACAGGGGAGATATAATCAACATGGCGGCTGCTGCTGCTGCTGATGCTCGATGCAAACAACTTTCAGTCATTGTCTCAGTTTTCCTGTGTTTTTCACGTGCAAAATTGCGGGAAATTCGTGTGCGCATAATTACGTGGCACAAGCACAAAAGTGTTGCCAGCCAACAGGCGCGCCGACAGACACACAGACAGACAGACAGTCAACTCATCCGCAGTCTGGGCAAAACTCTGATGACGCATACGTCATGTTGTACCAAGTAGATGTCGAGTCGCGACTTTGGCTGACTCTGCAAAGAGCTGACTCTGTCAGGCTGCATATATTTCTTGTAATTAAAATCGCATTGAAGCATGCAACAAGGAGCAGAGGACAAGGGTAGAAGGGCTGGCTTTGATGTGTTTTCCTCTCTTTCTGGCTTCTATGTGTTTGCCGTAATTAAACTAAATTAAGAACTCTCTTGGCATTAAAATGAGATTTACGCTTCAGCACCGCATTGAAGCGCGAGTGAAAGCAGCTTAGAGAAATGTCATTTTAAAAGGAGATGTGCCCCACACCTCCGCCAGCTTTACTGCTTAATTACTTTTTCCCAAAAAAAAAAAATAAAAAGCTAACTTTTGCAGCTCAAACTTTCGTGTCAATTGTGACAGTAGCAAATTGTTTGCCAAAATTTAGTCATTTGCTGTGATTCTCAACTGAATAGCAAACTTTTGTCTATACCGAAACTTGCCCTTTTCAATTAAATAAATTCCGCCCAGGGTAAAGAAAATTTTGTGACCAGATTTTATTTTAAATATCGTAAAACAAACTATTCCGGAATTGTGGCTAAAAAGTTTGTTAGATTTTCTATGACCAAGCAGCAAATTGGAGCGTGTGTGTGGCATGCTGGGTTTGGAGGTCGTCTCCAAGGAAAGGATATTGTGGTTAATATAAAATAATGTATGTATGTGTGTGTATGTATGTGTGTGTGTGTATGTGTGTGTGTGTGTGTGTGTGTGCATAACAATCACGAGGTCTTTGTGTAGAAATTGGAACGGAAGGAAGAAAAGAAAGTTCTATACTAGACCAGAGTTGCACACAGTCTACCCTAGCAGCACAATTGTTTTTGTAAAGCCTAGAGACATAGAACGAGCATACGAATACACACACAAAACACTAACCGGGTTAATTTTCTTTGCTACTGCGGGCTAAGTAAGGAATTTATAAGCTTAACCCTCTTAGAACGGTTTAAATCGATATTTTTCTTAAAATTATAAAAAACAATCGATGCCCAGAACATTGGGCGTGTTCACCAGCACAAATCGATGACAAGAAAATCGATGGATTCAGTTCGATTGTTATAGTGAACGAATGTGATGTGCCATTATGATGCCTAATTTTTATGATTGTGCATAAAAAATTATTTTAAAATCACACAGTTCGTTTTTCTTTAAACAAAAATAAGTTGAAAGTCGATTTGAACCCCAAAAACCAAAAGTTCGTTTGTGTTGTAGTTTCTACCAGCCCTATTCATTTGTCAATTTCAGCCAGTTATGTGTTTTAGTTAGTCGAGTCCATCTAAGTGTTGCTAGCAAGTCTTCAAAAGAGACGCCTGCGCGTATGCAATAAGAAATTTGCATGCGACATTTGCATATGCATGAGATAGTAGAAAGTTAAAGATTTACACAATTGTCCACAAAATGAAGTAACAAAATACGAAAAAGCAACCCAAATCGGCAGGGCTGTAAATCCTACAAGAAACTTAATGAAAAAAAGAAGGCAATTATGCAAACGCTTGTAATTAGTTGGTTGAGAGGGAGGAAAAAGTGACAACTTTTTGCCGCTTTGTTTGCTTTCGAGCGTGTGTGTGTGTGTGTGTGCAGCTTCTTTTTGTTTTATTGCATTTTTATGCCTTAATTTTTGTATATTTTTTTTTTTTCGTTCTGGGGCGGCATTAAAATGCTCAAAGGCAACGGCTGGGACTTGAATTTTTATATTTGGGTTTTGGAAACTGCGGCGGCTGTCAGGAGAAATGTGAATTTTATGCATGCCGCAAAAGGTGGCAACAGCCCGCAAAAGGGAAACACTGTCGGAAGTTTGGCTCGACTAAGCCAAGAATTATAACAAATGATACCAACAATTGTTTAGAGCAAAATGCGCATTTAATTCGTTGACGCAAATCGAGCGAGAAAAAAAGTTTCCATTTTGTTTTTTTTTTTTTGTTTTTTGGGCAGGGACGAAAGGGAAACAAGAGAATCCGGCATAAATGCAAATGCGGCCAACTGAAAAATATTATTATAATATGGTAAATAAAAAAGCCACGACGTTCAAGTTTAAAATTTATGCATTTCAATTATGGCAACGGGAAGTCAAAGTTGAATCACAATAAAAAAAAAACCAAAACCGACTTAATTGAATATGAAGTGAAAAAGCACTCAACTCTTATATTGATTGCTCTGATCATGTGTAAAGCCCTACCAATTCACCTTTTACCTCATGTAAATGGGCCGTTTGGACGTCAGGATATTGGCGTTGGCAAACAAAAACTTTGACTAAACTGCCAAAAAAAAAAAAAAAAAATAGAAATAGAAAAGTGCAAACAACATAAAAACTTTGGCCCGAGTTTTCATTTCATTTGCCCTTTTTCAGGTTGTTGGTTGATTTTCTGGCCTGATTGAATAGCAGCAGGAAGAAGCGCGAAAATAAAAAGTTAGTTTGGTTCGTTATATAAATAGTGCTGGCTAGCAAACCCAGCACTGTGGAGAAAATTCGACAAAACTAGCGGTGTTTTGGTTTTCTTTGTAAAATAAAATGTAATTACTTTAATAATTGTGACTGTAAAGTGTAATTATTGAGTAATCACGTTTGAAATGTTGAATTATTCAAGTATTTTTATGTGAAATATAGAAGTATGAATAGGAGCGTTGCTGGTATATCCATTGAATCCTCCCAATAATGTTTGAAAATTGTGGAAAAGCCTTATTTAGTACATTTTTCTAGATATAAGGTTGTCAAAAAAGTCTTGCGGTATTTTTAATAAATTTTCAATTGTTCATAAAATTGGTTATAATCATGCGATTTAAGTCAAATATGCGCCGTTTTGTTCGATGACGAGTTCCCAACGAGATGCCAACTTCATAATGCCCCTCTTATAGAAGCTCGCTTCCCTATTGGCAAAAAACTCGGAGAGCCAATTTTTACAGGACTCTCTTGTGGCCAACTTCCGACTACCAAGCTCGTTCGCCATGGACAGAAATAGGTGGTAATCACTTGGTGCGAGATCCGGACTATACGGTGGATGCAAAAGAACCTCCCATCCGAGCTCCCGGAGCTTCTGGCGCGTCACCAAAGATGTGTGTGGCCTGGCGTTGTCCTGATGGAAGACAATTCGGCCTCTGTTGATCAAAGATGGCCTCTTCTGCATGAGTGCTGCATTCAAGCGGTCCAGTTGTTGGCAGTACAGGTCCGAATTGAGCGTTTGGCCATAGGGGAGCAGCTCATAGTGGATGATTCCCTGCCAATCCCACCAAACACACAGAAGAACCTTCCTGGCCGTCAATCCAGGCTTGGCCACCGTCTGGGCAGCTTCACCGCTTTTCGACCACGACCGTTTGCGCTTCACGTTGTCGTAAGTGACCCACTTTTCATCGCCAGTCACCATCCGCTTCAAAAACGGGTCGATTTTGTTGCGATTCAGAAGCGATTCGCATGCATCCATACGGGCAAAAATGTTTCTTTGCGTCAAGTCGTGTGGCACCCATACATCGAGCTTCTTTTTGAATCCAAGCTTCTTCAAATGGTTTATAACGGTTTGATGACTCATGCCCAGCTCTTGGCCGATGCTACGGCTGCTACTATGCCGGTCTCTTTCGATCAATTCAGCGATTTTATCGCAATTTTCGACGACAGGCCTTCCGGACCGTGGCGCATCTTCGATCACCTCTGCACCAGAACGAAAACGTTGAAACCATCGTTGTGCGGTGGAAATGGAAACCTGTATCGGGTCCATAAACTGCACAAATTTTATTGGCAGCATGAGATGCATTTTTGCCTTTATCGTAGTAGTACTGTAAAATATGCCGTATTTTCTCTTTATTTTGCTCCATGTTTGCGACGCTATAACTCACGAACGACTAAAAACAAACAACAATAAATCAAACACGTGTTAGCGCGTGAAAAGAGCTTTCCAAAAAGCTCTAGCGTGAACCGATGCGACGAATACAACTAGAACTACGCGCTTGCAAAGACAAGCTTGCGGAAATGCCGCAAGACTTTTTTGACAACCTTATAACATAAACACAATTTTAACTTGAAATTATGATTACAAAACTTAATTAGTTTAATAATTAAAACTGTTAAATGTAATTCTTGAGTAATTGTGCTTGAAATGTTGAAATATTGATGTGTTTAAGCACGCCACTCTCACTATCATTATTTTAACTTGAAATTAAGGATTACAAAATTGAATTACTTTTACAATTACTTTAATAATGGTATATCTTAAGTGTAATTATTAAGTAATTGCGCTTTGTTAAGATGTGTTTCATTCCGTCGGCGCAAAATTGTCCTAGTCCTAGTTGTAACTACATTACATAGTTCGATAAGAAACTAAAAATTGTTATCGATATACAACCCTGAATATGTGAAATATATATATTGCACTTCCTCTTGCAATAAAATAGCGAAACGAACAAGTCGTGTTTTTCTCCTCGAATCACCTTTTCCTAACCCCAAGTGTTCTTTGCGCAACCCTTAACCAACCTGAACGTGCACCGCTACTATTTGAAAATCGCCCTGCTACGTTTTCATGGTCCTTTGAGCCGGATTGTGAACGGCAACTATTCATTAACTTTCGCTTATTAGTTTTGAAACATTCTATTGGAGCGACTCGACCATTGTCCTTGCTTGGTTAAGCAAACCTCTATGCCAGTGGACCACTTTTGTAGATAACAGGTTGGCTAGGATCGATCAATGTAGCAGCGCAGACGAATGGCACCATGTTCGATCTGAAGACAACCCAGCTGATTTGGCAAGTCGTGGGGTGACATCCCAGGATGTCAGATGGAGGCGAAATGGACTTACAGTGTCGCACATACTACTTGTTACTCAAGATCGGTTTCTGGAGTATAGTCTGCGGGCACCGTCCACCTTTCGGTTGGATCTGTCAGCCTTTCAGAGCCAGAAATGTTGAGTTATTTATTCATGAATTTTTATGTAAACTATAACACGCCACTCCCATAATCGTAGTTGTAACTTGAAACTACTATTACAATATTTAATTACATTTGCCATTACTGAATAACTATTGAGTAATTGCGTTTGAAATGTTAAATTATTCATGTATTTGTATTAAAATTATAAAACGCCACTCACAAATAACTATTGAGTAATTGCGTTTGAAATGTTGAATTATTCATGTATTTGTATTTAAAATATAATACGCCAATCACAAATTCATAATTGTAATTTAAAATGACGACTACAAAATTGAATTACTTTTACAATTACTTAAGTAATTACAGGTGTATAGAGCAATTATTGAGTTTTCTTCAGTGGATTAACAAAAAGCGCAGCAAAACTTATATAGCTGTCTATAGATTATCAAAGTTATTCTCAAAATGACTAGACAATTTCGTCCACTGTTCACCCCCGCCTCTAGGATGTCATGTGGCGCCAAAAAATATGCAATAAAATTTATTTGTGCACACACACTCACAAAGGGCGCATATGTTGTGCAACATTTCCGTTTCCGTCTGGCACCAAACAAAAACAAAACAAAAAAAAAAACAAAAAGGAAACAAAAATATTCTTTTACTCTCTCATACAACATCAACTTTTCCACCAAAAACCAACAAAGAAAACAAAAGATAAATCGTGCCGCCAAGCAGAGAATATGACAAAGTTTGCACTTTAACAAGAAAATAATCAAATAAATTATCATAAAATGTTGAAAAACCGTTTTGTTTTGGCCGGAAGTCACGTACTGTCTGCAAGAGCCCAGGGCTTAAGTGCATGTGTGTGTGTGTGCGAGAGAAGACACAACACTTTATTAACTTGCTAAAAAGTCGTAAAAAAGGGCGTCACTTCGTTTAAATAATGGCCAAGTGGCTAAATTATGGCAATGTCGCGTAAGCGGCCAAGAGACAGAACCAAAAGATAAATGGTTTTCATGTGTAAATTATAATTGGAAAATACCCGTAGAGTTTTTGGGGTGTAGGAGCAAAGCTATCAAAGGGTTTGTTACTAAATCAAGCAGAGAGATAAGAGATGATAAGACTAGAAATGGAAACTGCTGAAATATTCTTAAATTTTGAAATATTTTTAAGATTAAGACTGCGTTTACACACACTGTGTAGGTGTCAGTTGCTTCTATACAACTGATAGAGGCTGTGACATAATTTCCATGTATTCTACTTCGTCAGAACAGACTTAAGCAAAATACCAGTGGGTCTGAACGTATTCTCATTTTATAGAAATAATTTAGTACTTTAGCTCTAGTTTATATTCTTCGATGAGGAACCAACCATACATAGTCTAACGTCATTATTTCATCTCATTTTAATAAGCATCCAATTCTCAATATTTTTTAGCCTTTTTACGAAATTTATGTTATTTTTTTGGCGACCTTTCTTATGTTACTAAGTTAGTATTCAGTATTGGGGGTGGCTAAACTGTAGTCATTAGCAAAAGCCAAAAAACAGAACGTGAATTCATTTTTGAGAAGAAATTCATGACCAATTTTTTGATTTAGATGTAAAACGATGGTGCTTTACCCTGGACCTGATTTGTAATACGAGGTTGTTTTTGTTTTTCTTTTTTATTTACACACTATTTACACGGTTTTCTATATACACACGCTTTTACTAAGCAATCACTTCGGCTTCCATATTTACAAAGTCTTCACAAAAGGCTCAGCTTGTTGTTTTACACAAAAGGTTGGCTGGCGCATATACGCTCAATTCGTATGTGTTCTCTCCTCTCTTTCTTTCCGAGCGTAGGTTTTGTGGTTGGCGCGTGCTGACTTGCAACAACAACTTTATATGTATCTCTCTTCTTGCTCTCTTCTATGTCTCTTGCAAATTTGAATTCAACAAGAATGATGTACATACATATATGCGTTGTCAGCGTAGGTTAGCGATTGGTCTCGCTCGCAGTGGCTGAACGCTTTTCGCTATTCACGTCAAGACACACAAACACACAAAAACAAAATTCGGGTTTATCTTTCTATTTCTTGTTGTTGCTTGTTCTTACAGCCAAGCGGCCGTAAGCTCATTCTGGGCAACATTTTATGAATTAGTTTAGAATAAGAATTATAAAATATAACTTTTTGTGTTCTAGAACTTAGGTAATCAAAGATCCAACTAAGAAGGTCAGTTGGAGAACCATTTGAACTCAGTTTATGAAGCAGCAAGGAGTGATTAACAGAATCAAAAGCCTTACTTAAATCTGTATAAATGACATCAGTTTGCATTTTACATAAGTTCCCTTTGATCACTAATGATGCAAGCTCTAATAAGTTAGTGGTAGTACATCGACGCTTCACAAATCCATGTTGATAGGGTGAAATAATGGAACTACATAAATGTTGCAGTTGAGATGTCAGAATTCTCTCAAAAGCTTTGGGAATTGCAGAGGATGACTCCAGAAGATGAACCGAAGAACACAACCAGGTACTCCATCGAGACCCGGTGCATACACAGGTTAAACAGAGTTAAGATTGCAAAGGAGATAACTCTCAGGGGCTAAAAATACAATTGAATGGGTCTATTCAACCGATAAGAGTATGGTTGATTCGCAAAGAAGCTAGAAGACGGGTAGGTTGACGTAAAAAACTTCGCAAACAGATCGGCTATGGCCTGATCGGTGTTTGCTTTGGCATAATCACTCCATATATAAAAGCTTGTCTTTGCAAGCGCGTAGTTCTAGTTGTATTCGTCGCATCGGTTCACGCTAGAGCTTTTTGGAAAGCTCTTTTCACGCGCTAACACGTGTTTGATTTATTGTTTTTTGTTTTTAGTCGTTCGTGAGTTAAAGCGTCGCAAACATGGAGCAAAATAAAGAGAAAATACGGCATATTTTACAGTACTACTACGATAAAGGCAAAAATGCATCTCATGCTGCCAATAAAATTTGTGTAGTTTATGGACCCGATACAGTTTCCATTTCCACCGCACAACGATGGTTTCAACGTTTTCGTTCTGGTGCAGAGGTGATCGAAGATGCGCCACGGTCCGGAAGGCCTGTCGTCGAAAATTGCGATAAAATCGCTGAATTGATCGAAAGAGACCGGCATAGTAGCAGCCGTAGCATCGGCCAAGAGCTGGGCATGAGTCATCAAACCGTTATAAACCATTTGAAGAAGCTTGGATTCAAAAAGAAGCTCGATGTATGGGTGCCACACGACTTGACGCAAAGAAACATTTTTGCCCGTATGGATGCATGTGAATCGCTTCTGAATCGCAACAAAATCGACCCGTTTTTGAAGCGGATGGTGACTGGCGATGAAAAGTGGGTCACTTACGACAACGTGAAGCGCAAACGGTCGTGGTCGAAAAGCGGTGAAGCTGCCCAGACGGTGGCCAAGCCTGGATTGACGGCCAGGAAGGTTCTTCTGTGTGTTTGGTGGGATTGACAGGGAATCATCCACTATGAGCTGCTCCCCTATGGCCAAACGCTCAATTCGGACCTGTACTGCCAACAACTGGACCGCTTGAATGCAGCACTCATGCAGAAGAGGCCATCTTTGATAAACAGAAGCCGAATTGTCTTCCATCAGGACAACGCCAGGCCACACACATCTTTGGTGACGCGCCAGAAGCTCCGGGAGCTCGGATGGGAGGTTCTTTTGCATCCACCGTATAGTCCGGATCTCGCACCAAGTGATTACCACCTATTTCTGTCCATGGCGAACGAGCTTGGTAGTCGGAAGTTGGCCACAAGAGAGTCCTGTGAAAATTGGCTCTCCGAGTTTTTTGCCATTAGGGAAGCGAGCTTCTATAAGAGGGGCATTATGAAGTTGGCATCTCGTTGGGAACTCGTCATCGAACAAAACGGCGCATATTTGACTTAAATCGCATTATTATAACCAATATTATGAACAATTGAAAATTCAATAAAAATACCGCAAGACTTTTTTGACAGCCTTATAGAAGAGGGCATAGTATAAGATTTGCGATTAGAGTTAACAAACGCATACAACTGCCGATTTATCATCTTCTATATAGAGCTATATGTCACATAAACTTACAAATATCAGAGTAAATTGCGAGCTTATCTGATACATAGCAGCTATTTGGAAGAAGAGAAATCGTCCCTAAATCTAGATGTCTATAAAATGTCTACTCCACGCTCTCGTAGTCGTCCATTTTAAGCAGTTTCTATCTACGGTGTGACCATCATTCGATTTCTTAAAAATAACAACAATAAAATATTGATACATTTACATCATGGCGGCTATTTTCAAATAATTGATGTTTATTTTGTGTCAATGAACAGCTGGCTGGCTTGATATTTGTTATCCTTTGGACTTTTATTTTTCATATTTTAAATTAATTTCGAAATGTTTATCCTATTTTCCGAAACCCTTTTTATCGCAGACCAGGGGACAAATATTCAGGCAACTCATTCACATGACAATCATAACAGACCCTTCAGGTTATCCCCATAGAGAAAGGACCAAGTTCTTTACACACTCTCACACACACACACACACACACATACACATACGAAACTTTCACAGTCACACAATGTTATCTCTGGTTGAAGGCAAAAGCGGCACATGACGTCCATGGCCAGATAAGGGTGACGAAAATATGTATTAAGTGCATGAAGAGACTGAAGGACAAGTCTACATACCGTGAGGGAGGTATGAAAGCATACAAATAATGCCGACAACAAAAAAAAAGAAAGAAATAAAATGAAATCCTGTCCAGCTACATATACATATGCCACATACATACATGTAAGTATATTTAGTTGTAAGAGAGTCAGGACAAAAGCCGACATGAATGAAAGGCCAGGCACAGTCCGAGTGCCATAGAGGGCCACAACAAGTTGACACTTTTATGAGGCACTTAAATGACACAACATACAAGGTGGGGCGTGGTGTGACGAGGTCTGGGGGTCTGGTAACCTGCATGAGATTGACATGCAAACAATAGAGTGGGGGGTAACAATTGCAACAATTGTCCAGCATTTGCCAGGCAGGTTACAACATTGGCCATAATGCCCAGCGAGAGTACAATGGAATCACACAATGGTTGGGGGGGCTCTGCTGGCAGGATA
Organism: Lordiphosa magnipectinata; assembly: GCA_037044535.1. Lineage (NCBI taxonomy): Eukaryota > Metazoa > Arthropoda > Insecta > Diptera > Drosophilidae > Lordiphosa > Lordiphosa magnipectinata. The sequence goes on from JBAMBO010001605.1 coordinate 539,005, forward strand.
TACAAAAATATTTTGGCTAGCATAACATAACAAAAGGCAGCTAATTTTTCGAGTAAAAAGCCCTAAATAAATAATTGAAACAGCCAACTTCCGCTTACGTAGTCAGCATTCCATCAGCCATCCATCAATTGAGTCACCAACCCACTCCACATCTCTCCACACTTTTCCCTGCTTGCCGTAAATCAGTTGTCTGGCGCATTGCCAAAAAAAAAAAAAAGAAAAGGGAAAAAAAGAATTTATGAAAATTGAAAAGTATAAGCTGTGAAGAGAATGACACAGAATGAGAGAGAATTTCGAATATATTTTTTCTGACACATTTTTATCGTGGAAATTGTCAAAGAGTTTAAGCATTTTGGCTGAAATCATCTTCGCCCACATTATTGACAGTTCACATCGATTGTGTCTGAAAAGAGTGAGAGAGGGGGGGAGGTGAACAAAAATTCTTTTGTCGCCTATTTCCTACACCTGTGCCCCGGCAAGCTTTTGGGGGGAAATTCGAGACCAGCAGGCAAATTGGAAAGAAAAATGAATTACTTTGTCGCTCAACATAATTGTGGCTGTCAATAGACTGTAGAAAAAAAAGTATTAAAAGCATAAAAGCATATTCTAAATTGAATTCTTTTGTGGAAATTTGAGATAATGGAAGGGAAAAAAACCAAGGTTTTACAATTCATGGGAAAAAGACTTTTGCTTTTCCTATTTTGCAGATGTCAAGTTTTTTTTAGTTAAATATACAAAAACGAGAGCGTAAGTTAAACTTGGCCCTTTTCGATACTTGAGCATCGTTCAGTCGATCTTTTTCTTTCCGAATTTTATATACCTTGGTTTGAAAGTTTTCCATACAATTTTACTATTGCTTTGAACAATGCTTGTTGAGAGTTTTTCAGAGCTGACAAATAGATGGCACCACTACTGTGACCATTTTAGCTACGAGGGTTTAATGTGTAACTAACTTTATTGAATATCACATAAGCTAACAATTATCGTCAAGTCGAACGGAGCGATGCATGCGCGTGCCGCGCGTGGCCGAAGCCAAGCCAGAAACTGAGCGCCAGGGGCGCGTGTCTTGTCGTTCTGCTATCGAGTTAGGGATGGTGCTCGATAAATTGTGTGACCACGCGGTAGCCTAGTTGTCCTTCTCTAGCCCTAACGCGTCAGCAAGTCAGTTTGTGGCCTTAGACCTTGCCAACAGCACCGCGTTGTACAATCAAACAATAATTGTAAGCATTTAAATAATAATCAATAAAGTTAGTTTCACATATTTAACCAAGTAGCTAAAGTGGTAACCCCGACGTGATCGAGCACAAGCCACCTGCTACAACTCGAGACGCTCTTCTTCAAAGCCCACAACAAGTGGCAAACAAAATGCACAGCGAGTGGTAAACAAAGTCCACAACAAGCGGCAAACAAAGTCCACAGCGCGTTTTACTCGAATGTGTCTACTCGTGTTACCATAGAAGAACTAACATAGAAGCACACTTTGAAACGCCTCTCTTTTTTGAGTGATGTTAACTCCATTGTGACAAGGAGATACTTCATAGAGTCAACAAAATCAGGAACTCAAAATTATTGTCGACGTAGGAAAACACGGTGGTTAGAGGGAGACGGACATAGTTAAAAAAAAACTCAGAGAGTCAAAAAATAACTCAAAGAGCCAAAATGACAGCGACCAGCTGACAAATATCTGAGTGAAAAGTTGTCGACGCAGCAGATTGTGCTTCTATATTAGTTCTTCTATGGTGTTACAATACCCAGTACTATTGACTCTGCAACCCCATCCCCAAGCAGTGCTGATGCTGCTGTAAAATGCACAATCCTCATATATTTACTAGAAATGGGAGCGGGACGGAAGTATCGCTAGACCCGAAGTTCACAATGTAGTTATGCGGGAGAGGTATATTTTCAGCATCCACTTGATAGGAAGGGATTAATATATAATTCTGGAGTTTCCGAGCGCCTAGAAAATTTGGTTGGACGGGATGGGATAAAATTTAACATGTGCACAGGCCACAGCATTTACCACGCAAAATTTTGATTTATTTTTATATATTTCACAGAGAGACTCTGAACTTAAATCTCTTTCCGCCAGCCATTTGTTTAAATATGGAAAACAATTATAGTTACAAGGGGCTTATGCCCTTGTCCCACTGGCGAACATTCAAACACATTCTCAAAAAGTGGATGTTTCCTTGTTCCACTGACGAATGTTGTTTACGGTCACACTAACGTAAACAAAGAACAGTTGGTTGAATTGCTATGTCTGCAATTGTAAATCAAAGTTCGCTATGCGGGATTCATACATAAGAAATATTACTGCTTTTTGACATTTTAAGACAAAAACTTAAACATCTCGCTTGCCTTGGCCATGGACAGCTCATGGGTGTAGTCGGTTTTCAATAAAGGGGTTCATACACTTCTCCCCCTTGTGCTAAATCTCCACCCACTGAGCTAGAACACTCTCCGCCCATGGCAACGCAGCTGTTCCTATTGGTGACAATTGGCAACTTCGATAGCATATCGATAGAAAGTCTAGCCTTTTAGCGGAAAATAGTTATATAGTGTGACAGCGACTAGATCATCCGTATCAGTGATTTGATCATCAGACGTGGATGTTCTACCGAATGGACATTTATCTCTTATAGGGAAATACACAGAAAAAACGAGAAGGCCACGCTAACTTCGTCTGTGACGAAGTTTTTATACCCTTGCTAAAGCTGTTTTTGAAATGACAGAGTTTAAGAACGCTTGGATAAATATCAAAAACTTTTGTAACTAAAATCGATTTTCCGTCAGATGAACGATTCTGATGAATGAATCTGATTTCGACCAAATTTCGCGAATCTTTTTGAAAACATATCAAATTAACAATCGCCAAGTTTAAGAACGATAAAATTGAAAACCAAAAAGTTTTTCTCACTAAGACTCATTTTCCGACCGATAAGTCCTATGGCAGCCTGCAGATATAGTCATCTGATTTCGACCAAATTTTTCAAATTAGTTTGAAAGCGGTTAGTATTAATAATCACCGACCTTAAGAACGATTTACTTGAAAACAAATATTTTTTTTCAGTAAGACCCATTTTCCGACCGATCGGTTCTATGGCAGCTATAAGATATGGTCATCCGATTTTGACCAAAGTTTGCAAATCTGTTTGAAAGCTTTTAATATTAATAATGACCGTGTTTGGGAACGCTAACATTAAGAACAAAAAAGTTTTTCTCACTAAAACCCATTTTTTTACCGATGGTTCCTATGGCAGCTATAAGATATAGTCATCCGATCCGGTCAGTTCCGACATATTATCAGCGTGCAGTAAAAAAAAGACTCTGTGCAAAATTTCAGCTCGATAGCTTTAAAACTGTGAGACTAGTTTGCGTAGAAACAGACGGACAGACAATCGGACAGACAGACAGACAGACGGACGGACAAAGCTCAATCGACTCAGCTCGTCGCCCTGATCAAGAATATATATAGTTTATGGGGTCGGAAATGAATATTTCTATGCGTTGCAAACTTCTGGGCAAAATTATAATACCCTTTGCAAGGGTATAATGAGCTCGTTTCGATCATCCAGCGGATGACCTCTAGAATGTGCCAGTGGAACAAGGGTATTAGTCCGTAGATTATGATGGATGCGGAACTCATTTGGCCTATTCGTAGCTAATTCATAAATTTTTGATGTCATTCTCTCGAGGTTGTTTGATATACTGCCTGAATTTTATTGTACAATTGCTGGACTCTTTCGTCGTAGTCTTTTAATATTTGCTATACAAATTTTGTGTATCAATCTAGTTGTCCTGCCATAAAATTTAATCATTTTTCCTGGATTTAACCGGCTGCAACTTTGTCCATCAACCTGATTCAAATGCAACAAAATTTGTGAAAATAGAAGAGCCTTAAGGCTACATGCTTAAGTGGTTTTAATTAAAATTCAACCAACGCAATGGCTTGTACACGACGATAAAGTTTGAAAACTTTAATGAAAATTATGGTTCAAAGGCCAATTTAGACACTTTCGAGTATGTTGATGATGCTTGGATGAATTTTTTAGGCTGCATTAATAGGTATACTGTCGCACAAAACTCATAAATACAGATACCTTCATAATATTCAAAATGGATTTTCCGCTATATCTTGAAAACAAAAGATGATGGAGAAAAACCGAAATCAGTTTTGGAATCAGTGCACAGAACTGGATCGGAATGTTGCAACGAGAAGGCTAGACCAAATTGGTTGTTGGTCTGTGTAATCCCTTAAATTTGCAAATTTCGGATAATAAATAGCCGAGTTAAACAAGTGTAGCATACATTTGGGCTTTCCCTCCCTTAGGAACACAGTAAGGCTATGAAACATTTCTTGCCCTGAGTAACAGGTATATCGAAGTTGGGCAGGGCCGACTCTAACTTACGCTCTTGTTTAATATATCGTGATCACAAAATCAAGGCGATAAGAACCTAGCATTAAAAACCAGTAAGTTGTCGAGTTGCATCATCTGATTTTGTCCATCACCTGCAATTGCCGTCTCTTTCCTAAGTCTAATAACTGTCATCATTTTGCATTCTGACAGGAAGGTACACAGAAAAAAAGGCGAGCTAAAACCAAGTTCAAAAAAATTGATTTGATCTCGACCTTCGGATTGAAATTTTAAGTACGAGTCGTACTAGATTTTACTTGAATCCAGCACAAAAGGATTGGAACAATCTCCAAAAGACTTGGATCAATCCGAAAATGCTCATTTCAAGCACGGATTCTACTTGAAAATCAAATGATCCTAACTCGAGATTTCAATTTCTTTTTGACTTCTTCAGTAAGTACGGAATTCCCTACCAGTTAGAACACTTCCAGCATGAGAAGGGAGGTGCTGAATTGCAGTTGATGGGTAAAGTCTATTGAAGAGTCTTCAAAAGCGAACTGTTTCGACGCTATGCCCATATGCTAGAGGTGGCCCACACGGACTAGTCAAAGGCCTAGGCCTGGACTGGCTTTCAGAACCGCAGGGTCCATTGTAATGTTGTTTGTGTCCTGTTGTTACAGTTGTATGCAAACGAATGACGAATGATAGAACTTGCTGGTTTGATAATCAAACGGGCGTTAAAAAAGAAGTAGGGAGTTGTGAGATGCTTTTTATGTGGATAAAATAAGTTTTAACATCAAGCCAAAGTCAATCTTACAGCCATGCTCCCATTTTCGCTTTCGCAAAAATTTTACGATTTTGAGTCCAAATTTGTTCCAAAAACCGGTTTGAAATCGCAAAAGTTTTGCGAAAGCGAAAATGGGAGCATGGCTGTTAGTAATTTTTGAAGCAATCCTTTTTCGGATTGAATCTATTTCGAGTATCGAGTTCAATTTAATCTCGGGTATTCTTGCACTAAGCCGACTTCGAGATCAAATCAAGTACGAATATCGAACTTAAATCAATATGCGGGATTGAAAAATCCGTTCTCAAATCAATCCTTCTCGTAATTGGCTTGACCGACTTCTGACATCGTTTGGGATTCATTTTAGCCCGTATTTTTGTATTAGTATTTTTGTTACTACAGTTATTTAGCAGATGTTTTGATATTGATACGTGCTCATCACGGCTTAAGAATGGCTAGGTACCTACTTTGATCAAATATCTGACAGTTTGCTTCTGCTGGCTGCGATTCAAATATTTGCTCGAAGTTTTATAAAACGAACCGGTGTTTTAAACCCCTTATGAACCACTTAACTAAATCAGTCTTAATTCCCGAATGGTTTGCACAAACATCGAACAATAATAACCATTTAAGGTAAATTATTCTGACTGAACAATTAACCATAAAATTGCTTTAAATTTGCAGTCATAAATTTGCTCAAAATTTCAACTTTAATTTAATTACATAATGCACGCAAAAAAATTTCTATTTTTATTTTTTTTTTGGCTTGCAATTAAACCAACTAAATTTAATAACACGAACAGAAAAAATAATCCATTGACAGTTGGGACAGCTTTTAGCAAAAAAAATGGGAATTTACCGGCAACAGCACGTGCCAAAACCATTTTGTTATTCGCATATGCGACTTAAAACTCACTGGGAAGAGCAAAAGCTATTCTATAATAATTTTAAATCACCGCCAGACATGTTGGCGGCGGCTTTACCATTCTTTTTTTTTTCTGCGTGCTGCACTCAAAGAAAAATGCTTTTTGTTTTAACCAGTTTTTTGCCGTTCGCTTGACTGTGCGAAAAATTAATTAAAATATGGCATATTAAAGCTGCCAAAAAAAAAAAAAAGAGAGAATCCGTTGGCAGACACCGCGTATGCTTGATATTTTATTAAATCCCTCCGGTGATTTATTTCACAGGCGTGCGCACAGGGCTTAAGACCCGATTGAAAGGTATTTTGAAAATGTTATTAAATTTATTTAATTGCTTCATTATTCTAAAGAAATACATAATTTTTTTGTATTGTTTTGGAACAAAGCCATAAAAATGCAGCGTTAAATTTGTAAATTGTTTGCCAGCAACAATCAGACAACAAATGACTGGCTTATTAGTGTCTTGCCTGTGGCTGGGTGTTAAAACTAAACTAGAAAATTGCTGGCTCGCGTGTCGGTTGGCATTACCACCGTCGCCCTTGCCACCGACCGAAAAGTTTTAGTGTTTTTTTGTTGCTGTTGTTCTGCTTCTTCTGCTGCGAGTTTAATCAATAAGTTTTTTCCTTTTGTTGTTGGAGGGTTTTTTCAGCTACTGTATTTTTGCTTTTTTGGAGGTTCATGCCTGCAGGATAAGCTTAAGTAGAGCGATAAGCGTTTAAATAGCGTTCAATTTTGTTGATCTAAAATTATGCCAAAGTGGATTTTGTAACATGACCAAAGGCGCTGAGTTGCAATAACTTTTTAACCCAACTTAAATGTGGTATTATTGAAACAATAACAATTGGCAAGAGGAATATAGTCGCAGAAGACTAAATTTGGAAAATATTCGTGAAATTTATGGATATTCATGGCGACCGTAAGTAGGGTGTTTTGGCTTTTGTGTATTGTATTTGTGTCCACTTGGGAGGTAAAATGTAAAATTGGCTCAAACAGCACCTCTAAAGGAAGGCCAGGGCCAAGCTTCTCTCAACCTTATGATGGAGACCTCTCACTTGGGAGGTCGTCTTATGATGGTTAGCCGAGCGATGTATAAAAAGGCAAGACAACGCCAGCAACGCCTTTCTTGGTGTGCCCAGGAGTGTTGCCAAACCATGCGCGACGGGTTTCAACAGGCAGTTTATTAAACACCCGAAGAACATAGATAAAAGCCACAGAGCAGTCTCTCCGTCGTTTGCGCAACCTCAGCCACGTTCTAGAAGACCTGGATTTCAGCAGCGAGTAGGTTAAAGTAGCCATCAAAGACGCCAAGAAGTCCAAAGCCCTGGGACCTGATGAAATCGCCACCGTGATGCTGAAGAAACTGTGGCCCCTGGGAATCGGTTACCTTACAGCGCTATTTTATCTTTGTCACACCTCCCTTGTTATACCAGACATGTGGAAAACAGGCTAGATTACCCCAGTGCTACAACCAGGCAAGCCCCCCGAGCTAGGCACCTCCTATAGGCCAATTACTCTGCTTGCTCCTGCGATTAAAATCCTGGAAGCACTGATCCTTCCATCGTTACAAGAAGCTCTCCCCATCGCAGCGCAGAAACACAAGCACCGCACTATGCGAAATCATCTCCACCATCGCAGACAGGCTTAACCACCCTAGCCTCCACAAGCGTACAGAGCTCACTGCCCTTGATCTGTCGAAGGCCTTCGACAAGATGTAGCGAGAACGGCGCTTCCCAACACCCTAAAGAGCTGGCTTGCAAACTACATCTTCTACATCTCTACACAGAGAAACAAACGAGAGCGTAAGTTAAAGTCAGCTCTAACCGACTTTGATATACCCGTTACTCATGGAAACAAATGTTTAATAGCCTTCCTGTATGCCTGAGGTGGGTCAGCCGAAAAGTATGCAACATTTTTTGAACTCGGCTATTTATTATCCGATCTTAATGAAAATTTAGGGCTTATAGATGTTGCGAATATAAATCTATGTTTTGAATTTGAGATCGATATCTCAAAAATTGTGGGAGTTATTCAAGATTTTCTATTGTGGGGGCGTGGGTGGGCGTGGCTAAAATTTGAAATAAACTTGATCTGCGTGCAGACAATAGGAGTCTACATTTCAAAATTGGTTGCTCTAGCTCTTCTAGTCTCTGAGATCTAGGTGTTCATACAGAGAGACGGACGGACGGACGGACGGACAGACGGACAGACGGACATGGCTATATCGACTCGGCTGTTGATGCTGATCAAGAATATATATACTTTATATGGTCGGAAATGATTCCTTCTGCCTGTTACATACATTTGCACGACTTTAGTATACGCTTTTACTCTACGAGTAACGGGTATAAAAATGCAAAAGCTACACGAAAATGTAGGATTTTAAACCCATAACGTTTCGTGTAGCTTTTCAACACGTCGCGTGTAACTTTTTCATTTCAACACGTTTCGTGTAGCTTTTCTGCACGTCGCGTTTAGATATTGAAATCCTACACGTCTCGTGTAGCTTTTCAACACGCGACGTGTAGCTTTCTCATTTCAACACGTTTCGTGTACCCTTTCTGCATGTCGCGTTTAGCTTTATCATTTCAACACTTGGCGTGTGGCTTTTCTGCACGCCGCGTTAAGCTTTCTCATTTCTAAGAAAACTGTTGAAAAGCTACACGAAACGTTATGGGTTGAAAATCGTACATTTCCGTGTAGCTTTTTATACTCTGTACCGAAGGTACATAGAGTATATTAAGTTTGTGCAAAAGTATGTAACAGGGAGAAGGAATCGTTTCCGACCCTATAAAGTATATATATTCTTGATCAGCATCAACAGCCGAGTCGATATAGCCATGTCCGTCTGTCCGTCTGTCTGTCCGTCTGTCCGTCCGTCCGTCCGTCCGTATGAACGAAGAGATCTCAGAGATGGTAAGAGATAGAGGTTTGACATGTATGGGACATATATTTCTTATACTTGCAGGCAGATCAAGTTTATTTTCAATTTTTGCCACGCCCCCTCGCGCCCCCGCAATTTGGAAAAAACGTCATATCTCCTACAGTTTTGATGATAGAAGGTTCGTACTTTCTAGAGATATCTAGTACTCAAAATTATTTATCGATTTGCTGAAGGAATTATAAAGATCGGATGAACGATACTCAAGTTATGAGCAAAAACGGTCAGTTAACACCCCCCACCCATAACCTAGGCATTGCGTTCAGCAGAAGCAATCTTAGTGAGAGAAAGAGAGAGAGAGAGAGAGAGAGAGTTAGAGAGCGCACTGCGTTGTGCGTTGTATGTTAACTGGCCGTTTGACTCGTGACCAAATTCGAGCTGCGACATTAAGGGTGCAGAGTATGTTATAGTCGGGCTTGACCGACTCTTGTCATAACCTACAAATCCATATGTACGACACTCTCTGACTAAGCTGCACCGGCATGGTCCCCCAGCAGTCAGTGACACACAGTGGGGAAACCGGCAACGAGAGCAGAATGCTGCCCTAAGGACGGTCACTGGATGCCACTCCATGACACACGAGGACCAACTCAACGAAGAAACACAGATCCTTGGAGTCAGAGCACACTGCACCAGCTAGCTAGCAGCCTTGTGGAGGACTATACTAACCGCAGCACCTCGCTCAAGGTCGCCCTCCTCTCACGCACTAGCAGGCAAGATGTCACGATTTTCCTGCCAAAAGTGGCTCAATTGACAAACAACGCCAACAACCTGTCAGCCCTCGAAGCCCTGCATGTGAGAGAGGAGATTCACAAGAGGACAGTTGAACGGGCCACAAATAGGTTAAAGAGTAGCTTTGCTCTTGGAGGTCGACCACCATCACTCAGCATTGCAGAAAACCAGCTGCCAAAAATCAACAGAACCACCCTTGCTCAACTCCGAAAGGGCTCTACCTGCTTCATCAACAGTTACTTCTCGAGGAATGCCAAAACTGTAATGAAATCCCATACAACACTCGCCACCTTTTCCAAATGCTCTCACTGCATTAACACCGTCCCCACTATGGATCCGCCCAAAGGAGGGCTGGACCTCGGGGTTTCGACAGCGCCTCTATAATCCCCTAGCTTATTTTCCCAAAACAAAACTTTTACTTTTCCTACCTCTCTAAATCTCACTTTACTCTCTCTTCCCACCTTTAAGTACACAACCAATTGCGCTACAATAAAAACTAATATTTGTTAGGTGATGGAGGCCAAATCGCCCGCCGGTTGTCCAAACGCAAGCAGCGAGGGGCAGAGAGAGAGAAGCAGAAGGTATGCAACTAACCAGTAGCTGCAATTTATTCCAAAGTATAAATAAATTCAGTTAACAATTCACTTCAAGTAGGTTAAGGTAATAGATAAAGCGTCATCGCCTGTCATCGATGTATTTATAGCTCCGTGACGCTGCCCTCAGTATGGAGTCCGGTAACCAGGGATCTAGTTCCCAAATTCACATCCTATGTTCGCTACAGTTTGATCGATTTACCCCTTTCAGTATAATCAAATGACAAACTCTTTTGGGTTTTCAACAGTTGGAAATTTTAAAAAGTCTCTGCCTACCTACCATATACACCTGCAAACGGCATAAAATCTCTGTCACCCGGCTGCGCTTATCTGCCTACAACACAACAAACAAAAGTAATAAAAAATTGTCATTGTAACTACATAAAAAAAACGAAAAACCAAAAAGCAACACATAAAAATAATTTCAAATAAGCAGCCAGCGGGTAGCGGAATAAGAGAGAAGTGCCAGCCAGCAAATATAAATGAAAATGTTTTTCTTTTTTGGGTTTTTTTTATTTTGCCACAGAAATGAAAACTATTGAATGTCAAACAAAAACGTGCAATCGCAAATTCACATCGACAAACCCACACACACACACACATACACACACACAGTGAGGCAGACATCGATAGAGAGCGTAGCATAGCATACACCGCGTATACTTAACCAAAATATTTACTCGCACAAAAATTGTTGTGTGTTGGTTTGGTTGGTCGGTTGCTTGTTCGGTTGGTTGTGCTCTGCTGTATACATTGCAGATTAAATGGTTTTCATGTTTATTCCACAAATACTTTTGTTGTTATTCCTTGCTAGTTGCAGTTGGCTTTGTTTTTTGCTGCGGAATTTGGAATACACTTATTCCATTTATAGTTCATCACATTTACAAGTATAATTAAGAAGAGCTTAGCATTAAAACGGGAAATGCATTTTCTGAGTATTAAGTACAACAAATGAGGAGATTTGTAGATGATGATATTTGAATCCCCACAACATTTGGTTTTATGAGTTTTACAATGGGCAAGGAATTCTCTTGAAGCATGAAACTAAAGCTGTAAAAGATACTTTGGAAAAGTTCTATGATTCAAACCTCGCATATTAATGTACGATTATTTAATGAAAGGACCACGAACCTTTGTAAGTAGCCCATTCGACTTTAGTCATAAGCTATTTATAGACATATCAAAAAGATTGAAAAATTTAATAGGCCGTCTTCAACAAAACTAAAGTTGATAAGTTTGACCCAGTTTGTTGAAATTGATCGAAAATAGATTTTTTAATGTTTCCACTATTTAAACTGCTATAAAAAAAAAAAATCCCTTTTTACAGGCTGTCAGAATAAAAACAGTCTCCGTCGGACACGATTAAAAAGGGAAACGAAATGACATTTCACTTCTATATTTTCTAAACGTGATCTTTGCTCAATCAACGATAGTCTTTTTCGCTCTTTTTGTAAATTTTTTTCCATTCGGCAGAATCGCCCGAAAGTGTCTTTTGCGCATGTATGTGTATGGTACGTGTGCCTCAGTAAACTGCCAGTGTGTATGCGTGTTTATGTGCTATTAGGAGGACAATCCTTCAACTCTTTTACGCTTTGCCTGCGATGAAATGTATTATATAAAGCAAACACAAAAACTTAGCGCAACAACAACGAAAGACACTTTGCTCAGACACTTCCTAGCGCTGCAGAGATCAACGTGTTCTGTCGAAAGTATGCATTACGCCTAGACAGCTAGTAATCGAATACAAACAGATTGCGTACATTCTGCATTACAATTTAAAGAAAAATATACGCATTCGTAATAGGAATCCTATGGCAGTTTGGCTCTAGCATACATCTTTTATTACTAATCATGCAGACTGTGGTCACCCCGATTACTGAGCGGCTATGCATATAGCAAAGTTAAGCAGATTGTAAGGGATTATTGCATTCATACTGATGGCAAAGTAACGTTAGAGAAATCCATTACCTAATGGCATGGATCAATGAGTATTGGAGATAAAATTTTCGCTGCCTCTCAATTTTGAAATGTTATAGTGACCTTATATCAGGGTTCCCCAAGCAGAGAGCGAAAAAAGGTGACTGTGTCTCTCTCTAACACACAGTGATGCATGACTTCGGCAAGCATTCGGTAAGAAATGGCGAGTATGTTCGTGCCCCAGGGGCTATCGCTGGGGAACTATGCCTTATATACAATAGTGCCCATTGTTTAGATACTTTATAGTGTCAGTAAGAAATCACTGTGGTTAGAGCGAGACGGACATATTCCTAAATGTATCAAGAGAGCGTAAGTAAAAGCAAACAGCCTACTAAGTTTTGATTGAAATGTTGTCGACGCAGCGAAATATGTTTCTATGTTAAATCTTCTTTGGTAATGGCAATTTGTGCCGCTGGGTTTTCTTTTTATGTTTAGTTAACGCAGGCGAACGAATTATCCCTGTCATGCTGTTATCGTAAGAGAGCTTCGTGTGTTTCTCTCATCCAAAACTATGAAACTGAAAACAAGAGAAAAACAAAATCAAGTGTTCTGTTAAGAGGGTGAGCGAGTCTGTTAAATTTCTCCCTGTCATTTCGGTGAGCAGACTGTGTAGAACTGATTGGTTGACCATATTTTCCGATTCTTCGGTCCGAACCTTTTTGCAGAATTTTACAGGTTTGCAGCTTTGATATAAACTTCAGACAGTCTACCGATGAAATTGTGAGAGATATGGGATTTTGTCGAACTGTCGGGGGGAGGATAAACTTGAGCAGCCTGCAAGTAAAAAGAGCCTGCGTTACATACATGTTAGGCCTTTAGCAATTACAATTTCTGAAAACTGTGCGTTCATATGACTGTTACATACATTTTTCTTAACTTTAGCCTTCAGCAAGTACGCTGCCGTCACCTTCACAGCTACTAAAGTCCTAGTTTAACTAAAGGTTCCTCTTTTTTTGGGCTAGAATTAAAGTTAAGCTAAGCTATTTTGCAAATTTTGCTACTTGCTCCTAATTTTCGGACACTCTTTTACTTCTCTTCAAAAATCTATAGAATTCACTTCCTAATTTCATTGCAATTGAGTATTTTTAATAGCCAATAGCCTTGTAAAATGGCCATCGATCAATGTGACCACAATGACCTTGACGATGGTATTTTACTTTTTTTTTTGTTTTTTTTGTTTTGGCAACCAACTGAAACAAATGCGTTTCATTAGGTACGGCAAAGAGCAGACGCCATTGTAAGTGCCCAGACATCAGAAGACGTTGCCTGTCGATGTTCTTTGTCTTTTCTTGTCTAGTCGCAAAAGCTGAAAAAGCTTTATTTTGTCATTGTTTAATTAACGCAGCAAAAACTCTCGCTATGTATTTGTGTGTGTGTTTGTAGCAAGATCCCTTCAATGCAATTTGGCAAAGAAATGGCTTGGTTTCAGGCTAAATAAACAGACAAATGGCCTAAACATTTGTCGCTGTCTTGATGCCTGAGCTCTAAGCTCTTCCTTTGAGTGTTGTTCTACTAATGCATTGAATTAATTACCAGGGGCAGTTTGATAGCTCAGTGTCTGCTGCTTCTGTCAACTATATAAATTTTTAAAAAAATTGTATATTCTGAGTTGCATTTTGCAACGTCAGTTGAGGCAAAATTTTGGTAAGACTTAACCCCCATATCTCTTTATATGTAAATCAGTAGTTTTATTACAATTTATTGCGGCGCACAACAGGAGGAACTTTGCTTCCCGACACACATCTAAGATTCATTCCGGAGGGCGAAAAAAAAGCGAAGTTAAATCTCGCAAAACTTTTACACGCTATTCTGGAAATGTTTTTTTGCGTCTTAAAAAGTTACAACTTGTACGACGTTTCTAATCTCTGTTAAAAAAGCTGCCAAAACATGTCACATGGCACCCTCAAAAGCTGCTTCTCCCTCTCTCACTCCAGCTGCTGTTTCAAGGCTTAAATGAACCTTTTGGCTTTTGAGTTGTTTTTACTTGCTGCCGAATAATTTACACACAGCACAAACTTTTGACTAAAAGAAAACAAGTAAAATGGATAAGTCAAAAGAAGAAGATAAAAATTTCTTCGGTTTTTGACCAAAACCGCAAAAGGTAAGAAAAGTTATACAACAATTTTTTAGAAATAATCCGTAGAGAGATTTTTATCTCATTAAGCTTGAAATGCTCTCTCCTATCTCGACTGACAATCTCAAGAAGCAGCTGCTTGACGCAGGTAACGAAAAGTTGTTCCCTGCTTTTAGGCCTCCTCCTTCTACTTTCATCTTTGCTTTGTCCATTAATTCAATTAACTGCGAGCTAAGCTTTGCCACTGTTGCACCTGTTTGGAGATTTTTATGGTAAGTCTCTAAAAAAAAAAAAAAAGTTCTTACTCTCCCTTCTCCTGGAAGGCGTGAAGATTTTTGGCTAATTAAAGTTGCTGTTTGGGGGGGTTCCACTTCATTTCTGGACAACCCGCTGAATTTTTATGAGTTGTTGAACTTACCTGAAATGAAAAAGTTGAAGAAAACGATGAAAAAGAAGCATAAGTAATTAGCGAAAATTAGCAAGAAAAAAGGTGAGGTTATGGTTATGGGAAAAAACCGGGCAGGCATTAAAAATAAAAGGTATATATGCTGATGGAAGTTTGGCTATTATGAAACATGAATTAAGCTTTGACCCCACTGCAATGCTAAGAATTTACATTAAAGGCGGTGTTTGAGATATGTGTTCGCTATAAACTTTGAATTTGCATTTGGAGAATGCTTTGAGAATGCATTTCTGGCCTTAAAAGGTTTTTGAAACTAAATAAAACTTAAACTTAGCCATGACCGTTTTTAATGTCGTACAAAACAGCATTTAGTTATTAAAAACACCGCTTTTGAATATCGTCAACACTGCACTGTAACTCATTTTCAATACTACTATTTGAAATTACCCGCCAAGATGTAAATATATGAATATTTTGGTGTTAAGGTATTATTAAGACATCGAAGGATGGTCACTCCGTGGGTAGAGATTGCGCCAGATGGACAAAGACAGACAGGCAGATAACAACCCGTGTTTGGAGGCAACCTGTTTGAAACATTGTAAATATAAAACCGTGTAAATAGTGTGTAAATAAAGAAAAAACCAAAGAAAAATCCTCGTTTACACCTTAATAAAAACTACAAACGATTCTTCATCATGGTCTTTTGATAAAACTCTGCGTAAAGCTCAACTAAATAAACAGTAAAACAAAGGCCTAGTACAAAGCCGTGAGTACTACTACACAATCCAATAATAACTGAAATTTTGAGGTTTTCCAGAATTTAGAAAAGAGCTCCGAAGTTCTTTAGAAATTTTGTCTTTGCGACAAATTTCTTTGGCGACCCTTTTGATTTTGCATTTTGTATTTGCTTTTAACCACTTTTAATATTTGCCGTAAACAGAAAAAAAATGCCGGGAATTTTTAAAGGCTAAAAAGTGTGATTTGATCCCGACAGTAGGATTAAATTATTAGGTACGAGTGGGCATGTACCATTGCGAAAAGGATTGTTTTATGTACGATTCGTACGTAACAACCAATTAAAAGAGTGAAAGAGCGAACAAACTGAGAGCTAAGGCAAAATTTTCTCTCTTTGCTTCTCTCGTCGTTGTTCGATCTCCTTTTTGCATTGACCGCTTTTCGGCTTGCCTGCATTCTTTGTGTGACGCTTGCTAGAAGAAGTTGAAGTGTGAAATGAAAAGTGAAAAAAACTAACAAAAAGTGACAAAATAGTGAAATGCCCGATGAAAAATTAAATCAATGGTGCGAAAGCAACAACTTGCACCATATAGTGGAGAATTTAGCAGGTGAGCGTAAAGTGTATTGTGTATGTGTGTGTTTTTATGAATGTGTGTGTATGCAAGCGGGCAAGAATATACAGCTGAAGACCTTAAAGAAGAGATCCCTGATTTAGGACTTCGTATGGACCTTAGACAGAAGCTGCTCTGGTGGAATCAGACTGAAGTAAGTACATTAAAATTTGTGTATCAAAATGGCAGCTAGATCAAGAATATTTTTGTGTTTTCAATCTCTACCGAACTAGAACATTATCTTATATGGAATAAAGTTGAGTTCGAAAATGGGGTACAAATCTATCTCCACCGAACCAGAATACTATCTCGGATGGAACAAAGTTGAGTACGGATATCGGGCACAAATCTATGTCTACCGAACTGGAATATGGGACTAAGTTATGATCGAAAAGGAGGATGAGTTTAAGTTCGGCCAGGCTAAAACCGGGATCAAAATTTCAAAAATTATCCGTACTTAAATTGTTCCTGTAGGGAATGATTTATGCCATTCCAGTATCTACCCATTTTTATTACAATTTCGGCATAAATTGATCCCGAAAATTCAGTGTAGCAGCAGGTGGGTTGTGTGTTTGAGGGTGTGTCGTGTGAGAGGGTGGATGACTTAACAGTGGGTGAACAGTGACTTATCAGTAAGTTAACAGTGACTTAACAGTGACTTTCTCAAGATTGTAAATTTTATTAAATTTATAAATAATTTTTTACGCGTCAATAAAAATTACAAAGTGGGTTGATTCAGGAACAGCACAATTTTTTTCTATCAACTTCTATGGTCTTCCATGCACACATTTCAAACACAGTGGTTAGAGCGAGACGGACATATTCCTGAATGTATCCAGAGAGCGTAAGTGAGAGCGAACAGCTGACCAAATGTATCTAGAGAGCGTAAATGAGAGCGAACAGCTGACTGAGGGAGCGAAAATGTTATCTCTAATACTCATTGCTCCATGCCACAAGAAATAGAAAGAGAAAAGCTATTATTGCCCGGTAATGGGAGTGTTTGTGTGTGCGCCTGGCTGTATGATGCCGACGAAATCATTCGTTGACAATTACAAAATCCACCAAAAATACATTGTGAGAGGAAAGACTAGTCAGGTTGTAGTTTAGTTTAATCTCGTTTAATGGTTGTCTTTCTTTATTTTACACTTCCACTCTCGACTGCGGCGCGCAATAGAATGATCTGGGCGCGTCTCTTTGAGAGTTCTCCTTACAGTTCTTTTACAGAGTCGTCTTATGCATAGGTGTATGTGCGAAAGAGATGACTTTATATATGAGTGTAATGGTTATGTTAGGCTGACCATGAGTATTTGTATTCGTCGTAGCTAGCCTACTACAACATATTTGTTGTTGCGTTCGATTTGTGCAAGAGGCATAAGATAGAAAGAGAAGAGAGGAAACATACTAAGTTGTTGTTGAGTTGCGCTGTCTGTGTGAGTACCTATGCGCGCGGCTATAGCTATGCGCAAAACAACAACGAATGCGAGCTGAGCGCAAAGGCCATGGACATTCCTCTTGTAAGGTAAGGAACCATAGGTTATTAGTTTAGGAACCAATCCTTATATTTTACGAATGGTTTGAAGCTCCGTCCAGAGTAAGAAAATCGTTATATTAATTAAATAAATTTAAAATTTGAAAATTCGGTTTAAGATATAAAGATATGAGCTTGCTCTGATTTCAAAATAATTGCTAAATTTAATAACAAGGTCAGCTACAGTTATCTGCAAAAACTGTTTAATTTAAAAGTTACTAGCAAAGTCATTTTTTCTTTCTTTCTTTAATCGACGGTTGAGTACAATTTCAAAGTTATCTTGATTCAATCAACTCTTTTATGATCTTTACTTTATGATCAACAAAATATATAAAATTATTGAGAGCGTTCAGGCTTAACATAATCAACTCAAACTAAGGCATTTAAATTAAGCTTTCATTTAATTTAAGTTGAAGTTGTTTTTTTTTTTTTTACATAATTTGCAAACCATTTTGCCCCTGGGATGGTCGTATAATCCTTTCGAAATTGGTTCATGTAACTGTAACTGACCACACAGGCCCAGTTAGCAACTGCGTTAACCACTTTCACTGTCACTAGCCGAGTTTAATGCACTTCGTTGCCATTCGCCTGGTTGATGTTTGCAATTTTCCACTGGTTATTCCGGTTCTTCTAATGCGCGCCGGTCTGTGACGGCAGCGGCAACGCCAACGATGCGAGAGGCATTCGGCGGTGTCATAATCAGCCGCCAGACAACCCAGAGAGCGCTTGGCCAGCCAGAGCCTATCAAAGAGGCACCGAGACACATTGAGAGGGCTTTGAGCTCAAGTGGTGGATGACTTCAGTTTCAGCCTCGACTCAAGGACAAATCGCTTGAAGCGTGCAAAAATATTTCAAAGCCAAAGAAACGTTCTTATTTTTTTTTTTGTTTTTTTTGTTATGGTTTCTCTTTTAAATTAAGGCAAATACTTGTGTACCTTCAGTTGATTAATTACAGCCCAAAGTATAAGCTCGGATGATTGACTTATTAGAAAAATCGAAAGAGGAAACAACAACAAGAACAAGATAATTAATAATCAAAGCATTTAGAGATTGTAACTAAATATGTGAGAAGAAGCAAATTTTGGGTTTCAATTTCGTTCGTTTTTTGTTAAGCCTAATGATGTTTTCGTTTTGGGGCCTCCTTCTCTCTGACAGCAGGAAACCCTCACAATTATTATTTTAATTAACCTAATGAACTGACAGAACAAGCAAATCTTGCTTACCATGGCAAATGGTTTTAAATGGTATTTTGTTTTGCTTTACAAAATTTAATGCTGGTCAGTAGAGCTAAATGTGCTGTATAACTAAGAAAAATAGTTGATTTTATTTGAGCCGAAATTGATGTTTGATATTGGTAAGCGAAAACATGTGGTTCTTGCTTTTGATTGGAAAGAACTTGTTTAACTTATGAGACCGCAGTAAGAGGTTTCTTTTGAAGTCTTTGGAATTATTTGAAAATGACCGCCATCAAGTGAATATCTACAGATTTATGGATATTTTAGTGTTAAGGTATTTTTAAGACAACGAATGATGGTCACACCGCAGACACTGTAAATAAAATGGCCGAGACAGACAGACAGACAGATAGATAGTAAAGACCGTATCCACACAACATGTGGAGAAAAGAAGTATAGACACTGTTAATAGATAACCGTGTAAATAGAAAATCGTGTAAATAGTGTGAAAAAAAAACCCCTCTTTCACAAATCAGGTGTGGGGTAAATCCCAAGTCGCTTGACCAATCCGTTATGCCGAAACACCGAAATAGACAAGTCTCCGACGCCGCTGACGTTTAAGTCATACGGTTAAGTACATAAACTTTGTTCCCCGGCAAAAACCGTAGTCAGTCGTTGGAGGAGAAAACCCGTTGGAGACCGTACAGTTAGCTCCCACGCCAAGCCTATAGAGTCCCCATTTCAATGCCGAGTGACGCCCAGACAAATGGAGCCAGTCGAAATGCTGATGAACTAAAAGCGCAGTTAGAGATACATGTAAACAGCATTGCCGCCGAGTCGTGCACATCTTTGTGCGTGAGGGAGATGGCATTAGTAACCGAGCTGAAGGGCACCCGTGAAGGAACGTGAAGGAACTCGAGTGGTCTGTGGCTGACTTAAAGCACGCAATAGAAGCAGCGCCAGGTGGCCAACGCGTTGAACTCAGTGAAGTTGCTGCAATGATGCCCGTATTTTCTGGAGACCGTTCCGGTTGTGCTTCCGTATTATATTTCTGATTAACATTGGGAGAACTGCGTCAAAAGCTGTTGCATTTGAAATCAGTACACCCCAAACGTAATGATACCACTGATTCACTGTTTACCCAATGTTAATCCACTGTTAACCTGCTGTTACCCCACTGTTAACCTACTGTTAACACACTGTTAGCCCACTGTTAAGTCACTGTTAACTTCCTGTACTACTGTTAACCCATTGTTAACTCACTGTTAATCCATTGTTAACACACTGTCAACCAACCGTTAACCAACTATTAACTCACTGTTAACGAACTTAACTAATTGTTAAACTCACAGATTACACACTGTTAAGTCACTGTTAGCCCACAGTTAACCCACTGTTAATTCATTGTTAAACTTACACACTGTTAACTCACTATTAACCCACTGTTAACTCATTGTTAAACTCACAGTTTACACACTGTTAAGTCACTGTTAACCCACAGTAAACCCACTGTCAACTCATTCTTAAACTCACAGTTTACACACTGTTAAACTCACAGTTTACACACTGTTAAGTCATTGTTAACCCACTGCTAACTCACTGTTAACTTCCTGTACTACTGTTAACCCATTGTTAATTCACTGCTCTCCCCTTCTCGCATCCTCCCACAAACACACACAACCCTGCTGCTAAGGCAAATGGTAAAAGCGGCTGACTTTCCAAATACAATATGCAAATACAAAAGCGTGGCCAGTTTTTATAGTTTTAATCCACCAGTCGAACTTTCGTAAAAGAGCTTCGCTCTAGAAACCTAAATCACACAGTCAAACACTTGTGCATGTATTAATGAAATGTCAGAGTCCTTGCCTTCCCAGTCGGACTTGGCGGAACGTGATTTCCAAAAGAATGCCATCTGGCATTGCACTATCAATTGCTGTATGAAAGACGGTATACAATCTGTATGAAAACGGATGCACGTTCCTTTTGCAGTCGCTTTTACAAGCGAAGAAGTCTGCATAAAATGCAAACGTCCCTTCTAATGGCACGCATGCAGCACGCGTGCTATTGGTACACAAAATGCGAAGTGGGACCCAGTCGATTAACGAACGTTCGTTTCTTGCAAGCATGTTACATTTGCAGTATGCTGAAAGGTATAAAATCTGCATAACATGCAAACGTCCGTTCTAATGACACGCATGCAGGGAGAGCCGAGTGTTTTTACGAAGTTGAACCTGCCACAACAGCCCATGCAAACGTCCCTTCTATTAGAACAGTTCCTGCCGCGTACCGCATCTGTACAAAAGCGAATGGAAGGTTGCATGTTTTTGGAACTACTTCTTAGTGATAAAAGTTCTATGCCAGATGTGTTTCTGGCATGCAGTCAAGTACGAATGGGTTAACATACGCAATTCTTTGAGAGTCATCCACAATATGTGAGTTGGAGAAAAATTACTGTAAAATGTTCGTGAGTGAAACGCATATGTGGTGCGAGTGACTAGCTATAATTCTAGAAGCTGAATATTTTATTAAGACATTGGTTCTCCCTTTTTATACATTTTTGTCTTAGACCCGTGCAATGCATTGCACACTCTTACATTGTGGGTCATGTTTAGAGCTAGCAAATCTGACCAATCCTTTTTGGGAGTGCGTTATCGTTATCTTAATCTTTTCTTGGGTGCCCCGGCATGGTGCTTTCAAAACGCCAACAGATATTAGCATTTTGATGTTCTCTTTGTGTTGTGCTCAAGCAGATACGTTGCACTGTTCAAATGTCTTTGGACAGTTCGAGAGGAAGTTTTAACATTTTAAGACCAAAAAAAGACTGGAATTAGAAAAGTGAGTCCTATTTTTGAAAATCATTTACTCGATTTTTAATTTTTAAGAATTTCAGACTCGATATCAAGCTAAAGTCGTTCTTGTTTTGGTTTTTAAAGGTGAGCGACGAGAAAATGAATTGGGGGTATGAATCTGTAAATTTGACTTAAAAACTTCAAAGCTGTTGGAAAAATACACCACAAATGTGACAACAAGCATTTCGTATAAAAATCACTTTATATGCATTAATTTTTCGAAACTTTGTCTTTTTGGTTACCTGTTTCAATCAGCTCTTTTTGCTACAAAATCAATCTAACACCCACTCACCCACCTATCCATACAATCAACACCCAACAAAGCCTTTCCATAACCAAAAAAAAAAAAAAAAAATTCAACATGACTCTCGCCCTAGATGGGGTGCATCAATCTCGCTTTGTCAGCGACCAGTCAAGTTGCCTCATTGTTGGCGCTCCTTTCTGCTGCTCTGCCACTCCCACTCAAAACCAGTTTGCCTCATTCCTTGGCACACAAAACAGGATTTGTTTTAGGTTTTTTTTTTATTTTTTTTTTTTGCCTTAAAGCTAAATTCATTGTCAAAGTCGCAGAGTCGCAGCAGCACAAGGCAAGCAGGCAGAGCGCCTACAAAAACTTTTGTCATCAGACAAAAGAGTTGAAAACTTTTGCTGTTGCAATTTTTATTTTTTTTTTTTTTTTGGCGTTGTTCTTTCCTGGCAGTGGGCGGCAACAGACACGCCCAGACAGCAGCCAGCAATAGCAATTGCATTTGTCTTTTTGTGGGTGCTGTGACGACAATGAACTCCCCTTGGCTGAATGACTCTTGCTTGAGTCTCTCTCTTGATTGATGATTTCGAATTAGCGGAATGCACCAAAGATGCGGAAAGATCGAGAGCTTTAAAGAATCTTATAGAAGCAGATTTTTTTGTTTGTGTTTCGTTTTGAAACTGCGTCATTGGGTTTTGCCCTAAGACGCGGCACCAGCTGCCTTGTGCTCTTTGTGTCTATCTGTCATTACAAATTTGTTTCAATTTTCATTTTCCTCGACTGCTCTGTTTTTGGGTTAATATGCCCCATCAGGTGCCAAAAGCAAGACGCGACATTTGCAATTAGCCATGTGTATAAAAGTTTTGTTGATGCTTGTTGAAAATTGGGTTAGCCAAAAACAAAATAACAGCTAACTAATGAGAATGAGCTACGCACCTTTTGAGAGAGAGATCTCTTAGCTAACAGCTGGAAAACTCTATAAATGTCTTTTATACTTTTAGCCAGGGTTGCCTAGAAAGTAAGACATTTTTTATGCAAGTTTAATGCAAGATTCTTTAACAATTTTCTAGTAAGCAAAGTTGATTCTCTTTAGCTCTTCATTTAAGGGATAAATGGGCTCTTAAATGTTTAAAATTTAGGAAAATATATTAATTTAATTTTTTGGGCAAAAATTTGAATATATTCTAGGACAACTTTTAGCCCTCTAGCTCTTTATATAAGGAAGATATGAGCTCTTCATTTAAGGGAGATATGGGATCTTAAATATTTGGAAGGTTTAAAATACAGGAAAATATATTAATTAGGTTTTTTGGCAAAAACTTGAATATGGTCTTACAGCAGAGAAAAAATTGATATTGTTAGGCCAACTTTTAGCCCTGTAGCTCTTTATTGAAGGCCCTTAAGGATTTGGAAGGTTTAAAATACAGGAAAATATATTAATAATATACAGGGACCGAACACATTTCGAGACGAACGCACGACGAGGCTTGTGTTAAGAGAGCAAACAGCTTTTTAAATGCTGGCCAGCGGTCGAAATAGATCAGAGCTGCTTTGTGTCGCTTTATTTTCGCACATCAATACACTTTTACTTCTCTTGTCAAGAGTTTAGTCACCCCTGCATTAGATAAATTTATTAAATTGAGGAAATTAAGCGCCGAAGAATAGAGAATTTTAGCACTGAAAACATCAAAATAATGGTTAATTTGTCCTACAACTCAGATTTTGCACCAATTGACATCTTCTTGTTACCGATTTTTATAAATAAATGGCGCGATCAACGCTTCTCGACATCAAAATAGGCTCTTCTAAAATATTTTCCAGCTATCATTTCAAAACAACAAGTTGTGACCCTTGGAAAAAAACGACTAGCAGAGTGCTATATCGATGGGAATTGTACTTATATTAAGTATTACCTGTACAAAAAAAGTTTTAAAGAACATTTTTTCAAGTTTGTCGCTTCATTTTCAAAGTATTGTTCATCTGTATATGGGGTTTAGTGACCTGTTTTTGATTTTAGTCAAAGTTACATCTGGCTAGCTCGAGGTCTATGGTTGAGTATAAATCTTTATAGCCAACACAAATCAACAGATATTAATTACAACATTTTGGAATAGCAGATGGGTATATCGCTATAAACTAATTTTTCCCAACTTTCTGGCAATTTTCGAATACCATCTTGAAAAAACGATGCGGTCCACGAATCGATTCAGTTTTAGAGTTCTTCAAAAGAGCTGCTGATCCTCAAGAGCATGCGTAATCGACGAAAACAAATATTAGTCGGAAGGAGCAATGTGTGGCCTATACGGCGGGTGGGGTAGGACTTCCCATTTCAGCGTTTCAAGCTATGCAATTCTGGCCGTTTTTGCTTCAATGCTCAGCCCAAACGCATCAATTGAGTTCGGTAGAGTTGCCCTGTGATGGTTTCACCCGGTTGTAGCAACTCATAGCACAACACGCATGACCTTGCCACCGTGAATATACGGCTTTGGTGTCGATTGTGGCATATGGCCGGTCGGCCCTTATGATTTTTGCGCTTGGAGCATGTTCCCCGTAAGCTTCTTGCAGCATTCGATGGCCTTCAGCTTTATTTGTCTTCAAATGAGAGCAGAAAAGTAAACTTTCCCACAAATTGTGTTTTGTTGGCACAAAAGTTGACATATTCGGGGCACTCAAAAACTATGTTGTTTACATTTCAGCGAAACGATACATTCTGAAAAAGAAAGCCTAATGATAAGGCTTCAAAATAAAGTTGGTTGCAACACTTTCCAATTCGATTCGATACTACTAATCCTTTTAAACTTTTTTGTGTAGGACATACTTTACACTATACACCCGAAAAACGAAGGCTAATATTATTGAAATTAGAACAAACGTTCTTGAATCAACAACTTTTCATACTCACAGTCAATTGCAAGTACAAACTATGTCGGTTTGAGTGCGAAATGGACTTACAATGCGAATTCCAAAAAGCATGCAATGAAAAATACGAATTATTTCCTTCTTACGAGGACAGATTACACCTAATCAACCTGCCTTCTATTAAGAACCTCCGAACTTGCCATGGTGTGCTTTTTATTCATAAACTGCTGTCAGAAGAGAAATTGACTCTAACGCTTTGTTGTCTAATATAAGTCTTGCTGTGCCACAACGTGTTACCAGAAACTTTTGTCCTATTTATCTACAGCCTTGCTTAACAAACTACGCTCATCACGAACCCTTCCGAAACCTTTGTATAAGCTATAAATTGCATTATTATACTTTTTCATCTCACTCCTTCTTGTTTGTAATAAAAGATCATTTATTGTCGTTACTAAGTTAGGTCTATTTAAAGTTAGACAGAACATTGTTAAACTATAAACTTGAGGAAATAAATAAACCAAATAAAATCCCATTTAATTCTAACACTTTTCTTTTTTCTTCTGTCCTACAGAAATGGCATCTTGGTTAATTTATGGTCTTTCAATATTTGCAGCTTTATTTGATATAAT
This sequence comes from Lordiphosa magnipectinata, assembly GCA_037044535.1. Classification (NCBI taxonomy): domain Eukaryota; kingdom Metazoa; phylum Arthropoda; class Insecta; order Diptera; family Drosophilidae; genus Lordiphosa; species Lordiphosa magnipectinata. The sequence continues at coordinate 564,414 of JBAMBO010001605.1, forward strand.
ACAGATCTTGTTTTAAGAAGAAATTGGGAACAGCTTTAGAACTTTATGGTCTTACACCAAAGAACATTTCCTACCTTATTTTAAATACTCTTAGAATTTATTAAACTTCAAATAAGATTTTGTTCTTCATTTTAAGAGTTTTTAGGGATTGTCTTGGGGTTAGATTTAGATAAATCTAGAAACTGTATTGAATCCAGTGTTTAGTGATTGAAAGAAGATCGAACTTGAAATAAAAATTTAGTAGTTGAATCAAGTATATTCGTACTTACCGTACTATTGACACCGTTTACACTTGATTCAAGTACAACATTATTTCTTTTTTTTAAAGCATACTTTCCTTGACTTTCAAGCTTGTGCTGTTGCAGCGAGTATTCCTCGCACAGCATTTCAAATCTAATAACTCCAAGTGGCAAAAAAAACGCTTCGAAAATTGATTTAAACTCAATTCAAAGAAAGACAAATATATTCTAATATTGTTCTAGAAATATAAAAGCCATATACCTTCCTCGTTTGCCATCTCCCTTCACTTTTCACTTCTTGCTCTTCAAAATCCACTCAACTTTTTAACACCACTGACTTCCGTAGTCACTTGAACCTCAAATTTTTTAAATCTACAACAATATTCAACGCTATCTATTGCCCACTTATGACTGGCTAAGCTCTTTGGCTGCTATTGTTGTGTCTACCTGGCCTCTCTCTCCATTCCCTCCCTCTATTGTGTATCTTTTGGTGCGCGTCAAGTGTGGCTTCCTGTGCCCCATACGCATTTGCTTCCTGCTCTCTATCCCTCTCTGTCACTATTGCATGGTCTATAGGCAACAATGCGTAAATTTTTATTAGCCCCTGCCAGACCGGCCAACTGATGGCATCATTAGACAATTTAGGCTCTCTGAGTGCAGAGTGTGGGGTGTGAGTATGTACGCTGTTGAGTGTTCATTTGTTGCTTTGGCTTTTGCGTTGATTGAATAAATTATTGCCACTCGCGCGTGCATATTCAAAAAAAAAAAATGTACTGTCGCTTGGCTTGTTTTTTATTTATTTTTCTCTTTTGGGGAATGGCGGTCTGGTAGCGGAAATAGCAAATTATGCGCGCATCGTCGCCATATTTGTGTTGCCGTATACACGTGAGCATTTAGCGGGGTTTTGATGACTAAAATTAAACTTTAATAAGCTACTCCAAAAAAAGAAAATGTATGAAAAACAAAATCTCTGGCAAAAGTCAAAAGTCTAGCTCCAATAGAGTTTTCATTAAATCTTATATATTTGTTCCAAGTACCAAGAAAACAAAATACACATCGGTTTATATCCGGGGGCAGCAGTCTTATTTGACCAAACAGGATTAGTCTTGCGATTTAACATTTTTTTTGTTAGGAGCACTCAAACTGCAAATTTTTCCATTTCTGTAGAAATTCACAAGTTTGTCTACTTTCAAAGGCGGTCAAGCACCGATTCTGGATTTTACATAAAGTGAAATCGAAGCAAATTCTAACCGAATTACAATTCTTAGATGCCACAGACTTAGTTCCAGTTATCATAGCACTTGGCAAAGTCCTCCTTCTGAATGGCCGAAGGAGGAGCCTTCTGCGATTCAGCTTTTATCATCTCAATCGAGTCAAAACGTTGTCCCCGGAGCGGTCTCTAGATCTTTGCTGAATAGCCAGGAGTCATAAGCAGCCAAATCAGTTGAAGAAGCAGGTTGCGAAAAGATAATTGTTGAATTTTTGAAAATGCGAAATGCGCACGAATTGTTAACAGTTTGGGCCGGCGGAAGGAATTTAGAATGCAATACACCACTTTAATCGAAGAAAACTGTCAACCTGACCTTAATTTTTGAACGACTTTGAGGTGGATTTTTCGGGTTTGGCTCGCCTTTGGCACAATATTTGCTCGATTGATCGATTGTTTGCGGGTCGTAAGCGTACATCCAAGTCTCATCTCCAATTATGATGCATTTCATTATGTCATGATAGTTAAAAAGCATTGTTTTACAGATGCTTACAAGATTATCTTTTTCAATTGAATTCAAATTGAGTGTTTTTGAAACCATTCGAGATTGAAGAGAGAACTCTCAAGCACAATTCGTCACTCAAAATCGCTGGCAACGATCCATATGATATGCCCAAACTATTAGCGATGTCTCTAATAGTCAATCGACGATTTCCAATCACCATTTCTTTGACTTGCCTGACGTGATGTTCATCAGTTACATACCACTCTCTTCTCAAGACACTAGCGGCCGTCGTTGAACTCGCTATACCACTTGTAAACATTCTTTGAAGACAGAGTCTGATCTCCAAAGGCTATCTGCAGCATTTTCAACATTTCCGCAGCCGAAGTGGCATTCCGCAAACAAAATTTAATGACACTCAATAAATTAGACATAGTAAAAATCGCAGAATTCGCATTTAGCACCTCACAAAACAAAGCGTATCTCAACATTAATGAATATTTAGATGTGAAATTTCGCACAGCTGTCACTAAGAGAAAATCATGCAATTGCCCATACACACTTTATGCTAGAGAGCAGGCATCTTGTTTTCTTTACGCTGTTATAAAGTGATCAGCGATTGGAAATTTACTCATTTTTCTTACCTAGGAAAGGTTCAAGGCATATGCCAAAAGATATATCTAGGTAAAATAAAAGGTATCCAAAGTTTCCAGTACCTAGGTATAGGTAAAGGTTCTTTTGAATAAGCCTGTTAAAGCATGGTTTACATGCTCCACCTACTCTTAAATGTTCAGGTCGTGACCAAAAGTCTTTCATGAAATTTTATAAAAAAAAATTGTCTTAGGTAGATAAATAGGAAGTAAGGCAAGTTTTTGGAACTTTTCTTAAAAGGTAAAATTAGCGACTTGATTATTTTCGCTGATAGCAAAGTTCACTGGTGAAAAGGCCATTGAATATAAACAGGTTTGTTTTGTGTTAAATAAAATGCTGTCATTCATAACACAGTACAACACTAATTAGTACAGAACTAAGCCTAGGAAACATTTTTCTAATAATTGAAGATGCTTCGCTGTCTTCATTAAGTGCACGCACATACTTTCTGATAAGACCCAGCTTTATATGTAAAGGCGGCAAAATAATTTTGCTTGAATCCACTCAAGGTAGGTGATCAATGCTGTGTTGCCCTAACTGGAAACCAAATTGAAAATTGTGAGACAGACAACTCTGTTTGCCATGCGAAAAATGTCTTCCAGCAATCATGGCATTTTATTAATCAATGGCTTCAGTTACTCATCACCATTCGATTTGTTCAAACTAAATAAGTGCTTATTACCGAAATTAGAGATCTATTTAAGTGAAATAGTCTTTGAATGCTTCAGATCAAGGAAAATTAGCATAACCCTGTTAGATTTATTGGAGGTCCACTAAAGACATTTTTTAATGATATTGTATGTTTTCTTGTTTGCTATGAAGTAATTAACTCTTAAAATTTATTACATAAATTTGGCGAAGCTGGTTTCAACCTAACTGGTCAATGTTGTTCTAAGGCAATTGCTGGTACAAAATGACCCATAAAACGCGAACCGACGCTTTAATTGAAAAACTGGGTATAAGGTGATGCTTACAGAGGTCCCTTTTATCATAATTTAACGGTCTCATGCCGGGTTTTTAAAAAAAAGCTGGATTTTGTCGAACTGTGTAATCAATTCTAAATAGCAATCGTATTCTTAAACCATTCAAAGGAGAGTCTATCTACAGGGTAACTGCCGTATCTGAAATGAGCGTCATTCTGCTCAACGATAACCTGGAGAGCTGGGCGTGGTCTCATTCGAAAGGTGGGGTCTTAAAGTTTTGTTACCTCCCAGTCAACAAACAGCATTTGCCGTAGAGGCCTATTTATCCAACGGTCGCTCAGTGATCGCAACGCAGCGGGCCTTCCAAAATCATTTTTATCTCGAGCGGAATGACGCTCATTTCAGATACGGGAGTTATGTTGCCCCACTCTGTACCATATTTCAATGCTAGTTGCGCCGACAGTTTTCTGTATTTCCTCGACTTAACACGTCTTAAGGAACAACACAGTTATTAGCTCAAAACCATGTTTTTTAATAGTTACACCACCGGCAATCCCAAATTGGAAGAATGATTAAATTAGTTTAGTTTCCCACCAAGGCTATCTTTTGAAATTGAATTCTCATTCAATTTGAAGTACCATATACCTTACTTTTTGACTAGCTAAATGAAAATTTGGACCTAGGTAAGGTAATAGGTACTGGAATTAAAACGAGAGGGCCAAGCTAACTTCGTCTGTGCCGAAGTTTTTATACCCTTGCAAATACTGTTTTTGAAATGTCAGAGTTTAAGAACGCTTATATAAAAATCTAAAAAAATTTTAACTAAAACCCATTTTCCGACAGATAAACATCTGATTTCGACCAAAATTCGGGAATCTTTTTGAAAATATAACAAACTAACAATCGCAGAGTTTAAGAAAGATAAAATTTAAAACAGAAAAGTTTTTTCTCACTAAGACTCATTTTCCGACCGATCGGTCCTACGGCAACCATAAGATATAGTCACCCGATGTCGATCAACTTTTTCGAATTAGTGTGAAAGCGTTTAATATTAAGAACCACCGACTTTAAGTACGATTTACTTGAAAACAAAAAAGTTTTTTTCACTAAGACGCATTTTCCGACTGATCGGTCCTATGGCAGCTATATGTTATAGTCATCCGATTTTAAACAAAATTTGCAAATCAGTTTGAAAGCATATAATATTAATAATGATCGAGTTTAAGGCCGCTAACATTGAAAACAAAAAAGTTTTTCCTACTAAGACCCATTTTCCGACCGATGGTTCCTATGACAGCTATAAGATATGGTCATCCGATCTTGACCAAAATTTGCAAATTTGTTTGAAAGCATATAATATTAATAATGATCGAGTTTAAGGCCGCTAACATTGTAAACAACAAAGTTTTTCTCACTAACACCCATTTTTTGACCGATGGTTCCTATGGCAGCTATAAGATATAGTCATCCGATCCGGTCGGTTCTGACATATTAGCAGCGTGCAGTAAAAAGAAGACTCTGCGGAAAATTTCATCTCGATAGCTTTAAAACTGAGAGACTAGTTTGCGTAGAAACAGACGGACAGACAGACGAGACAGACGGACAAAGTTCAATCGACTCAGCTCGTCGCCCTGATCAAGAATATATATAGTTTTTGGGGTCGGAAATGAATATTTCTATGCGTTGCAAACTTCTGGGCAAAATTATAATACCCTTTGCAAGGGTATAAAAATACCGAGGTAAGGTAAAAGGTACACAAAATAGGTATGTACCTAGGTATTTATACCTAGTTATTTAAGTGCAGTTAAGTGACGGAATGGCTGCTCGTTGAGGAAGACGACTGGACACTAATCGTGATGTTCATCATAGCTCAATGTTCCATCGCTTTACTGAACGAAATCAGTGGCATTATAGATGCATGTGTCTCTAGCCATAATAAAGTAGCAATGAGTAAGTCTTGGGGGTATTTGAATGGGATTGTTCCTCCGGTAGGCATATCACATGTGTAGAGAATGTAAAGGCACTCCCTCACACTGAAAACAACTTCTTCCAATACTACCGATAAGGTGCTGTCCTTGAGAAAATTTTCCAAACAAGAAGTATAGCTAAGACGGTAGAATGTCTTTCACCTAACAGAGCAGTCCGAAGTGCCACACTCTATTGAAAAAGTGTTGCATTTCTCAAAATATTCTCTTTTTAGCTTAATAAAATAATTCATGAGTTTTTTACAAATATTTTTCGGAAGACTTAAACTTCCTTTTTTTTTGTATATTCATCAAAATTCATGGGATTTTCACCATTTTAATAACTTATCGACTAAATTTGCTAAAAACTGGAGAGCAGTTAGGCTAACTAACTTATCAAACTACCCTCGTTAAATTTAACAATATTCTAGCATATTTTCTGCTTGCTTACACCACAGCTCATGGCCTTAGCTGAGTATTTAATTAACGCAGTATAAGCCCGCATAAGCATTTTCCTGCTGCGCAACAAAGGTAGAGGAAGAAGAGGGTGGGGGGGGGGGGGGGGGGGGGGGGGGGAGTGGTTTGAGTTGATTAAATGCTCGTCACATGTGTTGGTAAAACTTTTCCGTTTTGTATATATTCTATATTCTACCCAGCAGCTCTTCCACCAATACAGATTAGGCATGCTGTTTTTGTTTTTGTTGTTGTTGTTATTCTAGTTTCTGGTTGCCCAATGACAATTAGGTTTGTGATAAGATAAGCGGCCAAAAGTCTGCTGCCTAAACCAATTTTGGTTGGTTGGGATTTTGTTAGAGTTTTGGGTATATCTCTAATATTATATAAATGGCGGCAGCTGTCATACCAACACACATACAAACACACACGCCGAATTTTTGACTTTCCTAGCTTCAATCAAAAAAAAAGTTTTTGACATGCAAACGGGGGCCTTTTGTTGTTTGGCAATTGTTGTTGTTGTTCCCTATCATCTCGATGTATGTAACTGTCACTCGCCTGGCAAGGCATCTAAACAGATAGATATAGGTACATTTTGTATACTTTATGTACACAGGGAGAAAAGGTTTACTTAAAACGAAGACAAAATGTTTTTAGATTTTTGGGGTTTTTTACACAGACACAAGCCAAAGATATGACTGTATGAATCTCCATTTGGTCGGCTGTGTTATATAGTACATGCAACATTTTCTCTCTGTGTATTAGCTTTTTATTGGCTGCCAATCAAAAGAAGTCATAAAGGAATGCGCTTAAGGTGTGTGCCCCTTCACATATATCCAGCATGATAAGGCAAAAATTTAGCCCATGTATGTATTGTATCTTTAAGATACTTGCAATTGACAACTTAATTGCTAAGTCTTGCAACTGAAGTGTTGAATAGAATTCCGTAAGTCTTTTTACCAAACTTTGCTTTTCTATCTCCCCTCTGTGCTGTGGTGCGTCATGTGGGCAAACATTTGTGTTATAAATATCCCCAAAATTGTTGTTAATTACGCTGTCAGGAAAAAAGGTTGTTGCCATTTTACCATGAATAAAATATTAATTAAAGACTTTTACCCACACACTGTCACCATTGGGTTGCCCGGATTTGACACACACCAGGGGAAACTTTGCCTGAAAATTTATTAAATGTCATGGCACAAAAAAAAAAAACAACAAGCTGATAATAAAAAGACCAAAAAATGTTATGTGTCAATTTTTCTGCCCTTTTTTTTTTGTTTGTTTGTGGGTGAACCGCACCGAAAATAAATTAATTTAAATTTCAGAAAAGTGTCGACAGTTCAGTGGGGCAGATTTTAATGGGGGCAACCACCAGGCAATTTAATCTAGCAGGATTCTCTACATTTACCACACGCACACACAAAGTTTATACACTTGAAATCCTGCTGGGAGTTGCACAGTTTCTGCAAATTGCAAGTCGCTTCGAAGTGTCATAATAAATTTGAAGCCTTGAGCGCCAGACAAGTAGACAAATAAACTTTGTTGATTCACAGAGAGATGTGTGTTTGTGTGTGTGTGTGCAATTGTTGGTTTGTAAGAGTCTATAGATTTAATGGATAGTTGAATAATTGAACTAAACATGCGCACAATCAATATGCGTGTGGCCCTGAAGGTAGGTGTCAAAATCATTGAATGAATATTTTAGAGTTGACAAGTTTGGGTTAGCCAAGGGGAGACTAAGTGTAGACGAATTGGTGGCATTTTGATAACTGTCAACTACCAAGTATCAATAGACTACTGCGTCATTTAGTAAATTTTCTTTGAAAATGGAATAAATTGAACTTCGATTTGTGACCGCATAAAGCAGGGTTGTCTCTCTCTGATACACAGTTTGCATGACTTCGGCGAGCATTTGGTGTGAATTGCCACATCGAAATATCATTCAGATTTGTTATGGGCAATAAGTTTGCATAGTATTCGGCCATAATGCCCAGATTTGTTCAGACTTAAGGCCCATGTGGATATTTGAATATGGAATATGGATATGTGGATATTTGCAAACTAAAAAGATGAGAAACGATGGTTCAAATTTCGAACTTTCAGTTTCTGAAAGAAAAGTAATGAATTTGACGCGGAAGACTAGAAACGTCCAAGGCAACAATCTGATGAGATCAACTTGTCGCTGTGCAATATGGGCTGCTCGCTCCCGACGAAACCATTACAAGGCAGCTCCTCCAAAAACAGTTGGTGCGTTTGATCCATAGAGAATGTGATCTATTTTGCATGACAATGCTCGGCCACATTTTTATAGCAGAAATGGGTTTCTAGCCCCACCTGCAGTATTCAACAGATAATGCTCCTCAGATTACACTGTGACATATTTTTGAACTCAAAAAAGTTGATATCGTTGAGACCAAAAATTTCTGAAAGGGTATGATGGTAGTATAACGAGAAGGCCAAGCTAACTTCGTCTGTGCCGAAGATTTTATACCCTTGCAAAAGCTGTTTTTGAAATGACAGAGTTTGAGAACGCTTAGATAAAAATCGAAAACTTTTGTAACTACAAACCATTTTCAGTCAGATGAACATCTAATTTCGACAAAATTTTGAATATTTTTGAAAACATATCAACAAACAACAAAACATATTAACAATCTCCAAGTTTAAGAACGATTAAATTGAAAACAAAAAAGTTTTTCTCACTAAGACTCAATTTCCGACCGATAAATCCTATGGCAGCCTGAAGATATAGTCATCTGATTTCGACAAAATTTTTCAAATTAGTTTGAAAGCGTTTAATATTAATAATCACCAACCTTAAGAACGATTTACTTGACAACAAAAAAATTTTTTTCACTAAGACCCATTTTCCGACCGATCGGTCCTATGGCAGCTATAAGATATAGTCATCCGATTTTGACCAAAGTTTGCAAATCTGTTTGAAAGCATATAATATTAATAATGACTGTGTTTGGAAACGCTAACATTACGAACAAAAAAGTTTTTCTCACTAAGACCCATTTTTGGACCGATGGTTCCTATGGCAGCTATAAGATATAGTCATCCGATCCGGTCGGTTCCGACATATTAGCAGCGTGCAGTAAAAAGAAGACTCTGTGCCAAATTTCAGATCGATAGCTTTAAAACTGAGAGACTAGTTTGCGTAGAAACAGACGGACAGACAGACGGACAGACAGACGGACGGACAAAGCTCAATCGACTCAACTCGTCGCCCTGATCAAGAATATATATAGTTTTTGGGGTCGGAAATGAATATTTCTATGCGTTGCAAACTTCTGGGCAAAATTGTAATACCCTTTGCAAGGGTATAAAAACGCTGTCTGGGTTTAGTCTGATAAGATGCCGTTTTCTTTTCATTGCACTTTGAACTTTTCAGCTTCAGAGTTGGACTAACGATTCCATGTCTCGTAAACTATTTTGAATTTTGCTTTTGAATCTTTAACAAAGTTGATGCTCTTGGCTTGGCCTACAAAACATTTCTCTGTAGCAAATCAAAAACATTACTTTTTCACACTTAAAATTGAAAAAGTTGTCCAAAAAAGCCAATTTTTTACCACTTTTCTACATTTTTTTCACTTCATCTTGAAACCTGTTTCAAATTTGGACAAGTAATATAGCACAAAGTTGTAGCTTAGACCAAAATAGACAAACCGTAAGAACGAACCAACTTCATTTAGTTACTCTTTCATATAGTTATAGGGCCACAAGCACGTACAACTTTCAACTCTGTGTTCAAACTCAAAAAAACTAATATTTTGGGTAAAAAAGTAAAATAAAATAAATTTTTTTTATTACAGTTTTTAAGTTATGTTTTCTTACTTTTTTCTTAATTTAATACAAAACAATCGAAATTTTTGACTGTGTCAGCCAATTGATACCAAAAATTGCGATTTTTCGAGTTTTGGTTCCAATTCTACATGCTTAAGGGCCCGGAACTATACGAAGGAACAATCGAATAAAGTTGGTATGGTTCAATCTTTTGTTTATTTAAGTCCAAGCTACGTTTTTGTCTGCATTGCTTAGCCAAATTCGTTACAGTTTTCAAGACAAAGTTGAAAATTAGTACAAAATGAGGGGAAAATCTGATGATTTTAAGACATTATTGTAATTTTGAGTAAAAAGATGTGACTTTTTTGACTTGCTACTTAAGAATGTTTTGTAAGCTTAGCCAAGAGCAACAACATCCTCTACTTCCAAATAGTTTACGAGATATGGAGTTGCGAATCCCAATCAGAAGCTGAAAACTTCAAAATGCAATAAAAAGAAAACGGCAGCTAACGAGGCCAAACCCAGCGAAGGTTTTTGTACTACCATCATACCCTTTCAGAATTTTTTGGTCTCGACTCTATCAACTTTTTAGTGTTGCACAGTGTTATCAATAGTTTAGATCAGCGGTCTGCGCGTTGCTATCTACTGTGCACACAAAAGCTCGTCGCTGCCATGTTTCGGCATACAATACCGCCGACCAAAATGAACTTTGTGTCAAAATGTGCATGTGTTTTCTGCCGGCCCCTGGATAAGATCGAGGAAAAATTTGCTTGGCTGACCAGCTTTCGTTTATTTCAAGAAGTCAAAAAACTGGGTCGATCTTTGAATCACCTTAATAGATGTGCAGTTTTACCGAACGCGAAATCTGATACTTTCAGAAAGTTGAAAAAAGTTCCGACTGGTATTATGTTAAGATTATTTGACAATATAGAAACAAATTTGAAACAAAAATAAGTTTCACGATTTGAGTTTGCTTTAAGATCAATTTTTATCGGTCTTTTCAATGTTCAATTCTTTTGCTATTTCACAGAAAAATATGTTTGGATTTTATGAGTTTATTCCTTTAACTTGCGATTTTATAATTCGTTGGATTTGATTATAATAATTTTTTCCATGGTGGGGTTTTCGCCATTTTAGCATATGCTCCAAAGGATTTATTAAACCTTTGAGTGATCTCATGCTTACTTAATTTTAGCCCCAGCTTTGGTTTTTTTTATCAATAAAATCTCCGGACATAAGGCCCAGAATAGTTTTAAGTTATGTTCCAAAGTTGTGATCAACATTTTTCATATGGGCTTTATATCATGTTACCATAAGTACGATATGTCTCATACATGTCAAACCTCTATCTGTACATGGAAATGACTATATCGACTCGTTGACTCGCTGATCAAGAATATATATAATATATATACTTAATAGGGTCGAAAATGTGTTTCTTCTCCCTGCTTTATACTTTTGCACTACTTCATTATCCCCTTTTACCCATTTTCAATGGGTACAGGGTATTCAAATTAACACCTTTTTGCTGTAAAAGTGTAAAGAGTTGAAGTATCGATACAAAAAAACCACTTGGTATCGAGCCGTTTTAAGATTTTTCAATTTTCTGTTTTCGTATTTCGACTATAATATTGTGTAAAGTATCTCATATCTCTCCGTTTCGAATTGGGTCTTTATGTTAGTTCCTCGATGGTAATTGGTGTCAACAACACAAAACTAAGATGTATCAAGGATATCATTCATATTCATTTAATATTATTCATAGCTGTTGGTCAGTAACATTGATTTCAAGCAATATTTATTGCTTTTGGCAAAGAAAACATAATTCTTCACCTATGACATAGTCCGGTCGCCAGGCCAGAAATTCATAAAATAAGCTTTCAACTACATTTTTATCATTTTAGCTAATTGGGCCTAGTTACTGCTTGAAAATCTGTAAACCAGAGCACGGTCGCCACGCCAGAAATTCATAAAATAAGCTTTCAACTACATTTTTATCATTTTAGCTCCTTGGGCTTAGTTACTGCTTGAAAATCTGTAAACAGCAAGAATAATAGCTTTTGGGAAAGCAAAAGAAGTATTTATTTAGGATACCAGAGCACGGTCGCCACGCTAGAAACCCACGAAGACACTCGAAGACAACTATGATGAGAACGATTGGGTATTAAAACTATGGCAAGATTAATGAGAAATAATTTTAAATGGTTTGCGAGACTAGGAATATTAAAGATTGGATTGACGACACTATTAAGATTTTTTTTAAATATACAGAATCTTATAGAATAGAATCACGAAAAGGCACTTTAATTAATGCGATATTTTTTAAAGAAGGTAACGCGCTGATCACTCGAACAAGGAAGAGGGTGAAGAAGGACGAAGGTGAAGACAGCGATGATCAACAGAAGGAGGGTGAACACAACGATGACGAAAACGATTGGGTATTAAAACTATGGCATGATTGAAAAAATAATAAAAAATAATTTTAAATAAAAAAGAATAATAAAGATTGGATTGACTACACTACAGCGATGATGAACAGAAGGAGGGTGAACACAACGATGACGAAAACGATTGGGTATTAAAACTATGGCATGATTGAAAAAATAATTTTAAATAAAAAAGAATAATAAAGATTGGATTGACTACACTATTAAGATTTTTTAAAATAATATACAGAATCTTATAGAATAGAATCATTCATCATGTTAAAGAGGCTCGTGACCTAAAACAGTTGCTCGTCGTTCTGGCGTAAACAAAATGGAAAAAAATAATTAAGAAGAATAATAAAATACAGAAAAATGCTGATCTGTATCACCCGAAAGCAGGTACCAGACTGAAAAAGCTGTAGATGGGACAGTGAGGCATTTGTAAATTGTATTTTTTTGGCCTACTATGTTTAAATTGTAAAGTATTTGTAAACGTATTTTTTGGCCTACTACGATTCAATTTATTTTTATAGCTCTTAAAATGGCCTCATTAGACAAAAAGTACTTGAGAAATTGGTACATTACAATTACAATAATTTCGTAATTAAAAATTTAATAGCCTTAACAATTACAGTCGAAATTCTCTATAAGGAACTTTCGTATAACGAAGTACTTTTTATAACGAATTCGTTTTCTGAACACTGCAATTTCATATTACGTATTTCTTTCTCCATATTTGACAATGCCCAACGAATTGTCTACTTCGCCATACTTTCTGCTTCTTTTTGCAAGGTTTTGTAGCAGCTAGAGGCTGAGCTTAATTCTCATATTGAAGAAGAATGTACATTCCCTTTTTGAAATAAGAGAGCACTTTTGTTAAGATTTGTGCTGTTAGCTGCCTGGATATAACAGGCTCTGGCTCCTTATTGAGTGTTTGTTCGGTTACTAACTGGATCAGCTACTCGTTTGAAAGAGGATCTTTGTAAGCATCCACATGTAAACCACTCAAGCAACCAAAACCAATATCGTTTGCTAAATATGTTTTGTCGAATTTCAGGAGGAGAATTAACTTCAGTATCATTAGATTTTATGCATTCTGGCTATATTTGTATCCAAACATTCATCATTGTGTTTGATTTTATTTTTTTCTAATGAAAAGATACTCAATCTCCACATTTTATAATTCGGGTAAATTATCCAAAAGAGTAATTACATTACATTACACTAATTACACTATTCGATTTTTTCGATAGTTTTTAGACAAAAAGTCGATATTATCGATTATATCGGTTTCTAAATGAATAAATAAAAATAAAAAACATAAAAGAAGAAAGCATAATAACTTAAGGAGGTATTCTAGTCCAGAATTTAAAAAAAATCAATTTTTTATTTATTTTATTTTCGTAATGTACAAATATTTAAGAACACACACAGAGAATTTCAAGAGTATCCTGCTATTATTTTCAGAGTTACACGCACATTTGTAAAGAAGTATCAGTTAAAATTACAGTGCTGTTAAAACTTTAAAAGAGTTTTTCTCGAAACAACTTTTGCCAGCACGGTTGACATGAATTCTCAAGTTCTACTGAACCGATTTACTTGAAATTTGGTGTGAGTCTTCTCAACACATGTCTCTATCGGACTGACTATTAGTATAAAAAAAAAATTTTTTTACTATTTGTAAAAAATTCAGAAAAGTTAAAAAAAAAATAGAAGAAAAATTTAAAAATTTTTCAGACGGCCGTAATTTAACAAAAAAAACATTTTTTTTCCACTTTTTCTTAAGACAGTACGATAGCAGCACTAATCTTATTTAATAATCTTTTTTATTTTTTTGTTTCAGATCATTAGAAAATTTGCAATCACGTCAAACTTGGCGCGCCATTTTTGGGGGACCCCCCACTTCAACATCTTATAGCATTTTGAATTTTTAATTTTTTGACTTTTTTTTATGTATTTTTAAAACATCAATAAATATCTTGTCAAAAAATGGATGGTAAAAATATTTTTGGTTTTTCATTTATATCACCCGAAAAAACACCTCAAATTCATGCCTCTACACTAGAATACTCCCTTAAATTAAATAACAATTTTATATGATTAATTAATTAGAGCTTACAGATTCAAAATTTTGTTTTTATGAGTAATATAAGCTGAGCGTTTTCTTTTCAGAAATTAATGAGATCTTTAGATTCCAAATTTTTTTGTAAGAATTACATATATAAACTTAAATGATGACGTCATTTCATTAACTATTAAGATCTTTACAATTCAAATTTTTGTTAATTAATAAGATTCTGTTGATGTGGCATGTAAAGAAAACATGTGGCACACGATTTTAAAGAGGTATAGGTTGGGAAGCACTGGAATAAAATGTATATACATACGCATATCATCTTGACTTCCATGTTCCATGGAACGTGCGTTCTCAAAATATTGACGCATATTAACGATGGCATCTGATCGGTGGTTCCTAATCTTTGTAGCTTTATTCTGCTCCATGTACTGAAACAATGGTTTCAAGGAAACGGCTTTTCAAAAGGTGTTGTCGGCTCTGTATCATGGATTGACTGTTGTGGTGGCTTGTTAAGAAGAGCCCACTCATTTTCTAAAAATGTTGAGGCATTCGCGTAATTGTTTGTAGATCTAAACCCTTCTCTCTTAAATTTGGGGTCTCAAATTGGAAAAATTGGGAATGGTGCGCTCCTCACCAGAAGTATTGGGAGTGATAGCATTGAAAAGAAAAAGGCTTTCCTACTTAGACTTTTTCTCAGAACTATCTTTTGTATGGCAGCTATACTATATAGTTGTCCGATTTTCATAAAACTTGGTGGAATTATGTAAAAGCATAGAAAACTTAGAAATACGAGGATTGGGGATGTTTGCGTTCAAGACAAAAAAGTTTTTTCCACTAAAACTACTTTTTCGACCGATGGCAGCTATATGCTATAGTCATCCGATTTGGATCAAACTTGGTAGAATTGTGCAGTAGCATATAATATTGATAAGTGAAAAGATTGGGAGTGATAGCATTGAAATCAAAAAAGTTTTTCCTAGAAAGACTTTTTTTAGACCGATCTTTTATATGGCAGCTATACTATATAGTTGTCCGATTTTCATCAAACTTAGTGGAATTATGTGAAAACATAGAAAACTTATAAAAACGAGGTGTGGGGACGTTTGCGCTAAAGACAAAAAAGTTTTTTTTATTAAAACTACTTTTTCGACCGATAGTTCCTATGGCAGCTATATGCTATAGTCATCTTAGGTAGTTAAATGAGAACTTTGAACTAGGCTGAAGTATTTTCATAATTTCCGTACTTTTTGACGTAATCCACATTGACAGTAGTTTTACAGCTGGCCTCAGGTTCAAAGAAGTAAGAACCAATGATGAAATAACGGGGTCTCGAGGATCTCGCGTGAATTTTGTGAACTTCAAATATCCAACGAGCAAAAATTAAGCCATTTTTTTTAACTAAACCAGTTTTTTCTTCAAATTTAATAGCGGTTAGTTTATATCAGCGATGGGCCTCGACTCTCGGCTTATAATTTCACTCAAAACGCCACATTTACAACTCGGCAACGCATTAAATAGGACGCTAAAAAATACAACAAAAAATGTATTGTTGTTACAACGTCTTTTCAATAGATGTTTGTCTAAAATGGCGCACCAAACTGATCACAAATGACAACAGTGCTGTCAAATGTAACCATTTAATGAAAAATAAATCACCCCTGTTTAACTTACTGTCCACTGGGATGTATAGGTGTATAATAGGCTTCGTTGTGCATAGTTTAAATATTGATTTTTAATTATTTTAAGCAGCGTCACCAACGCCACAAAGTATGCAACACTCGAGAGAACAGACACACACACACACTAGCAGATAGATTCGCGCTCCAGCTCACACGTAGAGCTGCTGAGAGGGCCACACACCGAGCAGAGACTCGACTTGAATCGCAGTAACTCGCCTCACACCGTTGGTGTGTGTGTGTGTGTGTGTGTGTGTAAATATGTATTGTATATATGTATGGCTGGCCCTAAGGGTAGCTGTAGGAATTGCGTGGGGTTTGGTGGAGGCTGTGGGTGGGTGAGTTTGCACAGCTTCTGTGCGTGTTTTGTTTTTAGACCGACACTCTTTGCCAGAAGGTGGTGACTCTCGTGAGCCCCTTTAAATGTCACAATGCTGATGCTGGGGGGCCCCAAACAACACACACTCGGAAAAAGCATCAAGAGTTTTCGTAAATATTTATTTGATCCATTTAGGGCCGATTTCTCTTCTTCCAGATAGCTGCTATGTGTCAGATAAGCTCACAATTTGCTATGCTATTTGGAAGATTATGTGTATATTTAGAAAATATCGCAATAGTTGAATTTAGATCGACTTGGGTTTTAAGTCTGTTCAAAGATTTCTTAGATCTTACTTTTTTGGCCAATCCTGATATACTTTTAAAACAAAAATTTTTATTTGAAATAAATACAAAATATTCTTCAGTTAAGTTTCTTAAATTCTTAATTAAGATCCGTTAAATGTATGAAATCAAAATTTTAGTACCTAAAATAGAAAATTAAATTAACTTAGTTAAAGCCCAAAATTTGTTTTAAAACAGATTCTCGGTAATGAATCAAAATATATTAAAAATTCTCAAAGGATTTGAAACCAAAATCGACACAATTTCCAGTCGATTCCCAATTCTCTTCGGTTTGGGTGAGTTTTAGTTCGAAAGCGATTTAAAAAACACAGAATTTAGCATCATTTCATTAAAAACAAATAATAAATGCTGTTCTCCAACAACGGAAAGCAAATACAAGTGATTGGCAATTCCAATAAGTTCGATATTTTTCAATCTGGGAAGCAAATTATCATTTCAAATTTTTTGTCTTGCAAAGCATTTCCTCACAAATTGTGTTAAGTGTCTCAAAACTGTGTTCTTTTTGAAATTTCCATATAAGTGGCATATATACCGCTTTTTCGGAGGATTACTCAATAAGGTCGCGCGCACACATGCGACTGAAAGATGAACTGACGGCAGAACTTAAGGCTGATCTTGACAAATTACGGTACGTGCATGCTAACGTGCACAACAAACGCTAAATTGAGCTTTAAAATTCAGTTGTAAGTTTAGCTTTGCGGATTCAATCAAGCATGTTAGTTTTTTTGGCTCGCTGAGGTACTAAAATAACATGGTCAGTCGTCAGTTCATTCCTAACACACTACGATTATCGGTTGCTGATAGAGTTTTCTTGCATCCTTTACTAATTTGACTGGTTTTTCAACTTTTTTTTAGTTTAAGCTTCTCGTCTTTAATTTGGTTTGAGTGTGCAAGAAGGGCTACGTGACTTTGGATGGCCTCAATGCTAGTTCAACTGCTCAATGTAAAATGAATCTCCACAAAAGTGTGGTAAAGCTTCTTCTTCCCTCAATTTTTCTATAAAACTTGCCGTCCACTTTGCAAGTCCATAGAGGTCTTTAAGTACAACATGAAATAAACTCCTTACAGTTTGTTCTAGCAGCCATTTTTTTTTTTGCTAAGTGCATCCACACGCATAGGGGATTCGTTATTTATTTTTTATAGAAAACGGGGACGTTCCACATGCGAGAGGTACAAAATATAATATGTATGAGTTTTTTTGTTCTTTAGTTTGTTTTTTTTTTTTTTTTTGTTACTTTGTGCTTTCTATGCTATTATTTTGCAAGCACGACGACCCTGACCTCAGCAGTTAACCCTCGTACTAGCTCTGCCTCCGCCATTGCTTTCATCATCTGCGTCCTCCTTTCGCATATGTTTGAAGGCAAACGGACTGGCATTTTGATTTGTTTTAAGCAGGCCATAAAACACAGCCTCCCCAGTACACAATTAGATGTTGCCAAACTTCACTGCGTTAAACAAACGGACAATCGATTCTCGAGCCCAAAATACTGTGTAACAGATGCTGCACACGTGTCTCGGGTGCGGCTCGCTGTGTAATTGGATGAAGCAGAGAGAGAGAGCTAAAAACAAATAAACAGTCAAGTCGTCGTCGTCGTCGTCAGTCTGTGAGTGAAATACAAATAACATTTAATAAGAAAAGGAAATTGTCTATTTTGGACAGGACTTCTTTCTTCGTGTTTCTTGTAATCATTGGGAATTAGTTGGCCTAACGAATTGGAAACGAATTTCTGTATTAATGAACCGAAATCTCAATTAACACATCACCTTGATTGCTAGCTCCCCACTTTTTTCCCCTATTTGGTTTTGTACACGTTGATTGCCAATCCTGCAATGTTTGGAAGGCCAACCACTATTAATATAAATATAAATAAAATGGCAAAAACTACATTAAATAAATGTACACAAAAAGTCATTAAAATTAACGTTGAACATTATTGACAATGAAGCAAAAATAAAAGTCACTAATTCAATGTGCATGTAAATATGGAAACTGGCAAATGAAAATTCACATCAATTTATGATTAATTTTGTTGTATTTAAGTTGATTTTTACAACCTTTTTAAGTGGTTTAGAATGGAAAGATTAAAACTAAAGCTACAGAAATTGCATCGTTTTGAAGTATAACCCTTCGGGTTAGAAATTGAGTGGAATTGCTGCTATGGAAAAGAATACTTGGATTTGGAACGCGTTTTTCTTAAACACGTTCGCTTTTGAAGAAAAATATGAAATTATATAATACGAAATATCAAACGAAATAATCCATAGCTTAACAACCCGCCCGTTCACGCTTAGCTTGGAAACTTTTTCTTCAGTCTATACCTTGGGATTTGTTGGATTTTATGCACTATTTTATTGGAATGTCTTTGAAGCTGAAAGCATCCGTAGACAGTGCTTTACGCGACGGTTAAGTCTATGGAGCTTAGAAGAAATACGGCTCAAAGGACCAATGAAAACGTAAGGGGTAATTATTTCACTGTATTTTGTGTTTTGAGTAGGAATTACTGCTGCTCATAAGAACAATTCGGTTTGGAAACGGGTTTTTTTCGAGGAGAAAACACGTTGATTCGTTTTGCTCTTTTATTTTCAATATATTATTTTTTAAAATTTTTATTGATCAATTTTTCTATGCAGTTACTTATTTAAGTAGCTTATATGACTATTACACCTATACCTAGCTAAACGACCGCTGTATATGCGGCATTTCGCTATAACTTCTTCTTCTTCTTTATTGGACCGATGTTGCATCACAACCGCTTGACGGTCTCGGGCTCTCCTATGAATGCCCTCCACTCGCTTCTGCGTTGTGCGAGTTGCCATTTCGCTATAAAGCCCCATACGGACATCCGAAGCAACGAGAAGTTTCATACAAAAATTGAGGGAAGAAGAAGTAAAAGTTACAACTTCGTCACTTGAACTTTTTGCAAGTACGGAGATGAGAATTTGAATGTCACCCTTAATAGTCAATGTTACGCTTAACAGCACATTTGTGGAGACTATGTAAATTGGCTGTGGGCCTTATTGTGCTTTGAGCAGCTGACGCAGCATTGAGAATGCACCATGTTAAGTCACTCTGCTTCTAGCTGCATCGATCAGATGGAGTGCTTTTAGTTAAAGTGATTTTTAAAAAAATAATATAAAAACCATGACAGAAAAGCAAAAACGAAAGAGTCGTTTGGAAATTTTTTCGCATGAAGGAAAATTTCTTTAATTTTGGCCCACTGGGGCCCAGACGAAGCAGATGGCCGGCAGGTGGGCGGGGCCGTGTTGTGCCGCAGCTGGTGTTGATTTGATGTCGCCTTAGGAGGTGCTGGGCGGCAATCTGACTCGGGTGAATCAGTGGCATCACTGAGATGGGTAGCATACATGTGTTGTCGAAGCTTCTGCTGCATTCTGGGCAGGCCCAAGTGGGGACTATGGGATCTTTCCCAACTCAAGCATTCGGACTTAAATTTTGTGAACAAGGCTTGGGGAGAAGTGTCTGAGCTTATACAAAAAAACATCTTGGCATCAAAACAAACAGTTGATCGAGCAGTGTGGCCCGCCGCCAGTTAAACTAAAAATATCACAAACTTAAATTTTCTGCGTAATTTTTTCTTAATTCTGGTTACACTACTCTTAACATATGACAATGTTAGCTAAATTACGAACGTCGGATGTCCATATAGGGCTTAACGGCCTTTTTATACCCTTGTTGAGGGTATATTAAAATTGTGAACAAAATTGGGTTGTTCTTTACACTGAACAAGTGAGCATGTTCTTCTTCAATTGTTCATGTTTGTTCAGTGAGTTCTTGTTCAGTTGTTCTTGTTTACTTGTTGCTGTTCAGTTGTTCTTGTTCAGTTGTTCAATAATGTTGCGTTTTTCATAAGTGAGTGAACAAAATTAAGTTGTCTTTTAAACTGAACAAGTGAACATGTTCATGTTTTGTTTAGCGAGTCTTGCTGTCTCCCTTGCTCTGTGAGGATAGTGGACGAGCCAGATTTTAAGAAGCTGATAGAAGATGTCTCACAGTGCCCAGGATATAAAATGTCAACTCGAAAACAATTTCAAGAACAGTGTTGTCATAAATTCGCGACGAACAGATGGCCAATTTGACGTGCAAGCTAAGCTAGGCAACTGCTGTATCTTCGACAACAGGCGGCTGGACTTTCCTCACAAATGAAAGTTACTTGGCTGTAACTGCACATTCTATTGAAAAGGAGTCATCGGGTCTCACATCCTACATGCTTGTATGCGCGGCGTTTGCCGAGAAACATAGACATTAATGTTTGTAATTATCTCAAAAAAAAAAACAATCGCCGATTGGATTGATCGAAAACAAAGTGATAGCTTGCGAAAACACTTCCAATATAGTGGCTGCCATTAAGCTAGGAAATTGGCCCAATATTCCGTGCTTTGCGCATACGTTGCACTGAGGTTTGGAGCAGATTAACTATGTTCGCTTCAAAGAAAAAAACGATTGTGAAGTATTTTAATCGAAGTACTGTTGCCCTTGAAAAAGAGTACGCAAGTTCAGCTGAACTTACCAGATTTAAAGTTGTGCCAGGATGTGACTACACGTTGGAACTCAACGTATAAGATGTTTGACCAACTTGTCGTTTTAAAAGAAGCAGTTATGGTTGCTGTGTCAATTCTACATACGTCCCGATTTGGTCTTAACAAGCGACGAATGGGAAGTAATTGAGGGCTTAATACAGTGGTGTCCAAACTCACACAATCAAATATTGAGCTTGTGTGCCTAGCAGCGAAACACGAAGTAGACGTCACAACAAACAAATGCCTCGAAAATATGCCGCTTGAAGTAAAATAAAAAGCCGAACACGCGCATCGTAAGAGATCAAGCAGCCGAGCGTGCTATTTATAGAACACACGAATTCTCTCTCTCTCTATACGTGTGTCGGCTGCGACGCCGGCAGAATTATAAGTTGCTATCCAATGGAATAGGCTTTTGGCAATTTGCACACCACTGACTTAATACCAGCACTGAAACCATTTTTGCAAATTAACAGCGAGATCTACGCTGAAGAAAAAAGGGTTGTCAGACGTTCTCCAAAAACGGATGGAAAGAATGAAATTGCATGTTACAAACGAGTCTTTGGCGAAATTCGTAATTCGTAGTATTATTTTGAGTGCAAAAAGATTTTGTTTTCAGGAATTTATAAGTATATTATTGAATTTAAGTAGGATTCATACTTAATTTAAGCACATTTAAAAACGAAACGTTTAAAATCTATATAAATTCCATTCTAGAACTTACTGAGTTTACCCTCTGTGGTCCTTTTGGCCTATCATTCCATCTCATTGTTTATGCCTGGAAGCAGGGGAACGCAAAAGCTTTTTCCCTAAAATTTGCATATTTTTTTGACAAAAATTTAATTACACCTCTTGGTGTATTTCATAAATTTCTGGTAATTTGCATATATTTTCTTTTGGGCTATGGCTTTTATGGCAAAAAACCTTGATCAATAATTGAAATTAATTCCACAAATTAAATGGGGAAGAAAAAATTGTATAGATAAAAAAATTAAGGCCACATCTTTGGTCATAAATAAATATTGGAGGATATAAATATTGCCTTAAAAGTTCAAAAACTTGGCCTGAACTCGCACAATCAGCATTGAAAGGTAAACAGAGCCAACGAGTTGAAAGCCAAAAGTGAATAAATCTCAGAAAAACATACAATATATTTTAAGTTAAATACATATAAGAAAAATGATGATTGCAAATCGATTTGATTTATGAAACCAAAGTAAATTCTGATATGAATTTTATGCAAATTTTGTGTGTGTGTAATTTTTCATTCTGAGCAAATTGAAAAAGGAAAGATTATCATACGCGTTGCTACACATATTTTTTTTGTTTTGGGATGAGTCAGTGACCATCAGTTACAACTTCCATTTAACTAAATGAAAAAATTGCATTTACACCTTAAATTCTTTCTTTTATAGTATCCATTTTTTTTATATTTTAAATGCCAATACAACAATTAAAAACCCATAAAGGGAGCCAAAACGAAGGTCATCTCTGAGACAGCTGTAAAGGTCAAAGTTGGCTTGGTTGGTCAGGTGGTTCTGCCCCATGTGCTTGTTGTTGATGATGATGATGATGTCAGTAAAGTATTTTGTTGTTTTTTTTTTTTACTTTATGGTCAGTCGACAAACAATGGCGCCTGCCGTTTTGCCGTCAGTGTGCATCTTCTTTTTCCATACATTTTGTATCTAGCCACTGCAAGTTGCCTGGTTCACCTTGTTGTTGCTTTGTGTGTGTTTTTATGCTAATTGGCCACAATAAATGCAAAATAAATAGCATAACCCACCCAGCACAAACGGCATCTAAATTTGCACATTTCAACTGGGCAATAAATTAAAATCATCGTTGAAGCAAGTAAACCTCGAGGCGCCATTAAAAACTTACAAAAAAAAAAAAAATAAACTGAGAACATAAAGTTACACTTGCATTCCCGAAACGCAAACGCGTTTTGTGCGCGATTAAAAACGCGCCAGTTGTGTTTCATTTTGTTTGGGAAAATTTATGGGAAAAAAACGTGCAAATATGCACACAGGGCGACAAAGAGAGAACAAAGGAGTGTGAGAGAGAGAAGCGTAATTAATTGCTGATTAATTGCATTTGCATAATATACGCATAGTTTTCAATTAATAATAGATAGTTGCAGCATTATTGAATTAATGTTACAAGCTATTAATAAACGTGGCATACACACACACACACACATACATAAATACATACATACATGCAATATATTGTACAAAGATGCAAGCTTCCGGTTGTGGAATGACTCAGTTGGTTTTGTGGGAATGCAACTATTTAATATAGGGAATGAGAATTTTTGGTACATCTTTTCGTGTTAAACTAATTTAATTTTAATTCTGCAGAAGAAAGTTTCCAAATGCATTTGGTTTTAACATTTTTAGTATTATAAAATAAAAAAGTTTCCAATTTTAAGAGTCAAGATAGTGTTTTGACAGAATGTCGAAGCTTATATATTCTCAGTACAGGAACTCAAATGGAAAAATAAATGATTGATTATAGACAAGTTTTTCTGGACAACTATTCAAAGTGTTGATGTATGCCGACGACATGTGTCTCTTTGGCGATTCTCCGCAAATGCTCCAGGAAATGATTGATAAGATTCACGAATATTGTAGAGAATGGTGCCTTCAAATCAAAACGGACAAATTAAAAATCATGATAATTAGACAGGGCGGCGGTCGTTACTCACGATTAGAAGACTGGACGATAGACTGTGTTACCCTTGAAAGGGTGAAGAGCTATAAATACCTAGGAGTACTAGTGACTCACAATATGTCATTTAAAGCTCATTTCTGCGAGAAACTGAAAGATGCAAAAGTGGCCCTAAACGCGTCATGGTAGTAGGAAAAACGTCAAGCCAAGCACAAAATACGCAGTCTCCCAAGCGGCTGTACGTTCAATCCTGTGCTATGGATCGCAAGTATGGGGCCACTCATCCTATGAATATGTCGAGCGCCTCCTCACCTTCTTCATCAAAAAAGTATTTAGGCTCCCCTCAACTTCCCCAAATTATGCAATATTTTTGGAAACTGGTCTGCCCTCGCTGTTCACGTACACTCTGCATACCCATTTCAACTACGTAAACAATATAATGAACATGGAGAGCTTAAGATTGCCGAAGATCATAGCTAGGCAACTTCAGGGCGAAAGATCCCAATTCTTTGAAATATGGTCTAAGATCGCTAACGAGTGCTGCGTCAGTATCGACCTTGAAAACCATCTACTGTGGCAACAAACCCACGCAGAAATCGTTGCCAAAATCTGCGAAGTAGAAAGGGACGGATTTATTGCGCAAGCAAAAAGGAGCACAGAGAGGACTCTGTATAAATCCCTGGATCTCAACCTCAGAGCAAAAAATTACTTCAATGACAGTCTAAGCCTCAATTTTCAACCACACAGGAGTAACACTCGGCAAGATTGTACCCTCTGCAATATGTGTGCCAAGAATCTGCCCCATCTTAAAGGAGATACGTATGTTACACTTTTAGCGTCTATATCTATCGGAAAACGAACTTCACGATCTGTTCAACGGAGTAAATTGGATAGAACTTGCAGCGTTCATCAAAGACGCTTTAAAATACCGCAACAGCATCATAAGTGAATGGTTCTAGGCCCTACCTATAACAGGCATCATTCAGCAGCTACATTATGCTAATTTCAACGGATTGTTTTTATATAACCATGTTGAAAACAAACAACAAAAAAAAAAAACACTTTTTGTATACTTTAATTACTTTTTACAATTGTAATCAGGTTAGCCAGCTATAGTTTAAGATTTACTTGTACAGTATTATAAATAAAAACCACATTACTACTACTACTACTACTAGACAAGTTTTTCACGCTAACCCAATCTGCTTTAAAAAATTCCATATCTCTAATATATTAGCTCTGAATTTGAAACAAGATATGGCTTATTTTACCACTATTTGGTAAATTCGAGTCTCATTTACATCCAATAATTTTGAAAATTATTTTTTCATTTGCAAAATAAGTGAAAATCATTGTTTTTTTCCTGTATCAAAACAGGACTAACACTTAGGTCTAGTTCAAAAGTTTTGCCGCTTTTGTTAGGACGACGCCTAAGAATAGTTACTAGGCTTATTGCCGAAAGATGCAATCGTCTCGAGCAGAGCAAAAGCAGCACAAAAAAACTTCAAACAAAAAACTAGAGGAAAGCTAACTTAGGCTCGACCGAAGTTTATATACCCTTGTAGCTTGTAGAATTTATATAAATTAAGGTTTTAAATGATTTTCGTCAAACATTCTTAGCTGAGTTATTTCCCAAAACTCAGCAATAAATGGCGCCACTAGTTTGACTATTTGCTTGCCGGTTTTTATATGGCAGCTATACGATATATTCTTTAAATTTTGACCAAACTTCCCAAAATTGTGTGGAAACTAATCAAATTCATAACTGGAAAGTAAAAAGACGCTACCATTGAAAACAACAAAGTTTTTCTTACTAGAACTATTTTTTCGTCCGATCGTTCCTATGGCAGCTATATGCTATAGTCATCCGATTTGAATCAAATTTGGCAGAATTGTGTGGTAGCATATAATATTGATCAGTAACGAGCTTGGGAACCATAGCATTGAAAACAACAAAGTTTTTCCTACTAAGACTTTTTTTAGAACTATATTTTGTATGGCAGCTATACTATATAGTTGACCGATTTTCATCAAACTTGGTTTAATTGGTGGAAAAAGCATAGAAAACTTGTAAGTCCAAGGTTTGGGCACGTTCGCGTTGAAGACAAACAAGTTTTTCTAGCTAAAACTACTTTTTCGACCGATAGTTCCAATGGCAGCTATATGATATAGTCAACTGATCCGGCCGGTTCCGACATTTGTGCAGCATCTTTGTACCAAAAGACTTCATGCAAAGTTTGGTTAAGATAGCTTTAAAACTGACGGAGGAGATCGCATAGAAACAGACGGACAGACGGACATGGCTATATTAACTCAGCTCGTCATGCTGTTCAAGAATATATATACTTTATTAGGTCGGAGATGCTTCCTTTTATGCGTTACAAATATCTGGTATAAAGGGTATAAAAATAAAATCGAAAAAAAAACAAAATTTTCTAGACCAGAAGAGGGCCCTAACAGATTTTTGCCTCCACTTTCGGTAAATATTAAGATTTGCCCAAATTCCTTATTGTTATCATTCAATGTCTTTTAAAAGTGCCTGATATATGAATTTTGGAATGTAGCCTGTCTTCTTGACTTGTACATTTCTTTCAATATGGATTGGATATATAAAAATCATCTTTAATTGTCAATTCAAGCTATTCTGTACTATAAAATAGTATTTTCAGGTTAATAAAATTAATTAAAAAATAATATTGAGAAAGTTTTAAAAGACCTTAAAGGGGTAGATGGACTTAGAATTTTCGAAAAATATATATATGGGCATTTCTCAAATCTCGAATGCGACATTCGTACGCATTCAAAGTGAAGAAAAGTATAAGCCAAAACATTAGTTTATTTTGACAAGGGACGAAACTTATAGCCCTTGATTAGCACTATAATTGGTGCTAAAGCTGATTTTGGGCAATTGTTCGTTTTCAAGATAATTAAAAAAACCGATGCATTCGCATGCGACAAATGCAGAAGTCACTTTCAAGCAGTTCAAACACTGATTTCAGCGGATCCTGAAGGAATATTTCTTAAAAATGTTTTTTATTTGATTCAAAAATATTAAGTAGTTTAATTTTTATTTAATTTTAATCACTTTCGCACGCGACATGTCGCATGCGACATTTTGTTCCATCATACTTTTTATGTGGTTTCCAATTTAATGCGAAGAAAAACTTAAAGTTTATTGCAATCACATTGTTTCTCATGGTTTCTTGTGCATTCTTTTTTGACCATTTGTACCCTCAGAAAGATTTTAGATAGCAAAAGTAAAAGAAATCTAAAGGCTCTTTTATCAAAAAATAAAGTGCAAAATTAATGTCAGAATCAGAAAAATTGCTTTAGCACTGCCGTAAATCCGAATATTTCGAAATGGGCTATGTATAAATGTAAGATTGGATTTTATTAATGCAATTTGACTGTTTCCCCATGAAAATAATATAAAACAGTATTTTTAACCACTTTTACATTTTTGGCAGCGGTTGACATTTCTGTGGAAATTCCCATATATTTTTTTATATTCTTAAATTATGATGTTTCAAGAATATTCTCAGCAACATCGAACGTCTAGATTGTGATTAGAGCAGGTAGCGGGCAAACGAGAATACCCGCGAAGGCAGAATGCTTCGAGGACAACACCAACTGAATATTTTAGAAACTTCAACATCTGCTGAAGCCTTTTTATATGGTCCAGGTATTCAATATAGCAAGTCGAACTTTATTTTTCTAGCGAAAATTTTTCCAAGTTAAATTACTCAAAGAATATTGAATTTAACCAAATTTTGTATAGAATACATTTGATTTTAAAATAACTAAATTATAAGGAAGTCAAAAATCAATTTGAAAAAATTTGAAGAAATTGTTTCAACAATTAGCTTCAATTAATGTAATGTTCAAATTATCAGCAAAAAAATGTGATATTCGTATTCAACAGATATAAATATGTCAAGGTAAAATTTTTACCATTTCCATAAATTTGAAAAACTTTAAACGCCTTTTTCTAAAAATTGTGTTTTTTCATTCGGTGACCACTATAACTCGAAAACCACTCGGTGGGTATTGATGAAATTTAGAGATTTGCTTTTTGGCATTAAAAACTAGTCTATTGTATGAGTATGAACTCATGTATGAACCAAACCTTTGTATGCAGGGGTGGTACGATTCTTAAGGTTATACATATTTGAACAAATACAAAACAAAAAAGACGAACCGAACTGGTTCTTTCTGGTTTGGTTTGCATCCTTGATATAGAGTTATCGTTGAAATCCTAGAGATTAAAAGCTTAAGTCATAAATTGTTGCCTACATGCGGGAAATATACAAGGAATCCGACAGAAAACACCGCCACCTCCTTATAGAGTAAAAGTATATATTAAGTTAGAGGAAAACGCAGACTAAATAATATTTCTTTTTTGCGAATATTTTAATAAATCACAACTAAGATGTTTTTGAGCTCATTTAAGGGAATATTTATCAATGTGGGATATTAAGCAGGGTACTTTGTAGTTGCTTCACCCCACCGCTTTGCGTTTTCTAGTTTTGTTTTCCCAAATGCGTTTGAAGGTTCAAATATTTTGGTAAACAAATGCACTTTCGCTCAATTAGATGCTTTTTTTTTTGTTGTTTTGATTACATTTCCCTAAATTTGCGGTAGCAGATGCTTTTATATTTTCCATTACGCAAAGTGGTCATCAATTTCCTCAAAGTTAATTTGTGTTCCACTGGGCTGCTTGCTAAATAAATTGTTCAATATTTATTTTGATGGATGTCGCCTAATTTAGGGAAGAGATAAGACATAGAGACACAAAGAGAGAGAGAGAGAGAGAGAGAGAGAGAGAGCGCCTACTCCCGCATGCAAAGTGATATGACAATTTATTTCAATTAAAGTTGATTTAAAAAATTACCTCCTCGTCACCCCCCACCACCATCCCGCACAAAGCGGCTTGTTGATTGATGAAATTCAACGGTCGAAATCAACATAAAAACAGAACAACAGAAAAGAGGATGACAGGAAAAACTCTCATTTAAAATTGTATAAAATATAGGCCAAAGATTTAAATTGTTGATACTGATAAATGGAGGGGAAATGGCGTTTATCAACATCATTTGGAATGCACTTAGCTTCGAATTGCAAATTAAATGAAACAAACTGAACAAGTTCACAGCTTGGTCATAAAGAGATACACAACAACGTGCGAAACAAAACAAAAAAAACCCAACCTATGGCAATGTGAACGACCGACCAAACGTTTAAGTCGAACGCCCAGCTTCATGCAAATGATTTGGTTCAGCGCTAATCGCAGGTGTCAGTCACACGAGACAAGTCGCCGCGTTGCCGTTGCTTTCAATTAGCAAAATAGCGTCGCACGCCTGCGCAGTGAGTCAGCAGCAGCAGCAGCAGCAGAGATCACAAAAGTGTAACAGGTTTTTGTCGTTGTTGTTGTTGTGTGCAGCGCCAAGTTAACGGTAACTGTAGCATAGTAAAGTGTCATGCCCCAGCCATTCGATTTCGTTCTGCATTTGTTTAGTCATTTTCACTTCCACTTCCACACGCCCCCCTCCTCCTTTCGACACGATCTTTCGTTTCTGTTTACGCTGCCGGCTTTTTGAATTTCTTTATAGCCGCCGCCACAAAATTTACATTTTATTAGCTTGTCATAAACAACATTTTATTATTGTAGGACAATTTTATATATATAGATATTTGTCGCCTTTTGTTAATGTTTTTATTTTTTAAATAAATTCATTTGTGCTTATTGTGTAATCCCACATGCTGACAAAATCAAGATAAAATATTTATAAGTAAGATTGAGAATTGCATTCATTCAGCTTGCCTAATTGATGTTGTTGTCATACAAGAGATTTTAAATTTTAAATTTATTCAATTTTCGAACGATCAGAGATAGATATGTGAGAAAAACATTAAGGCCAGATTTCTTATCTTCTTTTCACATAATTTAACAAAAAATAGATTAAACTTATCTGACGATGAGAAATCGGCCTATCGATGAGAAATCGGAATCGGATATTGCATATGCCAATCTTGGTCAATCGGGGCACTCCGCAAGGTGTGTTCTTTCCCAGAGTTTTTGGTTTGTGGCAGCCAACCAACAACCTCATGGAAGCGGAGTGACCTTTTGTTGTATCATTTGCAGACCTCAATCTGTAAATTTTCGTCATGTTCGACCTTGGTGTTAATCTATCCCCAACATAAGTGTGGAATTCAAGAATAATGCGCAATATCCTGTTCTCGTTTTGAATAGTAAATCACATCACAAAGCGTGTAAAGAGACAATCATTACTATCATATCATGCAAGCAGACAATAGTCCACAAATGGGTACTTTCCCCAGACCATAATACATACCATACTACTCTACAAAGTTTTAGTATGGAGACCAGCAACCGGGAATCAGACATTCTAAACCAGAGATGGGCATGCACACATATCGTCACACTTTTCACACGCATACAAGCACAATTTGCGTGCGCCGCATTCGTGTTCTATAAATAGCTTTCAATGCTTATAGCGTACGTGTGATTTTGTGCAGTCGGCCGCGGCAGAGGTCCTATGCACACGCTGCCTCGTGTGCATTGGAACGTCGCGACGCGCCCATCTCTGTTCTAAACACTTAACATAAAATATTATCTGTACAAAAAAGATTTATTTTAAAAAAATTATTTGCAAAGTAATTTTTCAAAGTAAAGCCCTCTACGCAGATGTGAAGTAAAGAGAAGTAAAGTAAAATTTTCATACAAAAATGCTGGAAGGAAAGCAAAAGTATAATTTTTCTTAATGACTGCGGTGTACTGAGCTACAAATTATGTTGTTACATGAGGAAGTGGAGTGTAGTGGATTTTATATTACCTAACTCAACTGAAGTAATAACGTTTAGAACATTGTTACTTTACATAGTTGGCTTTGCTATTGTTGGCAGAACAAATAAAAAGAAATAAATCGAGAAGGCCAAGCTAACTTCGTCTGTGCCGAAGTTTTTATACCCTTGCGAATGCTGTTTTTGAAATGTCAGAGTTTAAGAACGCTTGCAAAAAAATCAAACATTTTTCTAACTAAAACCCATTTTCGACAGATAAACATCTGATTTCGACCAAATTTCGCGCATATTTTTGAAAACTTATCAAATTAACAAACGCCGAGTTTAAGAAAGATAAAATTTAAAACAAAAAAGTTTTTCTCACTAAGACTCATTTTCCGACCGATCGGTCCTATGGCAGCCTTAAGATATAGTCATCCAATTTCGACCAAATTTTGGGAATGTATTTTAAAGCATATAGAATTAGTAATCAGTGAGTTTAAGAACGCTAACATTAAAAACAAAAAACATTTCTAACTAAGAACCATTTTCGACCGATCGGTTCTATGGCAATCCTTAAGATATAGTCACCCGATGTCGATCAAATTTTTTAAATTTGTTTGAAAGCGTTATATTATAATCAGCGACCTTAAGAACGATTTACTTGAAAGAAGAAAATTTACTGAATAAAGTTTTTTTCACTAAGACCCATTTTCCGACCAATCGGTCCTATGACAGCTAAAAGATATAGTTATCCGATCTTGACCAAAATTGCAAATCTGTTTGAAAGCATATAATATTAATAATGGCCGTGTTTAAGGACGCTAACATTGAAAACAAAAAAGTTTTTCTCACTGAGACCCATTTTTTGACCGACGGTTCCTATGGCAGCTATAAGTTATAGTCATCCGATCCGGTCGGTTCTGACATATTAGCGGCGTGCAGTAAAAAGAAGACTCTGTGCAATTTTTCAACTCGATAGCTTTAAAACTGAGAGACTTGTTTGCGTAGAAAGATACAGACAGACGGACGGACAAAGCTCAATCGACTTAGCTTGTCGTCCTGATCAAGAATATATATAGTTTATGGGGTCGGAAATGAATTTTTCTATGCGTTACAAACTTCTGGGCCAAATTATAACACCCTTTGCAAGGGTATAAATACACAAAAATTCAGAAATTTAGGAATATGTAAATATAGGAGAATGATTTATGTTTTTTTATGGCCGGCCAACCCATAGCCACCGGTGGTTTAAGTCACTAGGACGCGAGACCAGCTTATGATTGTGTGAATCGGTGAGCACAGAAAAGCCAGTAAATCGGTCGTAGTATTTAGAGCAGGGTTCCCCAAGAAGAGTGCGCGACAATGTGACTGTGTCTCTCTCTAACATACAGTGATGCATGACTTTGGCAAGCATTCGCAAGCATGAATTGGGGAGTATGTTCGGCCGCCAAGGGCTATGGCTGGAGAACTCTTATTTAGTGCTTACCAACACAATCACATTTTTGCTTGTCTTTATATGGACAGCGCGCCGCGGCGTTGGTCTAAGCCGCTTCATGAAATATTCATGCCATAGAATGTGTCCAAAAAACACCAAAATCAACTCAATTAGTGGATTCCGAGCGGATTTATATAGCTAGTTTATTCATATATGGCTCTATTTTGCCATTCAAGTTTTCTGTCCTCTAAATTCACATATCTTTTCAGATTTTTTAACTGCGGGGAGAGAATTTCCCCCACTAACAATAGAAGGGCCGATTACGGGACATGCACAAACACATATACAAAGCTTCTGTGACTTGGCGTTTGCTACTGTTTGTCAGAATTTTAGCTACAAGTGTGACTTGGGATACCCAAGCGGTCTTAGCAGTTCTGTCATGAGGTAGCCTCTGCCAACTAACTGAAATTGGGCAAAAGATCGCTGATGATTGAACTGTTGGATGTTTATGAAATAGCTATACGATCAACCAGCCTCTTTTGTGGTGTTGTGCGTGGCTTGTTTTAGAAACGTTATGATGAAAATCATATCTGATTGACCTAGAGCCTGCTAAAAAGATCTAAGATTATTTTTTTTGTAATTTACATCCCACACTAGAGTAAAATGTATTACAGTAATTACTTAACAACTGCGTACTGAGCTTAATCTTCATTGCTAGCCACTACTTTTTCCCATCTTTCTGGCCATTTTTCGGACACCATCTCGAAAAACGAATCGATTCAATTTTGGAGTTTTTTCCAAAGAGCGAAAGTGCTGAACCTCAAGAAATGCTTCATCGACGAAAACAAATAGTAGTCGGAAGGGGCATTTCAGCGTTTCACAGCGTTGCAACATGTGGCCGAGCGTTGTCATGTTGCAAAATTAACTTGTCGTGCTTTTGCTCGTATTTTGGCCGTTTTTGCTTCAATGCTCGGCTCAAACGCATCAATTGAGTTTGGTAGAGTTGCCCTGTGATGGTTTCACCCGGTTGAAGCAGCTCATAGTACACCACTTCCAATTGGTCCAACCAAATACAGATCATGACATTGCCACCGTGAAAATTTGGCTTTGGCGACGATTGTGAAGTATGGCCGGTCGGTACGTAAGATTTTTGAGCTTGGAGCATGATCCCCGTAAGCTTTTTGCAGTATTCAATGACCTACAGCTGCATTTTGCTTCCATTGAAAGCAAAAAAAGTAAACTTTCCCGCAAATTGTATATTGTTGGCATGATGAAAATTTGTCTAAAAAGGCCAAATTGTCGAACTTCTCGGTCATATTTGATCAAATTTTGAATGAATAGAACCAAAGTTTATGTTTTAAGTCCTGCAAATTTTAATCAAATATTTGTAAAATTATTTGCCTCTGTAAACTAAGCTTAACTCTTTCAGTCTCTGCCATTTCCACGAACTTAATATACCCTTTCCCTTCATGAGTGCAACATAATGGAAAAATCCAACTTTGCGGTTAAGTGCGCACGCACAATGGCACCTGACGTTTATCTCAACTTTAACTTTCCACCCCTTCATTCCTATTCCACCTACAAAACAACAATTTATGCCAGCAATAGCCGTAGTTTATGCAATTTATGTGCAATTTTTCAATTGAAGCGCCAGCCCAACAGCTAAATTTCGTTTTAATGTGTAGTTTCGTTATTGAAAAAATATATATAAATAAAAAAAAAACACTTTTTAATTGCAATCAATTAGAGTGACATTTGGAAAGGTTGCAGCAGGGAGAGGAAAAACATTAAATTGTACTAAACTGGAGTCTGGTATGATGACACAGACCCTCAGGCCATGCGACGGCGATGACATTAAGTGATTACAAATTATGGCAAAAGATAAATTATAGTTTTCATTTGAGCAGCTGGAGACTAATGAAATTTATCAAGTATTTAATATGAAAAGTGAATCATAACTTAAAATGTTTCGGTAATTTCGCACTGACTACATACTTTATACTAAATTGATATTTGCCTTTGCTTTTTACAATAAAAATTATCACCTCAAATCCAGAATTAATTTACTCTGTTGACTTAAGCTTCCGTTGTATTTGACTTTCTGGTTTGAAGCTACCTTTTTTTCTATTAATTCTTTATTCATATCTCTTGGCTAGTTAAATAATTACTAGGCCATTCCAAAACCTGTCAACACGAGACGCGCCGTAACATCAAAGCCAAATGACATCATACAAAGTTAAGGCAACAAAATGATGCTCCATTCATCATCTGTCTAAACCTTATCTTAGGTCGACTTCCTTATCAATCAAACTATAATATATTTACGTATTATTTTTGGTTGGTCAAATTTGCATTTGAATCACAAGTCAGTGTGTATGAGACGTACCTGCAAAAAGAGAATATAAAGAATTTGAATTAATAAAATGAAATATTAGCAGAAAATTTTAGAGACGTGGGAAAATTGTGCAGAGAACATGAACAGAATGACAAGCACATGATAAGGCAATAATTTTTGGTTTTGTTATAAATTTTTTTTTTGGGCGGGTAACCAAAGGCAACATTAATTATATAATATGGATGAGAAAAAAAACAGACAAGAGGAACTCGATAAAAAAAAAAAAAAAGGTGGAGAACTAAGTTACCTTCGAATGTGTAGAAGCTGGTGTACCCTGGGATATTAGAAAATTATTTTTCCAATTTTTTCTGAATGTGCGAAATATCATTCCGCTTACTCTTGTGCGGAGTTTTTTTACTCACACTTTGTTATTGGTAGGTTTACTTAAAACTAGCATTGTAGGATTTGTGATTTCGAACGAACTACTTAAAGAATTCATTCCAGTTTTAGCTTCAATCAGTCCAGTCAAATTTCGAAACTTCTAACCTCAGATCATTCAAAGTGCCGCCATATCTAAACGTAATCCATGTCGAATTTCGAAACTTCCTTGCTTGAATTGTTTTTATGTTAAAAGTGACTAAATAA
Organism: Lordiphosa magnipectinata; assembly: GCA_037044535.1. Lineage (NCBI taxonomy): Eukaryota > Metazoa > Arthropoda > Insecta > Diptera > Drosophilidae > Lordiphosa > Lordiphosa magnipectinata. Next base: position 599,424 of record JBAMBO010001605.1, read on the forward strand.
TATTTCCCGTCTACCATGTTTATTACCGAAACCCACTTTTGAGCTCAGATTGGCCGACACTTTTTCAAATCTCGGCTTAGATATATAAAAACGTATGTTTTTTAGCCCGTTGTACGTTGAATTTTTGAGAAAGCCTGAAAAGTTCGCATGCGTATTTTGCCCATCGGAATTATTTTAAAGTCCACGGGTCGCGAAAAATTTCTCGTCAAAAATTGGATATTCCGCAGAATCTTAACAGAATCTGCTAAGCCGCTGCTATAAACACGATAACAGAATTTTTTATTTCGATAAACGTTTCAAAGTAACCTTGCGCTGCTCTAGCGCTGTTAAATATGCTCGCGATCTTACAATCCACTTTTGCTCGGGCTCCTTCAGGGGGTCCATTGTGGCTGCACTATCCGCTAGACTACCGCTTGAAAGGAGGCCAAATTCCTGTTCCTGTCCACTGAACTGGTAGCGTTAATTTGGTTTGTGGTCGTTTTACTGTCTCGCTGTTCAATGATATTCCTCTTGGTCTGGTAGCTGTGATCGAACACATAGGTGAGGCGAACCAAACTGACCTAATTGATGGGACTGA